>CM024547.1:2425000-3137387 GCA_014182365.1 Eucalyptus tenuipes | reverse complement strand
AAACATCCATTGATCACAGCAAGCGTTTGGCCAAGTAAATTTTAATAACCATCATCACCAACTCATCATTAAAACAGCAAGTATTTGGCCAAGCAACCATCATCAACTTATCGTTAAACACTTGAATATTTTTATTAGAAAAAAAAATGAGTTTACAAAAAATTAAACCGCCCACTGATCACATCCATTACTCACTACTGAAGTTTTTGAATGAGTAGTTACCGAAACTAGGATTACCAACCATGATTTCCACTACTGTAGTTGTATGCCAAACACCCAAAGCAGCTCGAACAGTGCGAAGCCCTTTAAAGGGCTCCACTTCCTTGGGTATTGATACACTTTTTCGATCTCCATGGCCCAGAACACCAATGGTGCCACCACCGAAAGCAAGTAACTGACCTGCAGAAGTGACAACTACAGTGTGCCAATGTCAACAAGAGAGGGATGTAGCATATACCTTCCCAAGGGTCCATTCACTCTTTTTTGGTACACAGTGGCTCACTTCATTCCCATGCCCGAGAAGACCAAAACTATAAGCTCCATCACCCCCAAGTGTATAAATCACCAGAAAGACTTACCTCGCATGTATGATACTCGCTGCATATGTGTTGCTGAGAGCATCTATTAGCTTTGGATGCAAAACATAAAGAGTCCAGCCATGCCCAATTCTCTCACCCCATAGATCTCTCCTTGCTTGGTCATAAAAGCGGCACGTCATCCACCACAAGCAATATTCTGGCCATCAAGTACAACTGCAGACTCTATGGCCTTAAAAGCGAGGAACCCATGCCTACTCCAACATTAGTTCGCAGTCCATGAAGTCCACCACCAAGAACACCATCACCCGTCCCAAGAACACCATCACCCGTCCCTTCTCCCCAAATAGAAACGTCCACATAGCATCACCTTCATCATGATTCATGACCAGAACAAACTCCGGAAACTCAACTCATTCACGATCCCGCACCATCGCCCTCCCTCCGCACCTACGCTGTCGACCTTCCATTCCAATCGAGTGAACCCGAATAAACCAGAAAAACCAGAGGTAGAATCGAAGAATCCTAGCCTCTTCAAACTCCTTGGATATAATCGACGCTCCTGCTCCTCCAGCTGGGGAAGGATCTCGGGGGGAAGAACTTGAAAGGTGTAAGGAGCGATTTGTTGTAGCCGGACAGAGCTGAGGTAACGGGAAAATTTGGGACGAAAACTGTTCAGCAATTGTTCTTCAAGTCAACGATCCTCTAGTTCATACAGCTGTTCAGCATAAATATAGAGGTAAAATCAGAAAATTTTGGACGAAATTATCCGCCGATTGGAAATTTGGCCGGACAACGGTTCACTCATCTAAAATTATGTCGGCTACTCCGGGCTTTAATCTAAAACAAACTTCATTCTAGGCATTTTTAAAAAATTGCCCCCACTTTAGGTCCGTAATTAAATTTTTTCTTAATTGTTTTGGCAGGTAGGGGGTTGCCACTCCTTCTCCCCCTTCCCTCCACGGCCGATATCCGGTATATAAGTCAAGTTGATGAATTTTCATTAAAGTGCCTTGAAATTCTAAAAACCCGTTAATTGAAGTCACTATAGTGGATGATATAAGAGAAAATTGTAACCTTTCGATATTATTACTCGTCAACAATTTCATGTCAACTTTAAAGCGAATTATGAGTTCTTTCATATATAAATTTCATCGAATTGTTTGGGCTGCCAAGCATGTCGCTGGAGATAGCTTTCACCAGACAATGGCCCGCTTTGGTTTTGGAGCTCTTTGCTATATTATCTAGAAAGAGCGAAATAATATCATATTTCGAAATCAGACCCTCTTCCTCCTGTCGATGAGGATACACCTTCAGAAGGCTATTAATGACAAGGCGATGACCTTTAAGCATGTCCCGAACATTCCCAAGAATAGAAGACTTCAACAAAGCTGGGATTTACCTCTGTTCATCTTTGATTGATGGAGGTTCTCTTGTTGTTGTGTGTTAGTCTTTTGTTTCTTGTTTTTGTTTTTCTGGTTGGTCTCTCTTGGGAACTGCGGCACCCTTACACTCTTTTTTGACTATTGTCATCTTGACTGTCTGTCTTTTGTAGGTGCCGGGCTTCCTCCTTTGTATTCTTTTTAGGCAAAATCTATACATATCTTATTTTCACCAAAAAAAACTTCATCGAATTGTTTAATCTGAAATCATTTTTTTCCATTTTGATAAAAATTGTTTCTAGCATAGATAGATGGTGTCCACTTCGTAAAACGTATACATACATGTTTTCTTTGATGATGAATTCATAAGTTGAAATCAGTTGTTTTTTATATCGAGAAATCATATGGTGGCAGTGGCGCACATAGGAGCGAGATCACGGGTTATCATTAGTTTTTTCATTAGCATTATCCAAAATCACGGAACAAGGTAGGACAATTCACAATAGCGGTCACCTTCCTCCTCTATTTTTGTACTTGCTTTCGGACCAATTCTTTGTCCTTTTAAAGGTGCAAGAGAGTAAAACTATATGAAGTACGATAACATAACATTAATATAAGACTCACAAGAAGACAACTTCAAAGTTTTTAGGGTGGAGATAAACTAGCTCAAGTCCCTCCCAACATAGTATTAGATTGTGGGCAAATATACAAAGCTTTTCCAATCAAATAGTGCATGGTTCTCTAAACAACATTGCTATCACTAAAAGGAAAATTAGATGAAACTACCGAAGCATTCGATAAAGTTGAGAGTGTTTCTAGTTCCATCTCGGATTTGTCCTTGTTAACTAACAACACATCCAGTGGGTAAATAAGCAGTTTTGGAAGCATATATAGTTTACCAATATCTCCTTCCAGCATTTCTAGGACTTTGTTCATTAGAGGGCGATGGTCAAGGTTTAATTGTATGTACGAAAGTGCAACTATTATCATTTTTTTATCACCTTCCTTTCCTCTTCTACAACTTCTTCCATTTCAACACTTGTACCTTCACTGACTTGGTCATACACCCATAATGGAAAATAAATTTGGCTTGAGTGTCTTGCATTTACATTTATATTCTTCCTTCTACTTGCCATTTCCATGAGCAACATCCCAAAGCTATAGACATCCACTTTATAAGATACGCCACCTATGTTTTTGTAGAACAACTTAGGCGCTATGTATCCCAAGGTTCCTCTTGCAATAGTTAATGAAACTATGCTATGATCTGTGGGATAAAGTTTTGCGAGTCCAAAGTCAGAAATTTCTGGAGTGAAATTCTTGTCTAAAAGAATGTTATGAGACTTGATATCAAAGTGTGGTAGTTGCATGTCACACCCCCAATATAAGTATTCAATCCCCCTCACCACCCCAAGAGCGATCTCATATATTTTTATGTAATCAAGAAACTTTTCACCTTCCTGAGCAAAAAAGTGCTTATCCAAAGATCCATGTGTTATAAGATCATACACAAGAGCTTGTTTCGAGCCTTCAAAGTAAAAACCGATGAGTTGCACTACATTATCATGGTGAATCCTTCCAATAATAGCCACTTCACCGATAAAATCTTAATTGTTGGCCTTGGACTACTTTAAAATCTTGATGGCCACTTCATTGTTTCTTCTAAGTACTCCTTTGTAGGCAAAACCATACCCCTTCACCTAGTTTGTGTTTAAAGTTTTTGGTGATCTTCTTAATATTAGAGTAAGAGTAGCTTATACGCAAAAAGTTGTTGTGAGCTTGCAAAAATTCTTCAATATTCTTATCCATTGCTAGGTGCCTTCTTCTATACTTGCATATTAGAAATATCGTGACAAATGGCATCCCGATTACAAATTTCGTTATCAAAAAATCATTGAAGAAATTGTTATTGGCTTAGAATAAGTTATTTTTATAAGGAAATGAATTTATAAGTCAAAATCAGTTGTTTATTATATCAAGAAGTCATATGCGGGTAGTAGCACGTTAAGGAGCAAGATCACAAGTTATCGTTGGGAATATGCAAAATCACACAAATGAGGAATTAAAATTCACAATGTCCATCACCTTCCTCCTCTGTTTCGATTCTTGCTATCTAACCAATTATTTTTATTATTAAGGAGGATGCAAGAGAGTAAAACTATACGACATACAGTAATGCAACATTAAGCTAAGGGCCACAAGAAGACCATATCAAAAGTAATTAGTGTCAAGCTAAACTAGCTCAAGTCCCTCCCAACGTAATACTAGAATGTGGACAAATACAAAAAACTTTTACAATCAAACTATGCATGGTTTCTCTAAACATCATTACTATCTCTAAAAAGGAAACCAGCTGAAATTTCCGGAGAGCTCGATGACATTGAGAATGTTTCTAGTTCCATCTCGGTTTTTTCATTATTAATCGGCACATCGGGTGGGTAAATAAGCGGTTTTGGAGGCATTTGAAGTTCACTAATATCTCCTTCGAGCATTTCTAGGACTTTACTCATTGGTGGCCGATGGTCAGGATTTAATTGTATGCACCAAAGTGCTACTATTATCATCTTTTTTATGACCTTCCTTTCCTCTTCTACAAATTCTTCCATTTCAACATTGGTACCTTTAGTGACTTGGTCGTACACCCATAAGGGAAAATAAATCTGGCTTGAGTGTTCTGCATTTGCCTTTATATTCTTCCTTCTGCTTGCCATTTCCATGAGCAACATCCCGAAGCCATAAACATCCACTTTATAAGACACCCCACCAATGTTTTTTAGAACAACTCAGGCGCCATATATCCTAGTGTTCCTCTTGCAACAGTCAATGAAACTATGCTATGATCCAAAGGATAGAGTCTCGCAAGTCCAAAATCAGAAATTTTCGGAGTGAAATTCTTGTCTAAAAGAATATTATGCGGCTTGATATCAAAGTGTAGTATTTGCATGTCACACCCCCGATGTAAATATTCAATCCCCCTCGCCACCCCAAGAGCGATCTCATACAATTTCATGTAATCAAGAAACTTATTACCTTCCTCGGGAAAAATGTGCTTATCCAAAGATCCATTTATCATGAGATCATACACAAGAGCTTGTTTTGAGCCTTCAAAGCAAAAACCGATGAGTTGCACTACATTAACATGGTGAATTCTTCCAATTGTAGCCACTTCACTAATAAAATCTTCGCCATGGGACTTAGACTTCTTCAAAATCTTGATGGCCACTTCGTTGCCGCTTCTGAGCATTCCTTTGTACACCGAACCATACCCCCCTTCACCTAGTTTGTATTTGAAGTTTCTAGAGATCTTCTTAATATTCAAGTAAGAGTACCTTATGGGCAAAAAGTTATTATGAGCTTGCAAAAATTCTTCTACGTTCTTGTCCATTGCTAAATGTCTCCTTTTGCATGTGTAGATTAGAAATATCGCAACAAATGGCATCCCGATTATGAATTTTGCTGCACAGAAAAACACTAAAGAAAATTTTGATAGATTAACATAATTTTTTTTTCAATTATTGTAAGAATAATTGCGGCTTACCTAGTAGTACTATAAAATCTGTAGTTGTCCATATTGCAATATCATCGTGGACATCTGTGGAAGGAATGAATGGTGTGAAAAGTAATTGAAGGAAAAGAAGTTTGGAACATAAAACTCATGAGGAAATAGAATGGTAGTAACCTACTTTGTCCAGGAAAATATAAGAAGTGGGGTGTATGCATTTGCAAATCGATGAAACTAATAAGTTTCGTTTCACATAAATGATGGACGATAGAAGAAACTCCTTTCGCCTTGTTATTGGTCAACAAATATAAAGAAACAATGATTTAATTGATAATTTTGTTCCTCCTATGGATGAATACAATTGTTTAAGGAATGGTAATGAGTGTCTCTCGTATTATTAGTTAAGTGACTAATTCAGAAAAAAACGAAAACTCTAGGACAGCAAAAAACTAGTCATTGAATTGCTGGCACAATAATCATTTTTTTTTTTAATAATTGGAGTTCCGACCACCTTTTGCAAAAGGAATTATAATCTAGACGCATGTACATGTGCAGCCGATGTGGGTCTGTTTGGGGTTGGCTTTCTACTATCACTTCTTCTTTTTCCTTGTTTCTTTCCACAAATCCTGCAACTCCTTTAATTTGATATTAATAAGTAATACCAACTTCCCAAAACCTTTCAAATACACAGCGTTGATGTACACTATCTTGTATGTTTTGTCATAATTTTCTTGGATAATAAATATTCCTTTCATTTTCCGTTTTGAAGAGAAAGTAGCAAGCGAAAATGTGCAGAATCATGCAAAATTATGGTAAAATTCTTTGGCAATTGGTGCTTACCGTGGAAGTAAAGCTTGGATCCGCAAACCTGACCTCCGTATAAGCTGTAAATATGAAATCTATCGGAATGAAAGTAGTTATGGAGGTGAAAGTAGCCATAGAAATCAAAGTAGCTATAGGAAGTTTTCTTCGGTAGACGACTAAAGGAGAGAGTAAATCCATCGGCCATGATGTTATGGATTAGCTCGTAGTTGTAAGAGCTCACATTAATCTGCTTGTAAGGCTCAAAGTCATGCGATACCCACGTCCAACCGCTAATGATGCAAAAATCCCTAACATCCAAAGCTTTTGGACTGACCAAAACATACGAGTTCCAATTCGATGACGTGCTGGATGAGTATGACCCTTAATGCACGAACTGGTACCAATGTAAAATGGAGAACTAACCGGCTTTGAGCAATTCACCATGACCAATGCAGCACCATTGATGATGTAGTATGACCCGCCTTTAATCATGCGGAACGAGATCTGACCAGAGTTTATGATATCCCACACAAATGAATGACGGGGGAGAGATGAGCTGTTACCCTTTTGTAGCCCGTCATCGACCAATCTGATTTCACTAACGGAATAATTGATAGACTGCACATAGTATCGGCCATCAAGGATGTATAGAAAAGTGCGATTATCTTCACAAGTCAGCTCGTAGTCGAGTTGCCACATCCCTTTGGATCGCTCTTCGTCGAAACGGATAGTTTATATTGTGAATATCACCACAAGATGAAGTGCACCATTGATTGCTTGGCCTAGCATTGCTAGTCATCACTTGCAGTAGAAGAAGAATAAGTAACGAGACTTGATAGATATTCATGGAGCTGAGAACATTATTCATGTCTCTGTTTTTCTTTGGACAAAGAGGAAATCTGTTTTTCTTTGGACAAAGAGGAATTGGTAAAGAATTGCTTGGTGTATGTGGAGAGGCACCCTATGAGAAGAATGAAAAGAGTTTGGATGAACCTTGTTTGATTGAAGACTAGTCACCTTGTCCTATAGAAAAGCTCAAGTCAGTCAACAAAATAATTGCAATCAGGTCAAGAAATCAAGGAGGTTGACCCAACCCAAAGTTTGGGCATGGTCCGACCCAAAGTTTGGGCATGGCCCAGCGGCCAACCTTGATTGAGACCCCTAACCACCAAAGACGAAGTTCCATTTGATCTTTCTTCCTCCACATAATTGTTGGTCCACATCCCTTCAACAAACAAGTCAACTAGAAAAGGCAGCACAAGTATCATAAATTTCATTGGACATTCACTTGAGAATTATAAGCTTTTTTTTTTTTTATCACTTAAGTGTCATAAAACTTTTAATCATTTACCAGCCTCATAACTTTTAAAAAACGTTAACCACAAGTGCTTCGGATTTTTAGCACTTTGGTGAACTATTTAAAAAAATGGTCTTTTTAATGATCCATTAAAAGTTATGGCACTCAAATAAATATTTTTAAAAATTATAATACTTAAGTGATCAAAAAAAAAATTACCACCCTTAAACGAGCGCCATACAAAATTTCTAACACTCGTGTTGTTTCTCCTCCCCACCCCCAAGTAATTTCTTCTTTGTTTGTTATCTCCCCTTATTCTTCCCCGACTCCCTTCTTCACCACGCGAGTCACGATCATGGGAAAATTGATGCGTTGTTTTGAGGAACAAGATCAAAACAAAACTAGCTTGCCTCATAACAACTTGTCCCCATGCCACGGTATAGTACATCAATTTTGACACAATAACTTGAAACCATGTTATATAAGTCCACTCATCTATTCTTTTGAGGACAACGATAAGTCCATTACTTGTTAGATAAGTCCAATGATCTGTTCTTGTCTACAATGATTTATTATGTTTTTTCAACACTTATATAGATTAGAATGACAATGTGATAATATGCAGAAACATTGTATAGATTAGAATGACAATGTGATAATATGCAGAAACATAACCATCACAAACTGAAATGCAATGAGAATTCATATACAATTAGATTGGAAAATAGGCTATAATAAGGACTCACTAAATGGGCATTAGAGGATTCCCGCCCCATCTGTTACTGGGAAATATCAAGAAAGTTATACGGTTAATTTGACACTTTTACGCATGTGCAGGGCATACTACCTCAATGCTTTGTTTGGAAGAGGAAGAAGAGAGGAAAAAGGAGGTAGGTGAAGAAAATTTTTCTTTTTTCCTCCTATTCACTCTCATGGAATATTCAAAATTAGTTTTTATGTCATGACAATAATTTTCAATTTTAATTATTTCTATTTTTTATAGCACATTGATATGGCGTAGTATGATGAACCCATCTTAGCATACATCGAAATATTTTATTCTTATCTCTTCTCCAATGACATTTATTTATAGAATGTAGAAATGTGACGCAGGAATCCCAAACTTAAGATAATACCTAAACAAGAGGTCGTACACTAAGAATATCTGTTAGGACACATGTGCGAGTTGTATTGAAGAAAATCTCATAGGAAAATTTGTATAGTGTAAAGCAGTTAATATATTCTAGTTGGCTCATAATTCATTAACTTAAACTCTTAAAGGAAGATGGATCCAATTGGATATGCTAACTTGCTCGAATTTGAGCTCCCTCTTATCTATCTCCCTAAGTGAAAGGTATTGAATTTTTTACTACATACCCTCAACAATATCAATGTCTAGAGGATAATTGATCCTCGGTTTTGTTGACAATGAATATATCCTAAGACGTGACAATTGACAATGTGCATGGGATAGATGTCCATTATTGAAGACATTTGGCCGTCTGACAGTATGTAGTGATCTACAATGATAAAATTGATATGAGGAATACATGCTAGACTTTTCAGTTAGTGGAGGTATAGCTGTGGCTATCAATTAAACGAGGTTTAAATAATGTCTAATTTAGATTTGATACCGTCAACATTACGTATGTTCAGCTTCGCAATGGTTTGATCATCAAAATCTTTTGAATATTTAATGGGTGTAAATTTTCAAGATGCGCTATATAAGTAGGTGAAGTTTGGGTCCACCCATTGAAAATTCAAATTTATAGGTGGACTCAAACCTCACCTACTAAATTTGAGTTTTTGATCCAAAATTAGCCTACTTATGTAAATTTGAATTTTCAATGGGTGGACCCAAACTTCACCTACTTATACAGCGCATCTTGAAAATTTGAAAATTTACACCCATTGAAAATTCAAAAGATTGAGGTTAAAAACTCAAATTTAGTAGGTGAGGTTTGAGTCCACCCGTAAATTTGAATTTTCAAAGGGTGGACCCAAACTCCACCTACTTATACAACGCAAAGGCATCTTGAAAATTTACACCCATTGAAAATTCAAAAAATTTTGTTTCATATGAGATCTTTCTCCTCTTTCACCAGTTCCTTCCGCTCTCTCCCCGCGATTGTTGGTTCCACATCCCATTACCAAATAAATCCGTCTCGCTGCCACTCTCCCCATCACTTCCTTCTCATACACTATCCTTTTTCTTATTTTCTTCTTCGTTTTTTTTTCCATCTCCCTTCTTCTTCTACATCTTCTTTCTTCACTGCACGAGTCACAATCATAGCATAATTGATGTACAGTTTGGAGGAGCGAGATCAAAAATATAAAACCAGCTTGCCTCAAAACTTCTTATTCTCCATTTCATGACATAATATATTGGTTTTGACGCAGTAACCATGAAACCATGTTATATGCCTCCAGTCATCTGTTCTTTTGAATGCAACAATAATTTTGTTGCTTGTTAGACAAGTCCAACAATCTGTTATGGTCTGCAATAATTTCTTATGTTTTTTTCTGTAAGACTAAATC
Source organism: Eucalyptus tenuipes (assembly GCA_014182365.1). NCBI lineage: Eukaryota > Viridiplantae > Streptophyta > Magnoliopsida > Myrtales > Myrtaceae > Eucalyptus > Eucalyptus tenuipes. The sequence goes on along the minus strand of CM024547.1, from coordinate 3,127,328 downwards.
TAAATAAAACAAATGATGATCCCTGATTTATAAATTCGTACAAAATTTGGGGTTGATTTTTGGAAATATAAAGATCGACATACCTCCAACCATTGATGAAAATCTCCAAATGCAGAAAAATCCTAAAACCTAAAACACATGCATGAAGCGTGATCGATCCGCAAAAATGGAAACACCAGATCTGTATGTTCCATTAGCCAATACTCCTCAAACGTGATAGTGTGTTTTTCCTGTAATGATAAGATTTGGACTAAACGACTTGACATTTTCTTTCGTTTCTTATACTACCAACGTCTTCCATCAAGACCATTATGGTAACATATTAACGGGAAAATATCATGTAATAAACGTGAATATTAAATTGGGCAATAAATCGAAATTAATTAGAAAATACAAAATTAAGATCACATTGAGAATAATAAAATATATTATAACATTCTCCCACTTGATCCCAATATTCCATCAAATGAAATATTAACCCAAACTCACTTAAAATTCATGCTGAAATAAAACACATGAATCACGACGATGAGTCCTCTTAAAGCGAGTATTATCTTCCGTGTATCATAATGCATTTCACTAGCTCATATGTGATAACATAACCTAATGAATAAACATTATGTTTACTACAGGTCAAACATAATTGTTTCTCTCAGAATAATTGAATGTATACAATTGTATTGAGAAAAACATTACAAATGGATAGAAATCTCACAAATTCTTCTATATAAAGAAAATTTTACATAATTGGACCAATGCCCATTCTGAATACATTATTCTTATAACTCAGTAGTGGCATGCCTTTAGTTAAAGAATCAGTTATCATCAATCTAGTACTTATGTGTTCTATAACCACTTTATTCTCTTTAATACGTTCGTTAATGGCTAAATACTTAATGTCGATATGCTTGCTTGGACTATTATTTTTTTGGTTCTTAGTCATGAAAACTACAGCTAAATTGTCACAAAATATTCTTAATGGCCTAGCAATGAAATCCACAACTCTACGCCCCGATATGAAATCATTCAATCACATACCATGTGAGGTGGCCTCAAAATAGAAAACGAACTCTGCTTCCATAGAGGAAGTAACAATCAAGATCTATTTCGCACTTTTCTAGGATATAGCTCCGTCAGCAAATATACAAATGTATTCCAATGTTAATTTACGGGAATCAACGCAACCAAATTAACAAGTTAACCTTTTCCTGAATCCGACTAAGAAACGTGGCTCAGTTGACATAAAGAGACGCTTGAGCTGCGTCGGGTCGACCTTTCCATCTAAATTGTCACGCATGAAGAGTATAAAGGGATCGATTTCATCTGCTGCCAACACAGAAGGGCATTTCGCAACCAAATGGCAGAGCTCAAGGCCACTGAGTCCAACAGATTTCAAAGAGGCAACACGAGCCCACAGCGAACCGATAGACTTCAGCCTCAAATCCAAGTCTCAGGTCACGAGAGATTCGGTCTCTCTCTCTCTCTCTCTCTCTCTCTCTCTCGTAAAGACGAGTTCTCGAAACAACACATAGAACGCCCCCGAAAAGGAAAGACTTTAACAAGGTGTTCAATCAAATATTCAAATTGCATTCAAGGACACGAACTGTTTGACAATTTGTCTCTCAGAGTCACTCACCCGATTCGAACTAGACATTAGATGATGAGTTGACGATTAGATGATGAGTTGACGCGGCGGCACTGTACGTGAAGTAATGGTCCTCTCAATCCGACTCTGGACGGTTGACTCGAATTCAGCAAAAGGGACGACCTGGGGGAAAACGATGTTGCGGAGCGAGGGACTGAAGCAGAAGATGGCGAGCGCTGCGAGTGGAGAAAGAAAGCGGGAGGTCGAGGGCTCACCCCATTCCTCCCCCAGGAAAAGATCTCTCCTTGCTTGGTCATTAAAGCGGGCATGTCATCCACCACAAGTAATATTCTGGACATCAATTCCAACTGCAGACTCCAAGTCCTTAGAAAGCGAGGAACCCATTCCTACTCCAACATTAGTTCGCAGTCCATGAAGCCCACCACCGAGAACACCATCACCTGTGCCTTCTTCCCCGAAAGATAAACGTCCCCATAGCATCACCTTCATCATGACCAGAACAGACACCGGAAACTAAACTCATTCACGATCCCGCACCATCACCCTCGCTCCACACCTACGCTGTCGACCCTCCAATCCAATCGAGTGAATCGAACGGTCCAGAAGAAGCAGAAGTAGAATCGAAGAATCCTAGCCTCTTTGAACTCCTTAGATGTAATCGACGCTCCTGCTCCTCCAGCTGGGGATGAAGCTCGCGAGAAAGAACTTGAAAGGAGTAAGGAGCGATTTGTTGGGGGCGAACAGGCTTGAGGTAACGGGGAAATTTTGGACGAAAATTGTTCAGCGATTGTTCTTCAAGGTAACGATCCTCTAGTTCATACAGTTGTTCAGCATAAATCCGGAGGTAATATCATAAATTTTGGATGAAATTATCCGCCGATTGAAAATTTGGCCGGACAACAGTTCACTCATTTGAAACTGTGTTGGTTACTCCGAATTCCTATTTAAAACAAACTTCATTCCAATTTTTATTTTTATTTTAAATGCGTCTACTTCAGATTCGTAATTGAGATTTTTCTTAACTTTTTTTGGTGGGCAGGGGGTTGCACCTCCTTCTCCCCCTTTCCTCCATGGCCGATATCGAGTATATCAGCCAGGTTGATGATTTTTCATTAAAATGTTTTTGGTCATTGCTAAGTACCTTCTTCTGTTGTTGAAGATTAGAAATATCACAACAAATGGTGTCTCGATTACGAACTTCGCTACATAAAAAAACATTGAGGAAAATTTTGATAGCTTGAATAGCTTCTTCTTTTTTTCTTTTTTTTTTTAGTTATTCTTAGAACAAATCATTTCTGCATACCTACCATAAATATAAAATCTGAAATTGTCCAAAATGCAATATCATATAAGAAGAACACCTGCGGAAGGGATGCAAGATGTGAAAAAAAAAATTTGAACGAAAAGAAGTATGGAAAACAAAACTCACGAGGAAACGGAGTAGTAAAAAACTACTTTGTAGAAGTTTTGTCCAAAAGAATATGAGCGCATGTGTGCATTTGCAAATAAATGGAAATAATAAACTCGTTTACATAGATGATAGACGATATAAGAAACTCCCTTTGCTTTGTCAGCAGTCAACAAATATTGAGAAACAGTAATTTTCATTATGAATTAATAATTTCGTTCCTACTGTCATGACCCTCCAGCAAAGTCTCAGTAATTTGGCGTGACGATTCAGTGGCAGCGTCCGTGGGGCAACCAGCATGTTACACCTCGGCAGTAAAGATGGTTCAGCAATAGCAGCGATCATGCATGATGAGGATTGAACGAAGGCGGTGAGAAGGGGATGACTACATCTTCAAGGGGGCAAGCAAACACCAGCAGAAGCATGAATGCCACCGTAGCTCTTATCTAATGTGGAATAGACAAACTGAATCCATCTTCTGTTGAACTGTACAATTAGAGAAACAAACTACTTAAACCCTTCGGGGACATCACCATATAACATGCTTGCTCTCTTGTAAAGCAACGACTTACAAACTCGGCAAACCTATAAGCTCAATCGACCACTCACTGGACAAATTCTACTTGCTCAAACCAAGGGCAGTTAGCTTGAAAAAAGATCACTCCAACCAGCTGGAATTAGCTCCAAGAATCTATTTCCACTGAAGTCCAGAACGATCAAGATGCTCATCTCCATCGTTTGCTCCGGCAAAATACCGATGAAGTTATTGCTTCTTAAATTTCAAAGCTTCAAGTCCCCATGAGAGATTACTGATTCTTGCAGGAACTAAACTGGAGAAAAGATTACCTCCAAGAGACAAAAAAATTCTCAAACCTCTGAATTCACCTAAGAATTAAGAAACCTTCCTGGTAATTCCATTCACTTCGAGATAAAGCATTTACAAAGCACTGCAGTTTCGCATCTCAGCAGAAATGGACTCCACTAAAAAAGTTATTCCTCATACTCAGGTCCTTCAGTCCGTGTCTGTTCCGAGCGAAGCCATTCCTCCGAGGCATATCATCAAACAGTCACCGTGCAGTACCCATTTGGCCTCATTGGATCCACAACTAAGAAAGCTTCCTCATACCTCATGACAGAGAGAACAAGAACGATGTCTTCCCCTGAAGGAGGCGTATAGATTCCTATTAGTCGCGGTAGATAGACGTGCCCTGGTTCAATCAATAGAGCTGTACCTGTTTCGAATGTCCACAGCCGCTTCATTTGCCACTGTAATAACTTCCGCCTGAAGGTTGGATAAGAATGGATAAATCATGCGATGGTAAGGATCATGGAGTTGTGAAGATCCAACCGTTCAGGTTACTTAATCATTTTCGCCAATGCCAGAAGAGAAAGCAGTCATTATTGCTACCGCTGTTGAAGTACATTGCTTGGAAAAAACATGACAGTGCGCATTCTAGTCCACTACCTTCGGATTATATGCAGCCGTTTGCTGAGTGAAAACTAGTGACGAAGACCTATTGCTTTCCCTGCTCTGACAAGTGCAATGCCGTATGAGGAGAAGCCTTGCAGAGGAAAAATATGGAGCTAAGATGTACAGCAGGAATGATGCCCCATTCGACAGAAAACATTTTCCTCACCAAAAAGTCAATGCAATACTTGCAAATGCTTGATCATTGCATGAACCCCTCAAGGATCATGCCTCTTGGTTTCAAACCGTTGTTTGCTCACGAAAGCTGCTCCTGTTTCTTCTCAATCGCCAACTTCCTAAATTTATCCACTCTGCAACAGTCTGGGAAACGTTGAAGCAACATCTGGCGTGAACTTGCATAGTTGAACTTGACGATGTAAAAGCACAAGAACTTGCCACATCCAAAAATGTAGACTAACTATAAGTCGGAGGCATTACAAGCAAAATTTCCTAAACAAAAACCATACAGAATATTCAGCTAATGAATGAATTATGGGGCATCAGGACTGCATATCGGGAACGCTTAAGATAGAACAGAACATATATATCTAGTGTCCGAAAACGGCACATTCCAGGAAAATCCAAAGGCGAAGCATGACTGTTTTCAATTCCATGAATCATATTGCTGAGATATTGTGAGCTTCATTTGAGGTCTTCTGCTTGGTATTCCGATGGTAGGAGTACCAAATCTATATAACTTTCAGGACATGATATTTACATTGTTGGGCTTGCTAGGGAAATAATAGAATCCCAGTTCAAGTAACATAGGAACAAAGGAGAAAGTCTAAAATGGAGATTCAATTTACACAATGAATGAGACAATTTAAGAAGCATCATCGTCAGTAGTCATTGCATGAGCATGTTTAGTCCGTAAAATGGTGGAACTGGTTCGCATCCCTTAGGACCATACATCTTCTGGTTGCCATGGAGATATACTTGATTGCAGAATGACAATCTCCGCAAATGCGGAGATTCTGAAACACCCTGATAGATTTTGGACTGGAGTGCTTATAAGGCTAAAAACAACAGCAATTTTTTCACTGTTCTGGAGCAAATATTGTTGCTTTTGTCCCTCCTCCACATCATGAAGAACAAATTCAGTAGTCAGAACATTACCCAGTTTCTTTATTCAACTAGCCCATCGGTCTTGTCATAAATCTCCTATGCCTTTGGGCGAGAAGTGTCACCCACGTATGTTACTTGTGAACATTATTTTTCACTTAAATCCAGCTACAACTGGCTTCTTTTGTAAGATATATCAGTTTCATCTTCTTTCTGATTGCTGCTGCATCTTCCCAAGACCAGCCGAGGCATAAATATTTGATAGCAAAACATAAGCAGCAGGGTAGTCCCATTCCTACTAAAATATCATTGCTGCAGCTTGTTTTGCAAGTTCAACATTGCCGTGAACTCGGCAAGCTTCAAAAAATGTACATCAGACTGACTAGTGTATCTGCCCTGAAAGGCATTGAATTTATAATCTCATGGGAAGGATTCCGATCCACCCAATAAGTCCACCATGCATGCATAGTGGTCAATTCTCTCATCTCACAGAAAACTCGAAAAGCAGCTTCTAGTTTTCCCCACCTTGCATCTGCAGTGATCAAAGCATTGGAAATGCACTGATTTGAGTCCAGCCCTGATTTTACCATCTCCCATGGATTTGCTCCCCTTCACCAATAGCGCAGATACAGGCAGCTCCACCTAAAAAGGCTGGCAAATGTAGAAGCACCCCTTCTGATTCCTCTCTCCTCAATTTCATGTAGCAGTTCAAAGGCTTCATTGGACTCCTAGCCCTTGGCATAGGCATCCACAAGGGCATTATAAGAAATTAAATTCTTTTCAAATAGTGCATCAAAAGCTCTCTATGAGTGTCTTCCATGTGGTGCGACTGAGAATATGTGCTAATAAGAGAATAACCCACGCAAGTATCACCAGCAAAGCCCAATCTTGTAGCTAGCGTGTATATTTGTATCCCCGTATCTACATCACAAGTACTTCCACGTGCCTTGAGAACACTAGCAAATGCGAAATGGTCTGGCCTCATGGGACCTTTTATCATTTCCAAAAAGAGTTTGATACTTCCCATGATTATTGCAGTCTAAGACATCACGTTATGATCTTGCACCCGATCAGACACCTTTCTCCAATCATTAAGAAATCCACTAGCTACACACTTCACGTACATGTCCACCGAGCTGCATCTACCACAGACATCCGAAGCCAATCCAGACCGTATAACCCAGCATTGCATCTGCAACCCCAGCGATTGCAACTCCAACTCCTAACTTGCTGACAAAACAGCTTCGAGTGTGGATCTATCTGCCACAGTCCCACTCACAAGCATATCGAGAAACAAATCAACGGCTCTCTTGGACAACCCACCAGAGTACATCTTGTCATCATCAAAGTCCAAGCAACCACACTCCTCTCGGGCCTTTTCTCGAACACCTTACGAGCTGAAACAAAATCAGCACTAGCCTTCGCAAACATGTCGATTAAAATGCACACCCAACGCACACATCATAATTTACGTAGCCGTTTTTTTATTATAAACCAGAAAATTGCATCACCAATTGATGCATTCTCCGGAATTGAACAAGCCCGAATAACCGCCGCGAAACAATAATCGTTAGGGAAAAAAACCATCTTCAAGCATATGAAGGAAAGTTTCAACCGCTTCTAACTCCAAGAAACCAAGCCCCTTTTCTGACCCATGTCCATAAATATCCTCTCGGCCTCGGCCCAGTCATTGCATTTCGAGTAGAGACTGATGAGCGAGTTGAGAATCCCCGAAGTGGGCCTCGAGCTGGTACCGAGCCAGCGCGCGATGGGCCCGCCTCCGAGAGCGAACAGACTTGAGGAGGAGAGAGAAGGCGCGGAGGTCGGGGTGGGAGATTGCTCCAGGGAGGTCGCCGCCACGGTGGTGGGGGAGATGAGGTCTCTATACTTTTCGTAGTCTGGCGCATGTAGCTTCTCCAATGTCCCAAACCATTTTCAAGCCTATCCAACTAATCGTATGCCATCAGCGGGTTCCACAAGTCGGTCGGGTTTGGGTGCCATGCCACCAGTGGCGCTCACGGGCTTGCATTCCAATCCCTGACTCCCTCTGATGCAACCCAAACAGAAGAAGATATGTTTCCCTTCCCCAAGATCCGTGTATCACGAGAACACCACCCCAAGATACAATATGCCTGATTCACCTGTTGCATTTTATTTTTTTCAAAACCAACGTGTCATCGGTGTCACATTGATTAAATGGGAAGGATCATCCTTAATTAAACTCAATCTCATCGTCACATTGGGATGAAGAAGAAATTAGTGGAACGCCGGATAAAGTTAGACCAATTTTCCGATTCAATCAAGGTTTCACCTTTGTCACACGCATGCACATGATGGCTTGGGTATTGAAGTGGCTTGGGAGACATTCGCAGCTTAACGGAAGCATCATGCGCACCAAGTTACAAATTTTAAGACTTAGACGAATAAAATGAAAGTTTTAAAACTCAAATGTATTATGTTGACAAATTGTGAGACTTTTTTAAGTAATTGTCCCATTTTCTCTTGATCATTTAAAATTTAGAGCTAATGTGACCTTCAAGACCATATGATCGCCCCATCGCTATTTTCTCAAGAATTTGATCAATTTTCGATCCAAGTAAATGAATTGCGAAGAAAATAAAATTTTATTGCAATTGGTGAATAAAGAATTTGAATTTGGCCGAGCCAAATGCTGTGCGACTTCTAAATGCAAGAACCACAAATAAAAACTACTCTGTGACCTGAGCAATCAAGGAAAAAAGAACGATTTACACCGAGTCAATGAGGACACGGGCCACTGGCAAGTATATGTAAGATGGCACGTTTTGCAGCCCTCTTTGATGAATATTCTACAGAAAACGGGTGATTTGGTTTATAGATGATTAACTGAATTAGCTAGAATTCACATTGGATGAACATATAGAATACACTTCCTAAACACGGTTACATCCCATATAAAAGACTATATGGACCACACATGGTGAAACTATACATGAAGTACAATAACACTCCAACCGAAAAAAAAAAAAAGTACAATATCACAACAGTAAGCTAAGAACTAGAAGAAGATGAAATGTAATCACTGGGAAACTAAACTAGCTCACCTCCCTCCCAACATAATACTACGTTGTGGGGAACAAAGCTTTTCCAATTAAACTGTGCGTGGTTCTAAACACCACTGCTATCTCCAAATGGAAAACTAGGGGAAATTATGGGAGTGCTTGATGAAGTTGAAAATGTTTCTAATTCCATTTCAACTCTATTGTCGCCAATTGGCTCATTTGGTGGGTAAATAAGCGGTTTTGGAGGCATTTGAATATCACCAATATCTCTTTCAAGCATTTCTAAGACTTTGTTCATTGGAGGCCGATGGTCAGGAACTAATTGTATACACCAAAGTGCAACTATTATCATCTTTTTCATCACCTCCCTTTCCTCTCCTACAATTTCATCCATTTCAACACTTTCTCCTTCATTGATGTGGTCATATACCCACAACGGAAAATAAATTTGGCTTGAATGTTCCGCATTTGCATTTAAATTTTTCCTTCTACCTGCCATTTCCATGAGCAACATCCCGAAGCTATAGACATCTGCTTTATAAGATACACCACCGAGGGTTTTGTAGAACAACTCAGGTGCCATATATCCCAAAGTTCCTCTTGCAGCGGTCATTGAAACTATGCTATGATCAATGGGATAAAGTTTCGCGAGTCCAAAATCAGAAACCTTTGGCAATAAATTCTTATCTAAAAGAATGTTGTGAGGCTTGATATCAAAGTGGAGTATTTGCCTATCACACCCCCGATGTAAATATTCAATCCCCCTCGCCACCCCAAGAGCAATCTCATATATTTTCTTATAATCAAGAAACTTATCACCTTCCTTTGTGAAAATACGCTTATCTAAAGATCCATTTGACATGAAGTCATACACAAGAGCCTGTTTCGAGCCTTCAAAGCAAAAACCAATGAGTTGCACTATATTAACGTGGTGAATTCTTCCAATAGTAGCTACTTCACTAATAAAATCTTGGCCATGGGCCTTGGATTGCTTTAAAATCTTGATGGCTACCTCGTTGCCGCTTCTCAGCATTCCTTTGTACACATAACCATAACCCCCTTCACCTAATTTGTGCTTAAAATTTCTGGTGATCTTCTTGATATTCGAGTAAGAGTACCTTATGGGCAAAAAGTTGTTATGAGCCTGCAAGAATTCTTCAATGTTCTTGTCCATTGCTATGTGCCTTCTTCTATACTTGTAGATCAGAAATATCGCAACAAATGGCATCCCGATTACGAATTTCACTACACAAAAAACAACTGAAGAAAATTTTGATAGGTTAGAATAGTTTTTTTTTTATTTCCATAATTATTGTAAGAATAAATCATTGTGGCTTACTTAATAGTACTAGTAAATCCCAAGTTGTCCAAAATGCAATATCATCTAGGACACCTGTGGAAGGAATGAATGATGTGAAAAATAATTGAAGGGAAAAAAAAGTTTGGAAAGCAAAAATCATAAGGAAACAGAGTAGTAGCAAGCTACTTTGTATAAGTTGAATTTATTGTCTACAAATCAAGAAAAACAAAGCTTTTCATTTTTAACGAATAATTTTGGTCCTCCTATCGGTACATGACTACAATTTTTTAAGGATTGTTAACGAGTGTCTCTTGGCTTATTGGTGAAGTAAATAATTAAAGAACTAATTAAGAAAATGAAAAAAAAATCTAAATTCTACGCCAACAGAAAACTAAATTGAAATTCTATGCCAACAAAAAACTAGTCTTGTGGTTGGTCGCACAAGAATCCTTTTTCTTTTCTTTTCGTTTTTTTACAATACAGATTTAGCCCTTCTGTGGAAAGAAATTATAATCTAGGCACATGTATACATTGACGTACACTATCGTGTATATTTTGTCATAATTTTCTTGGATATTAGATATCCCTTTCATTTTCCAGTTTCAAAGAGAAAGTAGCTAGTGAAAGAATATACAGAATCATGCAAAATTACGGTGAAATTTCAATGTCGATCAATACTTACCACCATAATAGTACGTGGATGCACAAAACTGACCTCCCCCGCAGTAGCTAACATATAAGCGCTTGGAAAAAAAGTAGCGATAGAGATGTAAGTAGTTATAGATATCATAGTAGTAAAAGGAAGTTTTCTTCCATGAAACTATATAATAGTTGAGAACGAATCCATCGGCCATGATGTTATGGATTTGCTTGTAGTTGAGAGAGCTATTATGAGCCTGCCCACTCCCAAAATCTTGTGACGCCCATGTCCAACTGCTAATGGTGCAAAAATCCCTAACATCCGATACATTTGGATTGACCAAAGCATACAAGTTCCAATTCGATGATGTGTTGGTAGAGTATGACCCCTCAATGCATGGATCGGTAGCGATGTAAAATGGAGAACTAACCGGTTTTGAGCAGTTCACAATGACCGATATATTCTTGTAGGACAGGCTGCGGTATGGGTTGTCTAGAGTGGAAACTCTATGAAAGTCATACAATGACAATGAATGATGGGGGAGAGACAAGCAGTTATCTCTTTGCAGCCCGCTGTCAACCAATCTGATTTGTCGTCCAGTATAATTGATAAACTGCACATAGTATTGACCATTAAAGAAGTTTAGAATAGTGCGATTATCTTCACAAGCTAGCTCGAATTTCGATATACCACATCCCTTCCGGTAACTCTTCAGTCGAAATGGGAAGCTTATATTACGAACGTCACCACAAGATGAAGGAATGCACCGTTGACTGCTCGACTCAACATTGCTAGTCATCACTAGAAATAAGACAAGAGTGAGTAGCAACACTTGACAGATATTCATAGAGCTGAGAGCATTAATCATGCCTCTGTTTGTATTTGGGCAAAGAGAAATTGGTAAAGAATTGCTTGGTGTGTGTGGAGGAGGCGCAATATAAAAAGATCAGACAATCTTTGTTTGATTTGGAAACTTGGGAGTCGCCTGATCTTTATAGAAAAATCCCAAGTCAGTCAACTGAACAAATGTATGAAGTCAAGCAATTAAAGAGGTGGACCCAAATTGAAGTCACAATATTATGGGTACTTGGATGGCGGTCAGTTGAAGTACCTTGCCATAAGGCATGCCACCAAGTAGAGCGCCTTTCACCCTCCGTCACTAATCCCAGGTGTGAAATGCTATTATACCTACCTACCTTATGGTAGCTAGAATCGAAGTCCTGACATAATATTTACCTTCACCATTGTGAGGCCTCCTAATTTCCTCGTGTTTCTTTATCTTCCCCACAAGGAGGGAATACAAGGGTGACATTACACAGTCTCCCATTCTAAGGTGGATCTCTCGCCTGTTTCTTCTCATTGAGCTTTTTAAGAATCTGCTTAGATCCAAAGTTTCATTATTAGGGGAACCTATTCAAAGGATCTTTTTACACATTTGATCTTTCCTTCTCCGCTATATCCACTTTGCTTCCACTTTCTCCTCGTGATTGTGGGGTCTACATCCCATCACTATCTTTCCACTTCTTCTCCACCTTCTTAGAAATTTTTACATTCTATCATCGGCGCTTGATCACTTAGATATGTATTCCATATTTACTAAATTAAATCACAAACTTTTAATGTGATTCCAATTTCTTACAAGGTCGAATCAAATGTAATTCCAATTCTTTACAAGGTCGAATCATTTCATGAAATAAATAATCTCTATAAAAAAAAAAAAAAAAAAAAAAAAGGATCTCATATAACAATGATACATATAGACGGTGTCATCGTTAACCTAGCCATGAACGAATGCATATTCTGTCGCGCAAATCTAAGAAAATCCTTATATGAAGCTAAAATGTATAAATTGTAGTAAATACCCTCTCTTGTACTCCGCTTAAAAGCATAATAATATATATCCATACTATAATAGTATTCTTGCAATGCGTGCGGGAAGAATGATAGTAGTTGCTAATACTGCTATATAAAGATGGGACCCATGTGGGGACAATTTGAAGCAATAGTGGGCGGTAATGACTTTGTTCATCGGACAGATTTTACTTCTTCTTTATTGAAAGTTTTCTCACCCAAAGGATGGACGTGGCAGAGATAGGGGATATAATTGTTAGCCAGAATCATAAGGGAGACATGCTTCAAGAATTATTGAAGACAAAAGCAACCCCGATAGCCTGTGATGTGGATTGGACATTAGTGCGTGCAGTTGGTGCAATCATTTGAAACTAGTGATATCTCTTTTGATCTCCACTTCTATTTAACTCTGGTGGATTGATACAATGAACAAAATTAGTGATGAGGATACGGAAGAAAACTTCAGTTTGACTATTAAATAAGATTTGTTAAGTGGTGCGAGGGTGAGTTAGGGCCTATTTGTTAAAAAAAATTTCTGTTCCCCGGAACAAAAATTTCTATTCTTTTGTTCTAGGGAACGAAAAAAGAATAGAAACGTGTTTGGTAAAAAAAAAATTCTCGGGAACAAAATATCTATTTTTTTGTTCCCGGGAATAGATTTGGAACAGAAATAAGAAGTAGAAAAAAGTAACTTCTTGTTCCCGAAAAATAATTTCTAGAATTAATTTTTCTCTCTCTTCTCTTTTCTTCTTCTCTTTCTTTTCTTCTTCTTCTTCTTCTTCTTCTTCTTCTTGGCGAGCTCGCTGGACTTCGCCTAGCCGGTGACCGGCCAAAGAGAAAAAGAAAAAGGAAAAAAAAAAGAAGAAAATATAATTAAAAAATTAAAAAATTAAAAAAATAAAAAAATCTAAGAATCCTACCAAACGTATTTCTATCCTGGGAATAGAAATTTAAGGAAGTTATCAAACACGTTTTTTTGCTCAGAAATTGTTCTCGAGAACATAATTAAAAAAATCATTTTTCATAAAAAATTGTTCCTCAAAACAAAATGGTTACCAAACGTGCCCTTATTTTATTGAACTTTGCGCCAAAAAAATGATTTTTTTTTTCAAAAGTAGGAAAGCAAAAGAATCGACAAACTTGCTTTTTGAAAGCCTTGAGAATCATGCTTTCTCTCTTTTAATTATAATTGGTTACAAGACTTTTGTCGTGTCATATGTAGCCGTTAAAAGGGGTGTCACAATTGATAGAATCATATTAGCGCGTCCTGACACTCGTTAAGAATGTTGAAAATAACGATTATATTTTATATATGAAATGCATGTTGTAAATTGAACAGAAGATAGGAATTATATATTCCTATCAGCACGTAACCAAACTTTTACCTTAATCAAACTGGTTGTTTTCTAATTCTTGATAGGTAATCAGTAAATCTGAATCAATCTATTCTAAGAAACTTTTTAACAACATTACTACATGAGACTGTACTAGTATACTGACTATTTGCCGAAATGGTATATTTTTACCCAAAAGAACAAATCAGTGGGTTTATTCGACAAGTAAATTCTTGCTCCATTATCAATTTTTCACCTTCAATAACTAGCGATTAGCAAAGAAACATGCGATTCCATGAAAGCACAATGATGATGCAAATAATGGTAGACATCCTTTTATTCGACAAGATCACAACACAGAGAAGAATGGGCATCAGCTGTACACGAATTGTTTTATAGCGAATGGATTTTTGTCATGTCCAGGGATCTCATGTTTTATTACCATTAGAATGGTACCTGTTCTTTTCGAGAGCCAATGCGTGACTGACAAGATGATGGAGTTGACGTGAATCTTTACCACGACTGATCACACCCTCTTAAGTGAACACTTAAATGGAATTAGTCTCCTAAATCACTAGAAATGTTTTAAAACAGAGGTATTATGTATAAATATCATCAACAAAGCCTAAATTAAGTCACAAACTTTAGACGTAATTCCAATTTCTTACATAGCTGAATCATTTCATGAAAGAAAAGTATCTCATATGACAATGGCATATCGCACGGGATCATCATCGATCTAGCCATGAACGACTACGTGTTTTGTCTTGCAAATCTGAAAAAAAAAAAATTCTTATTTAAAGCTAAAATGTCTAAATTGTGCAATAGTTTATGTACAAAGTAGTTACATAAAACATCCTCTCCTATACTCCGTTGAAAAGCAAAATCATGTACTATAATTGTATTCTTGCAATGCACTTGGCAAGAATAACTATAGTGCTTTAGTATAAATTTAAGCTAGTACAGCTATATAAAGATGGGATTTATGTAGGGTCAATTTGAAGCGAAGGTGGGTTCTAATGACTTTCTTTATTGAAAATTGCATCTCCCTGATTGACGGGGCATGATACTTTCAGTTACCTTGTCCTACAGAAAAACCCAAGTCAAGCACGTAAAAAATGCACGCAAGTCAAGAAATTAAAGGAGGCGGACCCAAACTGTAAGTTCCATTCCATTATTAGTGGAGTCATGTCCAACCCTTCTCAATTGATGACCCCCTTTATTGACCTACACATACAGCACTTCTCGGAAGTTTCCACCCATTGAAAATTCAAAAGATTTTGCTTCACATAAGATCTTTCTTTCTCCATGTTTCTTCCACTCTCTCCACGTAAACGTTGGTTCCACGTTCCGTCAACGGACAAATCCACCACTCTCGCCTAATACACTCTCTTTCTTCTTGTTCTCTTCTTCATTTTTTGTTCCTCCTCCCTTCTTCATCTCCATCTTCTTTCTTCGCCCCATGAGTCACGATCATAGGAAAATGGATTTATAGTTTCAAGGAACAATATCATGAATTAAAACTAGCTATCCTCAAAACTACTCTTTCTCCATGTCACGACACGGGAAATCAATTTTGACGCAGTACCATAAAACCATGTTATACAAGTCCACTGATCTCACGATACAATAATTGCAAAAATATACTATCATAGAATGAAATAAAAGAAGAATTCATATATAGTTAGAGCAGAAAATAGGCTAGAATAAGGACTCACTAAATGGGCATAAAGGGTTTCGCGCCCCAGCTGTTATTTGAAAAAATATCAAGAACATTATACGGTTAATTAAGAACTTCTACACATGAGTGGGGCATGATCTTTCGATACTATTTTAATGCTTTGTTTGCGAGAGGGAGGAAAGAGGAAAAAAGAGGGGGGTGAAGAAAAATTTTCCTTTTTCCTCCAATTCACTCTCGCAGAAAATTTAGACTTTTCAAAACTACAACAGATTTGACATGATACCATAAAAACATGTCAGCATGCATCCGAATAGTTTGTTCTAATTTCTTCTCCAATGACATTTATTTATAGAATGTGGAAATTCCATGTACGATTACCAAATATATACATAGTGGAAAGATGTTTAATAAATCCTAATCAATACATTCTCATAAACTTCTTAATATTTACTATATGAAACTGTATCTTGCTATTCGCCTGGACAATAATTATTGGTTAGATAATCCTTATATGTCCTGATCATCTCTTTGATGCTTTGAGGCATGGCCCTCCAAGTGGTAAATCCATCTCAAATGTGATAAGGCTGTTATTGTTGTTAGCTTTATACTGATTTGCCAACAATAAAAAGATCGATTTTTGGGTATTTATCACTAGAAGCACCGTGCCTGTACACGATAGGTAACCCGTTGAAACTTGGCCATTCAACCCGAATACCAGGAACATAATTGATGTTCGATCGGCAATGCAAGTCAATCCCAAGTCAACCATATCAATGCATACAATGAAACAAGCTCTGACTTGACAAAGCCATATTGGACCCAACAGATCCCTAGGTTTAGGAACTTGAAAAGAATATTACAGATTGGGAAGCAGAGACACTTGAAATTAGGGGAGCTTCCCTATTTTGTTCTAACTTTTTACTTTTTGAGTTTATTGAGCCCCTTAATCAGCAAAAGCTTATGGGCCCCCATTTACTTTGTTAATGATCTCTTCCCTTCACCTTTTTGTTTTTGTGTCTTCTTGCTCTCTCTTTCGTCCATTAGATTTTGCTTTGGCACTAAATAAAGGGTCTCCTGTGTTTGATTGCAACAGGGGAAGAAACACAAAAAAACTTTTTAGTTGGATTGGAGTTTTGGGAGATGACTTTGTGGTGAGTGGCGATGAGGATGTAAACACCATGTTGATGTGGCTCATTGCTATGGTTGGACTCCTAAATCTTTAGCCTATGGGCAGTGCATAACCAAGAAAACATTCCCATCCAGTAAGTTTTGAATCTTGAGATTGAAAAAAATAATGCAAATTCATGCATTACATCGCTTGCAAATAGAACAAGAAAGACTAGCAACACTAGAGGGATATTCATGGAGCAGATAGTATTAATTACGTCTCCGATTGTCTTTGGGATCCGATTGTCTTTGGGAAAAGATAAATTGGTAAAGAATTGGTTGGTGTGTGTGGAGGACAGAAGGAGGCACAACATTATACGATTGAAAAAAGATTGAACGAACCTCGTTAGATTGGAGACTTTGGAGTCGCCTCGACTGATAGAAATGCCCAAGTCAGTCGACGTGACAAAAGCATGCAAGTCAAGAAATTAAAAGGGGACCCAAACTAAAGGAACATTATTAGTGGAGTCATGTCCAACCCTTGGATATTTTACACCCATTGAAAATTCAAAAGTTTCTTCCAAACTCTCTTCACGTGATTGTTGGCTCCACATTCTGTCAACAAACAAATCCATCTCTCTCCCCCATCACTTCCTTCTTATATACAATCTTTATTTCTTATAGCGTGTTCCCTCACCATCTTTGAAGAGAATCTTATAGCGTGCTCAACAATTTGGCATAATTAGAAGCCTTCTATTTTATTAAAGTGACACTATATAGAGTGTGCATCAGTCATTAATAAGTTCGAGAAAATACAAGTTCCAATTCAATAATGTGTTGGAAGATTACAACCCCTCAATACATGGACTGGTGGCGATGTAGAATGGAAAACTAATTGGCTTCAAGCAGTTCACAATGACCAATGGACCATCACGGTCCATTTTGTATGGGTCAATATGGTGCTTGAAGTTATACACCGCCCATGAATGACAAGGATGACACGAGCAGTTATCCTTTTGTAACCCGCCGTTGACTAATCTGATTAGGTGGGTGGAATAATTGATAAACTGCATGAAGTATCGGCGATCACACAAGTATAGAACTGTGCACTTATCTTCACAAGCCAGCTCATTCTCTTGCTCACTGCACCGCTTCAATTCATTCTTCAATTGAAATGAATAACTTATATTGCGAATGTCACCACAATATGAAGCAACGTACTACGAATTACTCGGAGCGGTATTGCTAGTCATCGCATGCAACAAAACAAGGAGGACCGGCAACACTGCATAGACATCGGTGGAGCTAAGCGCATTAATCAGGTCTCTGTTTGTCTTTGGGCAAAGCAAAATTGTTAAGGAACTGCTTGAGGTATGTGGAGATGGCACCATATGAAAAGATTGAAAAGAGATCGGATGAATCTTGTTCGATTGGAGACTTTGGAGTTGCCTTGTCCTATAGAAAAGACCAAGTTAATCAACGAATTAGGTCAAGAAATTAAAGCCGAAGTTAACATTATTAGTGGAGATGGCACCATATGAAAAGATTGAAAAGAGATTGGATGAACCTTGTTTGATTGGAGACTTTGGAGTCGCCTTGTCCTATAAAAAAGACCAAGTCAGTCAATTGGTCGGGTCAAGACATTAAAGCCCAAGTTAACACTATTAGTGGAGTAAAAGGCACGGCCCAGCGGCCAACCCTGATTGAGACCCCCCAATTACTTTCTAGGCAATAGTCTTTACATTTTCTATAAAAAAAATTAATTAATTAACCTAATGATTAACGGGCACGATACGGAATATATCTTTCTTAGCTAGAATCAAAAGGAACCCACACTTTTAGAATTGTTGATGACAAAAGCAACCACAATCGTGTTTGATGTGGATTGGAGATTTGTGCGTGCAATTGGTGCAATCACGTCAAACTATTGATATCTCTTTGATCTTCACTTCTATTTAACTATGGTGGATTGATACAAAGAAACAAATTTGTTTCAAAAAGCTATATAGGTGCAGAATAAAAAACCCTAATTTGGCTATTAAATAAGATTTGATAGGGTTGATTTGCTTTGCGCAAAAAAGGCAGTTTAAAATTAAGAAAACAAGAAGAATCGACAAACTTGCTTTTTGGAAGCTTGCGCGGATCATGCTTTCTCACTTTAGATTTAATTAGTCACAACACTTTTGTCATGTCTTATTTTGCATTGCCTTTGCGCTAAGAAAAAGGTGACATTGAAAGAATCATATAAGTGCATCCTTCTTGACACTCGTTAGAAATGTTGAAATAGCAACTAGACTTTTGTACAAAGCACATGTTGTAAATTCAAAAAATGGGACGTATATATGTTCCTATTAGTTACATAGATGAATCATTTCATGAAATAATTAATTGCTATGAAAAAAGTATCTCAGATGATAATGATATATTACACGGCGTCATATCCAACCTAGCCATGACTGAATGCATGAAAAAATCTTTATCTAGAACTTAAAATGTATAAATTTGCTATACTTTACATGCATAATAGCCACATAAAATACACTTTCCTATGGTCCGCTTAAAAGCAAAATCACATGTCCGTACTATAATGGTATTCTTGCAAGGCACGTGCCAAGGCAAGAATGACTATAGTTGCTTGAGTATAAATTTTAGCCGTGTAGTACGGCTATATAAAGATGGTATAATACATGTAGGGACAACTTGAAGCAATAAAGGATCTTAATGACTTTCTAAGCAATAGTCCTTACATTTTCTATACAGGCACGATACGGAATATATCTTTCTTTAGCTAGAATCTGAAGGGACCCATACTTTTAGAATTGTTGACGACAAAAGCAACCACAATCATGTTTGATGTGGATTGGAGATTTGTGCATGCAATTGGTGCAATCACTTCAAACTATTGATATCTCTTTTGGTCTCCCCTTCTTTTTAACCATGGTGGATTGATACAATGAACCAATTTTGTTTCAAAAAGCTATATAGATGCAGACTAAAACATCCTTGTTTGGCTATTAAATAAGATTTGATGGGATTGATTCACTTTGTGCAAAAAAGGGGGTTCAAAAGTAAGAAAACAAGAAGATCGACAAGAAAACAAGAAGATCGACAGACTTGCTTTTTGGAAGCTGGCGCGAATCATGCTTTCTCGCTTTTAGATTTAAGTAGTCACAAGACTTTTGTCATGTCTTATGTTGCGTTACCTTCGCACTAAGAAAAAGATGACATTGAAAGAATCATATAAGTGCGTCCTTGACACTCATTAGAAAAGTTGAGATAGCAACTATACTTTATGAATAAAGTACATGTTGTAAATTGATCAAAAAATGGGACGTACATATGTTCCTATTAGCACATAACCAAACTATTACCTTATTCGAACGGGCTCATATAATTAATAAATCCTAATCGATACATTCTAAGAAACTTTTAACATTTACCATATGAAATTATACTGATCTATTGGCTATTCACTAAAACAATAGTTGGAGACTCTTTTGTTAGAGTTATTTAGGAAAAATAGGATGGTTTTGTATCTCTCAAGATTATGTGAATATCCTCTATGATTTTACATATCTTAAGTGATATGTTATCTTATTTAGTCTTTCATAAAACCTATAAAAAGGCTAATAATCCTCATTATGAATAAATCAAAATATATAGAAATTTCCTTATTTCTCTCTTTTTGCATTCTTCTTAACTTCTTTTGATGCTTTGAGGCACGGTGGCCTGAGTGGCAAATCTGTTTCGAATGTGATAAGTATGTTCTTGTTGGCATTTATATTGATTTGGTGAATTTCATCACGAATTATGGGTGTTTATACGATAGACCATTTGCATCTCTAATTATAGTGGCTAAAGCGCTTTAGCAGAATATGGCGAAGGAGCTGCAGACTGAAACGGCAGCTTGCGTCGACGCTGATAAAAGCGCTGTTGAGGAATTCAGCCAGTCGGCCCGTTCTCAAGAACTCTCGCATGAGTTTCCTGACAGAGCCGCAGACCACATGATTGCAATGACGGTGTGCTTTTTGTTATCTTTTTCTTTTTTCTGTTTTTTCTTTTTCTTTTTAGGGAACATCATCTGTGTTACCCTTTATTCTTTTCTTTTTCAAATTTGGTGTTTTGGATGGCTAATATTTTGAAAATTAGAATACTTTCTTATTAAGTGCTGGAGTTGAACCTGCGCAGATTTTCATAGATACGTAAAAAGAAACAATTTACTAGATTGAAGAGAGTTATCCTTCTGAATGAGACAAACTTGGGGATCCTCGGGTGGTTCGTGAAATTTAATGGTTAACTCTATTTTACGAAAAGTAATTTTGGAAGGATAAAAAATGTCACGAAATCATGCTTGTTTTTACATATATAAGTTGATATTTTATAAATTCTCGGTTTGAATCGATATAGTATTATTGCCCCCGTCCCCATGCTCTCCCCGGTCGTTGTAGTAGGGGCGCAATCCCAACAATTTACGAAGAGAACCCATCCGAAAAAGACGATTTCGTCGGAGCTGATTCTAATGCAAATTCTATCCCCCCTCGGTTTCCGGCTCTCCTTAGGCAGCATTAGAAAAGGGGAATTGTTACGAGACTCGTTTCAGAGAATCCTCAGCAAGTTCCAAGAACATAAGTATCATCTCAAGATTGTGTTTCCACGAAACGGCACCAAAACTTTGATGCACAACTTAAGAATCACCGAATCAACCAAAACTCTTCTGCATGAATCAATCTGCATCACGGAATTCAGGGTAAGGCCGGATCGGCCCACCGGTACTCGAATTAGTTCCCACGAGAGGGAATTGAGGATCTCAATTGCACAAGAAGAGTAAGATTAGATAGTGAGGGAGGTTTCATCTTATATAGGTGCTCCCCTTAGTGAGTTGTCAAGTCATGGTTGATAGATTGCAGCTTTGGGTGACGAATGGCAATGTAGACGCACAAACGTCCATTAGTAAAGACACTTGGTACTCCGACAATTTATAGTGTTCTCCAATGGTAAAACTGATTTAAGGATTGATGCACGCTAGACTTCTAGTAAGTGGAGGCACAACTGTGTCTGTTGACTAGACGAGATTTAAGTATGTCTAATCTAAAGATGCTTGGTATTCCGAGAATATAGTACCAAGGCACCACCGTGTCTGTTTTCCATTTTTTAAAATTATTTTCTTTTCTTTCTCTTTTTTTTTTCCCTTCTCTTCTTCCTTTAGCTAGTGGTCGGGCCTCAACAACCAACTAAAGTCGAGGGCCGACGAGGTCAACTAGCGAGGCCAACTAGCAAGGCCGACCGCACCTAGCCAAATATGGTGAGGTTAACCTCGCCTAGCAACAACAAGGTGGAGCCATGCCAGAGCAAGTGAGGCTCACCTTCACTAGTGGCTAGCAAAGGCAAGCTTCAGATAGAAAGGTTGATCTCACCAATCCTTGCCTTTGATTAATTGCCAAGACCCAGATTAATTGCCAAGACCCAACGACTGACTAGAGGAAGAAGGGAAGACAAAGAACAGAAAAAAAATTCGAAAAACTATTTAAATATTATTAAAATTATCCACGTTAGCACCGATCACGCCACTTAGGACGACTGGTGTATATATAATGTTAACTAAAAACTAGGATTTATTACATGAGTAATAATACGAAGAAAGAGATAACTCAATACAATTGTCTATACATTTAAGGTAAAGATGAGATTATGCCCTCGTTTACATGTTTGCGATTGACATCTTTCCCATTGAATGCATTATATTGGAATTTACCTTAAGCAAACTAACATGGATTTTGATATGCTTTTTTCAAAAAGAAAAAGTTGGAGCATGGAATTAAATATGAGATTAAATTCTATAGCAGATATTTGTAATTTTTTTTTTGTGGGAAAATTTCAAATATAGATCTAAAGTGTAAATATTTTCTTTTAAAAAAGATCTAAATTGAACCTTATTTTAAATAAAGTCATGAAGTAACCAATTTATTCTCAAAAAATTATTTGAACTCACTGTCTTGTTAAATGTTGGCATGGCAATTGTTTCCAAAGACTAAAACAGGGGCAATTTTATATTAAAGAAAATTGATTTTACAAATTTCGTCCAAAATTTTCCCGCCCCGAGGTCTGTCCCGCCCATAACGAATCGCTTCTCACCCCTTTCAAGTACTTCCTCGGAAGCTCCATCCTCCTCAGCTGGATGAAGGAGCGTTCGATTACATCTAAGGAGCTTAAAGAGGCTACGATTCTTCGACTCTACTTCTGCTTCTTCGGGTTCGCTCGATTCACTCGATTGGAAATGGAGGGTCGACAGTGTAGGTGTGGAAGTAGGGCGATTTATTGGCGAGGTAGTTTTCACACGTCCAAAAACCGGCGCAAGTGTTCTGATTTGTTAGAATTTCGGGCGCCTTCTTTCTTTGTTGATTGTGGATCCCTTGTGGGAATGATGGCTTCTCTCAAAGAACTCACACTTAATGATACTGGAACAAAGGACCTACCTGATTCGGTGCGGTCATTGAGGAAACTTGAATTGTTGAGTACTATGAAGTGCATATCCCTGACTGTACTTCCTGAATTTGTTGGTGACCTAGAATTTCGAGGTGCGTCTCACTACCATGGTCCATTATGATGTCGCATAGCTTCCAGAATTGATAGGAAAATTGGAGAACATCGTCTTCATGAGGCTTAACAAATTTAAGGAGCTCGAGTCTCTTCCACCTCTTCCATTGAGTTTGGTAGAGGTTAATATTGCAGACCGCATGGCAACAGAGACGGTCTCTGATCTGTCTGAATTGGAGAATTTGGAGGAGCTGAACATGGTGAATTGCGAGAAAGCGGGGGATGCTCCAGGACTCCAGAGCTTGAAATCCTTGAGAAGGCTATACCTGACTGGATGCCACTAGCGTTCTTCGGCAGTTAAGACGATAATTTCTAAGGTTCTCTCTCTCTCTTAAAAAGAGAACAAAAGAATGCATCTACAGATCCGAAAGCTCCGGAAAAGGAAAATTTTATGTGTCAAAACCTCATTGCACGAAAAAGTGGCGAATCATGCCATGCGGGTATAGCAGTCAATTGTAATGCTCGTTTATATAGCAGTCATGACAGTTTGATATTTTGCAGGTTTCTTTGAGGAATTTATGCGTTCCCAGTCTGCGAGGGAGTGAAATTCCAGATTCACTAAATGAAGAGGAAGTGAGCCGTGCGGTCCACGGAAACCCTGTTCACAGAGGTGTAGTCTTCTTCATCACCAGCGACTTTCCCAGAATGTTTGAGGGATCATATTCTCACAATTGTGGATAATCCAGGCAAAGATACTTAAAATGAACACACCTATCTCCAGCCCTGCTTTGCCCTAGAGGGGAGTTTCGAAATTGGACGGAGATCAGGTTCATTCATGCCGGTTCTTGGATTTCTACCCGTTGCTTTCCAAGTTGAAAGAGAAGGGCACAAAATTCAGGTGGCAAAGCAGAACCCACCATTTATTGCTGAAATTCAGCTGAAGTAACGTGGGGCACGTTCGATTTTCCAGGGAAACGATGACTTTGATGGAGATGAGCAGCAACGAGATGATGGCTAACGGTCTTTATAAAAAAAAGCTTGCCCAGTTTTTAACTCTGTAGTTATAAATTGAAATTTGATTCCAGGAAACGAAATCTGAATATACCAGAAGCTCCCTTGTAAACTTGTAATGAAGATGAACTGGAGGATCCTTATCTCTTGTTCAGTTGTTTCGAACCCTGTTATTTTACCCAGAGTGCTCCATTATATACATATCCACCTTTATACTATTGCAAAGTGTGAGCAGGTCTTTCTCAAATGGCTTTTTATGCTAATGGATGTGTAGAACTCGCTCTTTCTCAATGGTACTATCGAATATTCCCCTTAATACAAGCTCAAAGACAGAACTCCGGGAAAGGAGAAATCAAAACTCAGGCATAATTTGTTAACTGAACATGTGATAAAAAAAGAGAAGAAGAGCCAAAAGATGATGAAAATGCTAACAACAGTATAACTAATGGCTTTCCAATAATCCTAACAGCAAGCATTTGGCCAACAAGAGTATATGAAACATCTATGATCACAGCAAGCATTTGGCCAAGTGATTGTTAATAATCATCATTACCAACTCATCATAAAACAGCAAGTAATTGGCCAAGCAACCATCATCAACTTATCATTAAACACTTGAATTTCATTAAACTTGAATATTTGCATTAAAAGAAAAAGGAAATGAGTTTACAAAAAAATTAAACCGCCCACCGATCACATCCATTAGTCACTACTGCAGTTTTCGAATGAGCAGTTACCGAAAGTAGGACTACCAACCATGACTTCCACTACTGCAGTTGTATGCCAAACCCAACAAGCAGCTCGTACAGTGCGAAGCCCTTTCAAGGGCTCCACTTCCTTGGGTATTGATACACTTTTCCAATCTCCATGGCCCAGAACACCGAAGGCACCATCACCGGAAGCAAGTAACTGGCCAGCAGAAGTGACAACTACAGCGTGCCAAATTCAACAGGAGAGGGATGAGACATATACACCTTCCAAGGGTCCACTCACTCTTTTCGATACCCAGTGGCTCACTTCATTCCCATGCCCAAGAAGACCAAAACTATAAGCTCCATCACCCCCGAGTGTATAAATCACCAGAACATGTATGATACTCGCTTCATATATGTATTGCTGAGAGCATATATTAGCTTTCGATGCAAGACATAAGAGTCCAGCCATGCCCCAGTCTCTCAACCCATCTCTCCCCTAGGAAAAGCTATCTCCTTGCTTGGACTTTAAAGCAGCATGTCATCCGCCACAAGCAATATTCTGGACATCAAGTCCA
This sequence comes from Eucalyptus tenuipes, assembly GCA_014182365.1. NCBI lineage: Eukaryota > Viridiplantae > Streptophyta > Magnoliopsida > Myrtales > Myrtaceae > Eucalyptus > Eucalyptus tenuipes. The sequence goes on along the minus strand of CM024547.1, from coordinate 3,102,015 downwards.
ACTGCAGACTCCAAGTCCTTAGAAAGCGAGGAACCCATTTTTACTCCAACATTAGCTCGCAGTCCATGAAGCCCACCACCAAGAACACCATCACCTGTGCCTTATTCCCCCCCAAATAGAAACTTCCGCCATAGCAACACCTTCATCCTGACCAGAACAAACACCGGAAACTAAACTCATTCACGATCCCGCACCATCGCCCTCCCTCCACGCCTACACTGCCCACCCTCCAATCCAATCGAGTGAATCGAACAAACCAGAAGAAGCAGAAGTAGAATCGAAGAATCCTAGCCTCTTCAAACTCCTTAGATGTAATCGACGCTCCTGCTCCTCCAGCTAGGGATGGAGCTCGCGGGTTAGAACTTGAAATGCGTAAGGAGCGATTTGTTGTCGGCGGACAACCTTGTGATAACGGGGAAATTTTGGACGAAAATTGTTCAGCGATTGTTCTCCAAGGTAACGATCCTCTAGTTCATACACTTGTTCAGCATAAATCTAGAGGTAAAATCATAAAATTTTGGATGAGATTATCCGCCGATTGAAAATTTGGCTGGACATCAGTTCACTCATTTGAAATTACGATGGTTACTCTGAGTTCTTATTTAAAACAAATTTCATTCCCCTCATTTTTTTATAAAAAAAAAAAAAAAATGCCCACTTCATATTCGTAATTGAGAATTTTGTTAATGTTTTTGGCAGGTAGAGGGTTGCCTCTCCTTCTCCCCCTTCCCTCCATGGCCAATATCGGGATAGATGAATTTTCATTTATTGAAATCACCATAACTGAGTGATCTAAGAGAAAATTGTAATCTTTAGATAATATTACTCGTTGATAATTTCATGTCAACTTTAAAACAGATTATGGGTTCTTTCAAATATAAACTCCATTGAATTTTTCATTTAAGATCATGTTTTTTTCCATTTTGATAAAAATTGTTTCTAGCATAGATAGACGGTGTCCACTTTGTTAAACGTAAACATATATGTTTTATTTGATAATGAATTCATAGGTTGAAACCGTTTTTTTTTTTTTTTATATCGAGAAATCATATGGTGGCAGTGGCGCGTGTAGGAGTAAAACCAAGGGTTATCGTTAGTTTTTACGTTGGCATTATCCAAAGTCACGTAACAAGGGAGGGCATTCACAATGGCCATCGCCTTCCTCCTCTGTTTTTTTCCTTGCTCGCTGACCAACTTTTTATCCTTTTGAAGGTGCAAAAGAGTAAAACTATGTGAAGTACAATAACACGACATTAATATAAGAGCCACAGGAAGACAATCTCAAAGTAATTAGGGTCAAGATAAACTAGCCCAACTCCCTCCCAACATAATACTAGATTGTGGGCAAATGTACAAAGCTTTTCCAATCAAACAGTGCATGGTTCTCTAAACAACATTGCCATCTCTAAAAGGAAAACTAGCTGAAATTCCCAAAGCACTTGGCGAAGTAGAGAGAGTTTCTAGTTCCATCTCAGATTTGTCATTGTTAACTGACACATCCGGTGGGTAAATAAGCGGTTTTGGAGGCATATGAAGTTTACCAATATCTCCTTCCAGCATTTCTAGGACTTTGTTCATTGGAGGGCGATGGTCGGGGTTTAATTGTATGCACCAAAGTGCAACTATTATCATTTTCCTTATCACCTTCCTTTCCTCTTCTACAACTTCTTCCATTTCAACACTTGTACTTTCACTGACTTGGTCATACACCCACAACGGAAAATAAATTTGGCTTGAGCGTTCTGCATTTGCATTTATATTCTTCCTTCTACTTGCCATTTCCATGAGCAACATCCCAAAACTGTAGACATCCGCTTTATAAGATACGCCGCCAATGTTTTTGTAAAACAACTCAGGTGCCATATATCCCAAGGTTCCTCTTGCAGCAGTTAATGAAACTATGCTATGATCTGTGGGATAAAGCTTCGCGAGTCCAAAATCAGAAATTTTCGGGGTGAAATTCTTGTCTAAAAGAATGTTATGAGGCTTGATATCAAAGTGTAGTATTTGCATGTCACACCCCCGATGTAAGTATCCAATCCCCCTCGCCACCTCAAGAGCAATTTCAAATATTTTCATGTAGTCAAGAAACTTATCAGCTTCCTCTGCAAAAATGTGCTTATCCAAAGACCCATTTGTCATGAGATCATAAACAAGAGCCTGTTTCGAGCCTTCAAAGCAAAAACCGATGAGTTGCACTACATTAACATGGTGAATTCTTCCAATAGTAGCCACTTCACTAATAAAATCTTGGCCATGGGCCTTGGACTGCTTCAAAATCTTGATGGCCACTTCGTTGCCGCTTCTAAGCATTCCTTTGTACACCGAGCCATACCCCCCTTCACCTAGTTTGTGCTTAAAGTTTTTGGTGATCTTCTTAATATTAGAGTAAGAGTACCTTATGGGCAAAAAGTTATTCTGAGCTTGCAAAAATTCTTCAATATTCTTGTCCATTGCTAGGTGCCTTCTTCTATACTTGTAGATCAGAAATATTGTGACGAATGGCATTCCAATTATGAATTTCGCTACACAAAAAGGCACTGAAGAGAGTTTTATTGGGTTAGAATATGTTATTTTTATAATTATTGAAAGAACAAATCATTGCGGCTTACCTAGTAGTGCTATAAAATCTCCAGTAGTCCAAATTGCAATATTTTTCAGCAGACCTGTGGAAGGAATGAATGGTGTGAGAAGGAAGTAAAGGAAAAGAAGTTTGGAAAACAAAACTCACAAGGAAATAGAGTAGTAGCCCGTCACTTTGTATAAGTTGACTTTTGTCCAAAAGAATATGAGTAGTGGCACGCGTGAATTGACAAATAAATGAAAATAATGAGCTTCATACATAGATGGTAGGCAATACAAAAAACTCACTTCACTTTGTTAGATGTTAACAAATCTAGAGAAACAGTGATTTCCATATTTAATTAATAATTTTGTTCCTCCTAGTGATACATGACTACAATTTTTTTAAGGAATGTTAAGGAGCGTCTCCCGGATTATTAGTTAAGTGACTAATTAAAGAACTAATTAAGAAATTAAGAAAATGTATATTCTATGCCAACAAAAGCTAGTCATGTGGTTGCTCGCACAAGCATCTTCTTTCTTTTTTACAGTGGGAGTTCTAGCCCTTCTGTGGAAAGGAATTATAATCTAGACACTTGTATATGTGCAGCTGATCTGAGTCTGTTTGGGGGTGGCTTCTACCGTCACTTTTTCATTTTGTTTCGCGAATCTTGCAACTCCTTCAACTTAGAATTTATAAGTAATGCGATCCTCCCAAAAACTTTCAAATACACATAGTTGACTTACACTATCTTGTATATTTGTCGTAAGTTTAGTGGATATTAGATGTTTCATTCATTTTCCAGTTTTGAAGAGAAAGTGGGAAGTGAAACATTGTACAGAATCATGCAAAATTATGGTGAAATTTCATATCTGACCAATACTTACCGTCGTCGTAGTACCAGGCTCCGCAAACTTGACTGCTTTCCGTGAAATACCAATACAATCTATCAGAATAAAATAACTTATACAAATGAAAGTAGTTGTACAGATCAAAGTAGCAAAAGAAATATTTCGCCCTCCTCAATGGACCAAAGTAGAGAGTAAATCCATCAGCCATGATGTTATGGATTAGCTCGTAGTTGTAGAAGCTACTATTGATCTGCTCATAACTGCTAAAATTGGGTGATATTGTCCAGCTGCTAATGGTGCAAAAGTCCCTAACGTCCGATGCTGATGGATTGAGCAAAGCATACAAGTTCCAATTCGAGGATGTGTTGGGAGAGTACAAACCCTTAATGCATGGACTCGTAGCGATGTAGATGGGAGAGTTAATTGCCTTTGAGCAGTTCACAGTGAACAATATACCTCTGTAGGACATGTAGTATGAATTATTTGGATCGGACAGGTTCCTGAAGTTATAGAACGCCCATGAATGACGAGGGAGAGATGAGCAGTTATCCTTTTTCAACCCATCATCAACCAATCTGATTTTGAGGCTAGAATAATTGATAGACTGTACATAAAATCGGCCATCATGGAAGTATAGAACAGTACGATTATCTTCACAGACCAGCTCCTTTTTTGGGTCACCGCATCCCTTTGGGTCACTCTTCAATCGAAACGGGTGACTTATATTGTGAATATCACCACAGGATGAAGCAACGCATCGTGGATTACTCGGCCCGGCTTTGCTAGTCATGGCTTGCGATAGAACAAGAATGAGCAGCAACACTAGAGAGATATTCATGGAGCTGAGAGCATGAAACATGTCTCTGTTTGTCTTTGGGCGAAGAGAAATTGGTAAGGACTGGCTTGGTCTGCGTGGAGGAGAGGCGCAATTTGAAAAGATTCAAAAGAGACTGGGCGATCCTAATCTAACTGGAGGCTTGCGGTCGCCTGCCCTATAGAGAAGGCCCAGTCGGTCAACGGAACAAATGCAAGCAAGTCAAGAATTTAAAGGAGGTGGAACCAAGCTGAAGCTCATAATTAGTGGAGTCGTGTCCAACTTTTTCACGTCTCTCTCTCCGTCACTTCCTTCTGACACATTCTTCTATTTTTGTACTTTGTTTTTTTCCTCCTCCCTTCTTTTCCATATTTTTTTTTTCCGTTCCATTGCGCTTAATCACTTGATATTTATTCCATATTTCTTAAATTAAGTCTCGAAGATTAGTCGTCATTCATTTTGTTACAAAGTTGATCATTCTTGATATACATAGTCACAATTAAAAAAAAATTATCTTATATAATAATGAGATATTGCACATCGTCGAGCCGAACTATGAACGGTTACATATTTTATCAAATAAATCTGATAAAATCCTTATCTAAAGTTAAAATGTATAAATTTGCAATAGCTTATGTGTGTAGCTTTACATAAAATTCCCTCTCCTCTTCTATATTCTGCCTGAAAGCAAAATTTTATGTATCCACCCTATTATTGTATTCTTGCTATGCGCGTAGCTAGAATTACTATAGTTGCTTAAGTACAAATTTTAGCTAGCACAGCTGTATAAAGAAGGGATCCATATGGGGACGACTCGAGTCCATCGTGGGTCCTCATGACTTTCTATATCATATGGTCTTCACATTTTTTTATAGAAAATTTTGTCCCCCTAATAATTGACGGGGCACGATATAGGGAATATTATTCTTGGCAAGAATCATAAGGGAGACATCTTTCAAGAATTATTGAAGACAAAAGAAAACTCAATAGCCTTTCATGTGGATTGGAGATTGGTCTATATAAATGGGGCAATCACTTCAAACTAGTGACATCTCTCTTTTCACCTCCACTTCTGATTTACTCTGGTCGATTGATACAGCAAACAAATTTTGTTCAAAAAGCCGTATAGATATGGAAGAAGACTTCGGTTTGCCTATTAAAATAAGATTTGATTAGGAGTGTGAGGTTGATGAAGTTACGACGGAAGGAGATTTGTTGTCATGTAGCAAGAGAGTGCGGAAGTAAGAAAACACGAGGAATCTACAAACCTACTTTTTGAAGCTCACGAGAAACATCCTTTATCGTGTTCAAATTTAATTAGTTACAATATCTTTGTTGCGTCTTATGTAGCCATTACTTTTAAGCTAAGAAAAGGGCATAACATCGATAGAATCACATTAGTGCATCCTTCATGACAGTCGTGAAGAATGCTAATAAATGATAACTACACTTTAGCAAGATATATATACTCGAAAGATATGTAATAAATCCTAATCAATACATTTTCATAAACTTATTAATATTTACTATATGAGACTATATAGATAAACTGGATATTCGCCTAGACAATAATTAGAGGTTATATTACCCTTTTGAGTCTTGAGCATCTTTTTGATGCTTTGAGGCATGGCGCTTCAAGTGGTAAATCCATTTCAAATGTGATAAGGCTGTTATTGTTGTTAGCTTTATATTGATTTTCCAACAATAAAAAGATCAATTTTTGGGTATTTATCACTAGAAGCACTCACGACAGGTAACCCGTCGAAACTTGGCCATTCGACCCGAATACTAGGAACATAATTGATGCGGCTTGATGGGCAATACAAGTCAATCCCAAGTCAATTATTTCAACGCATACAATGAAGCAAGCTCTGGCTTGACAAAGCCATATTGGACCCAACATATCTTTAGGTTTAGGAACTTAAAGAATATTACAGATTGGGAAGCAGACGTTTGAAATTAGGGGAGCTTCCCTCTTTTGTTCTAACTTTTTACTTTTTGAGTTTATTGAGCCCCTTAATCAACGGAAGTTAGCTGACGCCCATTTACTTTGTTAATGATCTCTTCCCTTCTCCTTTTTGTTTTTACGTTTTCTTGCTCTCTCTTTCGTCCATTAGATTTTGCTTTGGCACCAAATAAAGGGTCTCCTAAGTTTGATTGCAACATATATTTAGGAACAACTTCACTAAAAAAACAAGCTATAGAAGGGGAAGAAACAAAAAAAACTTTTTAGTTGGATTGGATTTTTGGGAGATGACTTTGTGGTGGCGAGTGGCGATGAGGATGTGAACACCATGTTGATGTGGCTCATTGCTATGGTTGGACTCCTAAATCTTTAGCCTATGGGCAGTGCATTACCAAGAAAACATTCCCATCCAGCAAGTTCTGAATCTTCAGATTGAAAAAAAAAATAATGCAAATTCATGCATTACATCGCTTGCAAATAGAACAAGAAAGACTAGCAACACCAGAGGGATATTCATGGAGCAGAGAGTATTAATTACGTCTCCGATTATTTTTGGGAAAAGAGAAATTGGTAAAGAATTAGTTGGTGTGTGTGGAGGACAGAAGGATGCACAACATTAAATGATTGAAAAAAGATTGAACGAACCTCGTTAGATTGGAGACTTTGGAGTCGCCTCGACTGATAGAAATGCCCAAGTCAGTCAACGTGACAAAGGCATGCAAGTCAAGAAATTAAAAAGGGGACCCAAACTAAAGTAACATTATTAGTGGAGTCATGTCCAACCCTTGGAAATTTTACACCCATTGAAAATTCAAAAGTTTCTTCCAAACTCTCTTCACGTGATTGTTGGCTCCACATTCCGTCAACAAACAAATCCATCTCTCTCCCCCATCACTTTCTTTTTACACAATCTTTATTTCTTATCGCATGTTCCCTCACCATCTTTGAAGAGAATCTTATAGTGTGTTCAACAATTTGGCATAATTAGAAGCCTTCTATTTTATTAAAGCGACACTATATAGAGTGTACATTAGTCAATAAGTTCGAGAAAATACAAGTTCCAATTCAATAATGTGTTGGAAGATTACAACCCCTCAGTACATGGACCGGTGGCGATGTAGAATGGAAAACTAATTGGTTTCAAGCAGTTCACAATGACCAATGGACCATCACGGTCCATTTTGTATGGGTTGTTTGGGTCAATATGGTGCTTGAAGTTATACACCACCCATGAATGATAAGGATGAGATGAGCAGTTATCCTTTCGTAACCCATCGTCGACTAATCTGATTTGGTGGGTGGAATAATTGATAGATTGCATGAAGTATCGGCCATCACACAAGTATAAAACTGTGTAATTATCTTCACAAGCCAACTCATTCTCCTGATCACTGCACCCCTTCAATTCATTCTTCAATTGAAATGAGTAACTTATATTGCGAATGTCACCACAATATGAAGCAACGTACTACGAATTACTCGGAGCGGTATTGCTAGTCATTGCATGCAAAAGAACAAGGAGGAGCGGCAACACTGCATAGACATCAGTGGAGCTAAGCACATTAATCAGGTCTCTGTTTGTCCTTGGGCAAAGCAATATTGTTAAAGAACTACTTGGGGTACGTGGTGATGGCACCATATGAAAAGATTGAAAAGAGATTGGATGAACCTTATTCAATTGGAGACTTTGGAGTCGCCTTGTCTTATAGAAAAGACCAAGTCAATCAACGGAACAAGTCAAGAAATTAAAGCCGAAGTTAACATTATTAGTGGAGATGGCACCATAGGAAAAGATTGAAAAGAGATTGGATGAACCTTGTTCGATTAGAGACTTTGGAGTTGCCTTGTCCTATAAAAAAGACCAAGTCAGTCAACGGATCAGGTCAAGAAATTAAAGCCAAAGTTAACAATATTAGTGGAGTAACAGGCACGGCCCGACGGCCAACCCTGATTGAGACTCCCCAATTACTTTCTAAGCAGTAGTCTTTACATTTTCTATTAAAAAAAGTTAATTAACCTAATGATTAACGGGCACGATACGGAATATATCTTTCCTAGCTAGAATCGAAGGAATCCATACTTTTAGAATTGTTGACGACAAAAGCAACCACAATCGTGTTTGATGTGGATTGGAGATTTGTGCGTGCAATTGGTGCAATCACGTCAAACTATTGATATCTCTTTTGATCTCCACTTCCATTTAACTATGGTGGATTGATACAAAGAAACAAATTTGTTTCAAAAAGCTATATAGGTGCAAAATAAAAAACCCCAATTTGGCTATTAAATAAGATTTGATAGGGTTGATTTGCTTTGCGCAAAAAAGGCAGTTCAAAAATAAGAAAACAAGAAAGAATCGACAGACTTGCTTTTTGGAAGCTTCCGCGGATCATGCTTTCTCATTTTTAGATTTACTTAGTCACAACACTTTTGTCGTGTCTTTTGCGCTAAGAAAAAGGTGACATTGAAAGAATCATATAAGTGCGTCCTTCTTGACACTCGTTAGAAATGTTGAAATAGCAACTATACTTTATGTACAAAGCACATGTTGTAAATTGATCAAAAAATGGGACGTATATATGTTCCTATTGGTTACATAGACGAATCATTTCATGAAATAATTAATTGCTATATAAAAAGTATCTCAGATGACAATGATATATTACACGGCGTCATATCCAACCTAGCCATGAATGAATACATGAAAAAATCTTTATCTAGAACTTAAATTGTATAAATTTGCTATACTTTACATGCATAATAGCGACAAAAAATACACTTTCCTATGGTCCGCTTAAAAGCAAAATCACATATGTCCATACTATAATTGTATTCTTGCAAGGCACGTGCCAAGGCAAGAATGACTATAGTTGCTTGAGTATAAATTTTAGCCGTGTAGTACGGCTATATAAAGATGGTATAATACATGTAGGGACAACTTGATGCAATACAGGATCTTAATGACTTTCTAAGCAATAGTCCTTACATTTTCTATACAGGCACGATACGGAATACATTTTTCTTAGCAAGAATCAGAAGGGAACCATACTTTTAGAAGTGTTGACGACAAAAGCAACCACAATCATGTTTGATGTTGATTGGAGATTTGTGCGTGCAATTGGTGCAATCACTTCAAACTATTGATATCTCTTTTGGTCTCCCCTTCTTTTTAACTATGGTGGATTGATACAATGAACCAATTTTGTTTCAAAAAGCTATATAGATGCAGAATAAAAAAAATCCCGGTTTGGCTATTAAATAAGATTTGATAGGATTGATTCACTTTGCGCAAAAAAAGGGGTTTAAAAGTAAGGAAACAAGAAGAATCGACAGACTTGCTTTTTGGAAGCTGGCGCGAATCATGCTTTCTCACTTTTAGATTTAAGTAGTCACGAGACTTCTGCCGTGTCTTATGTTGCGTTACCATCGTGCTAAGAAAAAGATGACATTGAAAGAATCATTTAAGTGCGTCCTTCGCACTCATTCAAAAAGGTTGAAATAGCAACTATACTTTATGTACAAAGTACATGTTGTAAATTGATCAAAAAATGGGACATACATATGTTCCTAGTAGCACATAACCAAACTATTACCTTATTTGAACGGGCTCATATAGTTAATAAATCCTAATCGATACATTTTGAGAAACTTCTAACATTTACCATATGAAATTATACTGATCTATTGGCTATTCACTAAAACAATAGTTGGAGACTCTTTTGAGTTTTGAGCATCTTTTTTTGTTAAAGTTATTTAGGAAAATTAGGATGTTTTTTGTATCTCTAAAGATTATGCGAATTTTCTCTATGATTTTACATATCTTAATTGATATGTTATCTTATTTAGTCTTTCATAAAACCTATAAAAAGGCTAATAATCCTCATTATTAATAAATCAAAATATATAGAAAATTCCTTATTTCCCTCTTTCGCATTCTTCTTAACTTCTTTTGATGATTTGAGGCACGGTAGCCTGAGTGGCAATTCTGTTTCGAATGTGATAAGTGTGTTATTGTTGGCATTTTATTGATTTGCTGAATGTGATCACGAATTATGGGTGTTTATACGATAGACCATTTGCATCTCTAATTACAGTGGCTAAAGCGCTTTAGCAGAATATGGCAAAGGAGCTGCAGACTGAAACGGCAGCTTGCGTCGACGCTGCTAAGAAGGTAAAAAGCGCTGTTGAGGAATTCAGCCAGTCGGCCCGTTCTCAAGAACTCTCGTGTGAGTTTCCTGACAGAGCCGCAGACCACATGATTGCAACGACGGTGAAATGTGCTTTTTGTTATCTTTTTTTTATTTTTCTTTTTCTTTTTAGAGAACATCATCTGTGTTACCCTTTATTCTTTTCTTTTTCAAATTTGGTGTTTTGGATGGCTAATATTTTGAAAATTAGAATACTTTCTTATTAAGTGCTGGAGTTGAACCTGCGCAGATTTTCACAGATACGTAAAAAGAAAAAATTTACTAGAATGAAGAGAGATATCCTTTTGAGTGAAACAAACTTGGGGGTCCTTGGGTGGTTCATGAAATTTAATGGTTAACTCTATCTTACGAAAAGCAGTTTTGGAAGGATAAAAAACGCGACGAAATCGTGCTTGTTTTTACATATATAAGTTGATGTTTTATAAATTCTTGGTTCGGATCAATATAGCATTATTGCCCCTGTCCCCATGCTCTCCCCGGTCGATTGTAGGAGGGGCGCAATCCCAACAATTTACGGAGAGAACCCATCTGAAAAAGACGATTTCCGTCGGAACTGATTCTAATGCAAATTCTATCCCCCTCGGTTTCCTGCTCTCGTTAGGCAGCAATAGAAAGAGGGAATTGTTACGAGACTCGTTTCAGAAAATCCTTAACAAAACTCTGCTGCATGAATCAATCTGCATCACGGAATTCAGGTTAAGGCCGGATCGGCCCACCGGTACTCGAATTAGTTCCCGCAAGAGGGAATTGAGGATCTCAATTGCACAAGAAGAGCAAGATTAGATAGTGAGGGAGGTTTCATCTTATATAGGCGCTCCCCTTAGTGAGTTGTCAAGTCGTGGTTGATAGATTGCAGCTTTGGGTGACGAATGGCAATGTAGACGCACAAACGTCCATTTGTAAAGACACTTGGTACTCCAACAATTAATAGTGTTCTCCGGTGGTAAAACTGATTTAAGGATTGATGCACGCTAGACTTTTAGTAAGTGGAGGCACAGCTGTGTCTGACTAGACGAGATTTAAGTATGTCTAATCTAAAGACACTTGGTATTCCGAGAATATAGTACCGAGGCACCACTATGTCTGTTTTCCAATTATTTTTTTTTTTAATTTTTTTCTTTTCTTTCTCTTTTTTTTTTCCCTTCTTCCTATAGCTAGTGGCCAGGCCTCAACAACCAGCTAAAGGCAACGGCCGACAAGGTCGACTGGCGAGGCCGACCGGCGAGGCCGACCTCACCTAGCCAAATATGGCGAGGTTAACCTCGCCTAGCAACAACGAGGTGAAGCCATGCCAAGAGGGTTGACGAGGTCGACTAGTGAGGCTAACTAGCAAGGCCCACCTCACCTAGCCAAATATGGTGAGGTTAACCTCGCCTAGCAACAACGAGTTGGAGCCATGCCAGGCGAGGCTCACCTTCACCAGTGGCTAGCAAAGGCGAGCTTCAGACGGAAAGGTTGATCTCGCCAGTCCTTGCCTTTGATCAATTGCCAAGACCCGACGACTGACTAGAGGAACAAGGGAAGACAAAGAATAGAAAAAAAAAATTGAAAAAATATTTAAATATTATTAAAATTGTTCCAAGTTAGCACCGATCATGTCACTTAGGACGACCTGTGTATATATAATGTTAACTAAAAGTTAGAATTTATTACATGAATAATAATACGAAGAAAGAGATAACTCAATACAAATGTCTATACATTTAAGGTAAAGATGAGATTATGTCTTCGTTTACATCTTTGCAATTGACATCTTTCCCATTGAATGCATTATATTGGAATTTACCTTAAGCAAACTGACATGGATTTTGATATGCTTTTTTTCTAAAGAAAAAGTTTGAGCATGAAACTAAATATGAGATTAAATACTCTATAGTAGATATTTGTAATTTTTATTTTTGTGAGAAAATTTCAAATATAGATCTAAAGTGTAAATATTTTCTTTTAAAAAATATATGGATTGAATCTTATTTTAAATAAAGTCATGAAGTAACACCAATTTAATCTCAAATAATGATTTGAACTCTCTGTCTTGTTAAATGTTGGCATGGCAACTGTTTCCAAAGACTAAAAAGGGGGCAATTTTTTATTTTTTATTTTTTAAAAAAACTGACTTTACTCTAGATCGTCATCTTGAAGGACAGTTGCTAAACAAATTTCGTCCTAAATTTTCCCGCCCTCAGGTCTGTCCCGCCCATAACGAATCGCTTCTCACCCCTTTCAAGTTCTTCCTCGGAAGCTCCATCCTCCTCAGCTGGAAGGAGGAGTGTTCGATTACATCTAAGGAGCTTAAAGAGGCTAGGATCCTTCGACTCTACTTCTGATTCTTCGGGTTTTCTCGATTCACTCGATTGGAAATGGAGGGTCGACAGTGTAGGTGTGGAAGTAGGGCAATTTGTTGGCGAGGTAGTTTTCACACATGTCCAAAAACCGGCGTAAGTTTTCTGATTTGTTAGAATTTCGTGCGCTTTCTTTCTTTGTTGATTGTGGATCCCTTGTGGGAATGATGGCTTCTCTCAAAGAACTCACACTTAATGATACTGGAACAGAGGACCTACCTGATTCGGTGCGGTCATTGAGGAAACTCGAATTGTTGAGTACTATGAAGTGCGTCTCCCTGACTGAACTTCCTAAATTTGTTGGTGACTTAGAATTTCGAGGTGCGTCTCACTACCATGGTCCATTATGATATCGCAGAGCTTCCAGAATCGATAGGAAAATTGGAAAACATCGTTGTCGTGAGGGTTAACAAATTTAAGGAGCTCGAGTCTCTTCTGCCTCTTCCATCGAGTTTGGTAGAGGTTAAAATTGCAGACTGCATGGCAACAGAGACGGTCTTTGATCTGTCTGAATTGGAGAACTTGGAGGAGATGAACACGGTGAATTGCGAGAAAGCGGGGGATGTTCCAGGACTTCAGTACTCGAAATCCTTGAGAAGGCTATACCTGACTGGATGCCACGTGTGTTCTTCAGTAATTAAGAAGATAATTTCTAAGGCTCTCTATCTCTCTCTTAAAAAGAGAAAAAAAGAATGCATCTACAAGTCCGAGAACTCTGGAAAAGGAAAATTTTATGCACAAAACCTCATTGCACGAAAAAGTGGTGAATCATGCCATGCGGGTATAGCAGTCACTTGTAATGCACGTTTATATAGTAGTCATGACAATTTGATATTTTGCAGGTTTCTTTGAGGAATTATGCGTTCTCATTCTCAGTAAGCGAGGGAGTGAAATTTCAGATTCGCTAAATGAAGAGGAAGTGAGCTATGCGGTCCATGAAAAACCCTGTTCGCATAGGTGAAGTCATCTTCATCGCCAGTGATTTTCCCAAAATATTTGAGAGAATATATTTCCACAGTTGTGGATAATCCAGGCGAAGGTACCTAAAATGAACATGCCTATCTCCAGCACTGCTTTGCCATTGAAGGGAGTTCCGAAATTGGATGAAGATCAGGTTCAATTATGCCGGTTCTAGGATTTTCACCCGTTGATTTCCAAGCTGAAAGAAGGGCACAAAATTCAGGTGGCAAAGCAGAACCCACTCTTCATTCCCCGAATTCAGCTGAAGAAATGCGGGGCATGTCTCATTTTCGAGAAAGACAATGCCTTTAATGGAGATGAGCAGCAACGAGATGATGGCTGCCAGTTTTTATCCAAAAGCTTGCCTGGTTTTTAACTCTGCGTAGTTGTTGCTTCAGTTCAGTTCATAGTAAGCCTCTGGAAAATAGAAGCAGAAAGGATTGAAGAGAAGGGAACAGGCTCGTGCCTATCAATTGAAATTTCATTCTTGAAATGGAATCTGAATATACCAGAAGCTCCCTTGTAAACTTGTAATGAAGATGAACTAGAGGATCCTTACATCTTGTTCAGTTGTTTTGAACTCTTTTCTTTTACCTAGAGTGCTCCATTATATACATATCCACCTTTCTTCTATTGTCAAGTACGAGCAGGTCTTTCTCAAATAGCTTTTATACTAATGGATGTGTAGAACTCGCTCTTTCTCAGTGGTACTATCGATTATTCCCCTTAATACAAGCTCAGAAAGAACTCCGGAGAGGAGAAATCAAAACTCAGGCATAATTTGTTAACTGAACACGTGATGAAGAGAAGAAGAGCCAAAACGATGATCGAAAATTCTAACAACAGTATAACTAATGGCTTTCCAACAATTCTAACAGCAAGCATTAGTATATGAAACATCCATTGATCACAGCAGGCGTTTGGCCAAGTAAATTTTAATAACCATCATCACCAACTCATCATTAAAACAGCAAGTATTTGGCCAAGCAACCATCATCAACTTATCGTTAAACACTTGAATATTTGTATTAGAAAAAAAAATGAGTTTACAAAAAATTAAACCGCCCACTGATCACATCCATTACTCACTACTGCAGTTTTCGAATGAGTAGTTACTGAAACTAGGATTACCAACCATGATTTCCACTACTTTAGTTGTATGCCAAACACCCAAAGCAGCTCGAACAGTGTGAAGCCCTTTAAAGGGCTCCACTTCCTTGGGTATTGATACACTTTTTCGATCTCCATGGCCCAGAACACCAAAGGAAGGTGCCACCACCGAAAGCAAGTAACTGACAAGCAGAAGTGACAACTACAGTGTGCCAAAGTCAACAGGAGAGGGATGAGGCATAAACCTTCCAAGGGTCCATTCACTCTTTTTGGTACCCGGTGGCTCACTTCATTCCCATGCCCAAGAAGACCAAAACTATAAGCTCCATCACCCCCAAGTGTATAAATCGCCAGAAAGACTTACCGCGCATGTATGATACTCGCTGCATATGTGTTGCTGAGAGCATCTATTAGCTTTGGATGCAAAACATAAGAGTCCAGCCATGCCCAAGTCTCTCACCCCATCTCCCCTGGTAAAAGATCTCTCCTTGCTTGGTCATTAAAGCAGCACGTCATCCGCCACAAGCAATATTCTGGCCATCAAGTACAACTGCAGACTCTAAGGCCTTAGAAAGCGAGGAACCCATGCCTACTCCAACATTAGTTCGCAGTCCATGAAGTCCACCACCAAGAACACCATCACCCGTGCCTTCTCCCCAAATAGAAACGTCCACATAGCATCACCTTCATCATGATTCATGACTGGAACAAACTCCGGAAACTCAACTCATTCACGATCCCGCACCATCGCCCTCCCTCCGCACCTACGCTGTCGACCCTCCATTCCAATCGAGTGAACCCGAACAAACCAGAAAAACCAGAGGTAGAATCGAAGAATCCTAGCCTCTCTAAACTAATTGGATGTAATCGACGCTCCTGCTCCTCCAGCTGGGGAAGGATCTCGGGAGGAAGAACTTGAAAGGTGTAAGGAGCGATTTGTTGTGGGCGGACAGAGCTGAGGTAACGGGAAAATTTGGGACGAAAACTGTTCGGCAATTGTTCTTCAAGTCAACGATCCTCTAGTTCATACAGTTGTTCAGCATAAATATAGAGGTAAAATCAGAAAAATTTTGGACGAAATTATCCGCCGATTGGAAATTTGGCCGGACAATGGTTCACTCATCTAAAATTATGTCGGCTACTCTAGGCTCTAATCTAAAACGAACTTCAATCTAGGCAATTTAAAAAAATTGCCCCCACCTTAGGTCCGTAATTAAAAATTTTCTTTTTTTTTTTGGCAGGTAGGGGGTTGCCACTCCTTCTCCCCCTTCCCTCCATGGCCGATATCCGGTATATAAGTCAAGTTGATGAATTTTCATTAAAGTGCCGCGAAATTCTGAAAAACCCGTTAATTGAAGTCACTATAGTGGATGATATAAGAGAAAATTGTAATCTTTCGATATTATTACTCGTTGACAATTTCATGTCAACTTTAAAGCGGATTATGAGTTCTTTCATATATGAACTTCATCGAATTGTTTCATCTGAAATCATTTTTTTCCATTTTGATACAAATTGTTTCTAGCATAGATAGATGGTGTCCACTTCGTAAAACGTATACATATATGTTTTCTTTGATGATGAATTCATAAGTCGAAATCAGTTGTTTCTTATATCGAGTAATCATATGGTGGCAGTGGCGCACATAGGAGCGAGATCACGGGTTATTATTAGATTTTTCATTAGCATTATCCAAAATCACGTAACAAGGTAGGACAATTCACAATAGCGGTTACCTTCCTCCTCTATTTTTGTACTTGCTTTCGGACCAATTCTTTGTCCTTTTAAAGGTGCAAGAGAGTAAAACTATATGAAGTACGATAACACAACATTAATATAAGAGCCACAAGAAGACAATCTCAAAGTAATTAGGGTCGAGATAAACTAGCTCAAGTCCCTCCCAACATAGCATTAGATTGTGGGCAAATATACAAAGCTTTTCCAATCAAATAGTGCATGATTCTCTAAACAACATTGCTATCACTAAAAGGAAAATTAGATGAAACTACCGAAGCATTCGATGAAGTTGAGAGTGTTTCTAGTTCCATCTTGGATTTGTCCTTGTTAACTAACACATCTAGTGGGTAAATAAGCAGTTTTAGAAGCATATATAGTTGGGATAAGTGCATTGGAAGTCCTGAAATTTGTCATGAAAATGCAATTAAGTCCTAAAACTTTTAAAAAGTGCAATTAAGTCCTAAAACTTGTCACAAAGTATAATTAAGTCCTAAAACTTTCAAAAAGTGCAATCAAGTTCTAAAACTTATCAAAGTGGTTCAATATAAGTCCTTCCATTGATTGCATTGAAATTTTTAGGACTCGTTTGCACTTTTGAAACAAGTTTTAGGACTTTATTGAATCTTTTGAAAATTCTAGGACTTGATTAAACTTTCATGACAAGTTTTAGGACTTAATTGCACTTTTTGAAAGTTTTAGGACTCAATTTGCATTTTCATGATAAGTTCTAGGACTTCTAATACACTTATCCCTATATAGTTTACCAATATCTCCTTCCAGCATTTCTAGGACTTTGTTCATTAGAGGGCAATGGTCAGGGTTTAATTATGTGTACGAAAGTGCAACTATTATCATTTTTTATCACCCTCCTTTCCTCTTCTACAACTTCTTCCATTTCAACACTTGTACCTTCACTAACTTGGTCGTACACCCATAATGGAAAATAAATTTGGCTCGAATGTCTTGCATTTACATTTATATTCTTCCTTCTACTTAGGGGTGTGCATGGTCCGGGTGGATGGTTCCCGACCTAGAACCGAGAACTGCCCACTAAGGACCGGTTCCGAAAAATTGGAACCGGGATCCACCCGTTTGTTGCATGGATCCACCCGGGAACCGGACCTCCGGTCCGGTCCGATTCTCGGGTGGATCCATGGAACCGGTCTCACTGACCATGAGATGAAAATCTTAAGCTAAGGAAAACCCAACATCAAAAGAGAGGACATAATTGATCTTAATTCTCAACTGCACAGCATGAAAGAGAAAACACGTTCGTTTCGGTCTAATCAAGTCATGAGGCAGAAAGCTTAAGACTTTATTAGTCGCTTGACTTACGAAGTAGTATATACTTTCGCTGGGCAACCAAAAAACACAAAACCTAAGTTTCAGAATCGACTTCAGTCTCTCAGTTACGCTACAACCGATAAGCTTTCGAGACCAACGGGTTACAGCATATCAGCCCCAGCACCAGAACCCTCACAATCCAAAATTCATCGCTACATGCAAAAATCAAATAGAATAAATCAAGAATTTCCGCTCCAGACCAAGTGGTTTCCGCAACTTCGGAAAACTCGCGCATCTAATTCGTTGTTTTCGCTCTGATCGGTTCGACAAAAGCAAGCATCCAAGTATAGACTCGGCTTAATTTCAACCTCAAAGAAGGAAAAGGCAGAAAGAAAGGACGAAATCCAGAGCTGAAAATCCCTCGAACACTGAAGAGAAATACCACAACGGAGCAAGGAATTCGCTTCGCAAAACTACTCCATTTTTTTAAATATTGAAAATTAATCGGTCCAGTCCGGGTGGGTGGGCAGGCGGATCCGCCCGTGGAACCAGGAACCAGACCGGTTCCCTCAAGAACCACCGGTTACGGGTGGTTCCGGTCCGGTTCCGGGCAGTCCGGGTGGATCCCGTTTCTTTTGCGCACCCCTACTTCTACTTGCCATTTCCATGAGTAACATCCCAAAGCTATAGACATCCATTTTATAAGATACGCCACCTATGTTTTTGTAGAACAAATTAGGCGCCATGTATCCCAAGGTTCCTCTTGCAATAGTTAATGAAACTATGCTATGATCCATGGGATAAAGTTTCGCGAGTCCAAAGTAAAAAATTTCTAGAGTGAAATTCTTGTCTAAAAGAATGTTATGAGACTTGATATCAAAGTGTGGTAGTTGCATGTCACCACCCCAATGTAAGTATTCAATCGCCCTCACCACCCCAAGAGCGATCTCATATATTTTTATGTAATCAAGAAACTTATCACATTCCTGAGTGAAAAAGTGCTTATCCAAAGATCCATGTGTTATAAGATCATACACAAGAGCTTGTTTCGAGCCTTCAAAGTAAAAACCGATGAGTTGCACTACATTATCACGATGATTCCTTCCAATAGTAGCCACTTCACCGATAAAATCTTAGCTATTGGCCTTGGACTACTTTAAGATCTTGATGGCCACTTCATTGTTGCTTCTAAGTACTCATTTGTACACAAAACCATTCCCCCTTCACCTAGTTTGTGTTTAAAGTTTTTGGTGATCTTCTTAATATTAGAGTAAGAGTAGCTTATACGCAAAAAGTTGTTGTGAGCTTGCAAAAATTCTTCAATATTCTCATCCATTGCTAGGTGCCTTCTTCTATACTTGTAGATTAGAAATATCGTGACAAATGGCATCCCGATTACAAATTTCGCTATCCAAAAAAGCATTGAAGAAATTGTTATTGGCTTAGAATAAGTTATTTTTATAAGGAAATGAATTTATAAGTCAAAATCAGTTGTTTATTATATCAAGAAGTCATATGCAGGTAGTAGCACGTTAAGGAGCAAGATCACGAGTTATTGTTGGGAATATCCAAAATCACACAAATGAGGAATTAAAATTCACAATGTCCATCACCTTCCTCCTCTGTTTCGATTCTTGCTATCTAACCAATTCTTTTTATTATTAAGGAGGATGCAAGAGAGTAAAACTATACGAAATACAGTAACGCAACATTAAGCTAAGGGCCACAAGAAGACCATATCAAAAGTAATTAGTGTCGAGCTAAACTAGCTCAAGTCCCTCCAAACATAATACTATAATGTTGACAAATACACAAAACTTATACAATCAAACTATGCATGGTTTCTCTAAACATCATTACTATCTCTAAAAAGGAAACCAGCTGAAATTACCGGAGAGCTCGATGACATTGAGAATGTTTCTAGTTCCATCTTGGTTTTGTCATTATTAATCGGCACATCGGGTGGGTAAATAAGCAGTTTTGGAGGCATTTGAAGTTCACTAATATCTCCTTCGAGCATTTCTAGGACTTTACTCATTGGTGGCCGATGGTTAGGATTTAATTGTATGCACCAAAGTGCTACTATTATCATCTTTTTTATGACCTTCCTTTCCTCTTCTACAAATTCTTCCATTTCAACATTGGTACCTTTAGTGACTTGGTCGTACACCCATAAGGGAAAATAAATTTGGCTTGAGTGTTCTGCATTTGCCTTTATATTCTTCCTTCTGCTTGCCATTTCCATGAGCAACATCCCGAAGCCGTAAACATCCACTTTATAAGACACCCCACCAATGTTTTTGTAGAACAACTCAGGCGCCATATATCCTAGTGTTCCTCTTGCAACAGTCAATGAAACTATGCTAAGATCCGAAGGATAGAGTCTCGCAAGTCCAAAATCAGAAATTTTCGGAGTGAAATTCTTGTCTAAAAGAATATTATGGGGCTTGATATCAAAGTGTAGTATTTGCATGTCACACCCCCGATGTAAATATTCAATCCCCCTCGCCACCCCAAGAGCGATCTCATACAATTTCATGTAATCAAGAAACTTATTACCTTCCTCGGGAAAAATGTGCTTATCCAAAGATCCATTTATCATGAGATCATACACAAGAGCTTGTTTTGAGCCTTCAAAGCAAAAACCGATGAGTTGCACTACATTAACATGGTGAATTCTTCCAATTGTAGCCACTTCACTAATAAAATCTTCGCCATGGGCCTTAGACTTCTTCAAAATCTTGATGGCCACTTCATTGCCGCTTCTGAGCATTCCTTTGTACACAGAACCATACCCACCTTCACCTAGTTTGTATTTGAAGTTTCCAGAGATCTTCTTAATATTCAAGTAAGAGTACCTTATGGGCAAAAAGTTATTATGAGCTTGCAAAAATTCTTCAACGTTCTTGTCCATTGCTAAATGTCTCCTTTTGTACGTGTAGATTAGAAATATTGCGACAAATGGCATCCCGATTACGAATTTCGCTGCACAGAAAAACACTAAAGAAAATTTTGATAGATTAACATAATGTTTTTTTCAATTATTGTAAGAATAAATCATTGCGGCTTACCTAGTAGTACTATAAAATCGGCTGTTGTCCATATTGCAATATCATCGTGGACATCTGTGGAAGGAATGAATGGTGTGAAAAGGAATTGAAGGAAAAGAAGTTTGGAACATAAAACTCATGAGGAAACATAATAGTAGTAACCTACTTTGTCCAGGAGAATATAAGAAGTGGGATGTGTGCATTTGCAAATCGATGAAACTAATAAGTTTTGTTTCACATAAATGATAGACGATAGAAGAAACTCTTTTCACTTTGTTAGTGGTCAACAAATATAAAGAAACAATGATTTAATTAATAATTTTGTTCCTCCTATGGATGCATGAATACAATTTATTAAGGAATGTTAACGAGTGTCTCTCGTGTTATTAGTTAAGTGACTAATTAAGAAAAAAACGTAAACTCTAGGACAGCAAAAAACTAGTCATTGAATTGCTGGCACAATAATCTTTTATATATATAATTGGAGTTCCGACCACCTTTTGTGAAAGGAATTATAATCTAGACGCATGTACATGTGCAGCCGATGTGGGTCTGTTTGGGGGTTGCTTTCTACTATCACTTCTTCTTTTTCCTTGTTTCTTTCCACAAATCCTGCAACTCCTTTAATTTGATATTAATAAGTAATATCAACTTCCCAAAACCTTTCAAATACACAACGTTGATGTACACTATCTTGTATGTTTTGTCATAATTTTCTTGGATAATAAATATTCCTTTCATTTTCCGTTTTGAAGAGAAAGTAGCAAGCGAAAATGTGCAGAATCATGCAAAATTATGGTAAAATTCTTTGGCAATTGGTGCTTACCGTGGAAGTAAAGCTTGGATCCGCAAACATGACCTCCGTATAAGCTGTAAAGATGAAATCTATCGGAATGAAAGTAGTTACGGAGGTGAAAGTAGCCATAGAAATCAAAGTAGCAATAGGAAGTTTTCTTCGGTATACGACTAAAGGAGAGAGTGAATCCATCGGCCATGATGTTATGGATTAGCTTGTAGTTGTAGGAGCTCACATTAATATGCTTGTAAGGCTCAAAGTCATGCGACACCCACGTCCAACCACTAATGATGCAAAAATCCCTAACATCCAAAGCTTTTGGACTGACCAAAACATACAAGTTCCAATTCGATGACGTGTTGGATGAGTATGACCCCTTAATGCACGAACTGGTACCAATGTAAAATGGCGAACTAACCGGCTTTGAGCAATTCACCATGACCAATGCAGCACCATCGATGATGTAGTATGACCCGCCTTTAATAGTGCGGAACGAGATCTGACCGGAGTTTATGATATCCCACACAAATGAATGACGGGGGAGAGATGAGCTGTTATCCTTTTGTAGCCCATCATCGACCAATCTGATTTCACTAACCGAATAATTGATAGACTGCACATAGTATCGGCCATCAAGGATGTATAGAAAAGTGCGATTATCTTCACAAGTCAGCTCGTAATTCGAAATGCCACATCCCTTTGGATCGCTCTTCAGTCGAAACGGATAGTTTATATTGTGAATATCACCACAAGATGAAGTGCACCGTCGATTGCTTGGCCTAGCATTGCTAGTCATCACTTGCAGTAGAAGAAGAATAAGTAGCGAGATTTGATAGATATTCATGGAGCTAAGAGCATTATTCATGTCTCTGTTTTTCTTTGGGCAAAGAGGAATTGGTAAAGAATTGCTTGGTGTATGTGGAGAGGCACCCTATGAGAAGAATGAAAAGAGTTTGGATGAACCTTGTTTGATTGAAGACTTGGAGTCACCTTGTCCTATAGAAAAGCTCAAGTCAGTCACGGCATAATTGCAATCAGGTCAAGAAATCAAAGAGGTTGACCCAACCCGAAGTCAGTTTGGGCATGGCCCGGCGGCCAACCTTGATTGAGACCCCCCTAACCACCCAAGACGAAGTCCCATTTGATCTTTCTTCCTCCACATAATTGTTGGGTCCACACCCCTTCAACAAACAAGTCAACTAGAAAAAGGCAGCACAAGTATCATAAATTTCATACGACATTCACCTGAAAATTACAACTTTTTTTGATTGCTTAAGTGTCATAAAACTTTTTAATCATTTACTTGAGTCTCATAAATTTTAAAAAACGTTAGCCACAAGTGCTTCGGATTTTTAGCACTTTGGTGAACTATTTAAAAAAAAAAATTGGTCATTAATGATCTATTAAAAGTTATGGCACTCAAATAAATATTTTTTAAAAATTATAATACTTAAGTGATCGAAAAAAAAAAATTATCATCCTTAAATGAACGCCATACAAAATTTCTAACACTTGTGTTGTTTCTCCTCCCCCACCCCCAGGTAATTTCTTCTTTGTTTGTTATCTCCCCTTATTCTTCCCCGGCTCCCTTCTTCACCACGCGAGTCACGATCATGGGAAAATTGATGCGTTGTTTTGAGGAACAAGATCAAAACAAAACTAGCTTGCCTCATAACAACTTGTCCCAATGCCACGGTATAGTACATCAATTTTGACACGATAACTTGAAACCGTGTTATATAAGTCCGCTCATCTATTCTTTTGAGGAAAACGAAAAGTCCATTGCTTGTTAGATAAGTCCAACGATCTGTTCTTGTCTACAGTGATTTATTATGTTTTTTCAACACTTATATAGATTAGAATGACAATGTGATAATATGCAGAAACATAACCATCACAGACTGAAATGCAATGAGAATTCATATACAATTAGATTGGAAAATAGGCTATAATAAGGACTCACTAAATGGGTATCAGAGGATTCCCGCCCCATCTGTTATTGGGAAATATCAAGAAAGTTATACGGTTAATTTGACACTTTTACGCATGTGCAGGCCATACTACCTCAATGCTTTGTTTGGGAGAGGAAGAAGAGAGGAAAAAGGAGGTAGGTGAAGAAAATTTTTCTTTTTTCCTCCTATTCACTCTCATGAAATATTCAAAATTAGTTTTTTATGTCACGACAATAATTTCATTTTTAATTATTTTTATTTTTTATAGCACATTGATATGGCATAGTACGATGAACCCATCTTAGCATACATCGAAATATTTTATTCTTATCTCTTCTCCAATGACATTTACTTATAGAATGTAGTAATGCAATGCGGGATTCCCAAACTTAAGATAATACTTAAACAAGAGGTCGTACACTAAGAATATCTATTAGGATACATGTGCGAGTTGTATTAGAGAAAATCTCATAGGAAAATTTGTATAATGTAAAGTAGTTAATATATTCTAGTTGACTCATAATTCATTAACTTAAACTCTTAAAGGAAGATGGATTCAATTGGATATGCTAACTTGCTCGAATTTGAGCTCTCTCTTATCTATCTCCCTAAGTGAAAGGTATTTGAATTTTTACTACATACCCTCAACAATATCAATGTCTAGAGGATAATTGATCCTCGGTTTTGTTGACAATGAATATATCCTAAGAGGTGACAACTGACAATGTGCATGGGATAGATGTCCATTATTGAAGACATTTGGCAGTCCGACGGTATGTAGTGATCTACAATGATAAAATTGATATGAGGAATACATGCTAGACTTTTCAGTTAGTGGAGGCATAGCTGTGGCTATCAATTAAACGAGGTTTAAATAATGTCTAATTTAGATTTGATACCGTCAACGTTAGGTATGTTCAGCTTCGCGATGGTTTGATTATCAAAATCTTTTGAATTTTCAATTGGTGTAAATTTTTAAGATGCGCTGTATAAGTAGGTGAAGTTTGGGTCCACCCATTGAAAATTCAATTTAC
Organism: Eucalyptus tenuipes; assembly: GCA_014182365.1. Lineage (NCBI taxonomy): Eukaryota > Viridiplantae > Streptophyta > Magnoliopsida > Myrtales > Myrtaceae > Eucalyptus > Eucalyptus tenuipes. The sequence goes on along the minus strand of CM024547.1, from coordinate 3,077,351 downwards.
GTAAGTATGTGAAGTTTGGATTCACCCATTAAAAACTCAAATTTAGTAGGTGAGGTTTGAGTCCACCCATAAATTTGAATTTTCAATGGGTGGACCCAAACTTCACCTACTTATACAGCGCATCTTGAAAATTTGAAAATTTACACCCATTGAAAATTCAAAAGATTGAGGTTAAAAACTCAAATTTAATAGGTGAGGTTTGAGTCCACTCGCAAATTTGAATTTTCAAAGGGTGGACCCAAACTCCACCTACTTATACAAGACATCTTGAAAATTTACACCAGCTAAAAATTCAAAAAAATTTGTTTCGTATGAGATCTTTCTCCTCTTTCACCAGGTCCTTCCGCTCTCTCTCCACGATTGATGGTTCCACATCCCATCACCGAATAAATCAGTCTCGCTTCCACTCCCCCCCATCACTTCCTTCTCATACACTATCCTTTTTTCTTATTTTCTTCTTCATTTTTTTTTCCTCCTCCCTTCTTCTTCTACAGCTGATTTCTTCACTGCACGAGTCACGATCATAGCATAATTGATGTACAGTTTGGAGGAACGAGATCAAAAATAAAAAACCAGCTTGCCTCAAAACTTCTTATTCTCCATGTCATGACATAGTATATCAGTTTTGACGCAATAACCATGAAACCATGTTATATGCCTCCAGTCATCTGTTCTTTTGAATGCAACAATAATTTCGTTGCTTGTTAGACAATAGACAAGTCCAACATCTGTTCTGGTCTGCAATAATTTCTTATGTCTTTTCCGTAAGACTAAATCTAAATAAAAAATAATGATCCCAATTTATAAATTCATACAAAATTTGGGGTTGATTTTTGAAAATATAAAGATCGACATACCTCCAACCATTAATAAAAATCTCCAAATGCAGAAAAATCCTAAAACCTAAAACATATGCATGAAGCGTGATCGATCCGCAAAAATTGAAACACCAGATTTGTACGTCCTATTCCATTAGCCAATACTTCTCAAACGTGATAGTATGTTTTTTTCTGTAATGATAAGATTTGGACTAAACGACCTGACTTTTTATTTTGTTTCTTATACTACCAACGTCTTCCATCAAGACCATTATGGTAACATATTGACAGATAACTAGCACATAATAAACGTGGGTAATAAATTGGGTAATAAATCGAAATCAATTGGAAAATACAAAATTTGGATCACATTGAGGATAATAAAATATATTATAGCATTCTCCTACTTAATCCCAATATTCCATCAAATGAAATATTAACCTAAACTCACTTAAAATTCATGCTGAAATAAAACACATGAATCACGACGATGAGTCCTCTTAAAGCAAGTATTATCTTCCGTGTATCACAATGCATTTCACCAGCTTATATGTGATAACATAACTTAATGAATAAACATTATGTTTACTACAAGTCAAACATAATTGTCACGCCCCGATCCTCGGGTACGCGTCCATCCCTCACCTTGGTCAATTAAAAATTTGCGATATCCTAGGACGTATCGCCGACCCTTTCATTTTCATATGCACATGCAGAAGCAATTAAAAGTCCCCAGACAATAAAACATTGGGATATAACAGTATGATTAAATTTCAAACCTTCACTCTTATATACACGGTGAACTATTAGATTAATTCACATTAAGTCAGTTAAAACAAGGTCTACAAGTAGAAGTGGGGTTCTACAAGCTATGGGTCCCGTCCTCCTCTTCATCATCCTCCACACTCCTACTGGAGCCTTCAGCAGACTGCACCGAACTTTCGAGATCTTCAAAATCCAAGTATACTGCATCTGGGGACTTGAAATGGTTATTCAATAATCAATGAGACAACGTCTCAGCAAGTTCTACCCCCTAAGACTCGATTAGTAAACTAATACACCTTTGGGCTGCCTATGCACAACACGAGTCAGAGGACTTACCTTGGCCTCAAATTCCACCTGCATATTAGCACAATTCAATAGGCATCCTAACAATCACATCAAAGATCGACATTTCGATCAATCGACCTAGTCGATTACAAGTAAGCAAGACCACTCACCGGTCATTTCCATTCAATCTATCAATTCAAAACATCAGATCAAAGCAATGATCAATCAACCTAGTCGATTATCTATCAAACAGACCAACTCTAGGTCATTCCCAAACATCGATCACATGTAATCTCTCGGGCGTCTTTTTCGCCAACTGTCATACCATCACCGATCACGTGCATTCTTTAAGGCGCCGTTTTCGTCAGTGATGTCCCAATCACCGAATCACGTATCATTTCTAGGGCGTCGTTTTTGCCAATGTGAGGTATGCAATGGACAGCACTCGTGCGTTCTTTAAGGCGCCGTTTTCGCTAGTGATACCCTCCATCACCGAACCACGTATGTCCATAATGAAGCAAGGGATAGACAGCACTTGTGCGTTCTTTAAGGCGCCGTTTTCGCTAGTGATATCCTTAATCATTTGAACCACGTATGTCTATAAGTCACGTACATTCTCTCTCTCGGCGCCGTTTTCGCCAACGTGACATATGTAATGGGCAGCAACGTGCGTTCTTTAAGCGCGCCGTTTCACACAAGTGATATCCTTAATCACCGGACCACGTTTGTCCACTTACATCGTACTTGATTGGTCTCAGCCGGGAATTTCCCCAATTCACTCTCAAAATTTTCTCTTCTTTATAGCTCATCAAAGCATTATCAATGCTAAATAATCACACTCGGCCATCTACCAATCAATCATTCAATTCCACTCAATTTCTATCAATTAAGGAACAATTTCTCAAATTGCACAATCAATTTAGTTCAGCACAATGTGGAGCTCAAATAAATAAACGGACTGCACCATGACAATCAGCACGAAATTCTGGTCACCGGCCATCCCAGTTGAATTTCCGGAAAATAAATAATTAAATAATTAATTTCGAAATTTAAATAAATAAATATTAAAAATCCAATTTAGGCTTGTGATGCCTAATTGGAACTCGAAATTCGGGAAAACCCTGAGATGCATTCAATAAATATTAGAAGCTCTCAACTTACTAATGACTAAGTCTAACCACCTAACATGCATCATTAAATCACTAATTTAATTATTCTAAACTAATCTAACCACTTAATTGCACTTAATTAAATATAATCAACCCCTAAGCATCATTAGCAAACTAAGAATGCATTAATGAGTAAAACTCACTTGACTAAAAGCGGAGATCGAAAACTGCGACGGCGACCGAACTTAGGCCGACTTGCTTCACGGGCTTGGGCCTCAAAATCGCGGGCTTGGACTGCTGACTTCTTGGGCCAATGTTGGGCTGAACTTTAAGACTGAAAGTGGGCTTCAAATGATCGCTGGACTTGGGCTAAACGTAGAGCTGAAATTGGGCTCAAGACTCAACTAATGGGCTGTTCTCTTGGGCTGCTGCACTTTAAAATTTTGCTGGGCTGAAGATGGATTTCATGCGGCTGTTGTTGATCTCATGGACTTCAAGATGGGCTTGCAACTGCAGAGCCCAATTAACAGGCTGAGTTGGCGTGGGCTTTGAAGAAGACGGGCCGTGAAGATGGGCTGACCAAAATTGTTGGATTTGCTGGCCTCAATCGGTGGCGTTGGCGTGCGAAGAGGGAAGATGAGCTGCTGACGTCCACAAAGTTTGCTGGGGCTGAAACGTTCGGTTTGAGGCACGACGTGGCCGCGGATGAAAGGAATGGAGTCAACTTTGGGGATTCTTGTTGAGTTGAAGTTGACCGAAGGAGCTGGAGGAAACGGACGCGAACGTTCGGTTTGAGGCTCGACGTGGCCGCGGATGAAAGGAATAGAGTCAACTTTGGGGCTTCTTGTTGAGTTGAAGTTGACCGAAGGAGCTGGAGGAAACGGACGTGTGGCGCGGCTGCTTCGTGGGATGTGGGCTGAGCGAATCAGTGAGGGCTTCGCTCGGTGGCTTTGCTGGGTCAACCAAGTGGCGTTGCTTGAAGACTTCTGCTGAAGATTGACCGTGGGAAACAAAGCATAATGGAGCAGGCTGGCGTGCAGAGGAGAACTCGGTGGATCGGCTGAATGGGGAATTCGGTGGTGTTGTGTGCGCGCAAATGAAACAGCAAGGTGGCAGATGGATAGAGGCGAGAGGGCGAAGCTGTTTCGGTCTGGCTTTAAGGAAAAGAAAGAGAATTAAGAAAAGTAGAAATAGAAGAGATAAGAATGAGAGGGGTGACGTGGAGATGGAGCCAGCGAAACTTGTTGGAGAAGCCGAAGAAAAGAAGAAAGGGTCAACAAGATTATCCACATAAATTTAAAAGCTTGCCCCTAATACTTTCTTGATTTTTAATCCACCAATAACCCAAATCGACGTCCAAATATTCCAAGGAAAAAGCCCATAAATTTTCTGTAAGTCCCTAACACCATATAGCTCGGCTTGGAAGTCCAAACTCGCTTAAATTTGGTCCATACGAATTTCTGTTAATTTTCCGTGACATTCGAACGATTTTCCGTGAAAATTTCGGAATCTCCGAAAAATCTTCTGAGACTGAATCGACGTTCTTAGAATTTATTGTGACATGACAGAATCTTCAATTTCTGAAATCGGACTTGAATTCACAGTTAATTTCACTTGGCGCATTTTTAGCGTGAGTTAGACTACCGGGTAACTTTCAGGCATTTTTAGCACAAATGACCCGTGGTCGATTTTCTTCAAGCCACTATGAATCCACTTGAATAATTGGCGACTCTCGGTTGTCGTGAAAATCTCGAGGATCCAAATACGGACACAGGGTACCAAAACAATAAGAAAATCAATCTAGTGCCAGTCGACGAAAATTTTCCAATTTAATGGTGTCACCCACGATTGGCCACACATCTCTGCCAAACCAGCCTATCTCTAATTTTAAATCGATTTTATACTGTGCCGCAATGGTCTCTAAAGATAGACACGGTCGAAAAGTCGATTCCTAGTTGAATTCTCAAGTCTATTTGCCTTAAAACCCTTATTGGTTTCCCCAGATAGCCTAGTTATCTCAAGAGTGATCAACTCTGAGAACAGCTCTATAGGCGCATCAATGAAATGCCCGATTATTCAGTAGAAAACAGAGTTGAAAATCTGGGATGTCACAATAATTGTTTCTCTCAGAATAATTGAATGTATACAATTATATTGAGAAAAACATTACAAATGGATAGAAATCTCACAAATTCTTCTATATAAATTTTTTTTTTTGCCCATTCTGAATACATTATTATTATAACTCAGTAGTGGCATGCCTTTAGTTAAAGAAGCAGTTATCATTAATCTAGTACTTACATGTTCTATGATCACTTTATTCTCTTTAATACATTCATTAATGGTTAAATACTTAATGTTGATATATTTGCTTGGACTATTATTTTTTTAGTTCTTAGTGATGAAAACTACAACTAAATTGTCACAAAATATTTTTAATGGCCTAGCAATGAAATCCACAACTCTACGCCCCGATATGAAATTTTTTAATTACACACCATGTGAGGTAGCCTTAAAATAGAAAACGAACTCTATTTCCATAGTGGAAGTAACAATCAAGATCTATTTTGCACTTTTCTAGGATATAGCTCCGCCCGCAAATATAAAAATGTATTCCAATGTTGATTCACGAGAATCAACGCAACCAAATTAACAAATTAACCTTTTCCTCAAATCCGACTAAGAAACGCGGCTTAGTTGACATAAAGAGACGCTTGAGCTGCGTCGGGTCGACCTTTTCATCTAAATTGTCACGCATGAAGAGTTATAAAGGGATCGATTTCATCTGCTGCCAACACAGAAGGGCATTGCGCAACCAAATGGCAGAGCTCGAGGCCACTCAGTCCATCAGATTTCAAAGAGGCAACACGAGCCCACAGCGAACCGATAGACTTCAGCCTCAAATCCAAGTCTCAGGTCACGAGAGATTCGGTCTCTCTCTCGGTCTCTCTCTCTCTCTCTCTCTCGTAAAGACGGGTTCTCGAAATAACACATGGAACGCCCCCGAAAAGGAAAGACTTTAACAAGGAGTTCAATCAAATATTCAAATTGCATTCAAGGACACGAACTGTTTGACAATTTGTCTCTGAGAGTCACTCACCCGATTCGAACTAGACATTAGATGATGAGTTGACGATTAGATGATGAGTTGACGCGGCGGCACTGTACGTGAAGTAATGGTGCTCTCAATCCGACTCTGGACGGTTGATAATTATCGAAAATTATCTCGTAAAAAATAAGAATTTGAAAATTTTCGAGATATGATGGGATTTTTTGGATAGGGCAAGTGGAAAAAACGAATATTCGAAATATTGTGTTTGCGGAAAAAAATCTTTGTGGATATCAATTTGGAAAAATTAAAACCCTAGTCTGAGGCTTATAAATAGATTATTTGTGTAGGGTTTTGGAGGAGGCCACACATATTGAATACACGGCCATTAAAAAAAAAAAAAAAAAAAAAACTCTTTCGTTGGGGGACTTCTCTTGGTTCGAAGAAGAGAGAAAAATTGCCTTCGGTTTCTTTAGGGTTTGGGGGAGGAAAAAGTGAAAAGTTTACTTTTGCTGAAAAAGCAAAAAGGAAAAGCAGAGAGAGAGAGGGTGTACGAAGACACAGTGAGGGAGACGTGAGAGAGGCAGCAGGGAAAAAAAAAAAAAAAAAAAAAACAAAAAAAAGAGAAAAAAGGAAACTGCAGTCGTCTTCTTCGGAGGACTCCTTCGCCGGAGTCCCTAGCTGCCCGATCCACCGACGCCGGAAGCCTCCGCACAGCTCTGCCGCGACTTGCGGCGACCAAGCAATCGCCGGCACTCACAGCTCCGCGAGCCACCATACGTCTGAGTGACGCCCCTGCCGCCGGCCATCACCGCTCCGAGCCTCCTCGCACCGTTGCTCCACGATCCGACGAAGCCACCGCCGTGCAGTAGTACTCCGACGCCAGTAGATCCGAGCCGTTCATCGCGCCGCCGCCGACCCACAGCAGACCGACCTCGCCGCGTCTTTGCCCCCAGTCGCAACGCCGCCGCTGCTGTCTCTCAGCCCGATCGTCTGCACCCCTTCGACCCAGCAGCCAAGCAACGCCGGTTGCTGCTTCGCAGGTCACCGAAGCTTGCGCCGCCCCGACGCTCGCGCCTGCACTTCTATCCGCGACGTCCCTGCAGCGCTCCAGCCTCTACTGCCTCCTTCGCCGACGCCGGTAGCCGAGACCCAGTTCCGAGCCCCCTGCTGTCGCGCCTCCTACCAGCAACCCGACGCCCGTAGAGCACCACCCGCGACCAGCTGCTACCGCCGGTCCACCTGCTCGCTGCCGGTCCACCCGCCGTCGGTCCTCACCGGAGCTCCGGCAACCCACCAAGCCGTCGCTCGCTAACCCTAGTTTAGGAGCCCATTAGGTAGATTTCTTATTTTTATTTTTTACTTTTTTTATTACTTTTATTTATTTATTTACTTTTTGTTATTATTTATCTTGTTTATTTATTTGAAATAATCACCATTGGCATGAGTGAAATTCTCAACATGAAATAGCTCGGGGAAATTTGTGATTGTCAGTCCGATTTTCGCGCCCGAAATCCGACTCGCAATCCTCAAAAATCGACAATCCGATCTCTGGCCAGAGATTCGATTCGCGATTTAATTTTAAAATTGGTCAACCCGATCTCACGCGCGAGATATGGTTCGCCGATTTTAGGTATCAACATTATCTTACTTGATTGGATGTCGTGGTGTTTGAATCAATTTTATTTTCGTAAAAGGAAAAGGAAATCCAAAAAAATTGAATTAGGTTTAGGTTTGTTTTTTTAATTATCTTTGCATGTTTAGAATAGGGGTGTTATTTTCAATCATGAAAAAGGAAACAAAAAAAGTGCATTCATTTAGGTTGTTAGTTTTTTTATTTGAATTGCATGTTTAATTATGTGTTAGTTTAATTTCGAATTTCATAAAGAAAAACACAAAAAAAAATCATTGTGCATATTAGATTAGAATTGCATGTTTCATTTTAAATTTAGATCATCTTTTTAGATAAATTGCATTTTAGATTTAGATAATGTCTTAGTTTAAATTAGGATTTAATATGACTTAATCCCTAGTTTAAATTAGATAGAATCTTAATCTAGCTAGATCATTTTTGCATTTTTTTTCTTAAATTTCGAATTTCATAAAATTTGTCTTAGGATAAATTAGTTGCAATTTCTAGGATAGATTGCATTTTTTAGAATAGAAAAATCATGTGCACGTCATATAAAATTAGGTGCATTTCATGCACGTCATTTAGCAATTGCTAGGTTGATTTAATTAGAACTTCCTCGTCATTAGAATTAGGTCATTTGGTTAATTTAGATTGCACATTTAATTATTGCATCACTTTACTCATGTCATATAGTTTAGGTCATATTGCCATGTGATATCATTTCATATTAGATTAGTAGCATGCATTGCATGATTCTCATCGAATAAGTGAAAGCAAAAATTGAGTGATTCTTGTTAATTAGAAATCATATCTAGAATTGTTGATGTGAATTCGATCTAACAACGAGATGCTTTGTCGTTCTATGAGGTAAGTTCCGCAATTCATTTATTGCTTTTCTTGGGTGTTAAATTGATGGTATGCGCACCCGCACGATCGCCTCACATGTTAGGGAATTAGATTTAAAATCAATTGCTCGCCGCAAAAGCATTTTTGAAAATAAAAGAATGGTACCGAAAGGGCATTAGAGAGATCTAATGTAACCAAGTCCCCGCACCCTTAATCTCGGTTCGTAGGAGTAAAATAATTCTCCCGTTATTTTACTTAGGTGTCTAATCGACCTACCGAAAATAGATTAGTGGCGACTCCTAGTTAAAAATCAATTGCACGTTAAGAACTTGAACCTAAGTCGCGAATTGGTATGGGCTTGGGAGAGCCCGAGTTAAGTTTAGGCTTAACAATCCATTAGCCAAACCCTAGGTGGTTCACATCGGAAAAAATTGGTCGTGACAGCTTGGCGACTCCGCTGGGGAACTAGAGTTAAAACTCTTAGTGGACTTAGGCCAATTTTCTCTTTCTTTCAAAAAATGTTTTTGTTTGGCAGCGAGGATTCCAGGTACGTCCCTATCATTTAAGGTGTTAAATGTTTTTGCAGATTGGGAGGTATAAGGGGAAGTGTTTGCTAACCCTTGTTTTGTAGGGATGAGTAGGAATGAATGGTTTACTTGCACATATGAAGTGTTGCTTGCTATAAACTGTTGTGCATGCTTTGCATTTACACTATACTTTTGCACACACAACCTGCCGCCGAACCTGGGCCGCATAGGATCATTTAGGATGGTATTGAGATGGATACCACTCCGACCGCATGCTCGCGGTACGAGTCGCCCATCTCAATCCCGAAGTTTCTTTCATGGTGTCAAGAGTACCCACCTCGGTCCGCATGCCCGCGACCCGGGTCGGCTCTTTGACCAAGCCGGAGTCATGAGGACCCGACATAGTCCACACGCCCGTGGCTAGTCTGATCATCCTTGTGGCTTCACATTGCTAAGCCTGTCTAGAGTAGAAATCGAGCCTCACATTTCATGCGTATGTCTATGTGATTGCCATTGATTTTCCTTGGTGAAGTAAGTCTTCTATCCCTATACTATGCAATTTACTTACTTTGGCAGACTTTGGTCCGTCCATCACAATCTAGGTGTGGCATTTGATCTAATTCCTTTGTCAATTAGGAATGAAATGAGGAAATTGTCATGCAATGAATCATTTGGAAAATTAAAAAAAAATTGGAAATTTGTTTTCAATTCGTGTCTTGGCTCTTCCTAGTTCATGTTTAGGAAATTTCGTCCCTATTGGGGCATCCCATGTCTTTGTTTTCCTAGTTCATTTTTAGGAAATCCTCTTCATGTGTGGACTTTTCTTGACTAAAAAATAGATTGTTGTCATGGATTGGTTCTCTATTTACACCTTATGCTTACATATTTTCGTTCATTGGAATTAGGTGATAACGGATCCTCCACGTTCGCCTATTATTACACGATCGAGAGCTAAGATGGCTGACCAACCGAAATGCGTGATCGTATGTGCCGTGGAAGACCAACTCAAACAATTGCTCACCTCTATGCAACTCATGACAACTCAAATCCAATCCTTTCGAGCGAATCCGACTCGCACCCGCTCTCCCGAGATAGTTGTTCCGAAGCAAGCAAACAAGGTTCAAACGATTGACGACGACATGCCCGAGCCTGGAAGATGACTCGGTCCTTGTTGGAAAGGCCAAACTTGACAGCGTTCCCAAGACAGATCAAGATGAGCGTGTTGCAAAGCGGAAGAGAAAGTGAGACAGCTGCGGGAGTCACAAAGTTCACTCCCGTTTGACCTCTCGGTCTATGAGAAGGTCAAAATGCCGAGCAAGTTCAAAATGCCGAGTTCGAGAAATATGATGGTACTTCCTGCCCGAAAGCTCATTTGCGAGATGTACCACGTACGCATGGCCCAATATGTCAAAAATGAGCCCCTCATGATTCAATCATTCCATGCGAGTTTGATGGGCCGCACCAATCGGTACATAATGAAGAATGTAAACCTCATTGACACGGAATGAAGTGACTGATGCATTCCTCAAGCAATATAAGTTCAACATGGACATTGCACCTTCTCGAGAGGACCTTGAGAGGATGGAGAAGAAGAAGAACGAGTCGTTCAAGGAATATCTTTGTGAGATGGCGAAACCTAGCGGCTCAAATCACTCCCGAGCCTACAAATAAGGAGTTGATGAAGTTGTTTATCAAGACTCTCCCGTCTGAGTTCCGTACCCGAATGGCTAGTACATACGTGGAGAACTTCAATCAACTTATCCCGGTGGGTGAGCAAATTGAGATTGGGCTGAGAGATGGATGGTTCGACGAACCGACTCATCAAGGCAAAAGGTTTACCATGAAGAAAGACAAAGAACCAAGCATGGAAGTCAATGTTACATATGCACAATCTAGCAAGCCTCCGGTTGTTCATGTCCCTAAGAATCAACAAGGGGAAGGCCGACCGTCCGCTCCCCGACAATTTGTTAAAAGGCAGTTCACTCCTCTTCCTGGCCCTCTGTCCCAGGTCTTAAAGGTTCTTCAAAAGAAGGGGTTGCTGTCCTATGAGCCAAAGCGACCCAATGCTGAAAAATTTTCCAACTACGATTCCTCCAAGAAATGCGAGTACCATATGGGGGAAGTAGGACATTCGACTGATGAATGCATAACTTTGAAGCATAAGGTCCAAAACTTATTGGACACCAAAGCGTTCACCTTTAGTACCGCTCAACCAAATGTCGAAAAGAATCCTCTACCTGAGCATGAGGATACGGTGAATGCCATTGATGAAGGACCTTTGGAAGATATGGGCCCCGGCTCGCAAGAGTAACTTATTACTTTTGCACATTCCCTTGCCGGGAATTTTTATCACTTTCTAGGAATTTTATCGCTTTTTAGGAGTTATTATCGCTATCTAGCGATTGTTTTCGATTTCTTCTTTTTCACTTTCTTTTTAGGATTTGAATTCGCATTTTCCATTCAATAAATGTAATTGATTGATGAATATCAATAAAATTACAAGTTTTATTTTGAGGGCATAATGAGGTACACCAAACCAGCCCGGTGATGTTATCCAGCCGATAAACAAAAAGAAAAATCCAAGGAGAATTCGAGGCCCGGGCTTCATCATGCTTTCCGTGTCAAAATGTTAAAAAAATGCCTTTCCAATTGCTTTTCAAAAAAATTTCAAAAAAAATGATTTACCCGTTTGTCTTTTTGATCCATCTACTTTCCATTTCGAGGACGGTCATATGCAAAGGTGTGGAAATGGTCCAATCCAATGCAACAAGTGCTGACAATGATGGTCCTAAAGACTCAATCGAAGATGCCATTGAGGTGCAGCGTATGGGAACAACATGAAAGAACCAAGGCTCTTACATCCGAGCAGTTTGTCACTATTAATTTAGATGACACCGAGGAAGCTAAGGAGGTAAATGATCTTGTTCTAAGGGAGCTGTTGCTAATTTTTCCAGATCCTAGGGGCAATTTTGCTCCAAATTACATGAAGAAGGTACTTCCGGAGGTGCCTTGATCTGGCAAAATGGATGGTTGTGAGTTTTCTATTCCAGTTAATTCTGATATCGTCAAGAAGTATTACTCATGATTGAATTTTCCATGTCATGTTTTGAACTGCAATCATTTTTATGATGAATAAATTGCCTCAATGAGTTGCAAATTCAGTGGTCCAAATTTGTTATATATCTTGCATGTTTTCCTTGATGAATTGTGTGAGATAAATTGAATGTGTCAAATGGGATACTTTGGAATGATGAAAGGCAAGCTGTATTCCATACACCTGTCTCATACACTAACCCCCAGTGAGTTATGTGGAAAAATTCCATGCCCGCAAGGAAAAGGGTGATCTCGCAAAGGGTACGTCAACCGAGGTGACGAGAGGCAGTTTCTTCTACTACCCGAAACACTACAGGTATAACCATTGTTTAGCCCTTTGAGCCTATACACATGAAGATCTTTTTAAATTATCCCTGTCAATGATCATCCCATACTAGGGCAAAATTTGAAGTGAATGATAGGAATTTTCTTACTCACACTTGCATCAATCTTCGAGTATTGCTTTCGCAGTGTAACTTGTACGATAATTTGAAGTGCCTTAGGACGACGAAGAGCAATTTTTTCTCTATCCTATACACTTTCATCCATTGCATAGCCCACTTGAGCCTGTGAATTCGTTTCATATTAAACCTAGTTGGTGATCATCCCCCACACTGGGGCAAGGCAAAGAAAAGAAAAAATTCAAGTGGCATGGTCTAGAATGATAAAAAGGAAGCTCTGTGAATCCAAAGAAAATGAGTGCAAAAAATGGGGCATGAAAAAGCAAAGTGTGCTCGGTAAAAGCAAGGCCGATGTCCGAAAAGAGAAAAATCAAACATTTGATGTAGTGAGTCATATCCCCAACAGGGTGGTACTAAAAACTCAAATGCTGAGATGTTGCAATCGTGGAGTTATGATGTGAAGAAAATCTTCAATTGTGAAGAAGAAAATTGGTGGAAATGTCAAGATGATCACCAACTTTGACCCCTAAACACTTTTTGAGCCCGATGATCCTTTCATTTCTCAACCCATGAACCAAGCCTACGTTACGTCCCTTGCAAAGTCTCTTCAGATTAGGGCACTTGAATTAACGTAAAAGTTCATATGTTTGAGAACATCGCCCGAGGAAGTGCGAATAAGACAATTTTTGCCTCATTTCGTATGTTTCTTGACTTGTAAACCCAGAGATGATTGCGGAATATTACTCATTTTTCAATAACCTTGACTCAAAGAGTCTCATTTGCTAAGCCATTGACCAAGCCCGCATTACGGTCCTTGTTAAAGACCTCTCAGATTGGTAAGGTCGTGCCACTTGCGAGATTGCTCGGACCCTTGTTTGGCATGACGATGGAGAGGTAGAGTGATTGTTAAAATCCCGCATCAAAGGACAGGATGAAATGGCCATTTTAATGAGGATGAGTGAAAAGTCCTTTCAGACCGAAAGATCCCTCACTTGACACATCCATGACACTCATGTGTTCGATTGGAATAATCTTTTGAAATCTTCCCAATGGAAATTAGGTGATTCATGATTAATAGAAGTCATCACACGTGAATCTCTCTTGGATTGAAGCATGTTTGTGATTACAAATGCATGTTGCCTCTCCTCTGACCATGTTTTGCAAGAGACATATCCCTAAGGATCGAGATGTTATCGTGTAAGTATATCTCTATCCATACCCTAAATACTTGTCATTTCACAGGTATTCCCCCTCAAGTACACCTACACTCAACTCGATCGAGCTGTCCCTCGAGTTTTTCTCAGATTCAGTCGATTAAGGCGACCGAAGAAAGGTTCGAGTCCTGGTTAGATGATGCGTTGCAATACTAGGCGACCGTATAAAGGTACGGGTCCTAGATATATAACACCAGCTATCTTGAATCATTCTACCCTCCTTGAAGGTAAGATATTCCAGGTAGGTTTCTTTACCGTTTGCATCAGTATTTCCATACAAATTGCATTCCAAAATTTTGACATCTCAGTTTGGATCTAGATGTCTCAATTCTTTTCGTTGAACATTTCACTCTGGATGTGAATGTTCTTCAATCTTTCTCGTTATACCTTAGTCTGGATCTAGGTATTTTGAGTACAAAAATCTTGACATCTCTGTCTGGACCCGGATGTCTTGATTATTTTCGTTGAACATTTCACTCGGATGTGATGTTCTTCAATCTTCCTCGTTATACCTTAGTCTGGATCTAAGTATTTCGAATTCAAAATCTTGACATCTCTGTCTGGACCCGGATGTCTTGATTATTTTCGTTGAACATTTCACTCTGGATGTGAATGTTCTTCGATCTTTTTCGTTATACCTCAATCTGGATCTACGTATTTCGAATGCAAAAAATTTTGACATCTCTGTCTGGACCCGGATGTCTTAATTATTTTCGTCTAAACATTTCACTTTGGATGTGAATGTTTTTTCGACTTATCTCGTCATACTTTAGTCTGGATCTAGGTATTTCGAGTTTCAAAATTTTGACATCTTTGCCTGGACCCGGATGTCTTAATTATTTTCGTCTAAACATTTCACTTTGGATGTGAATGTTTTTTCGACCTTTCTCGTTGTACTTAGTTTGGATCTAGGTATTTCGAGTTCCAAATATCTTGACATCTCAGTCTGGACCCGGATGTCTTGATTCTTTCGTTGAACATTTCACTTTGGATGTGAATGTTTTTCGAGCTTTCTCGTTATATCTTAGTTTGGATCTAGGTATTTCGAGCTTTTTTAAAAAAATCTTGACATCTCGCCCGGATCGGATGTCTCAATTCTTTCCGCTGAACATTTCACTTTGGATGTGAATGTTCTTCTCAATCTCAATGTCTCAATCTATTGCCTGTTACGCTCTTCAAGGAACCTGAGTGAGAGTTTGGTACTTGTGGAGTAATGGGAATTTATCATGTACCTCAAGATACTCTACCACACTGATTGGTAAGTAACTGAAGGTACGTTCTTTCCTTTTACATCATGCATTTGCATTAGCATTTCCATGCATCATATAAATTGCATTTTAAAATGGGATTCATTTCCGACAAAAAAAAAACAAAAAAAAAAAAGCAAAAAAAAAATCATTCAAAAATCATTTAGTGCATGGGCATGGTCAAAATTTAGGTTTCAATTTGTCTTTGAATGCAACCTCTACGAGCTCACCTTCAAAGAGGGGCAAATTTTGTTGACACCTAAATTTTGGCGATTTGGTCATTTATTTATTGCATAGAAAATTAGGGGTTAATTTTATCCCTGAAAAAAATATTAATTGCATAGCATATAGATTTAGGTGCATTTATTTTTAGTTTGCATGTTTCGCATTTATTTATTGGACCAGGTGGTGGATGGATTTGAATTAGTGGTTCTAAGCTTTAAATTGACAGGCCAGGCTAAGCCCACGAAGCGAGCAAATTGGCCCAAACCCATTTTATTTTAATTATCGAAAATTATCTCGTAAAAAATAAGAATTTGAAAATTTTCGAGATATGATGGGATTTTTTGGATAGGGCAAGTGGAAAAAACGAATATTGCAAATATTGTGTTTGCGGAAAAAAATCTTTGTGGATATCAATTTGGAAAAATTAAAACCCTAGTCTGAGGCTTATAAATAGATTATTTGTGTAGGGTTTTGGAGGAGGCCACACATATTGAATACACGGCCATTAAAAAAAAAAAAAACTCTTTCGTTGGGGGACTTCTCTTGGTTCGAAGAAGAGAGAAAAATTGCCTTCGGTTTCTTTAGGGTTTGGGGGAGGAAAAAGTGAAAAGTTTACTTTTGCTGAAAAAGCAAAAAGGAAAAGCAGAGAGAGAGAGGGTGTACGAAGACACAGTGAGGGAGACGTGAGAGAGGCAGCAGGGAAAAAAAAAAAAAACAAAAAAACAAAAAAAAAGAGAAAAAGGAAACTGCAGTCGTCTTCTTCGGAGGACTCCTTCGCCGGAGTCCCTAGCTGCCCGATCCACCGACGCCGGAAGCCTCCGCACAGCTCTGCCGCGACTTGCGGCGACCAAGCAATCGCCGGCACTCACAGCTCCGCGAGCCACCATACGTCTGAGTGACGCCCCTGCCGCCGGCCATCACCGCTCCGAGCCTCCTCGCACCGTTGCTCCACGATCCGACGAAGCCACCGCCGTGCAGTAGTACTCCGACGCCAGTAGATCCGAGCCGTTCATCGCGCCGCCGCCGACCCACAGCAGACCGACCTCGCCGCGTCTTTGCCCCCAGTCGCAACGCCGCCGCTGCTGTCTCTCAGCCCGATCGTCTGCACCCCTTCGACCCAGCAGCCAAGCAACGCCGGTTGCTGCTTCGCAGGTCACCGAAGCTTGCGCCGCCCCGACGCTCGCGCCTGCACTTCTATCCGCGACGTCCCTGCAGCGCTCCAGCCTCTACTGCCTCCTTCGCCGACGCCGGTAGCCGAGACCCAGTTCCGAGCCCCCTGCTGTCGCGCCTCCTACCAGCAACCCGACGCCCGTAGAGCACCACCCGCGACCAGCTGCTACCGCCGGTCCACCTGCTCGCTGCCGGTCCACCCGCCGTCGGTCCTCACCGGAGCTCCGGCAACCCACCAAGCCGTCGCTCGCTAACCCTAGTTTAGGAGCCCATTAGGTAGATTTCTTATTTTTATTTTTTACTTTTTTTATTACTTTTATTTATTTATTTACTTTTTGTTATTATTTATCTTGTTTATTTATTTGAAATAATCACCATTGGCATGAGTGAAATTCTCAACATGAAATAGCTCGGGAAATTTGTGATTGTCGATCCGATTTTCGCGCCCGAAATCCGACTCGCAATCCTCATGAAAAATCGACAATCCGATCTCTGCCCGAGATTCGATTCGCGATTTAATTTTAAAATTGGTCAACCCGATCTCACGCGAGATATGGTTCGCCAATTTTTAGTATCAACATTATCTTACTGATTGGATGTCGTGGTGTTTGAATCAATTTTATTTTCGTAAAAGGAAAAGGAAATCCAAAAAAATTGAATTAGGTTTAGGTTTGTTTTTTTTTTAATTATCTTTGCATGTTTAGAATAGGGGTGTTATTTTCAATCATGAAAAAGGAAACAAAAAAAGTGCATTCATTTAGGTTGTTAGTTTTTTTATTTGAATTGCATGTTTAATTATGTGTTAGTTTAATTTCGAATTTCATAAAGAAAAACACAAAAAAAAAAAAATCATTGTGCATATTAGATTAGAATTGCATGTTTCATTTTAAATTTAGATCATCTTTTAGATAAATTGCATTTTAGATTTAGATAATGTCTTAGTTTAAATTAGGATTTAATATGACTTAATCCCTAGTTTAAATTAGATAGAATCTTAATCTAGCTAGATCATTTTTGCATTTTTTTTCTTAAATTTCGAATTTCATAAAATTTGTCTTAGGATAAATTAGTTGCAATTTCTAGGATAGATTGCATTTTTTAGAATAGAAAAATCATGTGCACGTCATATAAAATTAGGTGCATTTCATGCACGTCATTTAGCAATTGCTAGGTTGATTTAATTAGAACTTCCTCGTCATTAGAATTAGGTCATTTGGTTAATTTAGATTGCACATTTAATTATTGCATCACTTTACTCATGTCATATAGTTTAGGTCATATTGCCATGTGATATCATTTCATATTAGATTAGTAGCATGCATTGCATGATTCTCATCGAATAAGTGAAAGCAAAAATTGAGTGATTGCTTGTTAATTAGAAATCATATCTAGAATTGTTGATGTGAATTTCGATCTAACAACGCTTGACGATCTTTCGTTCATGGGTAAGTTCCGCAATTCATTTATTTTCTTGGGTGTTAAATTGATGGTATGCGCACCCGCATGATCGCCTCACAGCGTGTTAGGGAATTAGATTTAAAATCAATTCAAGCCGCCTCGCAAAAAGCATTTTGAAAATAAAAGAATGGTACCGAAAGGGCATTAGAGATCTAATGTAACCAAGTCCCCGTACCCTTAATCTCAGTTCGTAGGAAGTAAAATAATTCTCCCGTTATTTTACTTAGGTGTCTAATCGACCTACCGAAAATAGATTAGTGGCGACTCCTAGTTAAAAATCAATTGCACGTTAAGAACTTGAACCTAAGTCGCGTGGTATGAGGCTTGGGAGAGCGAGTTAAGTTTTAGCTTAACAATCCATTAGCCTAAACCCTGCAGGTGGTTCACACCGAAAAAAATTGGTCGTGACAACGGTTGACTCGAATTCAGCAAAAGGGACGACCTGGGGGAATAGGATGTTGCGGAGCGAGGGACAGAAGCTGAAGATGGCGAGCGCTGCGAGTGGAGAAAGAAAGCGGGAGGTCGAGGGCTCACCCCATTCCTCCCCTAGGAAAAGATCTCTCCTTGCTTGGTCATTAAAGCGGGCATGTCATCCACCACAAGTAATATTCTGGACATCAAGTCCAACTGCAGACTCCAAGTCCTTAGAAAGCGAGGAACCCATTCCTACTCCAACATTAGTTCGCAGTCCAAGAAGCCCACCACCGAGAACACCATCACCTGTGCCTTCTTCCCCCAAAAGAAAAACGTCCCCATAGCATCACCTTCATCATGACCAGAACAAACACCGGAAACTAAACTCATTCACGATCCCGCACCATCACCCTCGCTCCACACCTACGCTGTCGACCCTCCATTCCAATCGAGTGAATCGAACGGGCCAGAAGAAGCAGAAGTAGAATCGAAGAATCCTAGCCTCTTCAAACTCCTTAGATGTAATCGACGCTCCTGCTCCTCCAGCCGGGGATGGAGCTCGCGAGGAAGAACTTGAAAGGAGTAAGGAGCGATTTGTTGGGGGCGGACAGGCTTGAGGTAACGGGGAAATTTTGGACGAAAATTGTTCAGCGATTGTTCTTCAAGGTAACGATCCTCTAGTTCATACAGTTGTTCAGCATAAATCCGGAGGTAAAATCATAAATTTTGGATGGGACAACAGTTCACTCATTTGAAACTGTGTTGGTTACTCCGAATTCCTATTTAAAACAAACTTCATTCCATTTTTTTTTTTAAATGCGTCTACTTCAGGTTCGTAATTGAGATTTTCTTAACTTTTTTTTTGGTGGGCAAGTGGTTGCACCTCCTTCTCCCCTTTTCCCTCCATGGCCGATATCGAGTATATAAGCCAGGTTGATGAATTTTCATTAAAATGCTTTGAAATTCTAAAAATCCGTTAATTGAAATCACCGTAACTGAGTGATATAAGAGAAAATTGTAATCTTTCGATATTATTACTCGCAGATGATTTCATGTCAACTTTAAAACGAATTATGAGTTCTTTTAAATATAAACTTCATTGAATTTTTTTCATTTAAGATCTTTTTTTTTTTTTCCATTTTGATAAAAATTGTTTCTAGCACAGATAGATGGTGTCCACTTTATATAACGTATACATATATAAGCCAAAATCAGTTGTTTTTTATATCGAGAAATCATATAGTGGCAGTGGCATGTATAGGAGCAAGATCACCGGTTATTGCTAGTTTTTACGTTGGCATTATCCAAATCATGTAATAAGGGAGGACAATTTACAATGGCTGAGGACAATTCATAAGTTGAAATCAGTGGTTCTTGATATTGACAAATCATAAGTCGATAGTAACCCGTTAAGCAGCAAGATCGCGTGTTATTATTAGCTTTTCAATTGAAATTGCCCTAATCACATAATGAGAGGAAAATTCTCGATGTCTATCACCTTCATCACCGTTTTTGTCCTTGCTCTCTTACCAATTTATTTATCCTGTTGGAGGATGCAAGAGAGAAAAACCACAAGATATACAAGGACACAACATCAACGTCTGAGCTAGAAGAAGACAACCTCGAAAATAAGTCCCTCCCAACATGATACTAGGCTGCAGGCACAAATAACGAGTACATAAAAATCTTTTCCGATCAAACTGAGGATGGTTCTCTAAACATCATTGCTACCTCCAAATAGAAAATTAGTGAAAATTGTCGAAGGGCTTAACGGAGTTGAGAATGTTTGTAAAACCATCTCAGCTTTGTCATTGTTCGCTGGCTCATCCAATAGGTAAATAAAATTTTTTGGTGGCATTCGAAGTTTACTAATATCTCCTTCAAGCATTTTTAGGACTTTGCTCATTGAGGGCCAATGGTCAAGGTTAATTGAATATACCAAAGTGAAACTATTGTCATCTTTTTTATCACCTTCCTTTCCTGTTTTGCAACTTCTTCCATTTCAACACTTTTTCCTTCATTGACTGGTCGAATACTCACAACGGAAAATAAATTTGGCTTGAGTGTTCCACAAGGGCATTTACATTTTTCCTCGTACCTTCCATTTCCATGAGCAACATCCCAAAGCTATAGACATTTGATTTATAAAATACACGACCAATGTTTTTGTGGAACAACGTGAGCACCATCTATCCCAAGATTCCTCTTGCAACAATCAATGCTACTATGCTATTAGAAGTGGAGTAAAGTTTCGCGAGTCCAAAGTCAGAGACTTTTAGAGGGAAATTCTTGTCTAAAAGAATATTGTGAGGCTTGATATAAAAGTGTAGTATTTGTATGTCACACCTCTGACGTGGGTATCTAATAATCCCCACCCCCCCCACCCTGCCACCCCAAGAGCAATCTCATAAATTTTCATGTAATCAAGAAATCTCATATATTTTCATGTTATCAAGAAACTTATCACCTTCCTTAGTGAAGATCCATTTGACATGAGATCACACACAAGAACCCATTTCGAGCCTCCATTCACTACATTAACATGGTGCATTCTTCCAACAGTAGCCACTTCACAGATAAAATCTGGACCATGGGCCTTGGACTATTTTAAAATCTGGATGGCGATTTCATTGCCGCTTCCAAGCATTCCTTTGTACATAGAACCATACCACCCTTCACCTAGTTTGTCCTCAAAATTTCTAGTGATCTTCATGAATTTGAGTAAGAGTACCTTATGGGCAAAAAGTTGTTATGAATGTGCAGAAATTCTTCAATGTTATTGGTCATCACTAAGTGCCTTCTTCTGTTGTTGAAGATTAGAAATATCACAACAAATGGTGTCTTGATTACAAACTTTGCTACATAAAAAAACATTGAGGAAACCTTTGATAGCTTGGAATAGCTTCTTTTTCCTTTTTTTTAGTTATTCTTAGAACAAATCATTTCTGCATATCTACCACAAATATTAAATCTGAAATTGTCCAAAATGCAATATCATATAGGTAGGACACCTACGGAAGGGATGAAAGATGTGAAAAAAAAAAAAATTGAACGAAAAGAAATATGGAAAACAGAACTCACGAGGAAACGGAGTAGTAAAAAACTAATTTGCACAAGTTTTGTCCAAAAGAATATGAGTGCATGCGTGCATTTGCAAATAAATGGAAATAATAAACTCGTTTACATAGATGATAGACGATATAAGAAACTCCCTTTGCTTTGTCAGCAGTCAACAAATATAGAGAAACAGTAATTTTCATTATGAATTAATAATTTCGTTCCTACTGTCGTGACCCTCCAGCAAAGTCTCAGTAATTTGGCGTGACGATTCAGTGGCAACGTCCGTGGGGCAACCAGCATGTTACACCTCGGCAGTAAAGATGGTTCAGCAATAGCAGCGATCGTGCATGATGAGGATTGAATGAAGGCGGTGAGAAGGGGATGACTACATCTTCAAGGGGGCAAGCAAACACCAGCAGAAGCATGAATGCCACCGTAGCTCTTGTCTAATGTGGAATAGACAAAATGAATTGATCTTCTGTTGAATTGTACAATTAGAGAAACAAACTACTTAAACCCTTCGGGGACATCGCCACATAACATGCTTGCTCACTTGTAAAGCAACGACTTACAAACTCGACAAACCTATGAGCTCAGCAGCCACCCGCCAGACAAATTCTACTTGCTCAGACCAAGGGCAGTTAGCTTGAAAAAAGATCACTCCAACCAAATGGAATTGGCTCCAAGAATCTATTTCCACTGAAGTCCAGAATGATCAAGATGCTCATCTCCATCGTTTGCTCCAGCAAACTACCGATGAAGTTATTGCTTCTTAAAATTTCAAAGCTTCAAGTCCCCATGAGAGATTACTGATACTTGCAGGAACTAAACTGAAGATTACCTCCAAGAGACAAAAAAATTCTCAAACCTCTGAATTCGCCTAAGAATTAAGAAACCTTCCTGGTAATTCTATTCTCTTCGAGATAAAGCATTTGCAAAGCACTGCAGTTTCGCATCTCAGCAGAAATGGGCTACTAAAAAAGTTATTCCTGATACTCAGGTCCTTCAGTCCGTGTCTGCTCCGAGCGAAGCTATTCCTCCAAGGCATATCATCAAACAGTCACCGTGCGGTACCCATTTGGCCTCATTGGATCAATAGCTAAGAAAGCTTCCTCATACCTCATGACAAAGAGAACAAGAACAATGTCTTCCCCTGAAGGAGGCATATAGATTCCTATTAGTCGCGGTAGATAGACGTGCCCTGGTTCAATCAATAGAGCTGTACCTGTTTCGAATGTCCACAGCCGCTTCATTTGCCACTATAATAACTTCCGCCTGAAGGTTTGATAAGAATGGATAAATCATGCGATGGTAAGGATCATGGAGTTGTGAAGATCCAACCGTTCAGGTAACTTAATCATTTTTCGCCAATGCCAGAAGGCCGAACCCACTGGCACAGAGTCGCGATGCCACGTCGCGCAGCATCAGGTGCGGAAGAGGCGAAGGAGAATAAGGATATCGGCGGCTGGAACGCGAGAACTCTTGAGCGTGCGATGAGCGTGAGCCGCGGATCGTCAAATTCCTACCATTGAGCTCGAGAGCTTCGTCTATGGAGGCTGAGCTTGCTGAGGAGAAGATGACTTCATTAAAAAAGGAAACTTTCAGTCCTGTAACTGAATTCCGGCGATGGAGAGAGAGCTTGAGTTGGAGATCGCGGATGGTCGTCGTTGTCTGGGCTAGGGCTACTGTGCTTGATGGGCTTAATGGAATTGGATCTCACCAATTGCGTTAAAGCCCAAATGGAATGGATGTGGCCGGACTCCATAAATGAATCGTTCCTTGAAAATGTATATTCGATTAGTTCGTAAAAATTCACGGGTCAATACCTACTATAGTTACATAAATACTATTTTTCAAGGAAATTGTCAAAAGAGCGTCTCGTGAATTATTAGTTAAGCGACTAGTTAAGGAAAATATTAAGACAAAGGAAAATCTAAATTCTATGCTAACATGAAAGTAGTCATTATTGCTACCGCTGTTGAAATACATTGCTCGGAAAAAAACATGACAGTACGCATTCTAGTCCACTACCTTCGGATTGTATGCAGCCGTTTGCTGAGTGAAAACTAGTGACGAAGACCTATTGCTTTCCCTGCTCTGACAAGTGCAATGCCGTATGAGGAGAAGCCTTGCGGAGGAACAATATGGAGCTAAGACGTACAGCAGGAACGATGCCCCATTTGACAGAAAACATTTTCCTCACCAAAAAGTCAATGCAATACTTGCGAATGCTTGATCATTGCATGAACCCCTCAAGGATCGTGCCTCTTGGTTTCAAACCGTTGTTTGCTCACGAAAGCTGCTCTTGTTTCTTCTCAATCACCAATTTCTTAAATTTATCCACTCTGCAACAGCCTGGGAAATGTTGAAGCAACATATGGCTTGAACTCGCATGGTTGAACTTGACGATGTAAAAGCACAAGAAATTGCTACATCCAAAAATGTAGACCAACTATAAGTCGGAGGCATTACAAGCAAAATTTCCAAAACAAAAACCATACAGAATATTCAGTTAATGAATGAATTATGGGGCATCGGGACTGCATATGGGAACGCTCGGGATAGAAAGAACATACATATCTAGCGTCTGAAAACTGCACATTCCAGGAAAATCCAAAGGTGAGCATGACTGTTTTCAATTCCATGAATCATATTGCTGAGATATTGCGAGCTTCATTTGAGGTCTTCGCTTGGTATTCCGACAGTAGGAGTACCAAATCTATATACATTTCAGGACATGATATTTACATTGTTGGGCTTGCTAGGGAAATAATAGAATCCCAGTTCAAGTAACATAGGAACACAGGAGAAAATCTAAAATGGAGATTCAATTTACACAATGAATGAGACAATTTGAGAAGCATCGTCGTCAGTAGTCATTGCATGAGCATGTTTAGTCCCTAAAATGGTGGAACTGGTTTGCATCCCTTACGACCATATATCTTCTGGTTGCCACGGAGACATACTTGATCGCAGAATGACAATCTCCGCAAATGCAGAGATTCTTAAACAACCTGATAGATTCTGGACTGGATGCTTATGAGGCTAAAAACAACAGCAATTTTTTCACTGTTCTGGAGCAAATATTGTTCCTTTTGTCCTTCCTCCATATCATGAAGAACAAATTCATTAGTCAGAACATAACCCAGTTTCTTTATTCAACTAGCCAATCGGTCTTGTCATAAATCTCCTGTGCCTTTGGGCATGAAGCGTCACCCACGTATGTTACTTGTGAAAATTATTTTTCACTTGAATCCAACTACATCTGGCTTCTTTTGTTAGATATTTCAATTTCATCTTCTTTCTGATTGCTGTTGCATCTTCCCAAGACCAGCCGAGGCATAAATATTTGATAGCAAAACATAAGCAGAAGGGTTGTCCAGTTCGTACTAAAATATCATTGCTGCAGCTTGTTTTGCAAGTTCAACATTGCCGTGAACTCGGCAAGCTCCAAAAAATGTACGTCAGATCTGACTAGTGTATCTGCCCTGAAAGGCATTGAATTTATAATCGCATGGGAAAAATTCCGATCCACCCAATAAGTCCACCATGCATGCATAGTGGTCAATCCTCTCATCTCACAGAAAACTCGAAAAGCAGCTTCTAGGTTTCCCCACCTTGAATACACAGTGATCAAAGCATTGGAAATGCACCGATTTGAGTCCAGCCCTGATTTACCATCTCCCATGGATTTGCTCCCTTTCACCAATAGCGCCGATACAGGCAGCTCCACCTAAAAGGCTGGCAAATGCAGAAGCACCCCTTCTGATTCCTCTCTCGTCAATTTCATGTAGCAGTTCAAAGGCTTATTGGACTCCAAGCTCTTGGCATAGGCATCCACAAGGGCAATATAAGAAATTAAATTCTTTTCAAATAGTGTATCAAAAGCTCTCTAAGTGTCTTCCGTGTGGTGGGACTGAGATTATGTGCTAATAAGAGAATAACCCACGCAAGTATCACCAGCAAAGCCCAATCTTGTAGCTAGCATGTATATTTGTATCCCCATATCTACATCACAAGTACTTCCACGTGCCTTGAGAACACTAGCAAATGCGAAATGGTTTGGCCTAATGGGACCTTTTATCATTTCCGAAAAGAGTTTGATACTTCCCGTGATTATTGCTGTCTAAGACATCACGTTATGATCTTGCACCCGATCAAACACCTTTCCCCAATCATGAAGCGATCCACTAGCTACGCACTTCACGTACATGTCCACCTAGCTGCATCTAACACAGACATCCGAAGCCAATCCAGACCGTATAACCCAGCATTGCAACTGCAACCCCAGCGATTGCAACTCCAACTCCGAACTTGCTGACAAAACAGCTTCGAGTGTAGATCTATCTGCCACGGTTCCACTCACAAGCATATCAAGAAACAAATCAACAGCTCTCTTGGACAACCCACCAGAGTACATCTTGTCATCATCAAAGTCCAAGCAACCACACTCCTCTCGGGCTTTTTCTCGAACTCCTTACGAGCTGAAACAAAATCAGCACTACCCTTCGCAAACATGTCAATTAAAATGCACACCCAACGCACACATCATAATTTACGTAGCCGCTTTTGATTATAAACTCGAAAATTGTATCACCAATTGATGCATTCTCCGGAACTGAACAAGCCCGAATAACCGCCGCGAAACAATAATCGTTAGGTAAAAAAAAAAACATCTTCAAGCATATGAAGGAAAGTTTCAACCGCTTCAAACTCCCATGTGGTTATTGGCGGAGCAGGAGATCATGGAACTCCAAGAAACCAAGTCCCTTTTCTGACCCATGTCCATAAATATCCTCTCGGCCTCGGCCCAGGCATTGCATTTTGAGGAGAGACTAATGAGCGAGATGAGAATCCCCGAAGTGGGCCTCGAGCTGGTACCGAGCCGGCGCGCGATGGACCCGCCTCCGAGAGCGAACAGACTTGAGGAGGAGAGAGAAGGTGAGGAGGTCGGGATGGGACCCATCACGGGACATGAGGTCGGGGTGGGAGATTGCTCCAGGGAGGTCGCCGCCACGGTGGTGGGGGTGATGAGTCGACGGTCGAGGGGCGAGAGGGGGAGAGGTTTTGGCGGGAAGGAGAGGGCTTTGATATTGAAAGGTGGAGGGAAGAGAGAAAGAGACGCATTGCTCCACAACAAGAGAGCACACTCGGGAAACGAGAAATGTAAACAGATAGCCATGAAGGCAATTCTTCAGCAAAATGCAGGAATTAACAAACGCTAAAATCAATCCGCTTATTTTGCTTTTCACTTGTACATGGAGAAAAAGAAAATCAATCGATGCATGATTTCGTCATTGTTAGGCGATGGTAATGTTTCGTCATTCTTTTGTTTTATCGATTCCACAAATTTAGTTCTCAAAAAAATCAAGAGGAATGGCTTTCTCCTGTCAAAAGTATGACTACTGGGTGTTCTCAATCAAAATGCAATTAACTATTAATATATTCAAAAAGAACAAATCAATCCTTAAAATTATCGAATTCGTATGTACATCTGGGCACCACATCATATGACGAACCAAAACTAAAAAGAAACAAGAAAGATAATCCAAAAAAAAAAAATGAAGAAGAAAAAAAGTCGAACATTAAAATGAAAAAGAAAAAGGGAACGCAGATATAGTTGGAGAAGTCTTGAAGAGGCGCCGAGCCCTGGAAAAGACTCCTACTCAACCAGAGGTCTGAGTTGTTGGTCATCACCACAAGTAGACGCTCAGATCCACCAGGGTCGGCCAACCCCAGCCAGTTGGCCGCAAGGGCCAATCAACCCTCACACGATGGTTGCGAGGGATGAGGTCTTTATATTTTTCTTAGTCCGGCGCATGTAGCTTCTCCAATGTACCAAGTTACAAGTTTTAAAACTTCCACAAACAAAATGAAAGTGTTAATACTCATATGGATTATGTTGATAAGTTACAGGACTTTTCTAAATAATTATCCCATTTTCTTTTGATCGTTTAAAACTTAGAGCTAATGCGACCTTCAAGACAATATGATTGTCCCATCGCTATTTTCTCAAGAATTTGATCAATTTTCGATCCATGTAAATGAATTAAGAAGAAAATAAAATTTTGTTGCAATTGGTGAACAAAGAATTTGAATTTGGGCGAGCCAAATGCTGAGCGATTTCTAAATGCAATTACCACAAATAAAAACTACTCTGCGACCTGAGCGATCGAGGAAAGAAGATTGATTTACACCGAGTCAAAGAGGACACTGGGCCACTAGCAAGTACATGTAAGATGGCACGTTTTGCAGCCCTCTTTAGCGAATATCCTATAGAAAATGAGTGATTTGGTTTATAGATGATTAACTGGATTAGCTAGAATTCACATTGGATGAACATATAGAATACGCTTCCCAAAACACGGTTATTTTAAGAATTTAAACATACGTCCTGTGTATGAGATTGTATGGACCACACATTGTGAAACTATAAATGAAGTACAATAACACTTTGAGCAAAAAAAAAAAAAAAAAAAAAAAGAAAAGTACAATAACGCAACAGTAACCTAAGAGCTAGAAGAAGACAAAATGTAATCATGGCAAACTAAACTAGCTAACCTCCCTCCCAAATAATACTATGTTATGGGGAACAAAGCTTTTTAAATTAAACTGAGCAAGGTTCTAGACACCACTACTATCTCCAAATGGAATACTAGTGGAAATTGTGAGAGCGCTTGATGAAGTTGAAAATGTTTCTAATTCCATTTCGATTTTATCATCGTTGACTAGCTCACTTGGTGGATAAATAAGCGGTTTTGCAGGCATTTGAATATTACCAATATCTCCTTCAAGCATTTCTAAGACTTTGTTCATTGGAGGCCGATGGTCAGGGCTTAATTGTATACACCAAAGTGCAACTATTATCATCTTCTTTATCACCTCCCTTTCCTCTTCTATAACTTCGTCCATTTCAACACTTTCTCCTTTATTGATGTGGTCATACACCCATAGCGGAAAATAAATTTGGCTTGAGTGTTCCGCATTTGCATTTACATTTTTCCTTCTACCTGCCATTTCCATTAGCAACATCCCAAAGCTATAGACATCTGCTTTATAGGATACACCACCAAGGTTTTTGTAGAACAACTCAGGCGCCATGTATCCCAAAGTTCCTCTTGCAGCAGTCATTGAGACTATGCTATGATCAATGGGATAAAGTTTCGCGAGTCCAAAATCAGAAACTTTTGGAGTGAAATTCTTGTTTAAAAGAATGTTGTGAGGCTTGATATCAAAGTGGAGTATTTGCCTGTCACACCCTCGATGTAAATATGCAACCCCCCTCGCCACCCCAAGAGCAATCTCATATATTTTCTTGTAATCAAGAAACTTATCACCTTCCTTTGTGAAAATATGCTTATCCAAAGATCCATTTGACATGAAGTCATACACGAGAGCCTGTTTCGAGCCTTCAAAGCAAAAACCAATGAGTTGCACTATATTAACGTGGTGAATTCTTCCAATAGTAGCTACTTCACTAATAAAATCTTGGCCATGGGCCTTGGATTGCTTTAAAATCTTGATGGCTACCTCGTTGCCGCTTCTCAGCTTTCCTTTGTACACAGAACCATAACCCCCTTCACCTAGTTTGTGCTTAAAATTTCTAGTGATCTTCTTGATATTCGAGTAAGAGTACCTTATGGGCAAAAAGTTGTTATGAGCCTGCAAGAATTCTTCAATGTTCTTGTCCATTGCTATGTGCCTTCTTCTATACTTGTAGATAAGAAATATCGCAACAAATGGCATCCCGATTATGAATTTCACTACACAAAAAACAACTAAAGAAAATTTTGATAGGTTAGAATAGGGTTTTTTTTTTTTTCATAATTATTGTAAGAATAAATTTAGAATAGGTTTTTTTCATAAATATTGTAAGAATAAATCATTTCAGCTTACTTAATGGTACTAGTAAATCCCAAGCTGTCCAAAATGCAATATCATCTAGGACACCTGTGGAAGGAATGAATGATGTGAAAAAGAATTGAAGGAAAAAAAGTTTGGAAAGCAAAAGTCACGAGGAAACAGAATAGTGGCAAGCTACTTTGTACAAGTTGAATTTATTGTCTACAAATCAAGAAAAACAAAGCTTTTCATTTTTAATAAATAATTTTGTTCCTCCTATCGAAACATGACTACAATTTTTTATGGATTGTTAACGAGTGGCTCTTGGATTATTAGTGAAATGACTAATTAAATAACTAATTAAGAAAATTTTTAAAAAAAAATGTAAATTCTATGCCAACAAAAAACTACTCATGTGGTTGGTCGCGCAAGAATCCTTTTCTTTTTTTTTTTTTTCTTTTTTTTTACAGTACAGATTTAGCCCTTCTGTGGAAAGAAATTATAGTCTAGACACATGTATACATTGACGTATACTGTCATGTGTATTTTGTCATAATTTTCTTGGATATTAGATATTCCTTTCATTTTCCAGTTCCAAAGAGCTAGTAGCAAGTAAAAGAATGTACGAATCATGCAAAATTACAGTGAAATTTCAATGTCGATCAATACTTACCGCCAAGATAGTACATGGATGTGCAAGCCTGACCTCTGTTGTTGCTATCATCTAAGCGCTCGGAATAAAAGTAACGATAGAGCCGAAAGTAGCCATAGATATCAAAGTAGCAAAAGAAAGTTTTCTTCCATGAAGATATAAAATAGAAGAGATCGAATCCATCGGCCATGATGTTATGGATTTGCTTGTAGTTGAAAGAGCTATTATGAGCCAGGCCACCCCCAAAATCACGTGACGTCCATGTCCAACTGCTAATGGTGCAAAAATCCCTAACATCCGATACATTTGGATTGACCAAAGCATACAAGTTCCAATTCGATGACATGTTGGTAGAGTATGACCCCTCAATGCATGGATCGGTAGCGATGTAGAATGGAGAACTAACCGGTTTTGAGCAGTTCACAATGACCAAATTATTGAGGGACAGGATCAAGGGTGTGAAGGGATATGTATTGAAGTAATTCCACAACCATGGATGATGGGGGAGAGATGAGCAGTTATCCCTTTGCAGCCTGCCGTCAACCAATCTGATTTGATGTCTGGTATAATTGATAAACTGCACATAGTATTGACCATTAAGGAAGTTTAGAACAGTACGATTATCTTCACAAGCCAGCTCGAATCCTGATACACCACATGCCGGCGGGTCGCTCTTCAGTCGAAATGGGAAACTTATATTACGAACATCACCACAGGATGAAGGAATGCACTGTTGATTGCTCGACTCGACATTGCTTGTTATTGCAAGAAATAAGACAAGAATGAGTAGCAACACTCGATAGATATTCATAGAGCCGAGAGCATTAATCATGCCTCTGTCTCTAGGCAAAGAGAAATTGGTAAAGAATTGCTTGATGTGTGGAGGAGGTACAATATAAAAAGACGATCTTTGTTAGATTTGGAGACTTGGGAGTCGCCTGGTCTTTATAGAAAAAGCCTAAGTCAATCAATGGAACAAATGTGAAAAGTCAAGCAATTAAAGAGGTGGACCCAAACTGAAGTTACATTATTAGGGGTACTTGGATAGCGGTCAGTTGAGGGACCTTGCCATAAGGGGTACCACTGAGTAAAGGGCCTTCCACCCTCCCTCACTCATCCCAGGTCTGAGAGGCTATTACACTTGCCTACTTGCCAGACGATAGCCAAAATCGAAGTCCCGATGTGGTGTCTACCTTCACCACCTGAGGGCCCCAAATTCTCTCATGTTTGTTTGTCTTCCTCACAGGTAGGGAATACATGGGTGACATTATAAGGTCTCCCATCCTAGGGTGGATCTCCCGTCTACTTCTTCTCCTTGAGTTTTTAAGAACTTGCTCAGATCCAAAGTTTCATTATCAGGGGAACCTATTCAAAGGATCTTCTTATACATTTGATCTTTCCTTCTCCACTATCTCTACTTTGCTTCCACTTTCCCCGCGTGATTGTTGGGTCTACATCCCATCACTATCTTTCCACTTCTTCCCCACATTCTTAGAAATTTTTACATTCCATCCTCGGTGCTTGATCACTTAGATATCTATTCCATATTTGCTAAATTAAGTCACAAACTTTTGATGTAATTCCAATTTCTTACAAGGTCGAACCATTTCATGAAATAAATTATCTCTATTTAAAAAAAAAAAAAGCATCTCATATAACAATTATATATATAGACAGCGTCATCGTCAACCTAGCCATGAACAAATGCATATTTGTCGCGCAAATCTAAAAAAATCCTTATATGAAGCTAAAATGTATAAATTATAGTAGTTACATAAAATACCCTCTCTTATACTCCGCTTAACAGCATAATAATATATATCCATACTATAATAGTATTCTTGCAATGCACGTGGCAAGAATGACAGTAGTCGCTAATACAGCTATATAAAGATGGGACTCGTGAAGGGACAATTTGAAGGGTGGTAATGACTTTGTTCATCATACAGACTTTACATCTTCTTTATTGAAAATTTTCTCACCCTAATGATGGACGTGGCAGATAAGGGGGATATAATTGTTAGCCATGCTTCAAGAATTATTGAAGACAAAAACAACCCCAGTAACCTTTGATGTGGATTGGACATTAGTGCGTGTAATTGGTGCAATCATTTCAAACAAGTGATCTCTTTTGATCTCCACTTCTATTAAACTCTGGTCGATTGATACAATGAACAAAATCAGCCATGTGGATACGGAAGAAAACTTCGGTTTGACTATTAAATAAGAATTGATGAGCGAGGGTGAGTTATTTGTTTAACTTTGCGCAAAAAAAAGGATTTTTTTTTAATTGAAAAGTAATAAAATGAAAGAATCGACAGACTTGCTTTTGAAAGCTCATGAGCATCATGCTTTCTCTCTTTTAGTTATACTTAGTTACAAGACTTTTATCGTGTCGTATGTAGCCGTTACTTTTGAGCTGAAAAAACGGGTGTAACATTGGATAGGATCACATTAGCATGTCCGACACTCGTTAAGAATGTTGAAAATAATGTTTATACTTTATATACGAAATGCATGTTGTAAATTGAACAGAAAATAGGAATTATATATTCCTATCGGCATGTAACCAAATTTTTACCTTAATAAAACGGGTTGTTTTCTAATTCTTGATAGGTAATCAGTAAATCCGAATCGATCTATTTGGAGAAACATTTTAACAACGTTATTACATGAGACTATACTAATATATTGACTATTTGCCGAAATGGTACATTTTTACCCAAAAGAACAAAGCAGTGGGTTTATTCGACTAGTAAATTCTTGCTCCATTCAATTTTTCACCTGCAATAACTAGCGATTAGCAAAGAAACATGCGATTCCATGAAAGCACAATGATGATGCAAATAATGGTAGACATCCATTGATTCGACAAGACCACAATATAGGGAAGATTGGGCATCAGCTGTACACGAATTGTTTTATAGCGAATGGATTTTCGTCATTTCCAGGGATCTCATGTTCTATTACCATTAAAATGGTACCTGTTCTTTTCGAGAGCCAACGCGTGACTGACAAGATGATGGAGTTCACGTGAATCTTTACCACCACCGATCACACCCTCTTAAGTGAACACTTAAATGGAATGCTTTAAAACAGAGGTTTTATGTATAAATATCATCAACAAAGCCTAAATTAAGTCACAAACTTTAGACGTAATTCCAAGTTCTCATCAAGTTGGTCTAGTTGCTTTAACACGTGGGATCTTTTGATAAGTCATTCAAAATCCCCTTGATGAGTTTACCCAAAAAAAATAACGACCATCCAAGTGATGGGATAAGGAAGCAACCTGAATACACAACCCTTATTTTAAAGACTAGACCATAAAGATTGAGTGATGTAATTGTAGATTCCGTGCTCTTTCATCAGTTGCAGGACATATATAAGCCCCCTTGGAAGCACAACTCCGTAGAGGATTCCCGTCCAACTTTATTTTTGGGTGCTTTTCTTCCCTCAACTTATGACTCTTAAGGAAACGCCTTAACGAAAAAACCTCAAAAAATCTTGAGAAGTCAGCGCGTTTGCTTTAACCTTCCCGTCAAAAGTTAAAAGTACTACTCGAATAATTTATGAAAAATTATGAAATGATTATATGTGAAATTACATGTCAATGTTTGTAGGCGATGAAAATTTAAGGTATTTAGAGTTTAAAAAATTGAAACTATGCGCACCGTAGAATTAGATTAAGTAATGTTATAGATATTTAGATATCTTGTAAAATGTAAAAGGTGTAAAGTTAATCTCCCTACTGCAATTATCTTATGGCCAAACCAAAGAAGAACAAGGTAGATATTTTCTTCTGCGATACGGCTTGTGAGTAGTTAAGGAAAAAACCGTTGGCCATCGCGTTATGGAGTTGCTTGTTTGGTGCAAGCATACAATCATGACATGCTTATGTCGTCATGGATGATGGTGCCAGATTCCTCAATAACCGATGAGTTTTCATCCATCACAGCCCATGAATACCCACTCATTTTAGATATCTTAGACGATACGTCCGACGAATATGCTCCTTCGATATATAAAGGAGAAAGCAACGGGTCTTCAGCACTTCACAAAGACCATTGAATTGACCAGAAACATGATAAACTCTCGTAACCAAAGTTCGAGTTCGTTAATGAATAACTAGGGAGGGAAAAGCAATTGGCCCTTCGCAATCCCACGTCGAACACGAGGGTATCACCAAAATTGACGGTGTCAATTATTTTTATAGATGGATTTGAAAATGTAGTTCGTATGATTATTTTCGCACGCTAACTCAAGTGTTGAGTCGCCACAACCTTTCACATCACTCTTCGTTTGAAAGGGACAGGTCATCTTGGAAACTTCACTGCAGGAGAGGCTGAACAGGGTCGTTCATTCGGGGCATTAGTGTCCCCAGTAGCACGGCAAGAAAGACCAATGACACGAGGCACACGGGTCTGGAATTACGAGGAAAAGTCTAGAGTCGCCACAACCTTTCATATCACTCTTCGTTTGAAAGGGACAGGTCATCTTGGAAACTTCACTGCAGGAGAGGCTGAACAGGGTCGTTCATTCGGGGCATTAGTGTCCCCAGTAGCACGGCAAGAAAGACCAATGACACGAGGCACACGGGTCTGGAATTGCGAGGAAAAGTCTTGAGTCGCTACAACCTTTCATATCACTCTTCGTTTGAAAGGGACATGTCATCTTGGAAACTTCACCGCAGGAGAGGCTGAACAGGGTCGTCCATTCGGGGCATTAGTGTCCCCAGTAGCACGGCAAGAAAGACCAATGACACGAGGCACACGGGTCTGGAATTACGAGGAAAAGTCTTGAGTCGCCACAACCTTTCATATCACTCTTCGTTTGAAAGGGACAGGTCATCTTAGAAACTTCACTGCAGGAGAGGCTGAACAGGGTCGTTCATTCGGGGCATTAGTGTCCCCAGTAGCACGGCAAGAAAGACCAATGACACGAGGCACACGGGTCTGGAATTGCGAGGAAAAGTCGTGTCGTTCTCAGCTTGTGAGCGATGGAAATTCGGGGCTTAATATGTGGTGGAGGATCAACAAAGATAAAAAGACGTCCATGTAATAATGGCGAATGAGAGAGACCGTAAATATGAAGACTGGGGATCTTCTATTAAAAAGCCCATGTCAACCAATAAAACAAAGTCAATCAAGTTGAGAATACTACAGGAGTAGCGAATAGGACCCAACACCATCGCATTTCTTTGTGGCAAGAAACCATCGTATTGACAACCCATAAACGTAGCCGTCCAACAATATTATTCATGTTTTAGAGATTTTTGTTAGATAATTAAGTAATTTTAAATTGCCAAAGATATTTAGGATGTCAATGAGTTTCCTTTTTCTAATATAACAAGAAAGCCGTCTTAAGATTCCATTGCAGACTTTGAATTGAAGTCAACCCAAATGAGTTAAGAATCGAGTACATCCTGATAATTAAGGATTGCATAAATTCAATTCAAAGGAAAAAGAATGTTAAGAAATAAAAAGAATTATCCGCTCTATTCTATTTTTATTGAAGAAAATTCTCCATAAGTTGTTAAAGTAACTTTATAGTTCCCTCGCTATCTTTAGGGAGAAAATTTACCAAATGCGTTTCGTTATATTTTGTTCAGGGAACAAAAAAACAGAAACAAGTGTTCCCCGGAACGTTACCAAACAGCCCATTAAAAGACTTGAAAGTCACCAATAACAAAAGGTATTAGGGTTCTTTGGGAAATTCAAGTTCAACTTATTTTTACTCGAGAATTGTGTATAAAGCAACACTATATAAAGTGTATATGGTCATTAACAAGTTCAAGAAAATGCAAGTTCAATTCGAAATTTTGTAGGTTTTGTTCTTAATTCTTTATGATAACCTAAATCAGTATTGGGACAAGAGAATACTTGATGACAGTTGAAATTATGTCAAATCTTAAGTTTTTTCTTTTAGCTAGAACTTTTCCACTATAATTAAAGTTGGCTTCATCCATATTATATTTTTTCTAAAAGATATAACTAAACAATGTATATTTTGCATCCAAGGCGCATATATAGTGTTAATTAAAAATCACAATTTCTTACACAAAAAATAATACGATGATGGAAATAATACAATGTCAATACATAAAAGCTAAGATGAGATTATGTCATCAGTGGACATCTTTGCCCACTAAATCAATCTGGCAAAAGAACTCTTCAAGTGCCAAAAGTTGGCATAAATGGACACTTAAGTGTCGGAACTTACGAAAGCCGACACTTAAGTGTTACTTTTGATGAAAAAATATGACACTTGAGTGCCACATCCGGTGAACCCCGCCGGAAATCCTACGTTGCATTTTTTTATTAATTTTCGCTGACGTGGCTCATTGGAAGACCGACTCAACAAAACACACACAAAAACGACATCATTTTGGTATAATTTAAATTTTAATATAAAAATTAATTTAATTTAATTTAATTTAATAATAATAATAATAATAATAATAATAATAATAATAATAATAATAATAATTTGTAATTTTTAAAAAAAAAAAGTGGAGGGAGGCGGTTGAGGGTCGAGCCTTCGCCGTCGCCACCGCCACCAGGGAAGGGCGGCAAAGGAGGGAAGAGGGTCGGCCGGGGTCGCCGGGCCCTAGCAGGGTCCCGCGACCCCGGCCGACCGTAGCAAGGGCTCGCGAGCCCTCACCCCAATCTAGGGCAAGGGTCGCGGCCCTCGCCCGGATCCGACGAGGGTCGCAGCCCTCGCCTAAATCCGACAAGGGTCGCGGCCCTCACCCAGATCCGGCGAGGGTCACGGCCCTTGCCCAGATCCGGCGACCCTCGCCCCGGATTGGGGCGAGGGCTTGCAGCCCTCGCCGCCGGTCAACCGAGGTCGCCGGCCCGGCCCGGGCGGGCGACCCCGGCCAACCCTCCCCTTCCATCGATGGCCCTTCTCGGTGGCGACGAGGAGGCGGCGGCGGCAAGGGCTCGGCCCTCGGCCCGCCTCCCTCCTTTTTTTTTTAATTTTTTAAATATTTTTATTTTTATTTTAAAATGTTTTAAGTAAATTTAGTTTTAAATTAATTTAATTAAATTTTATATTAATTTTTTACCACTTCAGCACCAAAACGACGTCATTTTTGCATTGTCCAGCCACGTTAGCGTGCAAAACGACGCCGTTTTGCACTTACTTCGCCGGAAAATCACCACGTCAGCATTTTGGCCAGACTTCGGTCGGATTGGCACTTAAGTGATCCATTTTGCTCTAATTTTGGTACTTAAGTGTCACTTTTGTAACTTTTGACACTTAAGTGTCCTTTCGTACCAACTTTTGGCACTCTAGGAGTTTGAGTGTCAAATACAACGGTAGCAATCTACCTTAAGCAAACTTATAGGGGTTTTGATAGAAATTTCTGAAAGAAAAAAAAGTTTGAGCATCAAAATGAAGATGACATTAATAACAATTTCTTACATGGAAAAGTCGCGTCACTCTCAGCCAACGAGCAGTGGAAATTTGGGGCTTGATATGTGGTGGAGGATCAACAAGGATAATATATATATATATAGATTGTCACGCCCGATCCTTGAACGCGTGCCCATCCCTCACCTGTCGATATAATATCGACGTCCCAGGACGCATCGCCTACCCATTCATTTTAATACGCATGCGGAAGCATATAAATAAATCCCAGACAATAAAATAATGGGATAGAAAAGTAGGGCTATATTTTTCACAAATGAAAAATCACAACCAAACTTTCATATAAAGCAAACCACATAGTATATAATACAATACTATTCACAAGTCTGATCTACTATACATCCGATCAAAACTCAGAGTTTGCAAAACAGGATGGGATCTCAGTCCTCATCCGAGTCGTACTCAGGATCCTCCTTGAGGTCATCCTCCTCTTCTTCTTCTTCTCCTTCTTCTTCCTCAAGCTCCTCATCTTCCGGCTCCTCCTCGGGTTCATCTGCCGGCTCGTCCTCAGGTTCCTCCTCCATAGGTTCATCCTCCTGCCACTCCTCCTGCTCCACGATCTCACCGTCCTCTCCATTCCAATTGTCGTCATCGACTGAGTACACGGGAGTACGAGCTTCGTCCTCAAGTTTCGAATCCTTAGCATCTACTACCGATCCTTCCTTAGGATCAGCCGTCCCTTCACCGAACGCTTCTTCCAATACGTACAATGGTACTTCACCCTCAGGTTTGGGACCCTCTCTTCGCCCATCATAGTAATGACGGTACCACGACCGATACTCATAGGGCCTCAGAGCATCCTGACCAACGTCAACCTAGACAGTCGACTTAACCAAAACGTACTTCAGTTCTTCCAGGTGAGGATGGATATGAAAGTGGTACTCTATCTCTGTGACTTCTTCGGGGATGCCAAAATGCATGAGAGGATGAGGAGGTGGAGGTGCTGCCATCTAGGGGCCTGAGATGGTTATACAATAACCAATGAGACAATGTCTCAGCAAGTTCTACCCCCTAAAACCCGATTAGTAAACCAATACACTATGGGCTGCCTATGCACACACGGGTCAGAGGACTTACCTTTGCCTCAGATTCCACTTGTATATCAGTACAATTCATAATAGGCACCCAATTATTTAACACAGATCGAACTATCGATCAATTGACCTAGTCGATTACATGTCAATCAGACCATCCCCCGGTCATTTCAATTAGTACCATACATTCCCGACGATGGAATATCTAGTCGTCGAGCCCACGTGCATTCTCCAGGATGACATACCGAGTCTCCGAGCCTACGTGCATTCTCCAAGACGACGTACCTACTCATCGAATCCCACGTACATTTTCCAAGGTGAGATATCTAGTCATCGAGCCCACGTGCATTCTCCAGGATGACATACCGAGTCTCCGAGCTCACGTGCATTCTCTAAGGCGACATATTCGCCAAGATGACATACTTAATCACCGGGCCCACATGCATTCTCCCAGGTGATATACTAACTCACCGAGCCCATGTGCCTTCTCCAATGTGATATATATCCTACCATTATTCTCCGTGGTTCACCAATCTATTTTTGATACTGACAACCGATACCCGGTTGTTCCTTAATCAAATATCCAAAATCAATTCATTTAGGAACATATCTTAAAAATTCACAATTAAATCAATTCGGTACAGACCAAAGCTCAATTAAATAAACGAACTACACCACGACAATCAGCATAATGTTCCGATTACCGGCCATCCCGGTCTAATTTTCGGAAAATAAATAATTAATTAAATAATTTCGAAAATTAATTAAATAAATACTAAAAATCCAACTTAGGCCCATAATGCCTAATTGGAAGCCGAAACGGACCCGGAAAATTTTCGAGGTTCGTTCAATAATTACTCGAGCCTATTTACTCGCTAATGACTATGTCTAACCACCTAACATGCATTGGTAAGTCACTAATTTAATTATTCTAAACTAATCTAACAACCTAATCATGCTTAATTAACACTAATCAACCCTTAAGAATTATTAGCAAACTAAGCGGGGTTTAGTGAGTTAAACTCACCTGTTTGACAATCCGCTTGGATCGAAACGTCGGGAACATCGCGAGGGATGTTTTACTCCAAAGCGGGCCTAAGGTACGGGGCCCGGAAACACCTCAAAATGGGCTTCAAAGGCGGCTGGAAACCCACTTCTAAACCTTCTGTTTTAGCTACAAAAACAGAAGAAAACCAGACCAAGATGAGCGGCAAGGCTCGGGAGGGTAGGCGGAGGTTCGGCGGGTTGAACGGCGGTCCCGGCGAGCTTCCTCAGCCTCTCTAGGTGGCTGGACAGTCCCTCAAACACACGAACAGGAGCTGGAACAGTGGTGGCTGGACGGTGGTTCGTGCGGCCTGGCGCGGGTGGAGGCGGAGCGGCGATTCCCGGCGACGGTGGCGGCGGCGATGGCTTCCAGGCGTGCGACGGGCTGTTGATCTCCTTCAGCTGATGTCTTGAACTCAAACAACACAACAATGGAGGGGAAAGGGGTGGTAGATGGCACCTGGGCAGAAGGAAGGAGAGAGAGACCAAAATGGGGGCCTACCACTCTTAATTTCCACATTTTTGTCCCCCTTAAGCTTATCCATCAAGCCAAGGTTCTATGGCTGCAATTGAGCCACACATACACTCCTCACAACCCATGAAATGGTCCATTTGGCTAGGGAAGGGGAGCTACGAATTTGTAAGTATTTGGCTTCAATTGGACTCCTCAATTCACTTGATTAAATCCTAATTAACCTCTATAAATTCAATCAAGCCAACATTGGTCATCTCGGCATTTTTCCTCGTCATTAGATCCATCATGCTTTCCAATTTTTCCATCAAAAACAATCCTCGACTTTTTTTGCACAAAAATGATCCTGCGACGACTTTTTTCCCAAAAGTCTCGGGTTGCAGAAAAATCTTCTGAGACTAAGTCGACAATCCTATAATTTATTGTGACATGACAGAAACTTCAATTTCTGAAATTGGACTTAAATTCACAGTTAATTTCAACTTGGCGCGTTTTTAGCGTGACCTAGGCTACTGGGTAACTTTCAGAAATTTTTAGTGCAAATAACCCGTGATCGATTTTCTTCGAGCCACAATGAACCCACTCGACTCATTGGCCACTCTCGGTTGTCGTGAAAATCTCGAGGATTCAAATACGGACACAGGGTACCAAAACAATAAGAAAATCAGTCTAGTGTCGGTCGACGAGAATTTTTCAATTTAATGGTGTCACCCACAGTTAGCCACACATCTCAGTCGAATCAACCTATCTCTGATTTCAAATCGATTTTTAACTGTACCGTAATAGCCTCTAAAGATGAGCACGGTCGAGAAGTCGATTCCTGGTCGAATTCTTAAGTCTATTTGCCTTAAAATTCTTAATGGCTTCCCCAGATAGTCTAGTTATCTCGAGAGTGATCAGTTCTGAGAACAGCCCTATAGACGCATCAATGAAATGTCCGATTTATTCAGTAGGAAACAGGGTTGAAAATTTGGGATGTCACATATATATACATATAATGTAATAATGGCGAATGAGAGAGAAACTTAAAAATGAAGACTAGGGATCATCTATTGAAATGCTCCTATCAACCGATAAAACAAAGTCAATCAACTCGAGATTGTTACAGGAGTAAACATCACAATTGACAACCCATATATTTAGCTGTCCAATGACACCATTTCATTGTAGGACCCAACATCATCCCCAATTTTTCTTGCAAGAAAATGTCACAGTTAAGAACCCATATATTTAGCTGTGCAATGATACAATTTCATAGTTTTGGAGATTTTTCTTAGATAAGTTATTTCAAATTCATATTTATGCTATTAATGAGTTTTCTATTTTCTAATATGACAAGAAAGTCATCTTCAGATTAGATAGTAGACTTTGAATCAAAATAAATCCAATGTGAGTTAAATGCATCTTGATAATTAAGGACTGCATAAATTCAGTTCAAAGGAAAAAAAAAATGTTAAGAAACCAAAAGAATCATCCACTCTATTCTATTTTTATTGAAGAAAATTCTGCTGAAGTCATTAGAGTAAAATATTTGAATTTTATAATTCCCTCACCATCTTTGAAGAGAATCTTATAGCATGTTCAACAATTTGGCATAATTAGAAGACTTCAAAGTTGCCAATAACAAAAAGCGGCAAGGTTCATTAGGAGAATAAAGCTTTAATTTTTTTTACTCTAGAATTGTGAATAAAGTGACACTATATAGAGTTTACATCAGTCATTAATAAGTTCGAGAAAATACGAGTTCCAATTTAATGATATGTTGGAATATTACGACCCCTCAATACATGGACCAGTGTTGATGTAGAATGGAGAACTAATTGGCTTCAAGCAATTCACAGTGACCACTGGATCATCGCAGTCCATTTTGCATGGGTTGTTGGGTTAATACGGTGCTTGAAGTTATACACCACCCATGAATGACAAGGGAGAGAGAGCAGTTTTTTTTTTTTTTTTTTGCGACACATCATCAACTAATATGATTTGGTGGGTGGAATAATCGATAGACTGCACGTAGTATCGGACATCATGCAAGTATAAACTGTGCAATTATCTTCACAAGCCAGCTCATTCTTCCACTCACTGCATCCCTTTGGATCATTCTTCAATCGAAATAGCATTGCTCGGAGTGGCATTGCTAGTCATTGCATGCAACAAAACAAAAGAGTGACAACACTACATAGACATTTGCAAAGCTGAGAGCATAAATCATGTCTCTGCTTGTCTTTGGGCAAAGTGAAATCATTAAAGAACTACTTGGTGTATGTGGCGATGGCACCATATGAAAAGATTGAAAAGAGATTTAATGAACCTTGTTTGATCAGAGACTTTGGAGTCGCTTTGTCCTATAGAAAATATCAAGTCAGTCAACGGAACAACTGCACTCAGGTCAAGACATTAAAGGGGACAACACAAGCCCAAGTTACATTATTAGTGGAGTCCCGAGCACGGCCCAATGGCCAACCTTGATTGAGACCCCCTGTAAAATCATCCATGCAAAAAATTTCAGAGCATTGTTTTATACATTTGATCTTTCTTTCTCCATTTAATTGTTGGTCCACATCCCATCAACAAACAAATACATTTTTCTTGTTATTTTCTTTTGTTAGAATATTTAAATAATAAATCGCACATTCATCTGACAACTTAAATTTTTAGAACAGTTAGCAGTGATCTCACAAAATCTCACTTAGTATCAAAGCTGGAAATCCTGAGTTCAAATCTTACCATGCCCCCTCCCTTATAATTCCATACTTAGTACTACGCAAAAGACCAGACTAAGCGTGAGAAATAGTGTTAGAATATTTAAATAATAAATCATGCATTCATCTAATAACTTAAACTTTTAGAACAGATAGTAGTAGTCCCACAAAATCTCACTTTCGTTCATTTTCATCTCCCCAAGTCATGATCATAGGAAATTTTACACCCATTGAAAATTCAAAAGTTTCTTCCAACTCTCTTCACTTGATTGTTGGCTCCGCATTCCATCAACAAACAAATCTATCTCTCTCCCCCATCACTTCCTTTTTATACACAATTTTTATTTCTTATAGCGTATTCCCTCACCATCTTTGAAGAGAATCTTATAGTGTGTTCAACGGTTTAGTATAATTAGAAGCCTTCTATTTTATTAAAGTGAGGCTATATAGAGTGTACATCAGTCATTAATAAGCTCAAGAAACTACAAGTTCCAATTCAATAATGCGTTGGAAGATTACAACCCCTCAATACATGGACCGGTGGCGATGTAGAATGGAGAACTAATCGGCTTCAAGCAATTCACAATGACCAATGGACCGTGTTTTGTATGGGTTGTTTGGGTCAATATGGTGCTTGAAGTTATACACTGCCCATGAATGACAAGGATGAGACAAGCAGTTATCCTTTCGCAACCC
The DNA here is from genome assembly GCA_014182365.1 of Eucalyptus tenuipes. Taxonomy (NCBI): domain Eukaryota; kingdom Viridiplantae; phylum Streptophyta; class Magnoliopsida; order Myrtales; family Myrtaceae; genus Eucalyptus; species Eucalyptus tenuipes. The sequence goes on along the minus strand of CM024547.1, from coordinate 3,034,161 downwards.
ACCGTCGACTAATCTGATTTGGTGGGTGGAATAATTGATAGACTGCACGAAGTATCGGCCATCACACAAATGTAGAACTATGCAATTATCGTCACAAGCCAGCTCATTCTTCTGCTCACCACACCCCTTCGATTCATTCTTCAATCGAAATGAGTAACTTGTATTGCGAATTTCTCCACAGTATGAAGCGACGTACTGCAAATTACTTGGAGTGGCATTGCTAGTCATCGCATGTAACAGAACAAGGAGGAGCGGCAACATTGCATAGACATCAGTGGAGCTAAGAGTATTAATCAGGTCTCTGTTTGTCTTTGGGCAAAGTGAAATTGTTAAAGAACTGCTTGGGGTATGTGGAGATGGCACCATATGAAAAGATTGAAAAGAAATTGGATGAACCTTGTTCAATTGGGGACTTTGGAGTCGCCTTGTTCTATAAAAAAGACCAAGTCAATCAACGGATCAGGTCAAAAACCAAGTCAATCAATGGATCAGGTCAAAAAATTAAAGCCGAAGTTAATATTACTAGTGGAGTAATGGGCACGGCCCAGTGGCCAACCCCGATTGAGACCCCCCCTAATTACTTTCTAAGCAATATAGTCTTTACATTTTCTATAAAAAAATAAAAATAAAAATAATTAATTAACCTAATGATTGACGGGCACGACACGGAATATGTCTTTCTTAGCTAGAATCAAAAGGGACCCATACTTTTAGAATTATTGACAACAAAAGCAACCATAATCATGTTTGATGTGGATTGGAGATTTGTGTGTGCAATTGGTGCAATCACTTCAAACTATTGATATCTCTTTTGGTCTCTACTTCTATTTAACTATGGTGGATTGATATAATGAACCAATTTTGTTTCAAAAAGCTATATAGATGAAGAATAAAAAACCCAGGTTTGGCTATTAAATAAAATTTGATAGGGATGATCTACTTTGCGCAAAAAAGTGGTTCAAAGGTAAGAAAACAAGAAGAATTGACAAACTTGCTTTCATAAAACCTACATAAAAAAAAAAGCTGATAATCCTCATTATGAATTTATCAAAATATATAGAAAATTCCTTATTTCTCTCTTTAGCATTTTTCTTAACTTTTTTATGCTTTGAGGCACGGTGGCCTGAGTGGCAAATCTGTTTCGAATGTGATAAGTGTGTTCTTTTTGGCATTATATTGATTTGCTGAATTTCATCACGAATTATGGGTGTTCATACGATAGACCATTTGCATCTCTAATTACGGTGGCTAAAGCGCTTTAGCAGAATATGGCGAAGGAGCTTCAGACTGAAACGGCTGCTTGCGTCGACGCTGATACGATGGCAAAAAGCGCTGTTGAGGAATTCAGCCAGGCGGCTCGTTTTCAGGAACTATTGTATGAGATTTTTCTGACAAAGCCACAGACCAGATGGTTGCAATGACGGTGAAGATGCGCTTTTTGTTATCTTCTTTTTCTGTTTTTCTTTTCTTTTTAAAATACATTTTCTGTATTACCCTTTATTCTTTTCTTTTTCAAGTTGGGTGTTATGGATGGTTGATAGTTTGGAAATTAGAATACTTCCTTAAAAAGTGCTGGAGTTGAGCCAGCGCAGAATTTCATAGATACATAAAAAGAAAAAAATTACTAGATTGAAGAGAGTTATCCTTTTGAGTGAAACAAACTTGGGGGTCCTCGGGTGGTTCATGAAATTTAATGGTTAACTCTAATTTATGAAAAGTAGTTTTGGAAGGATAAAAAATGCGACGAAATCGTGCTTGTTTTTACATATATAAGTTGATATTTTATAAATTCTTGGGTCAGATCAATATAGCATTATTGCCCCCATCATTGCTCTCCCCGGTCGATTGTAGTAGGGGTGAAATCCCAACAATTTACGAAGAGAACCCATCCGAAAAGACGATTTCCATCGGAGCTGATTCTAATGCAAATTCTATCCCCCTCGGTTTCCTGCTCTCCTTAGGCAGCAATAGAAAAGGGGAATTATTACGAGACTCGTTTCAGAAAATTGTTAACGAGTTCCAAGAACATGAGTATCATCTCAAGATTGTGTTTCCACAAAACGGCACCAAAACTTTGATGCATGACGTAAGAATCACCGAATCAACCAAAACTCTGCTGCATAAATCAATCTGCATCACGGAATTCAGGTTAAGGCCGGATCGCCCACCGGTACTCGAATTAGTTCCCGCAAGAGGGAATTGAGGATCTTAATTGCACAAGAAGAGCAAGATTAGATAGTGAGGGAGGTTTCATCTTATAGGCGCTCCCCTTAGTGAGTTGTCAAGTCGTGGTTGATAGATTGCAGCTTTGGGTGACGAATGGCAATGTAGACGCACAAACGTCCATTAGTAAAGACACTTGGTACTCCAAAAATATGTAGTGTTCCCCGGTGGTAAAATTGATTTAAGGTTTGATGCATGCTACACTTTTAGTAAGTGGAGGCACTGTTGACTAGACGAGATTTAAGTATGTCTAATCTAAAGACACTTGGTATTCCGAGAATATATTACCGAGGCACCGCTATGTCTGTTTTCCATTTTTAATTTTTCTTTTCTTTTCTTTCTCGTTTTTTTTTTCCTTCCCTTCTTCCTATAGCTAGTGGCCAAGTCTCAACAACCAGCTAAAGGCGAGGGCCGATGAGGTCAAATATGGAGAGGTTAACCTCGCCTAGCAACAATGAGGTGGAGCCATGCCAGGAGCGGGTGAAGGCTCACCTTCACCAGTGGCTAGTAAAGGCGAGCTTTAGAGGGAAAGGATGATCTTGCCAATCCTTGCCTTTGATCAATTGCCAAGACCCGACGACTAACTAGAAGAACAAGGGAAGACAAAGAACAGAAAAAAAAAATTGAAAAAATATTAAATATTATTAAAATTGTCTACATTAGCACCGACCATGTCACTTAGGACGACCAATATATATATAATGTTAACGAAAAGTTATAATTTATTACATGAATAATACTATGAAGAAAGAGATAACTCAATACAACTGTCTATACATTTAAGGTAAAGATGAGACTATGTCTTTGTTTACATCTTTGCAATTGACATCTTTCTCATTGAATGCATTATATTGGAATTTACCTTAAGCAAACTGACATGGATTTTGATATGCTTTTTTTCTAAAGAAAAAGTTTGAGCGTGAAACTAAATATGAGATTAAATTCTCTATAGCAGATATTTGTAATTTTTATTTTTGTGGGAAAATTTCAAATATAAATCTAAAGTATAAATATTTTCTTTTTAAAAAAATATGAATTGAACCTTATTTTAAATAAAGTCATGAAGTAACCAATTTAATCTCAAATAATGATTTGAACTCATTGTCTTGTTAAATGTTGGCATGGCAACTGTTTCCAAAAACTAAAAAAGGGGCAATTTTATATTTTTTAACAAAATTGACTTTACTCTAGATCGTCATCTAGATGAACAGTTGCTAAACAAATTTCGTCCAAAATTTTCCCGCCCTCAGGTCTGTCCCGCCCATAACGAATAGCTTCTCACCCCTTTCAAGTTCTTCCTTAGCTCCATCCTCCTCAGCTGGATGAAGGAGCGTTCGATTACATCGAAGGAGCTTAAAGAGGCTACGATTCTTCGACTCTACTTCTGATTCTTCGGGTTCGCTCGATTCACTCGATTGGAAATGGAGGATCGACGGTGTAGGTGTGGAAGTAGGGCGATTTATTGGCGAGGTAGTTTTCACACATGTCCAAAAACCGGCGCAAGTTTTCTGATTTGTTAAGAGTTTCGTGCGCCTTCTTTCTTTGTTGATTGTGGATCCCTTGTGGGAATGATGGCTTCTCTCAAAGAACTCACACTTAGGGCGCGCATGGTACCATTTCTCTTCCTAAGAATTTCTGTTCTTTTGTTCCCCGAAACAAAAAAACGTAAAACCCGTTTAAGCAACGCAAGTTGTTTTTCTATTCTCCAGGAATAGAAAGTTAGCAGAAATAGATTTGGAGCAGAAACGAGAAACAAAAAAAAATTGCTTCTTGTCTCGGGAACAATTTCTAGAAATAAGTCAAAATTTTTTTTTCTTTTATTCTTCACTCTTGCCGCGGCCACCCCGGAGCCGCCGCTGCCGCCGCCGCCCGTCGCCGGCCGCCTCAGCCCGTTGCCGGCCGCCGCCGCCGCCCGTCACCGGCCGCGGCCGCCCGCCGCCGGTCGCCGCCGCCCGTCTCGGCCGCCCGCCGCCGCACGACCGCCGGCCGCTAACCGCCGCCGCACAGCCCATCGGCCGCCACCTCCGCGACCGCCCGTCCGAGACGGGCGGCGGCGACCGGCGGCGCCGACGGGCGATTGGTGGTCGGCGATCCATGAGTAAGAATAAAAAACGAATAAATACAAAAAAGAAACTGTTGTGTTACCAAACACATTTCTATTCTTTTTCTATTTCAAGAGTAGAAATTTTGTGTAGTTATCAAACGGGTTCTTTTACTCAGAAATTGTTCCCCAGAATAGAAATAGAAAAGAACTATTTCTGAAAAAAAAACTCTTCCCCAACCAAGAAATTTTACCATGCGCATCCTTAATGATACTGGAACAGAGGACCTACCTGATTCGGTACGGTCCTTGAGGAAACTTGAATTTTGAGTACTATGAAGTGCGTCTTCCTGACTGAACTTCCTAAATTTGTTGGTGACTTGGAATTTCGAGGTGCGTCTCACTACCATGGTCCGTTATGATATCGCAGAGCTTCCAGAATCGATAGGAAAATTGGAAAACATCGTTGTCGTGAGGCTTGACAAATTCAAGGAGCTCGAGTCTCTTCCGCCTCTTCCATTGAGTTTGGTAGAGGTTAATATTGCAGACTGCATGGCAACGGAGACGGTCTCTGATCTGTCTGAATTGGAGAACTTGGAGGAGCTGAACATGGTGAATTGCGAGAAAGCGGGGGATGTTCCGGGACTCCAGTGCTTCAAATCCTTGAGAAGGCTATACGTGACTGGATGCCACTGGCGTCCTTCGGTAGTTAAGATGATAATTTCTATAGGTTCTCTCTCTCAAAAAGAGAACAAAAGAATGCATCTACAAGTCCGAAAACTCTGGAAAAGGAAAATTTTATGCGTCAAAACCTCATTGCACGAAAAAGTGGCGAATTATGCCATGCGGGTATAGCAGTCAATTGTAATGCTCGTTTATATAGCAGTCATGACACTTTGATATTTTGCAGGTTTCTTTGAGGAATTTACGCGTTCCCAGTATGCAAGGGAGTGAAATTCCAGACTCACTAAATGAACAGGAAGTGAGCCATGCGGTCCACGAAAACCCTGTTCACAGAGGTGTAGTCTTCATCATCAGCAGCGACTTTCCCAGAATATTCGAGAGATCATATTCTCACAATTGTCGATAATCCAGGCAAAGATACTTAAAATGAACACACCTATCTCCAGCACTGCTTTGCCCTAGAAGGGAGTTTCAAAATTGGACGAAGATCGGGTTCACTCATGCCAGTTCTCGGATTTCTACGCATTGCTTTCCAAGTTGAAAGAGAAGGGCACAAAATCCAGGTGGCAAAGCAGAACCCACGGTTTATTGCTGGAATTCAGCTGAAGTAACGTGGGGCACGTTCGATTTTCCAGAGAAACGATGACTTTGATGGAGATAAGCAGCAACGAGATGATGGCTAACGGTCTTTATTGGAAAAGCTTGCCCAGTTTTTAATTCTGTGTAGTTGTCGCTTCAATTTGGTTTATAATAAGCCCCTGGAAAATAGAAGCAGAAAAGCTTGAAGAGAAGGGAACAGGCTTGTGCCTATCAAATGAAATTTTTTTCCTGGAAACGAAATCTGAATATACCAGAAGTTCCCTTGTAAACTTGTAATGAAGATGAACTAGAGGATCCTTATCTCTTGTTCAGTTGTTTCGAACTCTGTTATTTTACCCAGAGTGCCCCATTAAATGCATATCCACCTTTATTCTATTGCAAAGTGTGAGCGGGTCTTTCTCAAATGGCTTTTTATGCTAATGGATGTGTAGAACTCGCTCTTTCAATGGTACAATAGAATATTCCCCTTAATACAAGCTCAGAACTCCGGTGAAGGAGAAATCAAAACTCAGGCATAATTTGTTAACTGAACATGTGATAAAGAAGAGAAGAAGAGCCGAAAGATGATTGAAAATGCTAACAACAGTATAACTAATGGCTTTCCAACAATTCAACAATTCTGACAGCAAGCATTTGGCCAACAAGAGTATATGAAACATCTATGATCACAGCAAGCATTTGGCCAAGTGATTGTTAATAATCATTATTACCAACTCATCATAAAACAGCAAGTAATTGGCCAAGCAACCATCATCAAGTTATCATTAAACACTTGAATTTCATTAAACTTGAATATTTGCATTAAAAAAAGGAAATGAGTTTACAAAAAAATTAAACCGCCCACCGATCACATCCATTAGTCACTACTGCAGTTTTCGAATAAGCAGTTACCGAAAGTAGGACCACCAACCATGACTTCCACTACTGCAGTTGTATGCCAAACACCACAAGCAACTCGAACAGTGCGAAGCCCTTCCAAGGGCTCCACTTCCTGGGGTATTGATCCACTTTTCCGATCTCCATGGCCCCGAACACCGAAGGCGCCATCACCAGAAGCAAGTAACTGGCCAGCAGAAGTGACAACTACAGCGTGCCAAATTCAACAGGAGAGGGATGAGACACATACACCTTCCAAGGCTCCACTCACTCTTTTTGATACCAAGTGGCTCACTTCATTCCCATGCCCAAGAAGACCAAAACTATAAGCTCCATCAACCCGAGTGTATAAATCACCAGAACATGTATGATACTCGCTTCATATATGTATTGCTGAGAGCATCTATTAGCTTTCGATGCAACACATGAGTCACAGCCATGCCCCAGTCTCTCACCCCATCTCTCCCCTACGAAAAGCTATCTCCTTGCCTGGACTTTAAAGCAGCATGTCATCCACCGCAAGCAATATTCTGGACATCAAGTCCAGCTGCAGACTCCAAGTCCTTAGAAAGCGAGGAACCCATTTCTACTCCAACATTAGCTCGCAGTCCATGAAGCCCACCACCAAGAACACCATCACCTGTGCCTTCTTCCCCCACAAATAGAAACTTCCGCCATAGTAACACCCTTCATCCTGACCAGAACAAACACCGGAAACTAAACTCATTCACGATCCCGCACCATCGCCCTCCCTCCACGCCTACACTGTCAACCCTCCAATCCAATCGAGTGAATCGAACAAACCAGAAGAAGCAGAAGTAGAATCGAAAAATCCTAGCCTCTTTGAACTCCTTAGATGCAATCGACGCTCCTGCTCCTCCAGCTGGGGATGGAGCTCGCGGGTTAGAACTTGAAAGGTGTAAGGAGCGATTTGTTTTCGGCGGACAGCCTTGTGGTAACGGGGAAATTCTGGACGAAAATTGTTCAGCGATTGTTCTCCAAGGTAACGATCCTCTAGTTCATACACTTGTTCAGCATAAATCTAGAAAAAAAATCATAAAATTTTGGATGAGATTATCCGCCGATTGAAAATTTGGCTGGACATCAGTTCACCAATTTGAAATTACGATGGTTACTCATAGTTCTTATTTAAAACAAACTTCATTCCCCTCATTTTTTCATTTAAAAAAAATGCCCACTTCAGATTCTTAATTGAAAATTTTGTTAATTTTTTTGGCGGGTAGAGGGTTGCTTCTCCTTCTCCCCCTTCCCTCCATGGCTACTATCGGGTATAGATGAATTTTCATTTATTGAAATCACCATAACTGAGTGATCTAAGAGAAAATTGTAATCTTTAGATAATATTACTCGTTGATAATTTCATGTCAACTTTAAAACAGATTATGGGTTCTTTCAAATATAAACTCCATCGAATTTTTTCATTTAAGATCATGTTTTTTTTCCATTTTGATAAAAATTGTTTCTAGCATAGATAGACGGTGTCCACTTTGTTAAACGTAAACATATATGTTTTATTTGATAATGAATTCATAGGTTGAAACGTTTTTTTTTTTTTTTTTTTTTTTTTTTTTTTGTTTTTATATCGAGAAATCGTATGGTGGCAGTGGCGCGTGTAGGAGTAAGATCAAGGGTTATCTTTAGTTTTTACGTTGGCATTATCCAAAGTCACGTAACAAGGGAGGGCATTCACAATGGCCATTGCCTTCCTCCTCTATTTTTTTCCTAGCTTACTGACCAATTTTTTTATCCTTTTAAAGGTGCAAAAGAGTAAAACTATGTGAAGTACAATAACACAACATTAATATAAGAGCCACAAGAAGACAATCTCAAAGTAATTAGGGTCGAGATAAACTAGCCCAACTCCGTCCCAACATAATACTAGATTGTGGGCAAATGTACAAAGCTTTTCCAATCAAACAGTGCATGGTTCTCTAAACAACATTGCCATTTCTAAAAGGAAAACTAGCTGAAATTCCCGAAGCACTTGGCGAAGTAGAGAGTGTTTCTAGTTCCATCTCAGATTTGTCATTGTTAACTGACACATCTGGTGGGTAAATAAGCGGTTTTGGAGGCATATGAAGTTTACCAATATCTCCTTCCAGCATTTCTAGGACTTTGTTCATTGGAGGGCGATGGTCGGGGTTTAATTGTATGCACCAAAGTGCAACTATTATCATTTTTTTTATCACCTTCATTTCCTCTTCTACAACTTCTTCCATTTCAACACTTGTACTTTCACTAACTTGGTCATACACCCACAACGGAAAATAAATTTGGCTTGAGCATTCTGCTTTTGCATTTATATTCTTCCTTCTACTTGCCATTTCCATGAGCAACATCCCGAAACTGTAGACATCCGCTTTATAAGATACACCGCCAATGTTTTTGTAAAACAACTCAGGTGCCATATATCCCAAGGTTCCTCTTGCAGCAGTTAATGAAACTATGCTATGATCTGTGGGATAAAGCTTCGCGAGTCCAAAATCAGAAATTTTCGGGGTGAAATTCTTGTCTAAAAGAATGTTATGAGGCTTGATATCAAAGTGTAGTATTTGCATATCACACCCCCGATGTAAGTATCCAATCCCCCTCGCCACCTCATGAGCGATTTCAAATATTTTCATGTAGTCAAGAGACTTATTAGCTTCCTCTGCAAAAATGTGCTTATCCAAAGACCCATTTGTCATGAGATCATACACGAGAGCCTGTTTTGAGCCTTCAAAGCAAAAACCGATGAGTTGCACTACATTAACATGGTGAATTCTTCCAATAGTAGCCACTTCACTGATAAAATCTTGGCCATGGGCCTTGGACTGCTTCAAAATCTTGATGGCCACTTCGTTGCCGCTTCTAAGCATTCCTTTGTACACCGAGCCATACCCCCCCTTCACCTAGTTTGTGCTTAAAGTTTTTGGTGATCTTCTTAATATTAGAGTAAGAGTACCTTATGGGCAAAAAGTTATTCTGAGCTTGCAAAAATTCTTCAATATTCTTGTCCATTGCTAGGTGCCTTCTTCTATACTTGTAGATCAGAAATATTGTGACGAATGGCATTCCAATTATGAATTTCGCTACACAAAAAGGCACTGAAGAGAGTTTTATTGGGTTAGAATATGTTATTTTTATAATTATTGAAAGAACAAATCATTGCGGCTTACCTAGTAGTGCCATAAAATCTCCAGTAGTCCAAATTGCAATATTTTTCTGCAGACCTGTGGAAGGAATGAATGGTGTGAGAAGGAATTAAAGGAAAAGAAGTTTGGAAAACAAAACTCACAAGGAAATAGAGTAGTAGCCCGTCACTTTGTATAAGTTGACTTTTGTCCAAAAGAATATGAGTAGTGGCACGCGTGAATTGACAAATAAATGAAAATAATGAGCTTCATACATAGATGGTAGGCAATACAAAAACTCATTTCACTTTGTTAGATGTTAACAAATCTAGAGAAGCAGTGATTTCCATGTTTAATTAATAATTTTGTTCCTCCTAGTGGTGCATGACTACAATTTTTTTAAGGAACGTTAAGGAGCGTCTCCTGGATTATTAGTTAAGTGACTAATTAAAGAACTAATTAAGAGATTAAGAAAATGTATATTCTATGCCAACTAAAGCTAGTCATGCGGTTGCTCGCACAAGCATCTTCTTTCTTTTTTACAGTGGGAGTTCTAGCCCTTCAGTGGAAAAGGAATTATAATCTAGACACTTGTATATGTGCAGCTGATCTGAGTCTGTTTGGGGGTGGCTTCTACCGTCACTTTTTCATTTTGTTTCACGAATCTTGCAACTCCTTCAACTTAGAATTTATAAGTAATGCGATTTTCCCAAAAACTTTCAAATACACATAGTTGACTTACACTATCTTGTATATTTGTCGTAAGTTTAGTGGATATTAGATGTTTCTTTCATTCTCCAGTTTTGAAGAGAAAGTGGGAAGTGAAACATTGTACAGAATCATGCAAAATTATGGTGAAATTTCATCACTGACCAATACTTACCCTCGTCGTAGTACCGGGCTCCGCAAACTTCACTGCTTTCCGTGAAATACCAATGCAATCTTTCAGAATAAAATAACTTATACAAATGAAAGTAGTTGTACAGATCAAAGTAGCAAAAGAAATATTTCTCCCTCCTCAATGGACCAAAGTAGAGAGTAAATCCATCAGCCATGATGTTATGGATTAGCTCGTAGTTGTAGAAGCTACTATTGATCTGCTCATAACTGCTAAAATTGGGTGATATTGTCCAGCTGCTAATGGTGCAAAAGTCCCTAACGTCCGATGCTGATGGATTGAGCAAAGCATACAAGTTCCAATTCGAGGATGTGTTGGGAGAGTACAAACCCTTAATGCATGGACTCGTAGCGATGTAGATGGGAGAGTTAATTGCCTTTGAGCAGTTCACAGTGAACAATATACCTCTATAGGACATGTAGTATGAATTATTTGGATCGGACAGGTTCCTGAAGTTATAGAACGCCCATGAATGACGAGGGAGAGATGAGCAGTTATCCTTTTTCAACCCATCATCAACCAATCTGATTTCAAGACTGGAATAATTGATAGACTGTACATAAAATCGGCCATCATGGAAGTATAGAACAGTACGATTATCTTCACAAACCAGCTCCTTTTTTGGGTCACCGCATCCCTTTGGGTCACTCTTCAATCGAAACGGGTGACTTATATTGTGAATATCACCACAGGATGAAGCAACGCATCGTGGATTACTCGGCCCAGCTTTGCTAGTCATGGCTTGCGATAGAACAAGAATGAGCAGCAACGCTAGAGAGATATTCATGGAGTTGAGAGCATGAAACATGTCTCTGTTTGTCTTTGGGCAAAAAGAAATTGGTAAGGAATAGCTTGGTCTGCGTGGAGGGCAGGCGCAATTTGAAAAGATTCAGAAGAGATTGGGTGATCCTAATCTGACTGGAGGCTTGCGGTCGCCTAGCCTATAGAGAAGCCCCAGTCGGTTAACGGAACAAATGCAAGCAAGTCAAGAATTTAAAGGAGGTGGAACCAAGCTGAAGCTCCATAAATTAGTGGAGTCGTGTCCAACTTTTTCACATCTCTCTCTCCCCGTCACTTCCTTCTGACACATTCTTCTATTTTTGTACTTTGTTTTTTTCATCCTCCCTTCTTCTGCACTTTGAATTTATTTTTTTTTCCGCTCCATCGCGCATAATCACTTGATATTTATTCCATATTTGCTAAATTAAGTCTCGAAGATTAGTTATCATTCATTTTGTTACACAGTTGACCATTCTTGAAATAAATAATCACAATTAAAAAAATGATCTTATATGATAATGAGATATTGCACATCGTCGACCCAACTATGAACAATTACATATTTTATCAAATAAATCCGATAAAATCTTTATCTAAAGTTAAAATGTATAAATTTGCAATAGCTTATGTGTTTAGCGTTACATAAAATACCCTCTCCTCTCCTATACTCCGCCCGAAAGCAAAATCATATGTATCCACCCTATTATTGTATTCTTGCTATGCGCGTAGCTAGAATTACTATAGTTGCTTAAGTACAAATTTTAGCTAGCACAGCTGTATAAAGAAGGGATCCATATGGAGACGACTCGAGTCCATCGTGGGTCCTCATGACTTTCTATATCATATGGTCTTCACATTTTTTTTATAGAAAATTTTGTCCCCCTAATAATTGACGGGGCACGATATAGGGAATATTATTCTTGGCAAGAATCATAAGGGAGACATCTTTCAAGAATTATTGAAGACAAAAGAAAACTCAATAGCCTTTCATGTGGATTGGAGATTGGTCTATATAAATGGGGCAATCACTTCAAACTAGTGACATCGCTCTTTTCACCTCCACTTCTAATTTACTCTGGTCGATTGATACAGCAAACAAATTTTGTTCAAAAAGCCGTATAGATATGGAAGAAGAGTTTGGTTTGCCTATTAAAATAAGATTTGATTTGGAGTGTGAGGTTGATGAAGTGACGACGTAAGGAGATTTGTTGTCATGTAGCAAGAGAGTGCGGAAGTAAGAAAACACGAGGAATCTACAAACTTGCTTTTTGAAGCCCACGAGAAACATCCTTTGTCGCGTTCAAATTTAATTAGTTACAATATCTTTGTTGCGTCTTATGTAGCCATTACTTTTAAGCTAAGAAAAGGGCATAACATCGATAGAATCACACTAGTGCGTCCTTCGTGACAGTCATGAAGAATGCTAATAAATGATAACTACACTTTAGCAAGATATATATAGTCGAAAGATATGTAATAAATCCTAATCAATACATTTTCATAAACTTATTAATATTTACTATATGAGACTGTATAGATAAACTGGATATTCACCTAGACAATAATTAGAGGTTATATTACCCTTTTGAGTCTTGAGCATCTTTTTCAAGTGGTAAATCCATTTCAAATGTGATAAGGCTATTATTGTTGTTAGCTTTATATTGATTTTCCCTCTTTTGTTCTAACTTTATACTTTTTGAGTTTATTGAGCCCCTTAATCAACAGAAGCTAGCTGACGCCCATTTACTTTGTTAATGATCTCTTCCCTTCTCCTTTTTGTTTTTACGTTTTCTTGCTCTCTCTTTCGTCCATTAGATTTTGTTTTGGCACCAAATAAAGGGTCTCCTATGTTTGATTGCAACGGGGGAAGAAACACAAAAAAAACTTTTTAGTTGGATTGGATTTTTGGGAGATGACTTTGTGGTGAGTGGCGATGAGGATGTGAACACCATGTTGATGTGGCTCATTGCTATGATTGGACTCCTAAATCTTTAGCCTATGGGCAGTGCATAACCAAGAAAACATTCCCATCCAGCAAGTTCTGAATCTTCAGATTTAAAAAAATAATGCAAATTCATGCATTACATTGCTTGCAAATAGAACAAGAAAGACTAGCAACACTAGAGAAATATTTATGGAGCAGAGAGTATTATTTACGTCTCCGATTGTCTTTGGGAAAAGACAAATTGGTAAAGAATTGGTTGGTGTGTGTGGAGGACAGAAGGAGGCACAACATTAAACGATTGAAAAAAGATTGAATAGATTGGAGACTTTGGAGTAGCCTCGACTGATAGAAATGCCCAAGTCAGTCAACGTGACAAAAGCATGCAAGTCAAGAAATTAAAAAGGGGGCCCAAACTAAAGTAACATTATTAGTGGAGTCATGTCCAACCCTTGGAAATTTTACACCCATTGAAAATTCAAAAATTTCTTCTAACCTCTCTTCATGTGATTGTTGGCTCCACATTCCGTCAACAAACAAATCCATCTCTCTCCCCCATCACTTCCTTCTTATACACAATCTTTATTTCTTATAGCGTGTTCCCTCACCATCTTTGAAGAGAATCTTATAGCGTGTTCAACAATTTGGCATAATTAGAAGCCTTCTATTTTATTAAAGTGACACTATATAGAGTGTACATCAGTCAATAAGTTTGAGAAAATACAAGTTCCAATTCAATAATGTGTTGGAAGATTACAACCCCTCAATACATGGACTGGTGGCGATGTAGAATGGAAAACTAATTGGTTTCAAGTAGTTCACAATGACCAATGGACCATCACAGTCCATTTTGTATGGGTTGTTTGGGTCAATATGGTGCTTGAAGTTATACACCGCCCATGAATGACAAGGATGAGATGAGCAGTTATCCTTTCGCAACCCGCCGTCGACTAATCTGATTTGGTGGGTGGAATAATTGATAGATTGCATGAAGTGTTGACCATCACACAAGTATAGAACTATGCAATTATCTTCACAAGCAAGCTCATTCTCCTGATCACTGCACCCTTTCAATTCATTCTTCAATTGAAATGAGTAACTTATATTGCGAATGTCATCACAATATGAAGCAACATACTACGAATTAATCGGAGCGGTATTGCTAGTCATCGCATGCAAAAGAATAAGGAGGAGCGGCAACACTACATAGACATCGGTGGAGCTAAGCACATTAATCAGGTCTCTGTTTGTCCTTGGACAAAGCGAATTTGTTAAAGAAGTACTTGGGGTACATGGTGATGGCACCATATGAAAAAATTGAAAAGAGATTGGATGAACCTTGTTCGATTGGAGACTTTGGAGTCGCCTTGTCCTATAGAAAGACCAAGTCAATCAACAGATCAGGTCAAGAAATTAAAGCCGAAGTTAACATTATTAGTGGAGATGGCACCATATGAAAATATTGAAAAGAGATTGGATGAACCTTGTTCGATTGGAGACTTTGGAGTTGCTTTGTCCTATAAAAAAGACCAAGTCAGTCAACGGATCAGGTCAAGATATTAAAGCCGAAGTTAACATTATTAGTGGAGTAACAGGCACGGCCCGGCGGCCAACCCTGATTGAGACTTCCTAATTACTTTCTAAGCAATAGTCTTTACATTTTCTATTAAAAATAATAATAAAAATAATTAACCTAATGATTGACGGGCACGATACGGAATATATCTTTCTTAGCTAGTATCAAAAGGAACCCATACTTTTAGAATTGTTGACGACAAAAGCAACCACAAACGTGTTTGATGTGGATTGGAGATTTGTGCGTGCAATTGATGCAATCACGTCAAACTATTGATATCTCTTTTGATCTCCACTTCCATTTAACTATGGTGGATTGATACAAAGAAACAAATTTGTTTCAAAAAGCTATATAGGTGCAGAAAAAAAAACCCCGATTTGGCTATTAAATAAGATTTGATAGGGTTGATTTGCTTTGCGCAAAAAAGGCAGTTCAAAATTAAGAAAACAAGAAGAATCGACAGACTTGCTTTTTAGAAGCCTGCGCGAGTCATGCTTTCTCACTTTTAGATTTACTTAGTCACAGCACTTTTGTCATGTCTTATTTTGCGTTACCTTTGCGCTAAGAAAAAGGTGACATTGAAAGAATCATATAAGTGTGTCCTTCTTGACACTCAATAGAAATGTTGAAATAGCAACTATACTTTATGGACAAAGCACCTGTTGTAAATTGATCAAAAAATGAGACGTATATATGTTCCTATTGGTTACATAGACGAATCATTTCATGAAATAATTAATTACTATGAAAAAAGTATCTCATATGACAATGATATATTACACAGCGTCATATCCAATCTAGCCACGAATGAATACATGAAAAAATCTTTATTTAGAGCTTAAAATGTATAAATTTGCTATACTTTACATGCATAATAGCTACATAAAATACACTTTCCTATGGTCCGCTTAAAAGCAAAATCACATATGTCCATACTATAATTGTATTCTTGCAAGGCACGTGCCAAGGCAAGAATGACTATAGTTGCTTGAGTATAAATTTTAGCCGTGTAGTACGGCTATATAAAAATGGTATAATACATGTAGGGACAACTTGAAGCAATACAGGATCTTAATGACTTTCTAAGCAATAGTCCTTACATTTTCTATATAGGCACGATACGGAATATATCTTTCTTAGCTAGAATCAGAGGGGACCTATGCTGTTAGAACTGTTGACGACAAAAGCAACCACAATCGTGTTTGACGTGGATTGGAGATTTGTACGTGCAATTGGTGCAATCACTTCAAACTATTGATATCTCTTTTGGTCTCCCCTTCTTTTTAACTATGGTGGATTGATACAATGAACCAATTTTGTTTCAAAAAGCTATATAGATGCAGAATAAAAAATCTTGGTTTGGCTATTAAATAAGATTTGATAGGACTGATTCGCTTTGCGCAAAAAAGGGGTTCAAAAGTAAGAAAACAAGAAGAATCGACAGACTTGCTTTTTGGAAGCTCGCGCAAATCATGCTTTCTCACTTTTAGATTTAAGTAGTCACAAGACTTTTGCCTGTCTTATGTTGTGTTACCTTCGCGCTAAGAAAAAGATGACATTGAAGAATCATATAAGTGCGTCCTTGACACTCATTAGAAATGTTGAAATAGCAACTATACTTTATGTACAAAGTACATGTTGTAAATTGATCAAAAAATGGGACGTACATATGTTCCTATTAGCACATAACCAAACTATTACCTTATTCGAACAAGCTCAGATAAATAATAAATCCTAATCGATACATTCTGAGAAACTTTTAACATTTACCATATGAAATTATACTGATCTATTGGCTATTCACTAAAACAATAGTTGGAGACTCTTTTGAGTTTTGAGCATCTTTTTTGTTAGAGTTATTTAGGAAAATTAGGATTGTTTTTGTATCTCTCAAGATTATGTGAATATCCTCTATGATTTGGTGTTTTGGATGGCTAATATTTTGAAAATTAGAATACTTTCTGATTAAGTGCTGGAGTTGAACCTGCGCAGATTTTCATAGATACGTTAGAAAAAATTTACTAGATTGAAGAGAGTTATCCTTCCGAGTGAAACAAACTTGGGGGTCCTTGGGTGGTTCATGAAATTTAATGGTTAACTCTATTTTACAAAAAGTAGTTGTGGAAGGATAAAAAATGCGACAAAATCGTGCTTGTTTTTACATATATAAGTTGATATTTTATAAATCTCTTGGTTCGGATCAATATAGCATTATTGCCCCCGTCCCCATGCTCTCCCCGGTCGATTGTATTAGGAGCGCAATCCCAACAATTTACGAAGAGAACCCATCCGAAAAAGACGATTTCCCTCGGAGCTGATTCTAATGCAAAGAACATAAGTATCATCTCAAGATTGTGTTTCCACAAAACGGCATCAAAACTTTGATGCACAACTTAAGAATCACCGAATCAGCCAAAACTCTGCTGCATGAGTCAATCTGCATCACGGAATTCAGGTTAAGGCCGGATCGGCCCACCGGTACTCAAATTAGTCCCCGCGAGAGGGAATTGAGGATCTCAATTGAGTAAGATTAAATAGTGAGGGAGCGTCTCATCTTATATAGGCGCTCCCCTTAGTGAGTTGTCAAGTCGTGGTTAATAGATTGCAGCTTTGGGTGAGGAATGGCAATGTAGACGCGCACACGTCCATTAGTAAAGACACTTGGTACTCCGACAATATATAGTGTTCTCCGGTGGCAAAACCGATATAAGGATTGATGCACGCTAGACTTTTAGTGAGTGGAGGCACAACTGTGTTTGTTGACTAGACGAGATTTAAGTATGTCTAATCTAAAGACACTTGGT
This sequence comes from Eucalyptus tenuipes, assembly GCA_014182365.1. Lineage (NCBI taxonomy): Eukaryota > Viridiplantae > Streptophyta > Magnoliopsida > Myrtales > Myrtaceae > Eucalyptus > Eucalyptus tenuipes. The sequence continues at coordinate 3,016,603 of CM024547.1, read as the reverse complement.
ATTCCGATAATATAGTACTGAGGCATCACTGTGTCTGTTTTCCATTTTTTTAATTTTCTTTTCTTTTCTTTCTCTTTCTTTTTTTTTCCTTCCCTTCTTCCTTTAGCTGGTCACCAAGCCTCAATGACCAGCTAAAAGGCGAGGGCCGACGAGGTCGACTAGCTAGGCTGACTAGTAAGGCCGACCTCACCTAGCCAAATTTGGCAAGGTTAACCTTGCCCAACAACAATGAGGTGGAGCCACACCAGGAGTGGGTGAGGCTCACCTTCGCCGGTGGCTAGCAAAGGCGAGCTTCGCTAGAGGCAGAAAGGTTGATCTCGCTAGTCCTTGCCTTCGGTCAATTGCCAAGGCCCAAGGACTGACTAGAGGAAGAACGGAAGACAAAGAAAAGAAAAGAAAAATCAAAAAAATATTTAAATATTATTAAAATTATCCACGTTAGTACCGACGAAGCCACTTAGAATGGCCGGTGTATATATAGTGTTAACTAAAAGTCAGAATTTATTAAATGAATAATAATACGAAGAAAGAGATAACTCAATATAACTGTCTATACATTTAAGGTAAAGATGAGATTACGTCTTCGTTTACATCTTTGCAATTGACATCTTTCCCATTGAGTGCATTATATTGGAATTTACCTTAAGCAAACTGACATGGATTTTGATATGCTTTTTTTCTAAAGAAAAAGTTTTAGCATGAAACTAAATATGAGATTAAATTCTCTATAGTAGATATTTGTAATTATTATTTTTGTGAGAAAATTTCAAATATAGATCTAAAGTGTAAATATTTCTTTAAAAAAAAAAAAAAGATCTAGATTGAACCTTGTATAGAATAAAGTCATGAAGCGACCCATTTAATCTCAAATAGTGATTTGAACTCATTGTCTCGTTAAATGTTGGCATGGCAACTGTTTCCAAAGACTAAAACGGGGCAATTTTATATTTTTTTTAAAAAAAATTGACTTTACTCTAGATCGTCATCTTGAAGAACAATTGCTAAACAAATTTCGTCCAAAATTTTCCCGCCCACAGGTCTGTCCCGCCCATAACGTTTCGCTTCTCACCCCTTTCAAGTTCTTCCTCGGAAGCTCCATCCTCCTCAGCCGGATGAAGGAGCGTTTGATTACGGGCACGTTTGGTTCGGCTTTTGGGAAATGTATTTGCAAAAATGCAAATATCTTTGAGTGAATGGGGTTTTCCAAAATGCAAATAGTGTTTGGTGAATTGTAATTCTAACGTGTATCGAGAACCAACTTTGGCCAAAATACCGTTTGGCAAAATTTGCATTTGTAAAGGACTTTTATTAAATTAAAAGAAAAAAAATTGTATTTTTTTTTTTTGAAGGCTAGCCACCGATCGGCCAAATCTAACTGTCGGACCACCGGATCTCCGAATCAGGCGGGTGGACCGTCGGATCTAGCCACCGAACGGCCAGATCGGCCACCGGACGCCATCACTTGAGGTCACCCACCTCAGGCGGCGCCTAAGGTCGCCCAACCCAGGTGACCGTCGTGTGACCTCAGGCAACCGGTCTCCTGGGTCGGGTGACCTTAGGCGGCCGTTGCCTAGGGTAGCGTGACCCCGGCGACCGTCGCCTGAGGTCGCGCAACCTCAGGCGGCCGCCTAGGTCGCGCGATTCAGGCCATCAGTCACCTGGGTCACATGACCCAGGCGTCGCTTGAGGCCCGGCGACGGTCACCAAGGTTGGGCAACCCTCAGGTGGCTGTCGCCGGCGCGCGCGACCCCTTCGCCGGCGGTCGTCGGCCTCTAATCGGCTTTTCCATGCAGTGGTTTTGGAGAAGATGAACAGTAATCGAAAAATGCAAGTTTCCAAATGACTTCCAGACCTGCTTTGGACTAAGGGCCCTTTACATCTAAGGAGCTTAAAGAGGCTAGGATTCTTCGACTCTACTTTTGATTCTTCGGGTTTGCTCGATTCACTCGATTGGAAATGGGGGGTCGACAGTGTGTGTGTGGAAGTAGGGCAATTTGTTGGCGAGGTAGTTTTTACACGTCCAAAAACCGGCGCAAGTGTTCTGATTTGCTAGAATTTCGTGCGCCTTCTTTCTCTGTTGATTGTGGATCCCTTGTGGGAATGATGGCTTCTCTCAAAGAACTCACACTTAATGATACTGGAACAGAGGGCCTACCTGATTCGGTGCGGTCATTGAGGAAACTTGAATTGTTGAGTACTATGAAGTGCGTCTCCCTGACTGAACTTCCTAAATTTGTTGGTGACATAGAATTTTGAGGTGCGTCTCACTACCATGGTCCATTATGATATCGCAGAGCTTCCAGAACCAATAGGAAAATTGGAAAACATCGTTGTCGTGAGGGTTAACAAATTTAAGGAGCTCGAGTCTCTTCAGCCTCTTCCATCGAGTTTGGTAGAGGTTAATATTGCAGACTGCATGGCAACAGAGACGGTCTTTGATCTGTCTGAATTGGAGAACTTGGAGGAGATGAACATGGTGAATTGCGAGAAAGCGGGGGATGTTCCAGGACTTCAGTGCTCGAAATCCTTTAGAAGGCTGTACCTGACTGGATGCCACGTGTGTTCTTCAGTAATTAAGAAGATAATTTCTAAGGTTCTCTATCTCTCTCTTAAAAAGAGAAAAGAATGCATCTACAAGTCCGCAAACTCTGGAAAAGGAAACTTTTATGCACAAAACCTCATTGCACGAAAAGGTGGTGAATCATGCCATGCGGGTATAGCAGTCACTTGTAATGCACGTTTATTTAGTAGTCATGACAATTTGATATTTTGCAGGTTTCTTTGAGGAATTATGCGTTCTCATTCTCAGTAAGCGAGGGAGTGAAATTTCAGATTCGCTAAATGAAGAGGAAGTGAGCTATGCGGTCCATGAAAAACCCTGTTCGCATAGGTGAAGTCATCTTCATCGCCAGTGATTTTCCCAAAATATTTGAGAGAATATATTTCCACAGTTGTGGATAATCCAGGCGAAGGTACCTAAAATGAACATGCCTATCTCCAGCACTGCTTTGCCATTGAAGGGAGTTCCGAAATTGGATGAAGATCAGGTTCAATTATGCCGGTTCTAGGATTTTCACCCGTTGATTTCCAAGCTGAAAGAAGGGCACAAAATTCAGGTGGCAAAGCAGAACCCACTCTTCATTCCCCGAATTCAGCTGAAGAAATGCGGGGCATGTCTCATTTTCGAGAAAGACAATGCCTTTAATGGAGATGAGCAGCAACGAGATGATGGCTGCCAGTTTTTATCCAAAAGCTTGCCTGGTTTTTAACTCTGCGTAGTTGTTGCTTCAGTTCAGTTCATAGTAAGCCTCTGGAAAATAGAAGCAGAAAGGATTGAAGAGAAGGGAACAGGCTCGTGCCTATCAATTGAAATTTCATTCTTGAAATGGAATCTGAATATACCAGAAGCTCCCTTGTAAACTTGTAATGAAGATGAACTAGAGGATCCTTACATCTTGTTCAGTTGTTTTGAACTCTTTTCTTTTACCTAGAGTGCTCCATTATATACATATCCACCTTTCTTCTATTGCCAAGTACGAGCAGGTCTTTCTCAAATAGCTTTTATACTAATGGATGTGTAGAACTCGCTCTTTCTCAGTGGTACTATCGATTATTCCCCTTAATACAAGCTCAGAAAGAACTCCGGAGAGGACAAATCAAAACTCAGGCATAATTTGTTAACTGAACACGTGATGAAGAGAAGAAGAGCCAAAACGATGATCGAAAATTCTAACAACAGTGTAACTAATGGCTTTCCAACAATTCTAACAGCAAGCATTAGTATATGAAACATCCATTGATCACAGCAAGCGTTTGGCCAAGTAAATTTTAATAACCATCATCACCAACTCATCATTAAAACAGCAAGTATTTGGCCAAGCAACCATCATCAACTTATCGTTAAACACTTGAATATTTTTATTAGAAAAAAATGAGTTTACAAAAAATTAAACCGCCCACTGATCACATCCATTACTCACTACTGAAGTTTTTGAATGAGTAGTTACCGAAACTAGGATTACCAACCATGATTTCCACTACTGTAGTTGTATGCCAAACACCCAAAGCAGCTCGAACAGTGCGAAGCCCTTTAAAGGGCTCCACTTCCTTGGGTATTGATACACTTTTTCGATCTCCATGGCCCAGAACACCAATGGTGCCACCACCGAAAGCAAGTAACTGACCTGCAGAAGTGACAACTACAGTGTGCCAATGTCAACAAGAGAGGGATGTAGCATATACCTTCCCAAGGGTCCATTCACTCTTTTTGGTACACAGTGGCTCACTTCATTCCCATGCCCGAGAAGACCAAAACTATAAGCTCCATCACCCCCAAGTGTATAAATCACCAGAAAGACTTACCTCGCATGTATGATACTCGCTGCATATGTGTTGCTGAGAGCATCTATTAGCTTTGGATGCAAAACATAAGAGTCCAGCCATGCCCAATTCTCTCACCCCATAGATCTCTCCTTGCTTGGTCATAAAAGCGGCACGTCATCCACCACAAGCAATATTCTGGCCATCAAATACAACTGCAGACTCTATGGCCTTAAAAGCGAGTAACCCATGCCTACTCCAACATTAGTTCGCAGTCCATGAAGTCCACCACCAAGAACACCATCACCCGTCCCTTCTCCCCAAATAGAAACGTCCACATAGCATCACCTTCATCATGATTCATGACCAGAACAAACTCCGGAAACTCAACTCATTCACGATCCCGCACCATCGGCCTCCCTCCGCACCTACGCTGTCGACCTTCCATTCCAATCGAGTGAACCCGAATAAACCAGAAAAACCAGAGGTAGAATCGAAGAATCCTAGCCTCTTCAAACTCCTTGGATATAATCGACGCTCCTGCTCCTCCAGCTGGGGAAGGATCTCGGGGGGAAGAACTTGAAAGGTGTAAGGAGCGATTTGTTGTGGCCGGACAGAGCTGAGGTAACGGGAAAATTTGGGACGAAAACTGTTCAGCAATTGTTCTTCAAGTCAACGATCCTCTAGTTCATACAGCTGTTCAGCATAAATATAGAGGTAAAATCAGAAAATTTTGGACGAAATTATCCGCCGATTGGAAATTTGGCCGGACAACGGTTCACTCATCTAAAATTAGGTCGGCTACTCCGGGCTTTAATCTAAAACAAACTTCATTCTAGGCATTTTTAAAAAATTGCCCCCACTTTAGGTCCGTAATTAAATTTTTTTCTTAATTGTTTTGGCAGGTAGGGGGTTGCCACTCCTTCTCCCCCTTCCCTCCACGGCCGATATCCGGTATGTAAGTCAAGTTGATGAATTTTCATTAAAGTGCCTTGAAATTCTAAAAACCCGTTAATTGAAGTCACTATAGTGGATGATATAAGAGAAAATTGTAAACTTTCGATATTATTACTCGTCAACAATTTCATGTCAACTTTAAAGCGAATTATGAGTTCTTTCATATATAAACTTCATCGAATTGTTTGGGCTGCCAAGCATGTCGCTGGAGATAGCTTTCACCAGACAATGGCCCGCTTTGGTTTTGGAGCTCTTTGCTATATTATCTAGAAAGAGCGAAATAATATCATATTTCGAAATCAGACCCTCTTCCTCTTGTCGATGAGGATACACCTTCAGAAGGCTATTAATGACAAGGCGATGACCTTTAAGCATGTCCCGAACATTCCCAAGAATAGAAGACTTCAACAAAGCTGGGATTTATCTCTGTTTATCTTTGATTGATGGAGGTTCTCTTGTTGTTGTGTGTTAGTCTTTTGTTTCTTGTTTTTGTTTTTCTGGTTGGTCTCTCTTGGGAACCGCGGCACCCTTACACTCTTTTTTTACTATTGTCATCTTGAGTGTCTGTCTTTTGTAGGTGCCGGGCTTCCTCCTTTGTATTCTTTTTAGGCAAAATCTATACATATCTTATTTTCACCAAAAAAAACTTCATCGAATTGTTTAATCTGAAATCATTTTTTTCCATTTTGATAAAAATTGTTTCTAGCATAGATAGATGGTGTCCACTTCATAAAACGTATACATACATGTTTTCTTTGATGATGAATTCATAAGTTGAAATCAGTTGTTTATTATATCGAGAAATCATATGGTGGCAGTGGCGCACATAGGAGCGAGATCACGGGTTATCATTAGTTTTTTCATTAGCATTATCCAAAATCACGGAACAAGGTAGGACAATTCACAATAGCGGTCACCTTCCTCCTTTATTTTTGTACTTGCTTTCGGACCAATTCTTTGTCCTTTTAAAGGTGCAAGAGAGTAAAACTATATGAAGTACGATAACATAACATTAATATAAGAATCACAAGAAGACAACTTCAAAGTTTTTAGGGTCGAGATAAACTAGCTCAAGTCCCTCCCAACATAGCATTAGATTGTGGGCAAATATACAAAGCTTTTCCAATCAAATAGTGCATGGTTCTCTAAACAACATTGCTATCACTAAAAGGAAAATTAGATGAAACTACCGAAGCATTCGATGAAGTTGAGAGTGTTTCTAGTTCCATCTCGGATTTGTCCTTGTTAACTAACACATCCAGTGGGTAAATAAGCAGTTTTGGAAGCATATATAGTTTACCAATATCTCCTTCCAGCATTTCTAGGACTTTGTTCATTAGAGGGCGATGGTCAGGGTTTAATTGTATGTACGAAAGTGCAACTATTATCATTTTTTTATCACCTTCCTTTCCTCTTCTACAACTTCTTCCATTTCAACACTTGTACCTTCACTGACTTGGTCATACACCCATAATGGAAAATAAATTTGGCTTGAGTGTCTTGCATTTACATTTATATTCTTCCTTCTACTTGCCATTTCCATGAGCAACATCCCAAAGCTATAGACATCCACTTTATAAGATACGCCACCTATGTTTTTGTAGAACAACTTAGGCGCTATGTATCCCAAGGTTCCTCTTGCAATAGTTAATGAAACTATGCTATGATCCATGGAATAAAGTTTTGCGAGTCCAAAGTCAGAAATTTCTGGAGTGAAATTCTTGTCTAAAAGAATGTTATGAGACTTGATATCAAAGTGTGGTAGTTGCATGTCACACCCCCAATATAAGTATTCAATCCCCCTCACCACCCCAAGAGCGATCTCATATATTTTTATGTAATCAAGAAACTTTTCACCTTCCCGAGCAAAAAGTGCTTATCCAAAGATCCATGTGTTATAAGATCATACACAAGAGCTTGTTTCGAGCCTTCAAAGTAAAAACCGATGAGTTGCACTACATTATCACGGTGAATCCTGTCACGACCTCTTTTTTTCGGCGCTCGATCAGGGGCGAGTGCCTTCGGAGGCTAATGGTTTGGCTAGGTCTATTTTAGCCCGGACTCTCCCAAGTCCACCAACTCACGACTTAATGGTCCAAGTTTTTTAACCTGTAAGTTAATTTTAAAACGGAGTCGCCACTAATCAATTTGGGATGAGTCGATTAGAAACCTAAGCGAAGTATTGGGAGAAATACTCGCTCCTGCGCAACCAAAGAAATTATGATTGGGGACTTGATTACACTAATTAATCACTAATGCCCTTTCGGTACCTAATCTTGTTTAAACCCTAAGGCTTTTTGGATTTTTGAGGAATTTTTCCATGCATTTGCGAAGAAAAAACATTTTTTTGGTCTTTTTCTCATTTTTTGGACATAAAAAAGCATTTTTTGGGATTTTTGATTTTTTTTATTTTCTGGAAAATAAAATATTTTTTATTTTTTATTTTATTTATTAAAATACTATTTTATATTAAAATAATATAAAAACGACCCGGGTCGGATTCCCGGGTTGGGGCCGACCCGGTCGTCGACCTGAGACGTTGCGGGCCCGACTCGGATTTTTTGATTGTTTCTCTTTTTTAAAATGTAAAAGCCCAAACCCATTTTGGCCCATTTTTTTAAAAAACCTCAGCCCAAAGGCTACCCGGCCCACGCGCACAGCCCGTCACGAGGAACCCTACCCGGATACAAGGGAACCGGGTCGAACAGACCACCCGCGAATCGACCCGGTTCCCGGCCTCCTCTCCCCCTTTGCTCTCTCGTGGCGCCGATGCGGGGATCGGCGTCACCGGTCGACGGCGACGACGGCGGCGACGACAGCTAGATGGCGATGATGACGGCGACGACGGTTAGGGCTGCTTACGAGGACGGCAAAGACGAGCGACAACGGGGCTGTGATGGTGTGGTCGGTGACGGCACGGTTCGAGAGGGGAGAAATGCATCCGAGCGGCGGCGGAGCGGCTTCGACTCGGCTACGGCAGAGATGGCCAACCCGAAGCCGGGTAATGACAAGGGGAGGTCGAGATGCTCACCGGCTTCGGGGATTTCAACCGGGGCTCTTCGGTAGGGGGCAGCACGGCGATGTACGTCTTCGGCAGAGATCTCGGGTGCCGCGACGTCGGGGACGGTGACGCCCTGGCTCGGGGCGACACGGCACGGCGGATTTCCAGATCTGCGTCCGCGGATCTCAACCCCTCCGGTCTCACTCCTCTCCCGGGTTCGCTTGCCGCCGGTCTCCCCCGAAGTCTCGGAGGGAGATCGTTCAAGGTCGCGACCCGACTTCTCTATCGCGCTCACTCTTTGATCTCCCCCGAAGTCTCTCTAGGGAAGGTCTCCGAGTTCGCCGTGTCCTTTGACGGTACCTGCGACCGCCTATTTATAGGCGAAGGAAATCCGGTCGACAGAGGGCTTTGGCCGCCGGCTTCCAGCTTGCCCACCGGTTCCCCTTGGCTGAACCGGTGTCCCATCGAGCTTTCGAAGCCCGCTCGCATTAATGGCGCCGAGATCTTATCCTCTCCGGCCGACGTTGGCCTACTCTCCTCGGCCGTAGGCCGTCCTTCGCGCGTCGGCCTCCCTCGCGCGTGAGTTGCAGCGGCGAAGGAGAGGGAAGGAGGAAGAAGAAGAGAGAAAGGGGCCGGGCAGGGGGGTGAAGAAGGAGGAGAGTGGGCCTAGGGCCCGCGCGAAAGGAGGAAGGGCTGGGCTGGGCTTTTGCTTTTGCTTTTGCTTTTCTTATTTTTGTTTTTATTTTTTTTATCCGAAAACTTAATTAATAGAATAAAACCTAAATAAAATTAAGGCGTCAACAAATCCTTCCAATAATAGCCACTTCACCGATAAAATCTTAGCTATTGGCCTTGGACTACTTTAAAATCTTGATGGCCACTTCATTGTTTCTTCTAAGTACTCCTTTGTACGCAAAACCATACCCCCTTCACCTAGTTTGTGTTTAAAGTTTTTGGTGATCTTCTTAATATTAGAGTAAGAGTAGCTTATACGCAAAAAGTTGTTGTGAGCTTGCAAAAATTCTTCAATATTCTTATCCATTGCTAGGTGCCTTCTTCTATACTTGCATATTAGAAATATCGTGACAAATGGCATCCCAATTACAAATTTCGTTATCCAAAAAATCATTGAAGAAATTGTTATTGGCTTAGAATAAGTTATTTTTATAAGGAAATGAATTTATAAGTCGAAATCAGTTGTTTATTATATCAAGAAGTCATATGCAGGTAGTAGCACGTTAAGGAGCAAGATCACAAGTTATTGCTGGGAATATCCAAAATCACACAAATGAGGAATTAAAATTCTCAATGTCCATCACCTTCCTCCTCTGTTTCGATTCTTGCTATCTAACCAATTATTTTTATTATTAAGGAGGATGCAAGAGAGTAAAACTATACGAAATACAGTAATGCAACATTAAGCTAAGGGCCACAAGAAGACCATATCAAAAGTAATTAGTGTCAAGCTAAACTAGCTCAAGTCCCTCCCAACGTAATACTAGAATGTGGACAAATACACAAAACTTTTACAATCAAACTATGCATGGTTTCTCTAAACATCATTACTATCTCTAAAAAGGAAACCAGCTGAAATTTCCGGAGAGCTCGAAGACATTGAGAATGTTTATAGTTCCATCTCGGTTTTGTCATTATTAATCGGCACATCGGGTGGGTAAATAAGCGGTTTTGGAGGCATTTGAAGTTCACTAATATCTCCTTCGAGCATTTCTAGGACTTTACTCATAGGTGGCCGATGGTCAGGATTTAATTGTATGCACCAAAGTGCTACTATTATCATCTTTTTTATGACCTTCCTTTCCTCTTCTACAAATTCTTCCATTTCAACATTGGTACCTTTAGTGACTTGGTCGTACACCCATAAGGGAAAATAAATCTAGCTTGAGTGTTCTGCATTTGCCTTTATATTCTTCCTTCTGCTTGCCATTTCCATGAGCAACATCCCGAAGCCATAAACATCCACTTTATAAGACACCCCACCAATGTTTTTGTAGAACAACTCAGGCGCCATATATCCTAGTGTTCCTCTTGCAACAGTCAATGAAACTATGCAATGATCCAAAGGATAGAGTCTCGCAAGTCCAAAATCAGAAATTTTCGGAGTGAAATTCTTGTCTAAAAGAATATTATGGGGCTTGATATCAAAGTGTAGTATTTGCATGTCACACCCCCGATGTAAATATTCAATCCCCCTCGCCACCCCAAGAGCGATCTCATACAATTTCATGTAATCAAGAAACTTATTACCTTCCTCGGGAAAAATGTGCTTATCCAAAGATCCATTTATCATGAGATCATACACAAGAGCTTGTTTTGAGCCTTTAAAGCAAAAACCGATGAGTTGCACTACATTAACATGGTGAATTCTTCCAATTGTAGCCACTTCACTAATAAAATCTTCGCCATGGGACTTAGACTTCTTCAAAATCTTGATGGCCACTTCGTTGCCGCTTCTAAGCATTCCTTTGTACACCGAACCATACCCCCCTTCACCTAGTTTGTATTTGAAGTTTCCAGAGATCTTCTTAATATTCAAGTAAGAGTACCTTATGGGCAAAAAGTTATTATGAGCTTGCAAAAATTCTTCAACGTTCTTGTCCATTGCTAAATGTCTCCTTTTGCATGTGTAGATTAGAAATATCGCAACAAATGGCATCCCGATTATGAATTTTGCTGCACAGAAAAACACTAAAGAAAATTTTGATAGATTAACATAATATTTTTTTTTCAATTATTGTAAGAATAATTGCGGCTTACCTAGTAGTACTATAAAATCTGTAGTTGTCCATATTGCAATATCATCGTGGACATCTGTGGAAGGAATGAATGGTGTGAAAAGTAATTGAAGGAAAAGAAGTTTGGAACATAAAACTCATGAGGAAATAGAATGGTAGTAACCTACTTTGTCCAGGAAAATATAAGAAGTGGGGTGTGTGCATTTGCAAATCGATGAAACTAATAAGTTTCGTTTCACATAAATGATGGACGATAGAAGAAACTCCTTTCGCCTTGTTATTGGTCAACAAATATAAAGAAACAATGATTTAATTGATAATTTTGTTCCTCCTATGGATGAATACAATTGTTTAAGGAATGTTAATGAGTGTCTCTCGTATTATTAGTTAAGTGACTAATTCAGAAAAAAAACGAAAACTCTAGGACAGCAAAAAACTAGTCATTGAATTGCTGGCACAATAATCATTTTTTTTTAATAATTGGAGTTCCGACCACCTTTTGCAAAAGGAATTATAATCTAGACGCATGTACATGTGCAGCCGATGTGGGTCTGTTTGGGGGTGGCTTTCTACTATCACTTCTTCTTTTTCCTTGTTTTTTTCCACAAATCCTGCAACTCCTTTAATTTGATATTAATAAGTAATACCAACTTCCCAAAACCTTTCAAATACACAACGTTGATGTACACTATCTTGTATGTTTTGTCATAATTTTCTTGGATAATAAATATTCCTTTCATTTTCCGTTTTGAAGAGAAAGTAGCAAGCGAAAATGTGCAGAATCATGCAAAATTATGGTAAAATTCTTTGGCAATTGGTGCTTACCGTGGAAGTAAAGCTTGGATCCGCAAACCTGACCTCCGTATAAGCTGTAAATATGAAATCTATCGGAATGAAAGTAGTTATGGAGGTGAAAGTAGCCATAGAAATCAAAGTAGCAATCGGAAGTTTTCTTCGGTATACGACTAAAGGAGAGAGTGAATCCATCGGCCATGATGTTATGGATTAGCTCGTAGTTGTAAGAGCTCACATTAATCTGCTTGTAAGGCTCAAAGTCATGCGATACCCACGTCCAACCGCTAATGATGCAAAAATCCCTAACATCCAAAGCTTTTGGACTGACCAAAACATACGAGTTCCAATTCGATGACGTGCTGGATGAGTATGACCCCTTAATGCACGAACTGGTACCAATGTAAAATGGAGAACTAACCGGCTTTGAGCAATTCACCATGACCAATGCAGCACCATCGATGATGTACTATGACCCGCCTTTAATCATGCGGAATGAGATCTGACCAGAGTTTATGATATCCCACACAAATGAATGACGGGGGAGAGATGAGCTGTTACCCTTTTGTAGCCCGTCATCGACCAATCTGATTTCACTAACGGAATAATTGATAGACTGCACATAGTATCGGCCATCAAGGATGTATAGAAAAGTGCGATTATCTTCACAAGTCAGCTCGTAATTCGAGTTGCCACATCCCTTTGGATCACTCTTCAGTCAAAACGGATAGTTTATATTGCGAATATCACCACAAGATGAAGTGCACCATCGATTGCTTGGCCTAGCATTGCTAGTCATCACTTGCAGTAGAAGAAGAATAAGTAGCGAGACTTGATAGATATTCATGGAGCTGAGAACATTATTCATGTCTCTGTTTTTCTTTGGACAAAGAGGAATTGGTAAAGAATTGCTTGGTGTATGTGGAGAGGCACCCTATGAGAAGAATGAAAAGAGTTTGGATGAACCTTGTTTGATTGAAGACTTGGAGTCACCTTGTCCTATAGAAAAGCTCAAGTCAGTCAACAGAATAATTGCAATCAGGTCAAGAAATCAAGGAGGTTGACCCAACCCAAAGTTTGGGCATGGCCCGACCCAAAGTTTGGGCATGGCCCAGCGGCCAACCTTGATTGAGACCCCCCTAACCACCAAAGACGAAGTTCCATTTGATCTTTCTTCCTCCACATAATTGTTGGGTCCACATCCCTTCAACAAACAAGTCAACTAGAAAAAGGCAGCATGTGACATCCAGATTTTTGGGTTCTGATTTCGATTAGATAAATTGGACGTTTCATCGACGTGGCTATAGTGTTGTTCTCTGAGTTGGCCACTCATGAGATAACTAGCCAAATGGGTAAGCTATTAAGGACTTTAGGGCAATTAGACTTGAGAATTCGCCAGGAATCGACGACTCGACCGTGCTCATCTTTAGAGATCATTGCGACAAGATATAAAATCGATTTGAAATCGAGATAGGTCGGTTCGATTGAGATGAATGACCGATCGTGGGTGACTCCACTAAATTGGAAAAATTCTCATCAACCTAAGACTAATTTGATTTTCTTATTGTTTTGGTACCTCGTGTCCGTATTTGAATCCTCGAGATTTTCACGACAACCGAGAGTCGCCCGTGTGTCGAGTGGGTTCATCGTGGCTCGAAGAAAATCGACCACGGGTCAATTGTCCTAAAAAGTTCTAAAACTACCCGATAGCCTAAAAATGCGTCCGAGTGAAATTAACTACCAATCTAAGTCCGATTTCGAAATGAAGATTCGTCATATCACAATAAATTTTAGGAATGTCGACTCGCCTCGAAGATTTTTTCGACACCCGACACTTTTTGGGAAAAAGTTGTCGCATGGTCGTTTTTGTGCAATTGAAGCCGGGGATTAAATTTGGACGCAAAATTGAGATGCAAGATGGGTGATTGGATGAGGAAAATTATCAATTTGATAACCGATATACCAATTGAAATTATGGTGGCCAATTGAAAATGAATCAAGAGAGAATGGAAGAAAGAATCGGTGAACAAAGCACTGAGAAATTCGTAACATCCCCTTACCCTGATAAGAATAATTGAGAGGTTATGAGGGTCATTTGATGGCTAACGGGGCGCCAAGTGTTTATGCATGGCCAAGATTGATTCTTGGATGATATTTTTGCAAAATATCAAGTCAAGACCCCACCTCACTCCTCATCTTTATCTTCTTGCCTTCTCTCACCCACCGACCATCCTTTCTCTCCCGAATACTTCGTGCGACGCCAGCACCAACAGAGAAAAAAAAAAAAGAACCCAGCTTCTTCAATCTTCGGTTAGCTTGCAACAAAGCAAAGCCACGTCTTCACCGAATTCTGCCGTCCACCGAAGCCACTTGCCAGTCAACTCCAACGCCCACGGAAGACCACCGATTCAACCAAGGAAGAACCCATGTCTTCGTCCGCGAGATCCACCGAGCATCCTCACGCTGCCAGCACATCGGTCAAATCCAGCAACTCGCCCCACTGATTGTTGACCGAGCAGCACCGTTCGAAGCAAGTTCCCCCGCGCGTCCTTCAGCTCGCGCCAACACCCACCGAGCGAAACCCTGCCACGATTTCTTCTTGAAGTTGCTACCTTCACCGAACAAACCTACGAATCTATCGCCAGCGAAGACCACTCATCTTCGGTCTTCCTTCGTGTCTTCATCCTGGTCGCTCAAAGTCAATCAAAGAAGCCCTCACACCGAGGTTGACTCAGTACCGAACGAAGCCACCACCGCTTCTCTCCATCCATGCGTCCAGCAACGTGCGTCTTCGGCCCAACGTGCAGCTTGCTCGGCCCAACTCTGCAACTCCCCACGGTTCTTCATCGCCAGCTGCACGCGTGCAATCGAGCGACCCATCGGTCCAGCAATCTTTCAGTTCGGTAGCCAGCGAAGCCCATGAAGCAAGCCGTGAGATCCAACAGTCCTCAGGCCCAGTAAAGCCAGTAATTTCGGCCCAAAGTGCAGTCTTCAAGCCCATTCAAAATTACACCAACAGCAGCTCCATTGAGTCCAAGTCAGCAAGCCTAAATAAGACACAGTTCAGCTGCAACAGCCTGCGAAGGCTAGTCCATCAAAAGTCAGGCCCACTGAATCAGTGGACTCAGCCCGCGGCCCATCTTCAGTCAAGCCCAGCAAGTATTGCAAGCTCAGTTCTGAGCTCAAGCCGCGAGGCCTGGCCCGAGTGTCCGTCGAAGCCGCCGGAAATTTGGATTTCGGCCGCCGTCGCGTCGCCGTTGCGGTGTTTTGGTCTTCGCTTTACTCAAGTGAGTTTTTCTCACTAATGCCTTCTTAGTTTGCTAATTACACTTAAAGGTTGATTAGCGTTAGTTAAGTGCAATTAGGTGGTTAGATTAGAATGGATTAGGGATTATTAGTTAATTGCATTGCGTATTAGTTAGGTGGTTAGTGCACTTAGATAGAGAATGGCCCGTACTATTTATTGGATGCTTCTTGGGATTTTTCCCGACCCTTATCGGGTGTTAATTAGGCAATTCGGGCCTAAGTGGAATTTTTAGGAATTAAATATTAATTTTCGAAATTAATTATTTAATTATTTATTTTTCCGGAAATTCAACTGGGATGGCCAGTGACCGGGATTTTATGCGATGATCGTGGCGCAGTCCGTTTATTTAATTGAGTTTTATATTGTGCTAAATTGGAATTATTGTGTTTATTTATTTAATTTTCGAAATTAATTATTTAATTATGTATTTTTCTGGAAATTCAACTGGGATGGCCGGTGACCGGAATTTTGTGCTAATTGTTGTGGTGTAATCCGTTTATTTATTCGAGCCTTAATTTGTGATAAATTGATTTATTGGTGATTTTAGGATTTATTCCTAAATTGAATAATCTTTGGTTATTAATTGAAAAATAACCGGGCATCGGTTGACAGTGCCAAAAATTGTTTTGGTAGACTGCAGAAAATGGTGGGATTTATAGAAAGGAAAATATTCTATTTTGGCTAAGGCCGATCGTGCACCCACACACGATATTTTATCGAGTATCTTTGATATCAACAAATTAGGCCAAGATATTATGAAATTGAGAAATTTAATTATGAGGTGCAATATTGTTGGCCGCCTTGATTGAAGGGTCGGGTGGGACCCTAAAGCCACTAGATCTTGAAAGGGTCGGGTGGGACCATAAAGCCACTAGATCTTGAAAGGGTCGGGTGGGACCATAAAGCCACTAGATCTTGAGAGGGTCGGGTGGGACCGTAAAGCCACTAGATCTTGAAAGGGTCGGGTGGGACCGTAAAGCCCACTAGATCTTGAAAGGGTCGGGTGGGACCATAAAGCCCACTAGATCTTGAAAGAGTCGGGTGGGACCGCAGTAAAGCCACTAAATCTAAGAAAGTTGCTTGGTGGGGCCGTGATTACCACCTATAGACAAGTTGTGTCCTAAGGACCGTGATTCATAATTGGGAATTGAGTTGGAATAGTCGAAACGACCAGGAAATGGTCTTGTTGAGATGTAATCTAGGTCGATTGATCATTGCTTGATCTGATGTTGTGAATTGATTGATTGAATGGGAATGACCATGAGTGGTCTTGTTTACTTGTAATCGACTAGGTCGATTTGATCGATGCTTCGATCAGTGATGTGATTGCTTGGGTGCCTATTTGATCTGTGCTAATATGCGGGTGGAATGCGAGGCCAAGGTAAGTCTCCTCGACTCATGTTGTGCATAGGCAACCCTAAGGTGTATTAGTTTACTAATCGGGTCTTAGGGGTAGAACTTGCCGAGACATAGTCTCATCCCGGTTTGGGGACAACATTTCGGGACCACGATGAAGAACCCGAGGAGAAAGAACTCGAAGAGGAGTATCCGGAGGAGAACTACGAGGATGATCCAGGAGTAGGACCCCGATGAGAATTGAGTCGCCAATCCTATCGATGATTTTGGTGTAGAATCTATTTGAGTAGAAACCGACCTTTTAGCATGACTTGTATTTGTAAATAAGGGTGTTGGTTTTTAAGGTTAAATTTTCTAGTCCTACTTGTATATCCCATTGCTTTATTGTCTGCAGGGATTTTTATAGCGCTTCCATGTGTCTATCGAAAATGAAAGGGTCGGCGATATGTAGTCGGGATATCGCATTTTAAAATCGACCAAAGTTTGAAGGATGGTCACGAGACCGAGGGTCGGGGCGTGACACAGCACAAGTATCATAAATTTCATAGGACATTCACTTGAGAATTATAACTTTTTTTTTATCACTTAAGTGTCATAAAACTTTTTAATCATTTACTTGAGTCTCATAACTTTTAAAAAACATTAACCACAAGTGCTTCGGATTTTTAGCACTTTAGTGAACTATTTAAAAAAAAAATGGTCTTTAATGATCCATTAAAAGTTATGGCACTCAAATAAATATTTTTTAAAAATTATAATACTTAAGTGATCAAAAAAAAATTACCACCCTTAAACGAGCGCATACAAAATTTCTAACACTCGTGTTGTTTCTCCTCCCCCACCCCCAAGTAATTTCTTCTTTGTTTGTTATCTCCCCTTATTCTTCCCCGATTCCCTTCTTCACCACGCGAGTCACGATCATGGGAAAATTGATGCGTTGTTTTGAGGAACAAGATCAAAACAAAACTAGCTTGCCTCATAACAACTTGTCCCCATGCCACGGTATAGTACATCAATTTTGACACAATAACTTGAAACCATGTTATATAAGTCCACTCATCCATTCTTTTGAGGACAACGATAAGTCCATTACTTGTTAGATAAGTCCAATGATCTGTTCTTGTCTACAATGATTTATTATGTTTTTTCAACACTTATATAGATTAGAATGACAATGTGATAATATGCAGAAACATAACCATCACAAACTGAAATGCAATGAGAATTCATATACAATTAGATTGGAAAATAGGCTATAATAAGGACTCACTAAATGGGCATTAGAGGATTCCCGCCCCATCTGCTATTGGGAAATATCAAGAAAGTTATACGGTTAATTTGACACTTTTACGCATGTGCAGGGCATACTACCTCAATGCTTTGTTTGGGAGAGGAAGAAGAGAGGAAAAAGGAGGTAGGTGAAGAAAATTTTTCTTTTTTCCTCCTATTCACTCTCATGGAATATTCAAAATTAGTATTTTATGTCATGACAATAATTTTCAATTTTAATTATTTCTATTTTTTATAGCACATTGATATGGCGTAGTATGATGAACCCATCTTAGCATACATCGAAATATTTTATTCTTATCTCTTCTCCAATGACATTTATTTATAGAATGTAGAAATGTGACGCAGGAATCCCAAACTTAAGATAATACCTAAACAAGAGGTCGTACACTAAGAATATCTGTTAGGATACATGTGCGAGTTGTATTAAAGAAAATCTCATAGGAAAATTTGTATAGTGTAAAGCAGTTAATATATTCTAGTTGGCTCATAATTCATTAGCTTAAACTCTTAAAGGAAGATGGATCCAATTGGATATGCTAACTTGCTCGAATTTGAGCTCCCTCTTATCTATCTCCCTAAGTGAAAGGTATTGAATTTTTACTACATACCCTCAACAATATCAATGTCTAGAGGATAATTGATCCTTGGTTTTGTTGACAATGAATATATCCTAAGACGTGGCAATTGACAATGTGCATAAGATAGATGTCCATTATTGAAGACATTTGGCCGTCTGACAGTATGTAGTGATCTACAATGATAAAATTGATATGAGGAATACATGCTAGACTTTTCAGTTAGTGGAGGTATAGCTGTGGCTATCAATTAAACGAGGTTTAAATAATGTCTAATTTAGATTTGATACCGTCAACATTAGGTATGTTCAGCTTCGCAATGGTTTGATCATCAAAATCTTTTGAATATTTACTGGGTGTAAATTTTCAAGATGCACTATATAAGTAGGTGAAGTTTGGGTCCACCCATTGAAAATTCAAATTTATAGGTGGACTCAAACCTCACCTACTAAATTTGAGTTTTTGATCCAAACTTCACCTACTTACGTAAATTTGAATTTTCAATGGATGGACCCAAACTTCACCTACTTATACAGCGCATCTTGAAAATTTGAAAATTTACACCCATTGAAAATTCAAAAGATTGAGGTTAAAAACTCAAATTTAGTAGGTGAGGTTTGAGTCCACCCGTAAATTTGAATTTTCAAAGGGTGGACCCAAACTCCACCTACTTATACAACGCAAAGGCATCTTGAAAATTTACACCCATTGAAAATTCAAAAAATTTTGTTTCATATGAGATCTTTCTCCTCTTTCGCCAGTTCCTTCCGCTCTCTCCCCGCGATTGTTGGTTCCACATCCCATTACCAAATAAATCTGTCTCGCTTCCACTCTCCCCATCACTTCCTTCTCATACACTATCCTTTTTTCTTATTTTCTTCTTCGTTTTTTTTTTCCTCCTCCCTTCTTCTTCTACATCTGCTTTCTTCACTGCACGAGTCACAATCATAGCATAATTGATGTACAGTTTGGAGGAGCGAGATCAAAAATATAAAACCAGCTTGCCTCAAAACTTCTTATTCTCCATTTCATGACATAGTATATTGGTTTTGACGCAGTAACCATGAAACCATGTTATATGCCTCCAGTCATCTGCTCTTTTGAATGCAACAATAATTTTGTTGCTTGTTAGACAAGTCCAACAATCTGTTATGGTCTGCAATAATTTCTTATGTTTTTTTCTGTAAGACTAAATCTAAATAAAACAAATGATGATCCTGATTTATAAATTCGTACAAAATTTGGGGTTGATTTTTGGAAATATAAAAATCGACATACCTCCAACCATTGATGAAAATCTCCAAATGCAGAAAAATCCTAAAACCTAAAACACATGCATGAAGCGTGATCGATCCGCGAAAATGGAAACACCAGATCTATACGTTCTGTTCCATTAGCCAATACTCCTCAAACGTGATAGTGTGTTTTTCCTGTAATGATAAGATTTGGACTAAACGACTTGACATTTTATTTCGTTTCTTGTACTACCAACGTCTTCCATCAAGACCATTATGGTAACATATTAACGGGAAAATATCATGTAATAAACGTGAATATTAAATTGGGCAATAAATTGAAATTAATTGGAAAATACAAAATTAAGATCACATTGAGAATAATAAAATATATTATAACATTCTCCCACTTGATCCCAATATTCCATCAAATGAAATATTAACCCAAACTCACTTAAAATTCATGCTGAAATAAAACACATGAATCACGACGATGAGTCCTCTTAAAGCGAGTATTATCTTCCGTGTATCATAATGCATTTCACCAGCTCATATGTGATAACATAACCTAATGAATAAACATTATGTTTACTACAGGTCAAACATAATTGTTTCTCTCAAAATAATTGAATGTATACAATTGTATTGAGAAAAACATTACAAATGGATAAAAATCTCACAAACTCTTCTATATAAAGAAAATTTTACATAATTGGACCAATGCCCATTCTGAATACATTATTCTTATAACTCAGTAGTGGCATGCCTTTAGTTAAAGAATCAGTTATCATCAATCTAGTACTTATGTGTTCTATAACCACTTTATTCTCTTTAATACGTTCGTTAATGGCTAAATACTTAATGTCGATATGCTTGCTTGGACTATTATTTTTTTGGTTCTTAGTCATGAAAACTACAGCTAAATTGTCACAAAATATTCTTAATGGCCTAGCAATGAAATCCACAACTCTACGCCCCGATATGAAATCATTCAATCACATACCATGTGAGGTGGCCTCAAAATAGAAAACGAACTCTGCTTCCATAGTGGAAGTAACAATCAAGATCTATTTCGCACTTTTCTAGGATATAGCTCCGTCAGCAAATATACAAACGTATTCCAATGTTGATTTACGGGAATCAACGCAACCAAATTAACAAGTTAACCTTTTCCTGGAATCCGACTAAGAAACGTGGCTCAGTTGACATAAAGAGACGCTTGAGCTGCGTCGGGTCGACCTTTCCATCTAAATTGTCACGCATGAAGAGTATAAAGGGATCGATTTCATCTGCTGCCAACACAGAAGGGCATTTCGCAACCAAATGGCAGAGCTCAAGGCCACTGAGTCCAACAGATTTCAAAGAGGCAACACGAGCCCACAGCGAACCGATAGACTTCAGCCTCAAATCCAAGTCTCAGGTCACGAGAGATTCGGTCTCTCTCTCTCTCTCTCTCTCTCTCTCTCTCTCTCTCTCGTAAAGACGAGTTCTCGAAACAACACATAGAACGCCCCCGAAAAGGAAAGACTTTAACAAGGTGTTCAATCAAATATTCAAATTGCATTCAAGGACACGAACTGTTTGACAATTTGTCTCTCAGAGTCACTCACCCGATTCGAACTAGACATTAGATGATGAGTTGACGATTAGATGATGAGTTGACGCGGCGGCACTGTACGTGAAGTAATGGTCCTCTCAATCCGACTCTGGACGGTTGACTCGAATTCAGCAAAAGGGACGACCTGGGGGAAAACGATGTTGCGGAGCGAGGGACTGAAGCAGAAGATGGCGAGCGCTGCGAGTGGAGAAAGAAAGCGGGAGGTCGAGGGCTCACCCCATTCCTCCCCCAGGAAAAGATCTCTCCTTGCTTGGTCATTAAAGCGGGCATGTCATCCACCACAAGTAATATTCTGGACATCAAGTCCAACTGCAGACTCCAAGTCCTTAGAAAGCGAGGAACCCATTCCTACTCCAACATTAGTTCGCAGTCCATGAAGCCCACCACCGAGAACACCATCACCTGTGCCTTCTTCCCCCTAAAGAAAAACGTCCCCATAGCATCACCTTCATCATGACCAGACCAAACACCGGAAGCTAAACTCATTCACGATCCCGCACCATCACCCTCGCTCCACACCTACGCTGTCGACCCTCCATTCCAATCGAGTGAATCGAACGGACCAGAAGAAGCAGAAGTAGAATCGAAGAATCCTAGCCTCTTTGAACTCCTTAGATGTAATCGACGCTCCTGCTCCTCCAGCTGGGGATGGAGCTCGCGAGGAAGAACTTGAAAGGAGTAAGGAGCGATTTGTTGGGGGCGGACAGGCTTGAGGTAACGGGGAAATTTTGGACGAAAATTGTTCAGCGATTGTTCTTCAAGGTAACGATCCTCTTGTTCATACAGTTGTTCAGCATAAATCTGGAGGTAAAATCAGAAATTTAGGATGAAATTATCCGCCGATTGAAAATTTGGCCGGACAACAGTTGACTCATTTGAAACTGTGTTGGTTACTCCGAATTCTTATTTAAAACAAACTTCATTCCAATTTTTTTTTTCTTAATGCGTCTACTTCAGGTTCGTAATTGAGATTTTTCTTAACTTTTTTTGGTGGGCAGGGGGTTGCACCTACTTCTCCCCCTTTCCTCCATGGCCGATGTCGAGTACATAAGCCAGGTTGATGAATTTTCATTAAAATGCTTTGAAATTCTAAAAATCCGTTAATTGAAATCACCGTAACCCAGTGATATAAGAGAAAATCGTAATCTTTTAATATTATTACTTGCAGATAATTTCATATCAACTTTAAAACGAATTATGAGTTCTTTCAAATATAAACTTCATTGAATTATTTCATTGAAGATCTTTTTTTCCATTTTGATAAAAATTGTTTCTAGCATAGATAGTTGGTGTCCACTTTGTAAAAAGTATACATATATAAGCCAAAATCAGTTGTTTTTTATATCGAGAAATCATATGGTGGCAGTGGCACGTATAGGAGCAAGATCACCGGTTATTGTTAGTTTTTACGTTGTCATTATCCAAATCACGTAATAAGGGAGGACAATTCACAATGGCTGAGGACAACTCATAAGTTGAAATCGGTGGTTCTTGATATTGACAAATCATAAGTCGATAGTAACCAGTTAAGCAACAAGATCCCATGTTATTATTAGCTTTTCAATTGAAATTGCCCTAATCACATAATGAGAGGAAAATTCTCGATGTCTATCACCTTCCATCACCGTTTTTGTCCTTGCTCTCTTACCAATTTATTTATCCTGTTGGAGGATGCAAGAGAGAAAAACCACAAGATATACAAGGACAAAACATCAACCTAAGAGCTAGAAGATGACAACCTCGAAAATAAGTCCCTCCCAACATGATATTAGGTTGCGGGCACAAATAACGAGTACGTAAAAATCTTTTCCGATCAAACTGAGGATGGTTCTCTAAACATCATTGCTACCTCCAAATAGAAAATTAGTGAAAATTGTCGAAGCGCTTAATGGAGTTGAGAATGTTTATAGAACCATCTCAGCTTTGTCATTGTTCGCTGGCTCATCTAGTAGGTAAATAAGCATTTTTGAAGGCATTTGAAGTTTACTAATATCTCCTTCAAGCATTTCTAGGACTTTGCTAATTACGGGCCAATGGTCAAGGTTAATTGAATATACCAAAGTGCAACTATTGTCATCTTTTTTATCACCTTCCTTTCCTGTTTTGCAACTTCTTCCATTTCAACACTTTTTCCTTCATTGACTGGTCGAACCCCCACAACGAATTTGGCTTGAGTGTTCCACAATGGCATTTACATTTTTCCTTGTACCTTCCATTTCCATGAGCAACATCCTAAAGCTATAGACATTTGATTTACAAAATACACGACCAATGTTTTTGAGGAACAACGTGAGCACCATCTATCCCAAGATTCCTCTTGCAGCAATCAATGCTACTATGCTATTAGAAGTGGAGTAAAGTTTCGCGAGTCCAAAGTCAGAGACTTTTAGAGTGAAATTCTTGTCTAAAATAATATTGTGAGGCTTGATATAAAAGTGTAGTATTTGTATGTCATACCCTGACGTGGGTATTTAATTCCCCTCGCCACCCCAAGAGCAATCTCATATATTTTCATGTTATCAAGAAACTTATCACCTTCCTTAGTGAAGATCCATTTGATATGAGATCATACACAAGAACCTATTTCGAGCCTTCATTCACTACATTAACATGGTGCATTCTTCCAACAGTAGCCACTTCACTGATGAAATCTTGACCATGGGCCCTGGACTATTTTAAAATCTTGATGGCGATTTCCTTGCCGCTTCCAAGCATTCCTTTGTACATAGAATCATACCTCCCTTCACCTAGTTTGTCCTCAAAATTTCTAGTGATCTTCATGAATTTGAGTAAAAGTACCTTATGGGCAAAAAGTTGTTATGAATGTGCAGAAATTCTTCAATGTTTTTGTTCATTGCTAAGTGCCCTCTTCTGTTGTTGAAGATTAGAAATATCACAACAAATGGTGTCTCAATTACAAACTTCGTTACATAAAAAAAAAAAAAAACATTGAGGAAAATTTTGATAGCTTGGAATAGCTTCTTCTTCTTTTTTTTTTTTAGTTATTCTTAGAACAAATCATTTCTGCATACCTACCATAAATATAAAATCTGAAATTGTCCAAAATGCAATATCATATAGGTAGGACACCTGCGGAAGGGATGAAAGATGTTAAAAAAAATTGACGAAAAGAAATATGGAAAACAAAACTCACGAGGAAACGGAGTAGTAAAAAAATCCTTTGCACAAGTTTTGTCCAAAAGAATATGAGTGCATGCGTGCATTTGCAAATAAATGGAAATAATAAACTCGTTTACATAGATGATGGACGATATAAGAAACTCCCTTTGCTTTGTCAGCAGTCAACAAATATTGAGAAACAGTAATTTTCATTATGAATTAATAATTTCGTTCCTACTGTCGTGACCCTCCAGCGAAATCTCAGTCATTTGGCGTGACGATTCAGTGGCAGCGTCCGTGGGGCAACCAGCATGTTACACCTCGGCAGTAAAGATGGTTCAGCAATAGCAGCGATCGTGCATGATGAGGATTGAATGAAGGCGGTGAGAAGGGGATGACTACATCTTCAAGGGGGCAAGCAAACATCAGCAGAAGCATGAATGCCACTGTAGCTCTTAGCTAATGTGGACTAGACAAACTGAATTGATATTCTGTTGAACTGTACAATTAGAGAAACAAACTACTTAAACCCTTCGGGGACATCACCACATAACATGCTTGCTCTCTTGTAAAGCAACGACTTTCAAACTCGGCAAACCTATGAGCTCAAGCGGCCACCCGCCAGACAAATTCTACTTGCTCAAACCAAGGGCAGTTAGCTTGAAAAAAGATCACTCCAACCAACTGGAATTGGCTCCAAGAATCTATTTCCACTGAAGTCCAGAATGATCAAGATGCTCATCTCCACCGTTTGCTCCAGCAAACTACCGATGAAGTTATTGCTTCTTAAATTTCAAAGCTTCAAGTCCCCATGAGAGATTACTGATACTTGCAGGAACTAAACTGGAGAAAAGATTACCTCCAAGAGACAAAAATTCTCAAACCTCTGAATTCACGTGAGAATTAAGAAACCTTCCTGGTAATTCCATTCAATTCGAGATAAAGCATTTGCAAAGCACTGCAGTTTCGCATCTCAGCAGAAATGGGCTCCACTAAAAAAGTTATTCCTCATACTCAGGTCCTTCAGTCCGTGTCTGCTCCGAGCGAAGCTATTCCTCTGATGCATATCATCAAACAGTCACCGCGCAGTATCCATTTGGCCTCATTGGATCAATAGTTAAGAAAGCTTCCTCATATCTCATAACAGAGGGAACAAGCACAATTTCTTCCCCTAAAGGAGGCATATAGATTCCTATTAGTCGCGGTAGATAGACGTGCCCCGGTTCAATCAATAGAGCTGTACCTGTTTCGAATGTCCACAGCCGCTTCATTTGCCACTATAATAACTTCCGCCTGAAGGTTTGATAAGAATGGATAAATCATGCGATGGTAAGGATCATGGAGTTGTGAAGATCCAACCGTTCAGGTTACTTAATCATTTTTCGCCAATGCCAGAAGGCCGAACCCGCTGGCACAGAGTCGCGATGCCACGTCGCGCAATATCAGGCGCGTAAGAGGCGAAGGAGAAGAAGGATATCGGCGGCTGGAACGCGAGAACGCCTGGGCGTGCGATGAGCGTGAGCCGCGGATCGTCAAATTCCTACCATTGAGCTCGAGAGCTTCGTCTATGGAGGCTGAGCTTGCTGAGGACAAGATGACTTCATTAGAAAAGCAAACTTTCAGTCCTGTAACTGAACTCCGGCGATGGAGAGAGAGCTTGAGTTGGAGATGGTGGATGGCCGTCCTTGTCTGGGCTAGGGCTACTGTGCTTGATGGGCTTAATGGAATTGGATCTCACCAATTGCGTTAAAGCCCAAATGGAATGGATGTGGCCGGACTCCATAAATGAATCGTTCCTTGAAAATGTATATTCGATTAGTTCGTAAAAATTCACGGGTCAATACCTACTATTGTTACATAAATACTATTTTTCAAGGAAATTGTCAAAAGAGTGTCTCATGAATTATTAGTTAAGCGGCTAGTTAAGGAGCGTATTAAGACAAAAGGAAAATCTAAACTCTATGCCAACATGAAAGTCGTCATGATTGCTCCCGCTGATGAAATACATTGCTCGGAAACAACATGACAGTTACAGTGCGCATTCTAGTCCACTACCTTCGGATTATATGCAGCCGTTTGCTGAGTGAAAACTAGTGACGAAGATCTATTGCTTTCCCTGCTCTGACAAGTGCAATGCCGTATGAGGAGAAGCCTTGCAGAGGAACAATATGGAGCTAAGATGTACAGCAGGAACGATGCCCCATTTGACAGAAAACATTTTCCTCACCAAAAATTCGATGCAATACTCGCGAATGCTTGATCATTGCATTAACCCCTCAAGAATCATGCCTCTTGGTTTGCTCACGAAAGCTGCTCTTGTTTCTTCTCAATCACCAATTTCCTAAATTTATCCACTCTGCAACAGCCTGGGAAATGTTGAAGCAACATATGGCATGAACTCGCATGGTTGAACTTGACGATGTAAAAGCACAAGAAATTGCCACGTCCAAAAATGCAGACTAACTATAAGTCGGAGGCATTACAAGCAAAATTTCCAAAACAAAAACCATACAGAATATTCAGCTAATGAATGAATTATGGGGCATCAGGACTGCATATCGGGAGCGCTCAGGATAGAACAGAACATATATATCTAGTGTCTGAAAACTGCACATTCCAGGAAAATCCAAAGGCGAAGCATGACTGTTTTCAATTCCATGAATCATATTGCTGAGATATTGCAAGCTTCATTTGAGGTCTTCTGCTTGGTATTCCGACAGTAGGAGTACCAAATCTATATACATTTCAGGACATGATATTTACATTGTTGGGCTTGCTAGGAAAATAATAGAATCCCAGTTCAAGTAACATAGGGACAAAGGAGAAAATCTAAAATAGAGATTCAATTTACACAATGAATGAAACAATTTAAGAAGCATCATCGTCAGTAGTCATTGCATGAGCATGTTTAGTCCCTAAAATGGTGGAACTGGTTTGCATCCCTTATGACCGTACATCTGGTTGCCAGGGAGACATACTTGATCGCAGAATGACAATCTCCACAAATGCGGAAATTCTTAAACACCCTGATAGATTTTGGACTGGAGTGCTTATAAAGCTAAAAACAACAGCAATTTTTTCATTGTTCTGGAGCAAATATTGTTCCTTTTGTCCCTTCTCCACATCATGAAGAACAAATTCAGTAGTCAGAACATTACCCAGTTTCTTTATTCGACTAGCCAATCGGTCTTGTCATAAATCTCCTGTGCCTTTGGGCATGAAGCGTCACCTACGTATGTTACTTGTGAACATTTTTTTTTCATTTGAATCCAACTACAACTGGCTTCTTTTGTAAGATATTTCAGTTTCATCTTCTTTCTGATTGCTGCTGCATCTTCCCAAGACCAGCCGAGGCATAAATATTTGATAGCAAAACATGAGCAGCAGGGTAGTCCCGTTCCTACTAAAATATCATTGCTGCAGCTTGTTTTGCAAGTTCAACATTGCCGTGAACTCGGCAAGCTCCAAAAAATGTACGTCAGACCTGACTAGTGTATCCGCCCTGCAAGGCATTGAATATATAATCTCATGGGAAGGATTCCGATCCACCGATCCACCCAATAAGTCAACAACGCATGCATAGTGGTCAATTCTCTCATCACGCGGAAAACTCGAAAAGCAGCTTCTAGTTTTCCCCACCTTGCATACACAGTGATCAAAGCATTGGAAATGCACTGATTTGAGTCCAGTGCTGATTTTACCATCTCCCATGGATTTGCTCCCTTTCACCAATAGCGCTGATACAGGCAGCTCCACCTAAAAGGCTGGCAAATGTAGAAGCACCCCTTCTGATTCCTCTCTTCTCAATTTCATGTAGCAGTTCAAAGGCTTATTGGACTTCAAGCTCTTGGCATAGGCATCCACAAGGGCATTATGAGAAATTAAATTCTTTTCAAATAGTGTATCGAAAGCTCTCTGAGAGTCTTCCATGTGGTGCGACTGAGAATATGTGCTAATAAGAGAATAACCCACGCAAGTATCACCAGCAAAGCCCAATCTTGTAGCTAGCGTGTATATTTGTATCCCCGTATCTACATCACAAGTACTTCCACATGCCTTGAGAACACTAGCAAATGTGAAATGGTTTGGCCTCATGGGACCTTTTATCATTCCAAAAAGAGTTTGATACTTCCCATGATTATCGCTGTCTAAGACATCACATTATGATCTTGCACCCGATCAAACACCTTTCTCCAATCATTAAGCAATCCACTAGGTACACACTTCACGTACATGTCCACCGAGCTGCATCTAACACAGACATCCAAAGCCAATCCAGACTGTATAACCCAGCATTGCATCAGCAACCCCAGCGATTGCAACTCCAACTCCTAACTTGCTGACAAAACAGCTTCGAGTGTGGATCTATCTGCCACAGTCCCACTCACAAGCATATCGAGAAACAAATCAACAGCTCTCTTGGACAACCCACCAGAGTACATCTTGTCATCATCAAAGTCCAAGCAACCACACTCCTCTCGGGCCTTTTCTCGAACACCTTACGAGCTGAAACAAAATCAGTACTACCCTTCGCAAACATGTCAATTAAAATGCACACCCAACGCACACATCATAATTTACGTAGCCGTTTTTTTATTATAAACCAGAAAATTGCATCACCAATTGATGTATTCTCCGGAACTGAACAAGCCCAATAACCGCCACGATACAATAATCGTTAGGGAAAAAAACCATCTTCAAGCATATGAAGGAAAGTTTCAACCGCTTCAAACTCCAAGAAACCAAGTCCCTTTTCTGACCCATGTCCATAAATATCCTCTCGGCCTCGGCCCAGTCATTGCATTTCGAGTAGAGACTGATGAGCGAGTTGAGAATCCCCGAGTGGGCCTCGAGCTCGTACCGAGCCAGCGCGCGATGGACCCGCCTCCGAGAGCGAACAGACTTGAGGAGGAGAGAGGAGGCGCGGAGGTCGGGGTGGGAGATTGCTCCAGGGAGGTCGCCGCCACGGTGGTGGGGGAGATGAGGTCTTTATACTTTTCGTAGTCTGGCGCATGTAGCTTCTCCAATGTACCAAACCATTTTCAAGCCTATCCAGCTAATCGTATGCCATCAGCGGGTTCCACAAGTCGGTCGGGTTTGGGTGCCATGCCACCAGTGGCGCTCACGGGCTTGCATTCCAATTCCCTGACTCCCTCTGATGCAACCCAAACAGAAGAAGATAGGTTTCCCTTCCCCAAGATCCATGTATCACGAGAACACCACCCCAAGATACAATATGCGTGATTCACCTGTTGCATATTTATTTATTTTTTTTCAAAACCAACGTGTCATCGGTGTCACATTGATTAAATGGGAAGGATCATCCTTAATTAAACTCAATCTCATCGTCACATTGGGATGAAGAAGAAATTAGTGGAACACCGGATAAAGTTGACCAATTTTCCAATTCAATCAAGGTTTCACCTTTATCATACGCAGGCACATGATGGCTTGGGTATTGAAGTGGCTTGGGAGGCATTCGCAGCTTAACGGAAGGATCATGCGCACCAAGTTACAAATTTTAAGACTTAGACGAACAAAATGAAAGTTTTAAAACTCAAATGTATTATGTTGACAAGTTGTGAGACTTTTCTAAGTAATTGTCCCATTTTCTCTTGATCATTTAAAATTTAGAGCTAATGTGACCTTCAAGACCATATGATCGCCCCATCGCTATTTTCTCAAGAATTTGATCAATTTTCGATCCAAGTAAATGAATTGCGAAGAAAATAAAATTTTATTGCAATTGGTGAATAAAGAATTTGAATTTGGGCGAGCCAAATGCTGTGCAACTTCTAAATGCAATAACCACAAATAAAAACTACTATGCGACCTGAGCAATCGAGAGGAAAAAAAGAATGATTTACATCGAGTCAAAGAGGACACGGGCCACTGGCAAGTATATGTAAGATGGCACGTTTTGCAGCCCTCTTTGATGAATATTCTACAGAAAACGGGTGATTTGGTTTATAGATGATTAACGGAATTAGCTAGAATTCACATTGGATGAACATATAGAATACACTTCCTAAACACGGTTACATCCCATATAAAAGATTGTATGGACCACACATGGTGAAACTATACATGAAGTACAATAACA
The DNA here is from genome assembly GCA_014182365.1 of Eucalyptus tenuipes. Lineage (NCBI taxonomy): Eukaryota > Viridiplantae > Streptophyta > Magnoliopsida > Myrtales > Myrtaceae > Eucalyptus > Eucalyptus tenuipes. Next base: position 2,986,173 of record CM024547.1, on the reverse strand, counting down.
CTCCGACCGATAAAAAAAAAAAAGTACAATATCACGACAGTAAGCTAAGAACTAGAAGAAGACAAAATGTAATCACTGGGAAACTAAACTAGCTCACCTCCCTCCCAACATAAGACTACGTTATGGGGAACAAAGCTTTTCCAATTAAATTGTGTGTGGTTCTAAACACCACTGCTATCTCCAAATGGAAAACTAGGGGAAATTATGGGAGTACTTGATGAAGTTGAAAATGTTTCTAATTCCATTTCGACTCTATCGTCGCCAATTGGCTCATTTGGTGGGTAAATAAGCGGTTTTGGAGGCATTTGAATATTATCAATATCTCTTTCAAGCATTTCTAAGACTTTGTTCATTGGAGGCCGATGGTCATTGTATACACCAAAGTGCAACTATTATCATCTTTTTCATCACCTCCCTTTCCTCTCCTACAATTTCATCCATTTCAACACTTTCTCCTTCATTGATGTGGTCATATACCCACAACGGAAAATAAATTTGGCTTGAGTGTTCCGCATCTGCATTTAAATTTTTCCTTCTACCTGCCATTTCCATGAGCAACATCCCGAAGCTATAGACATCTGCTTTGTAAGATACTCCACCGAGGGTTTTGTAGAACAACTCAGGTGCCATATATCCCAAAGTTCCTCTTGCAGAGGTCATTGAAACTATGCTATGATCAATGGGATAAAGTTTCGCGAGTCCAAAATCAGAAACTTTCGGCGTGAAATTCTTATCTAAAAGAATGTTGTGAGGCTTGATATCAAAGTGGAGTATTTGCCTATCACACCCCCGATGTAAATATTCAATCCCCCTCGCCACCCCAAGAGCAATCTCATATATTTTCTTATAATCAAGAAACTTATCACCTTCCTTTGTGAAAATACGCTTATCTAAAGATCCATTTGACATGAAGTCATACACAAGAGCTTGTTTCGAGCCTTCAAAGCAAAAACCGATGAGTTGCACTATATTAACATGGTGAATTCTTCCAATAGTGGCTACTTCACTGATAAAATCTTGGCCATGGGCCTTAGACTACTTTAAAATCTTGATGGCTACCTCCTTGCCACTTCTGAGTGTTCCTTTGTATACATAACCATAACCTCCTTCACCTAGTTTGTGCTTGAAATTTCTGGTGATCTTCTTGATATTCGAGTAAGAGTACCTTATGGGCAAAAAGTTATTATGAGTCTGCAAGAATTCTTCAATGTTCTTGTCCATTGCTAAGTGCCTTCTTCTGTACTTGTAGATTAGAAATATGGCGACAAATGGCATTCCGATTACGACTTTCACTACACAGAAAAGAACTGAAGAAAATTTAGATAGGTTAGAATAGGTTTTTTTTTTTTATTTCCACAATTATTGTAAGAATAAATCATTGTGGCTTACTTAATAGTACTAGTAAATCCCAAGTTGTCCAAAATGCAATATCATCTAGGACACCTGTGGAAGGAATGAATGATGTGAAAAATAATTGAAGGGAAAAAAAAGTTTGGAAAGCAAAAATCATAAGGAAACAGAGTAGTAGCAAGCTACTTTGTATAAGTTGAATTTATTGTCTAAAAATCAAGAAAAACAGAGCTTTTCATTTTTAACGAATAATTTTGGTCCTCCTATCGGTACATGACTACAATTTTTTAAGGATTGTTAACGAGTGTCTCTTGGCTTATTGGTGAAGTAAACAATTAAAGAACTAATTAAGAAAATGAAAAAAAAAATTTAAATTCTATGCCAACAGAAAACTAAATTGAAATTCTATGCCAACAAAAAACTAGTCTTGTGGTTGGTCGCACAAGAATCCTTTTTCTTTTCTTTTCGTTTTTTTACAATACAGATTTAGCCCTTCTGTGGAAAGAAATTATAATCTAGGCACATGTATACATTGACGTACACTATCGTGTATATTTTGTCATAATTTTCTTGGATATTAGATATCCCTTTCATTTTCCAGTTTCAAAGAGAAAGTAGCTAGTGAAAGAATATACAGAATCATGCAAAATTCCGGTGAAATTTCAATGTCGATCAATACTTACCACCATAATAGTACGTGGATGCACAAAACTGACCTCCCTCGCAGTAGCTATCATATAAGCGCTTGGAAGAAAAGTAGCGATAGAGATGAAAGTAGTTATAGATATCAAAGTAGTAAAAGAAAGTTTTCTTCAATGAAACTATTAAATAGTTGAGAACGAATCCATCGGCCATGATGTTATGGATTTGCTTGTAGTTGAGAGAGCTATTATGAGCCTGCCCACCCCAAAAATCTTGTGACGCCCATGTCCAACTGCTAATGGTGCAAAAATCCCTAACATCCGATACATATGGATTGACCAAAGCATATAAGTTCCAATTCGATGATGTGTTGGTAGAGTATGACCCCTCAATGCATGGATCGGTAGCGATGTAAAATGGAGAACTAACCGGTTTTGAGCAGTTCACAATGACCGATATATTGTTGTCGGATAGTCCGTAGTATGTGGCGGTTGGATAGAAAAGTCTATGAAAGCCATACCATGACAATGAATGATGGGGGAGAGACGAGCAGTTATCCCTTTGCAGCCCACTGTCAACCAATCCGATTTGTTGACTGGTATAATTGATAAACTGCACAGAGTATTGACCATCAAGGAAGTATAGAACAGTGCGATTATCTTCACAAGCCAGCTCGAATTTCGATATACCACATCCCTTTGGATGACTCTTCAGTCGAAATGGGAAGCTTATATTAAGAACGTCACCACAAAATGAAGGAATGCACTGTTGATTGCTCGACTCAACATTGCTAGTCATCGCTAGAAATAAGACAAGAGTGAGTAGCAACACTTGACAGATATTCATAGAGCCGAGAGCATTAATCATGCCTCTGTTGTATTTGGGCAAAGAGAAATTGGTAAAGAATTGCTTGGGGTGTGGAGGATGATCTTTGTTTGATTTGGAGACGTGGGAGTCGCCTGGTCTTCATATAAGAAGCCCAAGTCAGTCAACAAAACAAATGTATGAAGTCAAGCAATTAAAGAGGTGGGTCCAAACTGAAGTAACATTATTAGGGGTACTTAGATAGCGGTCGGTGGAGGGACCTCGCCGTAAGGCATGCCACCGAGTAGAGGGCCTTTCACCTTCTCTACCTCACCCTAAGCATGGAAGGATATTATACCTACTTACATGGCAGTAGCCAGGATTGAAGTCCTGACGTGGTGTCTATCTTCACCACCGTGAGATCCCCTAATTCCTTTGTGTTTCTTTGTCTTCCCCACATGGAGGGAATACGGGGGTGACATTACAGGGTCTCCCATCCTAGAATGGATCTCCCTCTTGTTTCTTCTCGTTAAGCCTTTTAAGAACTTGCTCAGGTCGAAAGTTTCATTATTAGGGGAGCCTATTCAAAGGATCTTCTTACACATTTGATCTTTCCTTCTTCGCTATCTCCACTTTGCTTTCACTTTCTCCACGTGATTGTTCTCCACTTCTTCTCCACCTTCTTAGAAATTTTTTCGTTCCATCATAGGCGCTTGATCACTTAGATATGTATTCCATATTTGCTAAATTAAGTCACAAACTTTTGATGTAATTCCAATTTCTTACAAGGTCGAATCATTTCATGAAATAAATTATCTCTATAAAAAAAAAAAGTATCTCATATAACAATGATATATATAGATGATGTCACCATCGAACTAGCCATGAACAACTGCATATTTTGTCGTGCAAATCTAAAAAAAATCCTTATGTGAAGCTAAAATGAATAAATTATAGTAGTTACATACAATACCCTCTCTTATACATAATAGTATATATCCATGCTATAATAGTATTCTTGCAATGCACATGGCAAGAGTGACAGTAAATGGATCCACGTAGGGACAATTCGAAGCAATAGTGGGTGGTAATGACTTTTTTTCATCACACAGACTTTACATCTTCTTTATTGAAAATTTTCTCACCCTAATGATGACGTGGCAGATAAAGGGGATATAATTGTTAGCCATAATCATAAGGGAGACATGCTTCAAGAATTATTGAAGACAAAAGCAACCCCAATAGCCTTTGATGTGGATTGGACATTAGTGCGTGCAATTGGTGCAATCATTTCAAACTAGTGATAATGTCTTTTGATCTCCACTTCTATTTAACTCTGGTCGATTGATACAATGAACAAAATCAGCTTTGTGGATCCGGAAGACAACATCGGTTTGACTATTAAATAAGAATTGATAAGCGGTGAGAGGGTGAGTTATTTTATTGAACTTTGTGCAAAAAAAGGAGTTTTTTTTTTGTTCAAAAGTAATAAAGTGAAATAATCGACTGACTTACTTTTTAAAAGCCCACGAGCATCATGCTCTCTCTCTCTCTTTTAATTATAATTAGATAGAAAACTTTTATCCTGTCGTATGTAGCCGTTACTTTTAAGCTAAAAAAGGGGTGTAATATTTGATAGAATCACATTAGCGCATCCCGACGCTCGTTAAGAATGTTGAAAAATAACGATTATACTTTATATACGAAATGCAAGCTGTAAATTGAACAGAAAATTGGAATTATATATTCCTATCAGCATGTAACCAAACTTTTACCTTAATCAAACCAATTGCTTTCTAATTCTTGATAGGTAATCAGTAAATCCGAATCAATCTATTTTGAGAAACTTTTTAACAACATTGTTACATGAGACTATACTAATATACTGACTATTCGCCGACATGGTATATTTTTACCCAAAAGAACGAATCAGTGGGTTTATTCGACAAGTAAATCCTTGCTTCATTCAATTTTTCACCTTCGATAACTAGCGATTAGCAAAGAAACATGCGATTCCATGAAAGCACAATGATGATGCAAATAATGGTAGACTTCCTTTGATTCGACAAGACCACAACACGGAGAAGAGTGGGCGTCAGCTGTACACGAATTGTTCTATAGCGAATGGATTTTTGTCATGTCCAGGGATCTCATGTTCTATTACCATTAGAGCGGTACCTGTTCTTTTCCGGTGCCAATGCGAGACTGACAAGATGATGGAGTTGACGTGAATCTTTACCACCACCGATCACACCCTCTTAAGAGAACACTTAAATAGAATTAGTCTATCACTGGAATTGCTTTAAAACAGAGGTATTGTGTATAGATATCATCAACAAAGCCTAAATTAAGTCACAAACTTTATACCTAATTCCAATTTCTTATATGATTGAATCATTTCATGAGATAAATAATTGCTTTAAGAAAGGTATCTCATATGACAATGACATATCGCACGGGGTCATCGTCAACCTAGTCATGAATGACTACGTGTTTTGTCGAGCGAATCATTATATTTATGTACAAAGAAGTTACATAAGACATCCTCTCCTATGCTCTGTTGAAAGGTAAAATCATGTACTATAATTGTATTCTTGTAATGCACTTGGCAACAATAACTATAGTGCTTTAGAATAAATTTAAGCTATTACAGCTATATAAAGATGGGATTTATGTGGGGACAAGTTGAAGCAACAGTGGGTCCTAATGACTTTCTTTATTAAAAATTTCCTCTCCCTGATTGACGGGGCATGATACTTTCAGTTGCCTTGTCCTATAAAAAAACACAAGTCAAGCACGTAACAAATGCATGCAAGTCAAGAAATTAAAGGAGGTGGACCCAAACTGAAATTCCATTTCATTATTAGTGGAGTCATGTCCAACCCTTCTCAATTGATGACCCCCTTTATTGACCTATACATATAGCACGAAGTTTCCACCCATCGAAAATTCAAAAGATTTTGCTTCCAATAAGATCTTTCTTTCTCCACGTTTTTTCCACTCTCTCCATGTGAACGTTGGTTCCACGTTCCGTCAACGAACAAATCCACCCCTTTTCCCATCAATTCCTTCTTATACCCTATCTTTCTTCTTGTTCTCTTCTTCATGTTTTTTTTCCTCCTCCCTTCTTCATCTCCATCTTCTTTCTTCACCCCATGAGTCACGATCATAGGAAAATTGATTTATAGTTTCAAGGAACAATATCATGAATAAAAACTAGCTATCCTCAAAACTACTCTTTCTCAATGTCACCACACAAGACATCAATTTTGATGCAGTACCATGAAACCATGTTATACAGGTCCACTGATCTCTTCTTTCGGATTAAACAATAATTCCATTGATTGTTTGCTAAAGGAGGTGTACCCAAACTGAAGTTCCATTATTCGTGTAGTCGTGTCCAACCCGTCTCAATTGATGACCCCCTTTATTGACCTACATATATAGCACATCTCGAAAGTTTCCACCCATTGAAAATTCAAAAGATTTTGCTTCACATAAGATCTTTCTTTCTCCACATTTCTTCCACTCTCCCCACGTGAACGTTGGTTCCACATCCCGTCAACGAACAAATCCACCTCTCTTCCCTCTCCCCATCACTTCCTTCAGATACACTATCTTTCTTCTTGTTCTCTTCTTCAGTTTTTTTTCCTCCCTTCTTCATCTCCATCTTCTTTCTTCGTCCCACAAGTCACGATTATAGGAAAATTGATGTATAATTTCGAGGAACAATATCATGAAAAAAAAAAAAAAAAAAAAAAAAACTAGCTATCTCAAAACTACTCTTTCTCCATGTCACGACACAGGACATCAATTTTGACGTAGTACCATGAAACCATGTTGTACAAGTCCACTGATTTCTTCTTTCGAACTGAACGATAATTCCGTTGATTGTTTGATAAGTCCAAGGATTTACTCTTGAGTGCAATGATTTCTTATATTTTCTAGACACTCACGATACAATAATTGCAAAAACATAACTATGATATAATAAAATAAAACAAGAATTCACATGCAGTTAAAACAAAAAATAGGCTTGCATAAGGACTCACTAAATGGGCATAAAAGGTTTCGCATTGCAGTTGTCATTTGGAAATATCAAGAACATTATATGGTTAATATAAAACTTCTACACATGAGCGAGGCATGATCTTTCAATACTATTTTAATGCTTTGTTTGGGAGAGGGAGAAAAGAGGAAAGAGGAGGTGGGTGAAGAAAAATTTTCCTTAGTGGCCACTCTTCCAACATGGAATGGGGGAGGTGGGGGGTTCGAATCTCCACCTTCTTAGGAGGGGGTTGGGGTGGGGACGATTTAGTTTCAAGTGTGGGTTTCGACTCCCACGCCTTGCAAGGAGGTAGGGCAAAAGTCTGAGAGTGAGAGTTAGAGTAAAAGTAGAGTAGGACTGACCAAAAAAAAAAATTCCTTTTTCCTCCAATTCACTCTCGCAGTAAATATAGACTTTCCAATATTAGTTATTCATCATGTCACTACATAGTACATCAGATTTGACATGATACCATAAAACCAAGTCAGCATGCATCGGAATAGTTTGTTCTAATGTCTTCTCCAATGACATTTATTTATAGAATGTGGAAATTCCATGTAGGATTACCAAATGTAGGATAATACTTAAGAAACGCAATAGAATGAAGCCACACACTAAGAATATCATTGTTCAAACTTGAACATGATGAATTTGCATAACTCAATGATCACTGCAATCTCGCATATTAGGAATTCATACCTTGCCATGGTTATATTCCACAGTCAAAGCAGTACGGCTACTCCATCTTAAGATGTCTTGCAATTCGACATTCCAAAGCATAATCTGTGTCAAGTCACATGGGAGAAAGAATGAAGTTGCCAATGGCACCTATTATGAGTTAATGCCCCGTCTTCGCATATCCCTTGGGGATAATGGATCCCTGGTTTTATTGACGATGAATACGTCCGGAGGTGACAACCGGCAATGTGCATGGACAAATGTCCATGACTGAAAACACTAGAGACTCTTGACAATATTAGTGATCTACAGTGATCTTACAATCTACGGTGGTAAAGCCCATCTGAGTATCAATGCACACTGGACCATTTACTTAGTGGAGGCACCTCTTTAGCTGTCAATTAGACGAGATTTAAGTGATGTCTAATCTAAGATTTAATATCGACAGGTCTGTTCAGTTTTCCAATGGCTTGATCATCAAGTTGGTCTAGTTGCTTTAACACGTGGGATCTTTTGATAAGTCATTCAAAAACTCCTTGATGAGTTTACCCAAAGAAATAACGACCATCCAAGTGATGGGATAAGGAAGCAACCTGAATACATAACCCTTATTTTAAAGACTAGACGATAAAGATTGAGAGATGTAATTGTCGATTCCGTGCACTTTCATAAGTTGCAGGATATATATACTAGCCCCCTCGGAAGCACAACTCTGTAGAGGATTCCCGTCCAACTTGTTTTTGGGTGCTTTTCTTCCCTCAACTTATGACTCTTAAGGGAACGCCTTCAAGAAAAACCTCAAAAAATGTTGAGAAGTCAGCGCGTTTGCTTTAACCTTCCCATCAAAAGTTAAAGTACTACTCGAATAATTTAAGAAAAATCATGAAATGATTATATATGAAATTACGTGTCAATGTTTGTATGCCATGAAAATTTAAGGTATTTAGAGTTTAAAAAATTAAAACTAAGCGCACCCTAGAATTAGATTAAGTAATGTTATAGATATTTAGATATCTTGTAAAATGTAAAAAGTGTAAATTAATCTCCCTACTGCAATTATCTTATGGCCAAACCAAAGAAGCACAAGCCAGATATTTTCTTCTGCGATACGGGTTGTAAGTAGTTAAGGAAAAAACCGTTGGCCATCGCGTTAGGGAGTTGCTTGTTCGGTGCAAGCATACAATCATGACATGCCTATGCCGTCATGGGTGATGGTGCTAGATTCCTTAATAACCGATGAGTTTTCATCCATCACAGCCCATGAATACCCATTCATTTTAGATATCTTAGACGATACGTCCGAGGAGTATGCTTCTTCGATATATAAAGGAGAAAGCAACGGGTCTTCAGCACTTCACAAAGACCATTGAATTTACCAGAAACATGAAACTCTCGTTACTAAAGTTCGAGTTTAATGAATAACTAGGGAGGGAAGAGCAATTGGCCCTTTGCCATCCCACGTCGAACATGTGGATATCACAAAAATTGATGGTGTCATTATTTTTATAGATGGATGTGAAAAAGTAGTTTGTATGATTATTTTCACGCGCTAACTCAAGTCTTGAGTCACTCTTCGTTTGAAAGGGACAGGTCATCTTGGAAACTTCACTGCAGGAGAGGCTGAACGGGGTCGTTCATTCGGGGCATTAGTGTCCCCAGTTGCACGGCAAGAAAGACCAATGACACGAGGCACACGGGTCTGGAATTGCGAGGAAAAGTCGTGTCGTTCTCAGCTTGTGAGCGATGGAAATTCGGGGCTTAATATGTGGTCGAGGATCAACAAAGATAAAAAGACGTCCATGTAATAATGGCGAATGAGAGAGACCGTAAATATGAAGACTGGGGATCTTCTATTAAAAAGCCCATGTCAACTAATAAAACAAAGTCAATCAAGTTGAGAATACTACAGGAGTAGCGAATAGGACCCAACACCATCGCCTTCTCTTTGTGGCAAGAAACCATCGTATTGACAACCCATAAATGTAGCCGTCCAACAATATTATTCATGTTTTAGAGATTTTTGTTAGATAATTAAGTAATTTTAAATTGCCAAAGATATTTAGGATGTCAATGAGTTTCTTTTTTTCTAATATGACAAGAAAGCCGTCTTAAGATTCCATTGCAGACTTTGAATTGAAGTCAACCCAAATGAGTTAAGAATCGAGTGCATCCTGATAATTAAGGATTGCATAAATTCAATTCAAAGGAAAAAGAATGTTAAGAAATAAAAAGAATTATCCACTCTATTCTATTTTTATTGAAGAAAATTCTCCATAAGTTGTTAAAGTAACTTTATAGTTCCCTTGCTATCTTTAGGGAGAAAATTTATCAAAGGTGTTTCTGTTCTATTTTTGTTCCGGAGAAAAAAAAAACAGAAACAAGTGTTCCCCGAAACGTTACCAAATAGCCCCTTAGAAGACTTGAAAGTCACCAATAACATAAGGTATTAGGGTTCTTTGGGAAATTCAAGTTCAACTTATTTTTACTCGAGAATTGTGTATAAAGCAGCACTATATAAAGTGTATATGGTCATTAACAAGTTCAAGAAAATGCAAGTTCAATTCGAAATTTTGTAGGTTTTGTTCTTAATTCTTTATGATAACCTAAATCAGTATTGGGACAAGAGAATACTTGATGACGGTTGAAATTATGTCAAATCTTAAGTTTTTTCTTTTAGCTAGAACTTTTCCACTATAATTAAAGTTGGCTTCATCCATATTATATTTTTCTAAAAGATATAACTAAACAATGTATATTTTGCATATAAGGCGCATATATAGTGTTAATTAGAAATCACAATTTCTTACACAAAAAATAATACGATGATGAAAATAATACAATGTCAATACATAAAAGCTGAGATGAGATTATGTCATCTGTGGACATCTTTGCCCACTAAATCAATCTGGCAAAAGAACGCTTCAAGTGCCAAAAGTTGACACAAAGGGACACTAAGGTGCCAGAACTTACGAAAGTGACACTTAAGCGCTACTTTTTATGAAAAATGGGACACTTGAGTGCCACATCCGGCGAACCCCGCCGGAAATCCTATGTTGTATTTTTTTATTAATTTTTTTGTTTACGTGGCTCGTCGGAAGACTGACTCAGTAAAATACACACAAAAACGACATCGTTTTGGTATAATTTGAATTTTAATATAAAAATTAATTTAATTTAATTTAAAACATAATAATGATAATAATAATAATAATAATAATAATTTATAATTTTGAAAAAAGAAAAAAAAGGTGGAGGGAGGAGGCTGAGGGTCGAGCCCTCGCCGCCACCGCTGGGAAGGGCCGACGAAGGAGGGGAGAGGGTTGACCAGGGGTTGCTGGGCCCGGCCAAGGGCCGGGGACCTCGGCCGACCGGGCGGTGAGGGCCCGCGAGCCCTCGCCCCAGATTGGGGTGAGGGTCGCAACCCTTGCCTAAATCGGGTAGGGGTCGCGGCCCTCACCCAGATCCGGCAAGTGTCGCAGCCCTCGTCCAGATCTGGCGACCCTCGCCCCGATCTGGGGTGAGGGCTCGCGGGCCCTTGCCACCGTCGGCCGGGGTCGTGGGCTCGGCCAAGGCCCGGCGACCCCAGCCGACCCTCCCCCTCCATCAATGGCCCTTCCCGGCAGCAACGGGAGGTGGCGGCGACGACGGCTCGGCCCTCGCCCGCCTCCCTCCCTTTTTTAAAATTTTTTTTTTTTTTTTTTAAAATTTTTAGATAAATTTAGTTTTAAATTTAATTAAATTAAATTTTATATTAATTTTCTACCACTTCAGCACCAAAACGACGTCATTTTTGCATTGTCTAGCCACGTTAGCAGCAAAACGACACCATTTTGCACTTACTTCGCCGGAAAATCACCACGTCAGCATTTGGTCGGATTGGTACTTAAGTGATCCATTTTGCTCTGATTTTGATACTTAAGTGTCACTTTCGTAACTTTTGGCACTTAAGTGTCCCTTCGTGTCAACTTTTGGCACTTTAGGGGTCTGGGTGTCGAATACAACGGTAGCGATCTACCTTAAGCAAACTTATAGGGGTTTTGATAGAAATTTCTGAAAAAAAAAAAAAAAAAAAGTTTGAGCTTCAAAATGAAGATGACATTAATAACAATTTCTTACATGGAAAAGTCGCGTTACTCTCAGCCAACGAGCAGTGGAAATTTGGGGCTTGATATGTGGTGGAGGATCAACAAGGATAAAATATATATACATGTAATAATGGCGAATGAGAGAGAAACTTAAAAATGAAGACTAGGGGTCGTCTATTGAAATGCTCCTATCAACCGATAAAACAAAGTCAATCAAGTCGAGATTGTTACAGGATTAAACATCACAATTGACAACCCATATATTTAGCCGTCCAATGACACCATTTCATTGTAGGACCCAACATCATCCCCAATTTTTCTTGCAAGAAAACGTCACAGTTAACAACCCATATATTTAGCTGTGCAATGATACAATTTCATAGTTTTGGAGATTTTTCTTAGATAAGTTATTTCAAATTCCTTGAGATATTTATGCTATTAATGAGTTTTCTATTTTCTAATATGACAAGAAAGTCATCTTAAGATTAGATAGTAGACTTTGAATCAAAATGAATCCAATGTGAGTTAAATGCATCTTGATAATTAAGGACTGCAAAAATTCAGTTCAAAGGAAAAAAAATGTTAAGAAACCAAAAGAATCATCCACTCTATTCTATTTTTATTGAAGAAATTTCTGCTGAAGTCATTAGAGTAAAATATTTGAATTTTATAATTCCCTCACCATCTTTGAAGAGAATCTTATAGCGTGTTCAACAGTTTGACATAATTAGAAGACTTCAAAGTTGCCAATAACAAAAGGCGGCAAGGTTCATTAGGAGAATAAAGTTTTAATTTTTTTTACTCTAGAATTGTCAATAAAGTGACATTATATAGAGTTTACATCAGTCATTAATAAGTTCGAGAAAATACGAGTTCCAATTTAATGATATGTTGGAATATTACAACACCTCAACACATGGACCAGTGGCGATGTAGAATGGCGAACTAGTTGGCTTCAAACAATTCACAGTGACCATTGGACCATCGCGGTCCATTTTGCATGGGTTGTTGAGTCAATACAGTGCTTGAAGTTATACAGCACCCATGAATGACGGGGGAGAGAGAGCAGTTTTTTTTTTTTTTTTTTTTGCGACACGTCATCGACTAATATGATTTGGTGGGTGGAATAATTGATAGACTACACGTAGTATCGGACATCATGCAAGTATAGAACTGTGCAATTATCTTCACAAGCCAGCTCATTCTTCCACTCACTGCATCCCTTTGGGTCATTCTTCAATCGAAATAGCATTGCTCGGAGTGGCATTGCTAATCATTGCATGCAACAAAACAAAAGAGCAACAACACTACATAGACATTTGCAAAGCTGAGAGCATAAATCATGTCTCTGCTTGTCTTTGGGCAAAGCGAAATCGTTAAAGAACTGCTTGGTGTATGTGGCGATGGCACCATATGAAAAGATTGAAAAGAGATTTAATGAACCTTGTTTGATCAGAGACTTTGGAGTCACTTTGTCCTATAGAAAATATCAAGTCAGCCAATGGAACAACCGCACTCAGGTCAAGACATTAAAGGGGACAAAACAAGCCCAAGTTACATTATTAGTGGAGTCCCGAGCACGGCCCAATGGCCAACCTTGATTGAGACCCCCTGTAAAATCATCCACGCAAAAAATTTCAGAGCATCGTTTTATACATTTGATCTTTCTTTCTCCATGTAATTGTTGGGTCCACATCCCATCAACAAACAAATCCATCTTTCTTGTTATTTTCTTTTGTTAGAATATTTAAATAATAAATCGCACGTTCATCTAACAACTTAAATTTTTAGAACAGTTAATAGTGATCTTACAAAATCTCACTTGGTATCAGAACTACAAGTCCTGAGTTCAAATCTTACCAGGCCCCCTCCCTTATAATTTCATACTTAGTACTACACAAAAGACCAGACTAAGCGTGAGAAAGAGTGTTAGAATATTTAAATAATAAATCATGGATTCATCTAATAACTTAAATTTTTAGAACATATAGCAATAGTCCCACAAAATCTCACTTTCGTTCGTTTTCATCTCCCTTCTTCTCCAAATCCCTCCTTTAACGCCCGAGTCATGATCATAGGAAATTTTACACCCATTGAAAATTCAAAAGTTTCTTCCAACTCTCTTCACGCGATTGTTGGCTCCACATTTCGTCAACAAACAAATCTGTCTCTCTCCCCCATCACTTCCTTTTTCTGCACAATTTTTGTTTCTTATAGCGTGTTCCCTCACTATCTTTGAAGAGAATCCTATAGCGTGTTCAACGGTTTGGTATAATTAGAAGCCTTCTATTTTACTAAAGTGAGGCTATATAGAGTGTACATCAGTCATTAATAAGCAAGAGAAACTACAAGTTCCAATTCAATAATGCGTTGGAAGATTACAACCCCTCAATACATGGACCGGTGGCGATGTAGAATGGAGAACTAATCGGCTTCAAGCAATTCACAATGACCAATGGACCATCACGGTCCATTTTGTATGGGTTGTTTGGGTCAATATGGTGTTTGAAGTTATACATTGCCCATGAATGACAAAGATGAGACAAGCAGTTATCCTTTCGCAACCCACTGTCGACTAATCTGATTTGGTGGGTGGAATAATTGATAGACTGCACGAAGTATCAACCATCACACAAATATAGAACTATGCAATTATCTTCACAAGCCAGCTCATTCTTCTGCTCACCACACCCCTTCGATTCATTCTTCAATCGAAATGAGTAACTTATATTGCGAATGTCACCACAGTATGAAGCGACGTACTGCAAATTACTTGGAGTGGCATTGCTAGTCAGCGCATGCAACAGAACAAGGAGGACTGCCAACACTGCATAGACATCAGTGGAGCTAAGAGTATTAATCAGGTCTCTATTTGTCTTTGGGCAAAGCGAAATTGTTAAAGAACTGCTTGGGGTATGTGGAGATGGCACCATATGAAAAGATTGAAAAGAAATTGGATGAACCTTGTTCGATTGGGGACTTTGGAGTCGCCTTGTTCAATAAAAAAGACCAAGTTAGTCAACGGATCAAGTCAAAAAATTAAAGCCGAAGTTAATATTACTAGTGGAGTAATGGGCACGGCCCGGCGGCCAACCCTGATTGAGACCCCCCTAATTACTTTCTAAGCAATAGTCTTTACATTTTCTATAAAAAATAAAAAATAAAAAATAAAAAATAAAAAAAAATTAATTAACCTAATGACTGACGGGCACGATACGGAATATGTCTTTCTTAGCTAGAATCAAAAGGGACCCATACTTTTAGAATTATTGACGACAAAAGCAACCATAATTGTGTTTGATGTGGATTGGAGATTTGTGCGTGCAAGTGGTGCAATCACTTCAAACTATTGACATCTCTTTTGGTCTCCACTTCCATTTAACTATGGTGGATTGATATAATGAACCAATTTTGTTTCAAAAAGCTATATAGATGCAGAATGAAAAACCCAGGCTTGGCTATTAAATAAATTTTGATAGGGATGATTTACTTTGCGCAAAAAAGTGGTTCAAAGGTAAGAAAACAAGAAGAATTGACAGACTTGCTTTTTGGAAGCTCGCGCGAATCATGCTTTCTCACTTTTAGATATAAGTAGTCACAAGACTCTTGCCGTGTCTTATGTTGCGTTACCTTTGCACTAAGAAAAAGATGACATTGAAAGAATCATATAAGTGCAATCTTGACACTCGTTAGAAATGTTGAAAAAGCAACTATACTTTATCTACAAAGTACGTGTTGTAAATTGATCAAAAAATGGGATGTATATATGTTCCTATTAGCACATAACCGAAATATTACCTTATTCGAACGGGTTCATACAATTAATAAATCCTAATCAATACATTCTGAGAAACTTTTAACATTTACCATATGAAATTATACTAATCTATTGGCTATTCACTAAAATAGTAGTTGGAGACTCTTTTGAGTTTTGAGCATCTTTTTTGTTAGAGTTATTTAGGAAAATTAGGATAGTTTTTGTATCTTTCAAGATTATGTAACTATCCTCTATGATTTTACGTATCTTAATTGATATGTCATCTTATTTAGTCTTTCATAAAACCTACAAAAAGGCTGATAATCCTCATTTTGAATATACCAAAATTTATAGAAAATTCCTTATTTCTCTCTTTCGCATATTTCTTAACTTTTTTTTATGCTTTGAGGCACGGTGGCCTGAGTGGCAAATCTGTTTCGAATGTGATAAGTGTGTTCTTGTTGACATTATATTGATTTGCTGAATTTCATCACGAATTATGGGTGTTCATACGATGGCTCCGTTTGGAATCAGCTTTGGAAGGGGCTTTGGCCATCAAAAGCCCCTTGGGCAAATGTGTTTGTGTTTGGCAATTATTTTTGGAAGCCCATTTGGGAAATGCTTGCATTTGTAAAGGCCCTTAGCTCAAGGCACCCTCTCCCTTGCTTTGGCTTTCTGGCATTCTCGGCATGCAACAGTGAGGGGCTAAAAAAAAATTTTCTTCCCAAATTATCCTCATTGATTTTTCATTTTTCCGGTTTTGCCCTCACTATTCATCGTCTTCTTCTTCTTCTCCCGCGAGCGGTCGCCGGCGACTGTCGCCCAGACGATCGTCGTCGAGGGTGGCGCGACCAACGCTCGGGGGGGAGGGGCGCGACCGCCGCGCCATTTGGGTCGCGGCGAGGTCTGGGTCGCCGCGACCCAGATTTGGGTGGCAGGGTCGCGGCCACCCCCGATCTAGGTCACGCGACCTCGACGCCCCGGATCTAGGTCGCCGGAGGTCGAGGCGGCGTCGCGCGACCTCACCACCTCAGATCCAGGGTCGCCGGAGGTCGAGGCGGCGTCGCGCGACCTCGCCGCCCCAGATCCGGAGTCGCCGGAGGTCGCGGCGGCATCGTGCGACCTCGGGCGGCCTTTGTCGGCGGGGTCACCGGAGATCGCCGGCGGCCGCCTGCCCCTTGCCGGTCAATTTTTTTTATTTTTCTTTTGATAATTTTTTTTATCACAAAGTCCTTTGTAAGTGTAATTCGCCCAAACACCATTTTGCTCAAATATACTTCACAAAGGGCTTTCAAACTATAATTTACCAAACATAATTTGCATTTTGGAAAACATCTTTAACTCAAAGGTCTTTGTATTTTCCTAAAGACTTTCCTCAAAAGTCTTCCCAAACGTACCTGATAGACCATTTGCATCTCTAATTACATTGGCTAAAGCGCTTTAGCATGATATGATGAAGGAGCTGCAGACTGAAACGGCTGCTTGCGTCGACGCTGATACGATGGCAAAAAGCGCCGTTGAGGAATTCAGCCAGTCGGCTCGTTTTCAGGAACTCTTGTATGAGGCCACAGACCAGATGGTTGCAATGACGGTGAAGATGTGCTTTTTGTTATCTTCTTTTTCTGTTTTTCTTTTCTCTTTAAAATACATTTTCTGTATTACCCTTTATTCTTTTCTTTTTCAAGTTGGGTGTTATGGATGGCTGATAGTTTAGAAATTAGAATACTTCCTTATAAAGTGCTGGAGTTGAGCCACCGCAGGATTTCATAGATACATAAAAAGAAAAAAATTACTAGATTGAAGAGAGTTATCCTTTTGAGTGAAACAAACTTGGGGTCCTCGGGTGGTTCATGAAATTTAATTTAACTCTATTTTATGAAAAGTAATTTTGGAAGGATAAAATCGTGCTTGTTTTTACATATATAAGCTGATATTTTATAAATTCTTGGGTCGGATCAATATAGCATTATTGCCCCCATCATTGCTCTCCCCGGTCGATTGTAGTAGGAGTGCAATCCCAACACTTTACGAAGAGAACCCATCCGAAAAGACGATTTCCATCGGAGCTGATTCTAATGCAAATTCTATCCCCCTTGGTTTCCTGCTCTCCTTAGGCAGCAATAGAAAAGGGGAATTATTACGAGACTCGTTTCAAAAAATCCTTAACAAGTTCCAAGAACATGAGTATCATCTCAAGATTGTGTTTCCACAAAACGGCACCAAAACTTTGATGCACGACTTAAGAATCACCGAATCAACCAAAACTCTGCTGCATAAATCAATCTGCATCACGGAATTCAGGTTAAGGCCGGATCGCCCACCGGTACACGAATTAGTTCCTGCAAGAGGGAATTGAGGATCTTAATTGCACAAGAAGAGCAAGATTAGATAGTGAGGGAGGTTTCATCTTATATAGGCGCTCCCCTTAGTGAGTTGTCAAGTCGTGGTTGATCGATTGCAGCTTTGGGTGACGAATGGCAATGTACACGCACAAACGTCCATTAGTAAAGACACTTGGTACTCCAACAATATATAGTGTTCTCCGGTGGTAAAACTAATTTAAGGATTGATGCACGCTAGACTTTTAGTAAGTGAAGGCACAATGTGTCTGTTGACTAGACAAGATTTAAGCATGTCTAATCTAAAGACACTTGGTATTCCGAGAATATAGTATCGCGGCACCACTATGTCTGTTTTCCATTTTTTTTAATTTTTTTCTTTTCTTTCCCTCTCTTTCTTTTTTCTTTTTTTTCCTTCCCTTCTTCCTATAGCTAGTCGCCAAGCCTCAACGACCAATTAAAGGCGAGGGCCGAAGAGATCGACTAGCAAGGCTGACTAGCAAGGCCAACCTCACCTAGCCAAATATGGCGAGGTTAACCTCGCCTAGCAACAACGAGGTGGAGCCATGCCAGGAGCGGGCGAGGCTCACTTCACCAATGGCTGGCAAAGGCAAGCTTCAGACGGAAAGGTTGATCTCGCCAGTCCTTGCCTTTGAACAATTGCCAAGACTCGACAACTGACTAGAGGAACAAGGGAAGACAAAGAACAGAAAAAAAAAAATAAAAAAAATATTTAAATATTATTAAAAGTGTCCATGTTAGCACCGAACACGTCACTTAGGACGACCGGTGTATATATAATGTTACCTAAAAGTTAGAATTTATTACATGAATAATAATACGAAGAAAGAGATAACTCAATACAATTGTCTATACATTTAGGGTAAAGATGAGATTATGTCTTCGTTTACATCTTTGCAATTGACATCTTTCCCATTAAATGCATTATATTGGAATTTACCTTAAGCAAACTGACATGGATTTTGATATGCTTTTTTTCTAAACAAAAATTTTGAGCATGAAACTAAATAAGAGATTAAATTCTCTATAGCAGATATTTGTAATTTTTATTTTTGTGGGAAAATTTCAAATATAGATCTAAAGTGTAAATATTTTTTTTTTAAAAAATCTAGATTGAACCCTGTTTTAAATAAAGTCACGAGGTAACCAATTTAATCTCAAATAATGATTTGAACTCACTCTCTTGTTAAATGTTGGCATGGCAACTGTTTCCAAAGACTAAAACAGGGGCAATTTTATATTTTTAAAAAAAAAAATTTACTTTACTCTAGATCGTCATCTTGAAGAACAATTGCTAAACAAATTTCGTCCAAAATTTTCCCGCCCTCAGGTCTGTCCCGCCCATAACGAATCGCTTCTCACCCCTTTCAAGTTCTTCCTTGGAAGCTCCATCCTCCTCAGCTGGATGAAGGAGCGTTCGATTACATCTAAGGAGCTTAAAGAGGCTAGGATTCTTCAACTCTACTTCTGATTCTTCGGGTTCACTCGATTCACTCGATTGGAAATGGAGGGTCGACAGTGTAGATGTGGAAGTTAGGCGATTTATTGGCGACGTAGTTTTCGCACATGTCCAAAAACCGGCGCAAGTGTACTGATTTGCTTGAATTTCGTGCGCCTTCTTTCTTTGTTGATTGTGGATCCCTTGTGGGAATGATGGCTTCTCTCAAAGAACTCACACTTAATGACACTGGAACAGAGGACAATGAGGAAACTTGAATTGTTGAGTACTATGAAGTGCGTCTCCCTGACTGAACTTCCTAAATTTGTTGGTGACTTTCGAGGTGCGTCTCACTACCATGGTCCATTATGATGTCGCAGAGCTTCCAGAATTGATAGGAAAATTGGAAAACATCGTCTTCATGAGGCTTAACAAATTTAAGAAGCTCGAGTCTCTTCCGCCTCTTCCATTGAGTTTGGTAGAGGTTAATATTGCAGACTGCATGGCAACGGAGATGGTCTCTGATCTGTCTGAATTGGAGAACTTAGAGGAGCTGAACATGGTGAATTGCGAGAAAGCGGGGGATGTTCCAGGACTCCAGAGCTTGAAACCTTGAGAAGGCTATACCTGACTGGATGCCACTAGCGTTCTTCGGTAGTTAAGACGATAATTTCTAAGGTTCTCTCTCTCAAAAAGAGAACAAAAGAATGCATCCACAAGTCCGAAACCTCTGGAAAAGGAAAATTTTATGCGTCAAAACCTCATTGCACGAAAAAGTGGCGAATCATGCCATGCGGGTATAGCAGTCAATTGTAAATTGTAATGCTCGTTTATATAGCAGTCATGACAGTTTGATATTTTGCAGGTTTCTTTTATGCGTTCCCAGTCTGCGAGGGAGTGAAATTCCAGATTCACCAAATCAAGAGGAAGTGAGCTATGCGGTCCACGAAAACCCTGTTCACAGAGGTGTAGTCTCCTTCATCACCAGCGACTTTCCCCGAATATTTGAGAGATCATATTCTCACAACTGTGGATAATCCAGGCAAAGATACTTAAAATGAACACATCTATCTCCAGCACTGCTTTGCCCTAGAAGGGAGTTTCGAAATTGGACGAAGATCAGGTTCACTCATGTCAGTTCTCAGATTTCTACCCGTTGCTTTCCAAGTTGAAAGAGAAGGGCACAAAATTCAGGTGGCAAAGCAGAACCCACCGTTTATTGCTGGAATTCAGCTGAAGTAACGTGGGGCACATTCGATTTTCCAGAGAAACGATGACTTTGATGGAGATAAGCAGCAATGAGATGATGGCTAACGGTCTTTATCGAAAAAGCTTGCCCAGTTTTTAACTCTCTGTAGTTGTCGCTTCAATTTGGTCTATAGTAAGCCCCTGGAAAATAGAAGCAGAAAAGATTGAAGAGAAGGGAACAGGCTTGTGCCTATCAATTGAAATTTGATTCCTGGAAACGAAATCTGAATATACCAGAAGCTCCCTTGTAAACTTGTAATGACATGAACTAGAGAATCCTGAGCTCTTGTTCAGTTGTTTCGAACTCTGTTATTACCCAGAGTGCTCCATTATATACATATCCACCTTTATTCTATTGCAAAGTGTGAGCAGTTCTTTCTCAAATGGCTTTTCGTGCTGATGGATGTATAGAACTTGCTCTTTCTCAATGGTACTATCGAATATTCCCCTTAATACAAGCACAAAGACAGAACTCCGGGAAAGGAGAAATCAAAACCAGGCATAATTTGTTAACTGAACATGTGAGAGCCAAAAGATGATTGAAAATGCTAACAACAGTATAGCTAATGGCTTTCCAATAATTCTAACAGCAAGCATTTGGCCAACAAGAGTATATGAAACATCTAGGATCACAGCAAGCATTTGGCCAAGTGATTGTTAATAATCATCATTACCACCTCATCATAAAATAGCAAGTGATTGGCCAAGCAACCATCATCAACTTATCATTAAACACTTGAATTTCATTAAACTTGAATATTTACATTTAAAAAAAAAAGGAAATGAGTTTACAAAAAAATTAAACTGCCCACCGATCACATCCATTTGTCACTACTGCAGTTTTTGAATGAGCAGTTACCGAAAGTAGGACTACCAACCATGACTTCCACTACTGCAGTTGTATGCCAAACACCACAAGCAGCTCGAACAGTGCGAAGCCCTTTCAAGGGATCCACTTCCTTGGGTATTGATACACTTTTCCAATCTCCATGGCCCAGAACACCGGAGGCGCCATCACTGGAAGCAAGTAACTGGCCAGCAGAAGTGACAACTACAGCGTGCCAAATTCAACAGGAGAGGGATGAGACATCACATATACACCTTCCAAGGGTCCCCTCACTCTTTTTGATACCCAGTGGCTCACTTCATTCCCATGTCCAAGAAGACCAAAACTATAAGCTCCATCACCCCCGAGTGTATAAATCACCTGAACATGTATGATACTCACTTCATATATGTATTGCTGAGAGCATCTATTAGGTTTCGATGCAAGACATAAGAGTCCAGCCATGCCCCAGTCTCTCACCCCATCTCTCCCCTAGGAAAAACTATCTCCTTGCTTGGACTTTAAAGCAGCATGTCATCCACCACAAGCAATATTCTGGACATCAAGTCCGACTGCAGACTCCAAGTCCTTAGAAAGCGAGGAACCCATTTCTACTCCAACATTAGCTCGCAGTCCATGAAGCCCACCACCAAGAACACCATCACCTGTGCCTTCTTCCCCCCCAAATAGAAACTTCCGCCATAGCAACACCTTCATCCTGACCAGAACAAACACCAGAAACTAAACTCATTCACGATCCCGCACCATCGCCCTCCCTCCATGCCTACACTGTCCACCCTCCAATCCAATCGAGTGAATTGAACAAACCAGAAGAACCAGAAGTAGAATCGAAAAATCCTAGCCTCTTTAAACTCTGTCGCGACCTACCCTCGAGTGGAGGGAACAGGTTTAGGGGTACTGCCTAAAGGATGGGCCTATGACCCATGATTAGGCACAGACTCTCCCAAGCCCATACCTCGCGTGACGTTGGGGTATTTTTAAGAATTTTGCAAAAAGAAATCGCCACTAGCCTATTGGGGTCAGCTAGAAATCAAGTGAAGCACGGGAGCATACTACACTTTTTACGCAAAATCTAGGGTCGGGGACTTGATTATACTAATTGATCAATTAGTGCCATTTCGGTACCTAATTTTGTTCATTTTAGAAAAAATGATTTTTGTCAAGCAATTTGGATTGATTTTATACCTATCCACTAACATGCGAGATGATTATGCGGATACGCAACCATTAAAATAACAGTTAACAGCCAAGAAAAATGTTTAAATAAATTGCATGGGAGAGAAAATATTTAACATTAAGGAAAAGATAAATGCCAATCTTAATTGGATTAAAGGGATCAAAATAGTAAAAGTATGCAAACAAGGGTAATTATCTTTGAGAACAATTGAAACCCTAAGGTAAAATCCTAAGGGTTTACTCAATCTTTTAGCATAATTTTAGAGTTAAGAAACTTCCAATTTTTGAGAAAACAGCTCATAAAGTCTTTTGTAAAAATTTTCAAAAGAAAATTTGAATTTCCTGACATTTTTCAATTTTCAAATTTTTTTATTTTTCTAATTTTTATCATTTTATAAAAAAACTCGAATTTTCAATGTTTTCTAAAAATAATTTCAATTTTTTAATGTTTTCTTAAAGTTGTTGACCTTTCGGAAAAGTTTTTGAATTTAAATTTTTTTCCGATTTTTTTAAAATTTTTTAATTATTTTTTTCTTTTGTCCTTTCCCTGTTTTGTCCTATTAACTGCACTCTCCCTCCCCTTTTCAGCGACTCCTATTCCCGAAGCCACTTTCTCTCTTTTCTTTTTCTCCTTTTTTTTTTATTTCTTTTATTTTCTTTTCCTTTTATTTTTCTTTTGCCTTTTGGACTTCTTCTTCTTCGTGCGTTCTCTGCACGCCGGACGCTCCTTCTACGCCTTCCCCAAAACTTCACCGAGACAGCAACACCAGCATAGCAACTAGCGACCCTTCCACCGCCGAACCGCCACTGTCTATCGGTTGTCCACTCTGACCGGCAACGACCACCGTCGGCCACAAACGCCGGCGGCCAAACCATTTTCGAGCACAAAAACCCCCTCGGCTCAAGAATACACGATTGCTCCACGAAAATCGTATGAAATCGCAATGGAAACATAAAAGGCAGGCACGGTCCGACGTATATAAGAGCAAGCACGAACCAAACCGAGATTCAACCAGGTTGCTTCTCAGTTCTCTCTGGGACATTTTGTCAAACACATGAGGCACGCTACTATAACGAGGGGTTTTTGGCTCAACGAAGCTCGAACCATAACGGGATCTTCGACACACGACAAACAAGACATCAGAAACAAAAAGTAAGGCAATGCAGGCCGGGGCTCGCGTGAACTGAACGGCCACGAGCTCCGGTCTGGTGTACCCGAGAAAGAGAGCACACACAAAGGCCCAGGGGACTTACCTGGTTCGGGTGGGGCGCGGTGGCGGACGGCGGCTCTCGGGCGGACGACTGACGATGGCGAAGCTTTCCTTCGAGCTCTCTCTCTCCCTTCGGGTCGTCCTCGCCTCTCTCGCTCTCCCTCCCTCTCGGTTTCTCTCTGGTTCCTCTCAGCTCCTCCTCAGCTCTCTCGGTTTCTCACAGTTCCAGAAGAAGGGCGTCGGGGAGCCGGATTCCGTGCACGGTCGAGCCTCTCTTTGGCTCTCCACCCTCTCTCAAGTACTTCTCTCGCTCCAGCTCTCACTCTCGAGCACCTCTCTCGCTCAAGCTCTCTCCGTCTCTTCGGTCCCCCCTTCTCTGCTCTCTCCGTTCTCTCCCACCGTGCTTCTGTTCTCCCCCTTTTTCTGTTCATCCCGTTCTGCTTTTTCCTTGCCCGATGCCCCTCTGCCCCTCTCTGCTCTGACCTCTGCTGCCTTTTTGCCTTTTTTGCAGGTTTGCGCGCGCGAGTTGGAGGAGGGAGAAGGCTGGCGTGGGCCAGGCCAAAAGGAAAACGGGCCTGGGCCGCGCAGGGGAAAGAGAAGCGGGCGGTGGGCCGGGCCAATGCCAGATCCGGCCCGACTCGACCTCAAGGCGTTTTTTTTTTTTTTTTTTTTTTTTTTGTTGTTTTGTTGTTTTTTTTTTTCTTTTTTTTTAGCGACTAATTCCTAATTTTGTACATGATTAAATTCTAAATAAAATCGTAAAATTTAGGTGTCAACAAACTCCTTAGATGCAATCGATGCTCCTGCTCCTCCAGCTAGGGATGGAGCTCGCGGGTTAGAACTTGAAAGGTGTAAGGAGCGATTTGTTTTCGGCGGACAGCCTTGTGGTAACGAGGAAATTTTGGTCAAAAATTGTTCAGCGATTGTTCTCCAAGGTAACGATCCTCTAGTTCATACACCTGTTCATCATAAATCTAGAGGTAAAATCATGAAATTTTGGATGAGATTATCCGCCGATTGAAAATTTAGCTAGACATCAGTTCACTCATTTGCAATTACGATGGTTACTCAAAGTTCTTATTTAAAACAAACTTCATTTCCCTCATTTTTTATAAATAAATAAAAAAAAGGCCTACTTCAGATTCGTAATTGAAAATTTTGTTAATTTTTTTGGCGGGTAGAGGGTTGCCTCTCATTCTCCCCCTTCCCTCCATGGCCAATATCGGGTATAGATGAATTTTCATTTATTGAAATCACCTTAACTGAGTGATCTAAGAGAAAATTGTAATCTTTAGATATTATTACTCGTTGATAATTTCATGTCAACTTTAAAAAGGATTATGAGTTCTTTCAAAAATAAGCTTCATTGAGTTGTTTCATTCAAGATTATTTCTTTTCCATTTTGATAAAAATTGTTTTTAGCATAGATAGATGATGTCCACTCTACAAAATGTACACATATATGTTTTCTTTGATAATGAATTTATAAGTCGAAATCAATTATTTTCTATATCGAGAAATCATACGGTGGCAATGGAGCATATAGGAGTAAGATCCTGAGTTATCGTTAGTTTTTTCATTGGCATTATCCAAAATCACGTAACGAGGGAGGACAATTCACAATGGCCATCACCTTCCTCCTCTGTTTTTGTCCTGGCTTTCTGACAAATTTTTTGTCCTTATGAAGGTGCAAGAAAGTAAAACTATATGTACAATAACACAACATTAATATAAGAGCCAAAAGAAGACAATCTCAAAGTAAATAGGGTCGAGATAAACTAGCTCAACTCCCTCCCAACATAATACTAGATTGTGGGCAAACGTACAAAGCTTTTCCAATGAAACAGCACAAGCTTCTCTAAACAACATTGTTATCTCTAAAAGGAGAACTAGTTGAAATTACCGAAGCACGTGGTGAAGTAGAGAGTATTTCTAGTTCCATCTCGAATTTGTCATTGTTAACTGACACATCTGGTGGGTAGATAAGCGGTTTTGGAGGCATATGAAGTTTACCAATATCTCCTTCCAGCATTTCTAGGACTTTGTTCATTGGAGGGCGATGGTCAGGGTTTAATTGTATGCACCAAAGTGCAACTATTATCATTTTTTTTAGCACCTTCCTTTCCTCTTCTACAACTTCTTCCATTTCAACACTTGTACCTTCACCGAATTGGTCATACACCCACAACGGAAAATAAATTTGGCTTGAGCGTTCTACATTTGCATTTATATTATTCCTTCTACTTGCCATTTCCATGAGCAACATCCCGAAGCTGTAGACATCCGCTTTATAAGATACGCCACCAATGCTTTTGTAAAACAACTCAGGTGCCATATATCCCAAGGTTCCTCTTGCAGCAGTTAATGAAACTATGCTATGATCCGTGGGATAAAGTTTTGCGAGTCCAAAGTCAGAAACTTTCGGAATAAAATTCTTATCTAAAAGAATATTATGAGGCTTGATATCGAAGTGTAGTATTTGCATGTCACACCCCCGATGTAAATATTCAATCCCCCTCGCGATCCCAAGAGCGATCTCATATATTTTCATGTAATCAAGAAACTTATCACCTTCCTTAGCAAAAATGTGCTTATCCAGAGACCCATTTGTCATGAGATCATACACGAGAGCTTGTTTCGAGCCTTCAAAGCAAAAACCGATGAGTTGCACTACATTAATATGGTGAATTCTTCCAATAGTAGCCACTTCACTGATAAAATCTTGGCCATGGGCCTTGGATTGCTTCAAAATCTTTATGGCTACTTCATTTCCGCTTTTGAGCGTTCCTTTGTACACGGAACCATACCCTCCTTCACCTAGTTTGTGCTTAAAATTTCTAGTGATCTTCTTGATGTTCAAGTAAGAATACCTTATGGGAAAAAAGTGGCTATGAGCTTGCAAGAATTCTTCGACATTCTTATCCATTGCTAAGTGCCTTCTTCTATACTTGTAGATCAAAAAAATCGCGACAAATGGCGTCCCGATATACAAATTTCGCTGCACAAAAAAACATTGAGGAAAATTTTGATAGGTTAGAATAAGTTCTTTTTTAAATTATTTCAAGAACGGTTCACTGTAGCTTACCTAGTAAGGCTGTAAACTCTATAGTTGTCCAAAATGCAAAAAAGTTGACACCTGTGAAAGGAAGGAATTATCAGAAAAAGGAATTGAAGAAATATAGTTTGGAAAACAAAAATCACTAGGAATCATAGTAGCAAGATACACTGTATAAGTTGAATTTTGTCCTAAAGAATATGAGAAGTGGGATACGTGCATTTTCAAATAAATGGAAATAATAAGCGTCATTTCCCATAGATAATAGCTGGGAGAAGTGCCAAAAAAGTCCTAAACCTTTTGTGTTTGTGCCAATTTAGTCCTAAACTTTTTTTTGGTGCCAATTTAGTCCTAAACCTTTTTATTTAGTGCCGATTCAGTCCTTTTGGCCGGATTTTGCTGACTGGACGCCGGCCGGCTGACGTGGATAATTTTTAATAATTTTTAATAATTTTTAATAATTTTTTAATAATTTTTAATAATTTTTAATATTTTTCTTTTTTCTTTTTTTCTCTTTATTCTCTTTTTTTCTTTTTCTTTTTTTTCTTTTTCTTTTTCTTCTCTCCTCCTCCCTCCGCCGCTGGCCGGACCACGGCGACCGGCCGAGGCGACGGCCGGCGAGGCTCGCCGGCCGCCTAGCCGGTGGCCGCGAGGGCGGCCTCCCGGGCGGCGAGGCTCGTCCTCGCGGCGAGCCTCGGCTCGGCTCGTCCTCGCCGGATCCGCGAAGGGTCAAGCCTCGCCCATGGCCGGCGAGGCTCGACCTCGCCGGATCCGGCGAGGGCGAGCCTCGCCGGCGCCGCCCGAGCCTCGATTCGGCGAGGTCGAGCCTCGCCGGCCATGGGCGAGGCTCGAGCCTTGCCGGATCCGACGCAAGACGGCCTCCCGCCGGGCTGGCGATGGCCGGCGAGGCTCGACCTCGCCGAATCGCGGCCTCGCGCCGGGCGGGCGAGGGTCGAGCCGCGGCGCCGCCCGGGCCGCGATTCGGCGAGGTCGAGCCTCGCCGCCATGGGCGAGGCTCGACCTCGCCGAATCGCGGCTGGGCGACGCCGGCGAGGCTCGCCCTCGCCGGATCGGCGAGGTCGAGCCTCACCGGGCTCGACCTCGCCGGCATCGCCCGGCCGCGAGGCCGCCCTCGCGGCCACCGGCGAGGTGGCCGGCGAGCCTCGCCGGCCGTCGCCTCGGCCGGTCGCCGTGGTCCAGCCACCGGCCGGAGGGAGGAGGAGAGAAGAAAAAGAAAAAAAGAAAAAAAGAGAAAAAAAGAATAAAGAGAAAAGAGAAAAAAAAAAATATAAAAAATATTAAAATATTAAAAAAAATATTAAAAAATATTAAAAAAATATTAAAAATTGTCCACGTCAGCCCGGCCGGCGTCCAAATCAGCAAAATCCGGCCAAAAGGACTGAATCGGCACTAAATAAAAAGGTTTAGGACTAAATTGGCACCAAAAAAAGGTTTAGACTAAACGGCACAAACACAAAAGGTTTAGGACTTTTTTGGCAGTTCTCCGATAATAGCTGGTAAAAGAAACTCCATTTCTTTGTTAGCAGTAAACAATCATAGAGAAAGTGATTTTCATTTTTAATTAATAATTTTCTTCCTCATATTGATACATGAATATAATTTTTTAAGGACTTTATTAACGAGCGTCTCTTGAATTATTAGTTAAGTGACTAATTAAGGAACTAATTAAGAAAATGAGAAAATCTGAACCCTATGCCAACGAAAAACTAGTCATATAGCTGCTCGCACAATCCAGGCACATGTGTATGCATAGCTGATAATGGGTCTTTTCGGGATGTCTTCTACGGTCACTTGTTTACATTTTGGCGAATCTAACAACTTCTATATTTCGATTTTAAAATGTAACGCAAAGCTCCTAAAACCTTTCAAATACGCAAATGTTGATACTATAACATGTAAATTCTGTCATTATTTTCCTGGATTTTAAATATTTCTTTCATTTTCCAGTTAAGAAGATAAAGTAGCAAGTGAAAGAGCATCCAGAATCATGCAAAATTGCGGTAAAATTTCATTGTCAACCGATGCTTACCACCAGTGTAGAGAAAGGATCTGCAACCCTGATGGCCTTTGTAGATGCTATAGAAATCAAAGAAGCAAAAGAAAGTTGGCTTCCAAATTGCATTTCGAAAAGTTTGACCAAAGTAGACAACAAATCCATCGGCCATGATGTTATGGATGCGCTCATAGTTGTAGGAGCTACTATTAATTTGCTCTTTATCCCCAAAATCAATTGATACCCATGTCCATCTGCTAATGGTGCAAAAATCCTTAACATCTAATGCTTTTGGATTGATCAAAGCATACAAGTTCCAATTCGATAATGTGTTGAAAGAGTTCGACCCCTCAATACATGGAGCAGTGGCAATGTAGAGTAGAGAGCTAACTGCCTTTGAGCAGTTCACGATGATCAATAGACCACCACGGGCCATGTAGTATGGGCGGGCCATGTAGTATGGGTTGTTTGGATCAGAAAAGATCTTAGAATTGTACAGCGCCCATGAAGCCCATGAATGACTGGAGAGAGACGAGCAATTATCCTTTTGCAACCCGTTGTCGATTAATCTGATTTGGTGGGTGGAATAATTGATAGACTGCACATAGTATCGACCATCATGGAAGTGTAGAACAGTGTGATTATCTTCACAAGTCAGCTTATACTTCGAGTCACCACACCTCTTTGGATCGCTCCTCAATCGAAACGGATATCCTATATTGTGAATATCACCACAAGATGAAGTACATTGTCGATCACTCGGCTCGACATTGCTAGTCATAGCCAAAAATAGAACAAGAATGAGCAGCAACACTTGATAGATACTCATGGAGTTGAGAGCATTAACATGACTCTTTTCGACTTTTGGGAAAGGAGAAATTGGTGAAGAATTGTTTGATGTGGGTGGAGGCACAATATGAAGCGATTGAAGAAGGATAGGATGAATCTTGCTTGATTAGAGAATTGGAGTCGCGCCGTCCTATAAAGAGAAGCCCAAGTCAGTAAACGGAACAAATGCATGGAAAATCCAGAAATTAAAGAGGTGGACCCAAACCAAAGTTCAACCACCCAGATATAGAACGCATCTTGGAAATTTACACCCAGTGAAAATTCAAAAGTTCCGTTTGTCACGGGGGTTTTTCTCTTTCTCCTGTCTCTCTCCCCTTCCGTCCACTTTTTCTCCCCGCAATTGTTCGTTCCACACCGCGTCAACAAACAAATCCATCTCTCTCCCTTTATCCCTCTCTCCCCCATCAATTCCCCTCTGACACACGGTCTTTCTTCTCATTTTCTTCTTCATCTTTTGCCTCCGCCCTTCTTCTTCTCCATCTTCTTTCTTCACCGCACGAGTCACGACCATAGGAAAATTGATGTATAGCTTCGAGTAACAAGATCAAAAATAAAAACCAGCTTGCCTCGAAACTTCTTAATCTTATATCAGTTTTGACACGGCAACCACCAAAACCGTGTTACATGCGTCCACTCCTCTATTCTTTTGAATGCGACAATAATTCCGTTGCTTGTTAGACAAGTCCAACGATCTATTCTTGTCCGCGATGATTTCTTATGTTTTTGGGCACTCAAATAGATTAAAATCAAGCTAGTACATTGCGCAAGGGAGGCCAAACGCATAATGGACTGGATTGTTAAAGCCCAACGTCTTAAGATTTTACCATGTAATTGGATCTCTAAGCCTCCTCAAACCTTGTGGGACCTTTTATGTTCGGAGCCCATCTTTCTTTTCATTCAGTCTTTACTTATAAGTAATGAAGGCTAAGTTTATCCAACCTAAAAAAAAAAGAAGATTAAAATCACAATTCAATAATCTACAGAAATATAACTATCGCAGGCTGAAGTACGATAAAAATTCTTATACGGTTAAGAGTAGAAAATAGGGCAGTATAAGGACTCATTAAATGGGCATAGGAGGATTCACACACCCCATCTGTTATCTGGAAACATCAAGAAAGATATACGGTTATTTTTTAACTTTCACACATGAGCGGGACATGATCTTTTGATCCTACTTTAATGCTTTGTTTGGAAGAGGGAGGAAAGAGGAACAAGGAGGTGGGTGAAGCAAATTTTTCATTTTTCCCCCAATTCGCTGTCACATGATATTCAAAATTTTTGAAAATTAGTATTTCATCATGTCACTACATAGTACATCAATTTTGACAATACCATGAACCGTGTCACCATGCATCGGAAAATTTTGTTCTTATTTCTTCTGCAGTGACATTTATTTATAGTATGCAGAAACGAAATGCAGGATTACCAAACATAGGATAATACTTAAGAAACACAGTAAAATGAGGCCATGCGCTAAGAATAATCAATGTGCAGACCTGAATATGATGAGTTTGCATAACTCAATGACCATTGCAATATCGCAGATATAGGAATTCTTACCTTGCCATGGTTATATTCCACCATCAAAGCATTATGCCTACATCTTAAGATGTCTTGGAATTCGACATTCCAAAGCCGAACCTGTGTCAACTTACGTTGCATGGGAGAAAGAATGGAGTTGCCAATGGCACCTTTTATGCATAAATGCCACACCTTTGCAGATCTCGAGGATAATAGATCCTCGGTTCTGTTGATGATCAAAATGTCCTGTGAGGTAATCCTGAACTCACAATCGTAATATTTCATGGAATGTAATTTAATAAAAGAACAGACTGGAGAGAACAGAATTAACACTCAATTATATGTTGTAGTGAAATGACTCTCCTGATCATAGATGCCTTGCAATCATGTTGACTTATTGATTCTGACCATCACAGTTAGAAAATCTATCTGAATTGCATAACAAAGGTAACGATGTCTTGATTCATGCACACTGACAGGATTATTTTCAATGTCAGATCACTTTTTTCAAGATTTCAGGACTAAGAACAGAAAAACGTGGGAGCAACCAAGGAAACATTGCTATCGACTCAAGGTGGATTCCTTTGTAATTGACGGTTACACAAATACAAAGATTAGCCACTTTTCTTCTTGCTTTAACCTTAAAATGGAGCATACTCAGTCATTTCATTCAACTGGGCATCGACCATTTTCTTCGAACTTAATAATGGCTTTGCAGGTTTAGGGATGAAAAATATGACTTTCTATCTTCACCTAAGGAAGTCAAGCTAGAATTTCGCCTGAAAAAACCAAAAGCCTTCAACTGATGAAGCTTTGAGAATACTTGGTAACTATGCAATTTCCATCAATTTTGCCATGAACTTCTGCTAATGAAATTGAGCAACCCCTAATTTTTACGCTTTGTGCACCAACTTTTATACCTTCTTCTTTGCAAATCTCTCAGACGAAACATTAAGCAGCTTGTTGATCGACATTCCTTCACCTATAATCTTCTTCTTCACCTCGTACCTATGCTTGATTCCACTGTTGAGTTTGTAACCAAGAAATGCAGGGAAATCCAATAGCTCATCAAGGTCACGTCCCATCTCCCCCACCAAATATTCCACTTTTTCCTCCAGAGAATCAGGATTGTATTGAAGTATCTGAGGATGCTTCTTACTCATGAGAAGCACGTCTTCACAAGAAAACCCATAACTCAAGAAGAGCTCGATCACCTTCTGCATATTCTCACAACTTGTCCTAATCACAGTGCCTATTGCAACCGCGAATTCCTTCGTTCTGTACTTGTAACCAATCTTCACCAAAAAACCCAGCTTATAAGCAATGTTCCCCTCAAAAGATAGACCCAAAAACAAAGGGGCTTTTGTCAAGAACTTGAAAATCTCATTGGAGTTGAGTCCACATTCTTTGAGAAAACTAATTCTGGGACGCAATTTCCTCTCCCTACTCGCGCTAACAATGTTAGGAAACACAAGAATGATCCTGAATATTTCTTGATCATCTAATCCCGCAAATGACCTCAAGAACTCTACATGGCTTTCCAAGTGTTCCACGCGGTATTTCATGAAGGTAGGCAGTTTGCGCAACACTGCCCCCGTTGCATCCTCATCTCCTCCGCTAAGTTCTAGAAGAAACTCCACTCTCGGAATCAATTGGGTATCCATATCGAAGTTAAGAATGGGGGGATGCCTCACAATCAAATCAACCCCACCATAGCGGCTCAAGAAATTAAGGAGCCTTTCAATCTCTTCAAACGGCTTAAGAGACAAAGCCTTCGTTAAATTCACATTGTCAAGAACATGAACAATCTTTTCTCTAGGAATCCCACTGTCAATCAGCAAATTAACTTTTTCCTCAAATCCAGCCAGGAATCGCGGCTCAGTTGACATAAAGAGACGCTAAAGCTGTATTGGGTCAACCTTTCCATCTAATTGGTCGCGCACGAAGAGTATAAAGGGATCGATTTCACCTGCTGCCAACACAGAAGGGCATTTCGCAACCAAATGGCAGAGCTCAAGGCCACTGATTCCGACCGATTTCAAAGAGGCGACGCGAGCCCGCAACGAACCGATAGACTTCAGCCTCAAATCCGGGTCCCTGGTCAAGAGAGATTCGGTCTCTCTCTCGTTGAGCCCGACTTCTTGAAATAACACATCCAGCGCCCCTGAAAAGGCAAGACTTTCAACGAGCAGTTCAATCAAACATTTCAAATTGCGTTCAAGGACATCAACCGTTTGATGAATTGTCTCTGAGAGCCACTCACCCGGTTCGAACTCGACATTAGGTGACGAGATGACGCGGCGGCATTGCACGTGAAGCGATGGCGCCCTCGATCCGATTCCGGACGGTTGACTCGAATCCAGCAAAAGGGACGACTTGGGGGAAGAGAAGGTGGCGGAGCGAGGGACGGAAGCTGAAGATGGGGAGCGCTGCGAGTGGAGAAAGAAAGCGAGAGGTCGAGGGCTCCTCAACATCAGCTCGAGTAAGCGAGAGAGAGAGAGAGAGAGCAGTCGATTACAGCTCTCTGCACAGTGCCTTTCCCGGCAGCAGAATGAAGGAGAGATGGAAATGATAAGATGCTTCGAGCTAATGGCGGGAGCTTTTTTCAGAACTTTGAGCAGGGCCTTTTTCTCCAAAACAACTTTGCCCGGGTCCCACCATGAACGTGGTCTCATCGTATCGCACCTAAATAAATATAACGATCCTTTTAGGTTCCGTTTGAAAAATGAATATTTTTAAAAATATTTTTTTAAATAATTATATCCCTTGAAATAAAAAATTTAACAAAAATATTCATTATTTATATTTATACATTTTCGTGCATATTTCTTGTAAGGATGTATACAATCATTTTTCAAGAAAATATTTTATAATCATTTTTTTCTGTGAAATAAACGAAATCTTAATTTAATATATTGTACATCATCAATAACTTACCAATATGAATACTACACTATTTAGATAAATGACTAGCTTTATTCATAATTACAATAATGATTTTAATTTTATAATAAATAGCATTTTGATTGACATAATGGTAAAGGAGACATCTATCTTTCACGAGGTTATAATCGCAATTCTCATCATAGGCAAATCTCTAAACGACTAAGATTTCTTGACTACTAGTATCTTGGTGTGACTATGTGATAGGTTTGTCAACGACAAACTTTCGGTTCAAGTTGTGCAAAATAACAATCCCTTAAAACCAAACACTTCGTAACGGATGTGGAAACTATTATCATGCTACATTTGTCACTCCTTTTCTCTCAACCATTTAAGCATAGGATTGAGGCACCAATAGTTCCTAAAGTTATACAGAATGTCAATCGGATGTTGCATTTACTTGGTAATTATAAATGTTAAAAAAATGTATCACGAGGTAAATATTTTCAAGATATCAAGAAAAGCAAATGTTATGAAACCACATAAACAAACAGAGAGTGGTGAGGGAAAGATGCTGTCATGGCGGATGTGATTGGTGAGGGACCGACGATCACAATGCGCTCCAGCCGCTGCCTTCTGCTGAACACGAACGCACAGAAACTCGACGGCTATCAAATGCCTCTCTTGGAATTCGACGCATGGATAATATATCAAAGGCCTAGATGTTAGAAAAGCTCGAGAATATTCTTCTGACCCTAGTTCTGTGGGTTTTCAACGAAGGATCCCCATTGGAACCGACCACTACCACCATTCACCACCTTGAACAAACCCACTAGCTCCCAACTTTTCAAGCGCCACCATTATGGCGGCGGTCGTGGAAGCAAGGGGCGCCACCCTCCGCCCAAACTCGCCCTCTCTCTTGGCTTGTGTGATCGGTGGCGGCAGCCCCACCGAGTTAGCCGAAGGCCAACAAGGTATGCTGGCGCCTCGCCAGTTCGATGGTGGCACCACCTGTTGGTAATTTGTTTATAAAACAAATGAAGAGGTGTCTTGTCCCACATCGAAAAGATGTGAGTGCGCACGTGGACGAGATTTGGCACTAACCGACGATCATTAATTTTATTTATTGAAAATTCGGATTTATTTTTATAAAAAATTAACTATAAATCTTGTTGAAACAGTGTGACTATTCGTGAAAAGTTCCGGTTATTTTTTTTATTTTTTATTTATTTAATTCCGAATTTTTATGTCTTTTCAACGTAACCTTTGAGACGTACTTGTTCATTTTGCAACCTTTCCCGAAAGGTTGTCTTTGTTCTTTTGCAACCTTTTGAATGGTTGCCTCTATTCAAAAGACAAAGAGAAGTACGTATGTTTTGAGATCAAATACACATCTTCTTCCATTTTTTTTTTTTCTTTCGAAAGAATCTGCAGCCATTGTTTCTAATTGTTTCCTAGAGAGACCTTGGAGAATTACTAGAATTGCTATCTAGTATTCTCACTTGAGATTTTGTTGTATCCTGGAGGATTTTTGCCGGTGACCATTAGCAATGTTGTGGGGCAAATAAATCCTTAAAGAAAGTGATATCACGCCTCAAAGTCCGATTTGATTACTCGATCCGATTTCATTGTTCAACCCATTTCGAAGCCAAATTTTCCAACACCACCGGCATCACCGAGCCTTCCCCTCACCTCTCCTGTCTTTCTATCTCTAGGGTTTCTAATCTTTCATTTTAATTCTCCTTCCTTATTTCGGTGATCAAAAGATATCTAGTCATATATGATGCATCAGCAATGCAATTTGTCACATCTGCATTTCCGTCCATATTTTGACAGAAGACCAACTTGAAGAAAAAATCATATAATTCGAGAATCAAATTAGACCAAAAAAATAATAATTTGGGGCTTGACTGAACATTCAACTGAAGGTACCATTATCCCTTCAAACATAAACCCCAAGCTTGTTTAAATCAGACACCAGCTCAAATGTGCTCTAGTTCTCACAGCAATCAGATATATATTCAAGGAATGTAAAATCAAAACACAATATAGAAAACATATTCACTTATTAAAATTACAATCTCATGGACACGAGAATCGCTTGTCTTTGCTAGTTTATCTGAAGGGACTTGGTCTTACGCTTCATATTGGGACACGATCAATATAGCAGGAAAAGTGTTAAAAAAGTCCTAAACATTTTGTATTTGTGCCAATTTAGTCATAAACCTTTCTTTGGTGCCAATTAAGTTATAAACATTTTTTTACGTTATGCCAATTCAGTCATTTCCGGCCAATTTTGGCCGGATTTTGCTGACTTGACGCCGGCCGGCTGACGTGACCTGATCGGCACTGACGTGGACAACTTTTAATAATATTTTATTTTATTTTTGTTTTTATTTTTTATTTTTATTTTTTCCTTCTCCTCCTTCTTCCTCCAGCCGGTCGTCGGTCCGCGCGACCGACCGTAGAGGCAACGGCGGGCGAGGTCGAGGTCGACCTTGCCGACCACCTCGCTAGTGGCCGCGAGGGCGGCCTCGCGCTAGGCAGCGAGGCTCACCCTCGCCGGATCTGGCGAGGCTCGAGCCTCACCTATGGCCGACAATCCGGCGAGGGTCGAGCCTCGCCCGCTCGGCGCAAGGCCGCCCTCAAGGCCTGGGCGGCGAGGCTCGCCCTCGCCTGATCTAGCGAGGGTCAAGCCTTGCCCATGGCCGGCGAGGGCGAGCCCCGCTAGCCCTTGCTCTTCGGAGGACGACTCGCCCTCTTCTCCGTCATCTTCTTCGTCTTTGTCTTCATCCTTGTCTTCTTTGGAGGAGGAGGAGGAGGCGACTGGGGCTTCTGTTCTACGGCTTTTCTCTTCTTCGCCATTGAAATTCCACGAACCAGCTCAACGAGTCCTAGGGTTTTGCTTCCACCGAGGAGACTCCGAACTGAGTTCGTGTGCTTTCCGGACGGCGAGAGAAAAAGTGAGGGAAGAAGAAGCCAAGCGTAAAGCAAAGCTGACATGATGATGCTTGAATCGTGCACCATGGGCGAGGTTCAACCCTCGCCAAATCCAACGAGGGCGAGCCTTGCTGCCCATGCCTCGAGGGCGGCCTCGCGCCGGGCGGGTGAGGCTCACCCTCGCGGCCACTGGTGAGGTGGCTGGCGAGGTCGACCTCGACCTCGCCTGCCGTCACCTCTGGCCGATCGGCGAACCGGCGACCGACTGGAGGAAGAAGGAGGAGAAGGGAAAAAAAAATTCAAAAAATTAAAATATTATTAAAAGTTGTCCACGTTAGCACCGATCAAGCCACGTCAGCCGGCTGGCGTCCAGTCAGCAAAATCCAACCAAAATTGGTTGGAAATGACTGAACTAGCACAACGTAAAAAGGTTTAGGACTTAGGGCGCGTTTGGTAACGATTCTGTTCCCGGGAATAAATTCTGATCAGAAATGATTATTTGTTATTTTGTTCCCGAGAACTTATTCAAAGTAAAAAAACGCGTTTGGTAACTATACAAAATTTCTGATTCTGGAATAGAATTGCATTTGGTACCGTGTTCATTGATTCTATTCCAAATCAATTTCTTTTAATTTTTAAATAATTTTTTCCTTGTTTTCCTTTTTTTCTTTTCTTTTTTTCTTTCCTTTTTTCCTTTCATTTTTTCCTTTTTTTCTTTTCTTTTTTTCCTTTTTTTCCTTTTTTTTTTTTCTTTTCTTTTTTTTCTTTTCTCTCCTATTCTTCTTCTTCTTCAGGCCGGTCACCGGACCGGCGACTGGCCAGACGAGGGCCGGTGACCTCACCAGAGCGTCGCCAGCAGCTAGGCGAGACTCGCCCGGCCCGCCGAGGCTCGGCCTCGCCGGTGGCCGAGCCGGCCTCGCCGGGCCGGGCGAGGCTCGCCCGGCAACCGGCGGGCTGGGCAAGCCTCACCAATGGCGGGCGAGCCTCGCCGGGGGTAGGGCGAGGCCCGCCCGGCCACCGGCGGGCCGGGCGTCGCGAGGCTCGGCCAACCACCGGCGAGGCCCTCTCGACCATCGGCGAGGCTCGGCCTCGCCGGATCTGGGAGGCCGAACCTCCCGGTGGTGGGCTTGCCTCCGGCGAGCTCGCCGGACCGGTTGCCAGCGACCGGCGACCGGCGACGGCGGGCGGCGGTCACAGGATGGCGGTCGATGAAGAAGAAGAAAATAGAAGAAGAAAAGTTTTGATTCGCAATTTTGTTCATGGAACGAGAATCAACTTTTTTTTTTATTCTTGATTCTCTTCCAAATTTGTTCCCGGGAACCAAAATTTTACCAAACGCGATTCTGTTCCAAAACTACTCCCGAGAACAAAAAATCAGAATCTGGCACTGTTGGGATGGTTACCAAACATGCCCTTAATTAGCACCAAAAAAAGGTTTAGAACTAAATTGGCAAAAATGCAAAATGTTTAGAACTTTTTTTAACACTTTTCCCTCAATATAGCACCAAATTGCATCATTCATCAAAGGGAAGACAGTGAAATCTACAGAGTACGATCACATTTTTTTTTGTCGGTCCTACTCTACTCCTATTCTAACTCTCACTCTCAGACTTTTGCCCTGCCTCCTTACAGGGCGTGGGAGTCGAAACCCACTCCTGAAACTTAATTCGTCCCCACCCCAACCCCCCTGAGAAGGTGGGGATTCGAACCCCCCACCTCCCCCTTCCAAGATGGAAGGGTGGCCACTGGGGTAAACCCTGATGGTTGTATGATCACATTTGACTGACGAACAAATCATTTCGATCGATGATGGTAATCGGCGAGTGGGCACCGACTAAATCAGTATCCTCAATTACACCATTCTCGTCACCTTCCGGTGTGAACAACGCCTCAACCATGATAGCGAAAAGGTACTGGGGTTCATCGGGAAAATTCAAGTTCAATTTTTGTTTACTCAAGAATTGTGACTAAAGTGACGCTGTAAATAGTGTACATTAATCATTAATTAGTTCAAGAAAATACAAGTTCAATTCGAAATTTTGTAGATTTTGTTCTTGATTTTTTTATAGTAACCCAAATAAATATTCTTGGCAAAAATTATGTCAAATCTTAAAATTTATTTTTTAGCTAGAACTTTTCCACTATAATTAAGGTTAGGCTTCATCCATATTAAATTTTTCTAAAAGATATAACTAAACAATATATATTTTGCATATAAGATGTATATATAGTGTTAATTAGAAATCACAATTTCTTACATGAAAAATAATGCGAAAAAAGAGATAATATAATGTCAATACATATAAGGTGAGATTAGATTAGGAAGAATTACCAAAAAAGTCCTAAACATTTTGCAATTATGTCAATTTTGTCCTAAACCTTCTTTTTTTTTTTTTTTTTGTCAATTTAGTCATAAAACTTTTGCAATTGTGTCAATTTAGTTCATTCGACCAAAATTAGCCATTCGACATTAACGTAGACATCGGCGGCACCAACCGTTCGACTAACACTAATGTGGACATTTTTAATAATATCTTATTTTTCAAATTTTTTATTTATTTTTTCTTTCTCTATTTTTCCCCTACTTCTTCCTCCGGTCGATTATTGGACCTCAGAGACTTGCCAAAGGCAAGGGTCGACAAGGCTTGACCTTGCCCAGCCAAGGTGAGGCCGAGCAAAATCTAGCACGGCTCAACCTCACCATCGTTGTGCAAGGCCCACCCTTGCCAGTGGCCAATGGGGGCAAGCCTTGCCAGCCCTCGCCTCTGGCTGGTCACCATGGTCCAACAACCGGCTGGAGGAAGAAGGAAGAAGGCGGGAAAAAAAAGAGGGAAAATATGAATAAATGAATCAATGAATAATTAAGAAAAAATATTATTATTAAAAATTGTTCGCGTCAGTGTCAATCAAACGACCGATATCCACATTAGCCCCAGCCAACCAATTTTGACAGAATGGACTAAATTGACACAATTGCAAGAGGTTTAGAACTTCTTTTGGCAAATTTCTCAATGAGATTATGTCATCAATTGACATCTTTGCCTACTGAATACAACAGTTGTGATCTACCTTAAGCAAACTGTTGTACTTTAGCTAGTACGTCCATGATGGGGTGCGATTTGATCGCACCGTATCGACTTGATACGTTACGATGGAAATATATCTCTTGAAAGGGTACAAAGAGAGATGTATAAGAGTCTCTCGAAGATAACCGTTGGAATGGTTGGTAGAGCATATGATCAGAAAATCCTCTCATTCGTTTGTTCCATTTCCATCAAAGGGAGAAGGCATTCCATTTTCACTTTTACAAAGAACAATCAGCATTTACGCTGTGGAAATCGGGTGCTTTCCTCGTGATTGCATTCAGACCGACGTGAAGTGTTTTTGTTCGTGATTCATCCGCAATTCAACGTTCGTTCCGGGGTTAATTGTTGTTTGCGCATCGGATAAAGATAAGTCGTCTTCCGCCGACTTGAATTCCAACATTGGTATCAGAGCCCGGTCGTGATTTCTGCCTTGTTTTTCATCGAACTTTCTTGTTTACCACTTGATATCGAGATAAAGTATGAAATCTACACTATTTGGATGTCTATTGGTCGGAATTGATATTTGAATTGTCGAAAACGAAGCGAAGCGAAGAACGGGTTCGAGGTCGGGTACACTCGTACGGTTTTGGTCATTTTTCGAAATTTTTGTCGGCCAAAATCAATTTTCAAATATATAGGGTGAAAGTACTCGTTGAGACGAGTCCGACGATGGGTCGAGCACCGCCGGAGGACGCCGGACACGCCCACACACGCGGCCAGAAGCTGCTGCGCGTGGGATCCACGCGCTTGACGCGCTGGGCACGCCGGCCGAACCGGGTGCGTGATGTCACGCGCTGCGTCGGCGAACCAGCGCGTGAACGTCACGCGCGCATCGGCAAACCGACGCGTGATGACGTCACGGATGACGTCATCCAACGGTCGGTAACCGCCGGATGATGTCACCGCCGACGGCAGTTGGCCGGCCGGTCACCGGCCAGCGACCCGACCGACGACCTGAGGCCCGAACCGTTGACCCGCCCTGACCCGTTGACCGGTCCAGCGGTCAAACCGGTCGTACCGGTCGAACCGGCCAGGAGCCAAATGGGCTAGCTGGCCCGTGCGCCACACGCGACGCGCACTCAGGTGGCGCGTGGGGGCGCGTGCGAGCTCCGATTGGAGCGTGGTCGGTGGCGTTTGGTTCGTATGGATGTCCCCTACACTGTTGTATAGTTATTTTTCATTTTTGAATTTTATAAATGTATGAAATTGTGTATGGAACCCTAAGTACGCGTATTTTAAGGTATTAATGCACAATTTATTCATCTGTAGCTAGTATTTTCTTATGTTTTAGGAAATACAGTAGCTAACCTATATGAAAATGATGTCATATATGCTGTGTAAAGCTTGGTTCGATGGTGGCATGTATATAGTTTAATACACTTGCAATTTTCTAGTTCAAAGAAAATTCGAACAATGGTAGGAAATCCTTGTTTTTCCATTATATGTTGTATTGCGGATTTTGATTGTAGTTATAGCATGATTGTTTTTTCTACGTTGGTGTACATCATGCTATGTTGTTGTGTTAATGAAAAAATGTAGAAATTACATGAGGTTATGTAATTATTTTTTCTTAGTGGGAGTTCGCAGGTTGGTAGAATTCAAAGGAGTTCTCACCTAGAACTTAAAATTTGTGCAAATTAAACTGATTAATGACAATGGAACAATTGTACATAGGAGCTGATTGGGAACATAGTGAACTTTCGTTTATGTGTCTTTTGTTGAATTATCATTAATTTAGTTTGTCTTTGCTGCAAATTAAATATGTGTGTTACTCTAAAAGGTGTGTTAGTATTGATTCTGCGTTTATTATGTCAATGTGATAAAGCAATTGATTATGGTTTCGGCATCCAAGATCATTGTGGCTGACCTCAATAAGAGTGAGAAGCTGAACGGTGACAATTATGATATTTGGCACCGAAAGGTTCAGTACATCCTTGAGGAACAAGAAGTTTTTGAAAACCCTCAACCACACCATGGATGAACCTGAGCATGGAACTTCAGCTCAACACATGAGAGATCTAGAAGCTTATCAAGCTTGGAAAAAGAAAAATAGCATTGCTCGCATCACGTTTCTGAGCTATATGCAAGATGATCTCATGTGTGAGTTTGAAAGTTATGATAAAGCTCAAGTTATGTGGGTTGCCTTGAAAGACAAGTTTTGGGGTACATCTGCCACTAAGTTGAGGAGACTCACCATCAAGTTTGACACATACCAAAAGCGCCCAAGTGTAACGATGAGGCAGCATCTTCGAGAGATGTCAAACATGATTCGTGAGCTGAAATCGGCAGATCACTCCCTTATTGATTAACAACAAGTTCAAACTGTTATAAGGTCTCTTCCGGACAATTAGGAGCATATGAAGATCAATATGACGCATAATGAGAATATTGTCACTTTTGATGATATTGCGCATCATCTAGAATTAGAGGATGAGCGCTTAGAGGCTACGAGATCCTCTACCCATGCTTATGTTGCTGAATCGAGTTCGCGCAAAGCTTCGGGCTTTAAGCGCAAAAGGAATTCTCAATTCAACAACAAAGGGAAGAAGACTGATCAGGCACCTAAGAGGGTTAAGACCTTCCAACGCAAGAAGCGTGGTGGGAAGAAGGACAAGGCCAAGATGAAGTGCTACAATTGTGGCAAGATGGGTCACTCTGCTCGTGAATGCACTAAGCCGAAAGAGGTACCCTATTACTCCATTGTTTTAAGTAATGCTTTTGTTTCTAGCACTGTAATGCTTGCTGAATCTTATCCTATGTGGACTGTAGACTCAGGAGCAACAAACCATGTAGCTAGAGACCGAGAAGCATTTGTGGAGTACCGTCGAATACAGCTTGGAAGAAGATGGATATATGTTGGGAATAACTCAAGAGTTGAAGTGAAGGGTATCGGCACATGTAAATTAATTTTATGTGGTGGTCGAAGCCTATTCCTACATGATGTCCTCTATGCTCCGGATATTCGACGAAAATTGGTCTCCGTAGTTGTTCTTCTTAACTTAGGTTATGTATTGAATTTTAATGGTGATTGTGTTGACATTTTGTATGAAACAGTTTATTATGGTTCAGGT
Organism: Eucalyptus tenuipes; assembly: GCA_014182365.1. Lineage (NCBI taxonomy): Eukaryota > Viridiplantae > Streptophyta > Magnoliopsida > Myrtales > Myrtaceae > Eucalyptus > Eucalyptus tenuipes. The sequence goes on along the minus strand of CM024547.1, from coordinate 2,943,107 downwards.
CGTGTATCGAATGGTTTTATGGTGTTAGACATTGACTATGATCAGTACAATATTAATGTCGATGGTTGTTTTTCTTTAATTGCATCTTCTAGTAATGTTGAGATTGATGCAAGTACTTGGCATGCTAGATTAAGTCACATTGGGTTGCAAAGAATGCAAAGATTAGCTAGAGAAGGCATTTTAGGGTCACTCACTAATGTTGATCTACCCGTATGTGAACATTGTCTAACGGGAAAAGCAACTAGAAAACCATACGGTAAAGAGACTAAAGCCGAATTTCCATTGCAACTCATACATTCTGACATTTGTGGTCCTTTGAATGTGAGGGCGAGGCATGGAGCCTCATATTTCATCACTTTCATAAATGACTTCACGCGTTTTGGTTATGTCTTTCGATCTCCCATAAGTCGAAGCATTAGATTGCTTTAGACGATATATAACGATGGTAGAGAATCAGTTGAACAAAACAATAAATGCTTTGAGAACTGATCGCGGACGTGAGTATCTATCGGAGCAATTCGAGGCTCTTTGTGATGAAAAGGGAATTGTATGACAATTGACTATTCCTGGTACTCTACAACAAAATGGGGTAGCTGAGAGAAGGAATGGAACCCTATTGGAAATGGTTAGGTCTATGATGGCGCAAGCAAATTTACCTATCTGCTGTTGGGGAGATGCATTATTGACTACTGCCTATGTACTTAACCGAGTGCCTTGAAAATCGGTCACTTACACCCCTTATGAATTATGGACTGGTAGGAAACCAGACTTAAGTAGTCTACGTCCATGGGGATGTGCAGCTTATGTTCATGATTTTTCCCAAAAAATATGGCAAATTAGGTCCTAGAGGGAAGAAATGTATCTTTATAAGATATTCTGAACACTCCAAAGGGTACGTGTTCATAGGTAAACAAGCTGATAGAAGTGTGACCAAAATGGAGTCACGAGATGCCACGTTCTTGGAGAACGATTTTCCTAGTAGATGTGAGATTGATAAGGACTTCCAATTATATGAGATGGAAGATTTTGATAACACACCCACTAATATTGTAGAGGGAAATGAAGATTTACCTCAACACACAAGACCTAGTGGGAGTGTAGCATCGCCTGACGAATTGAATTCAAGAGAAATTCAGTTGCGTAAAAGTAATCGTAAAAGCATTCCTCGTCGTCATTTTGAGATTGAAGGGGAAGCATTTATGATTGCTCAGAAAGACGATGTTGAGCCTAAGACTGTTCAAGAGGCTCTCTCATCCTCTGATAAGGAAGAATGGAGAAATGCTTTGGAAGATGAGATGGAGTCAATGAGGGCAAATCATGTCTAGGACTTGATTGATCTACCACCCAATCGTAAGGCCATTGGAAACAAATGGGTCTTTAAGATTAAGCAAAGGGCGGATGGATCCATTGAAAAGTATAAGGCTCGCCTTGTGGCGAAAGGTTATACTCAACAAGAGGGTATAGACTATGAGGAAACCTTTTCACCAGTTGTAAGGTTTGCCTCAATACGCCTTATTCTAGCCATCATTGCACATTTGGACCTTGAATTACATCAAATGGATGTAAAGACGGCATTTCTCAATGGAGAACTAGATGAGGAAATTTATATGAAACAACCAATAGGTTTCATAGCTAAAGATCAAGAGCAAAAAGTTTGCAAACTTCGTCGCTCAATATGGCCTTAAGCAATCATCTAGACAGTGATATCTTCGTTTTCATCGAGTCATAACAACTTTTGGTTTCACGATGATTGAAGAAGATCACTGTGTATATGTCAAGCGGTCCGAAGATAAATTTGTGATTTTATCACTTTATGTGGACGATATTCTGTTGGCTGGAAATGACAAGATTTTTGTTATCACCATAAAAGAATGGTTGTCCTCCAATTTTGAAATGAATGACATGTGAGAAGCTGCTTATATATTAGGAGTTAAGATCGAAAGAGATCGATCAAGGAAACTCCTTACTTTATCACAAGAGTCTTATATTATGAAGATTCTTGAACGTTTCAATATGCATCACTGTAATCCCATTGATACCCCTGTCATGCAAGGTGAAGGCCTAAGTACTGAGATGTGTTCTAAGACTCCAGAAGAAATTAAAGTAATGGAAACTGTTCCTTACGCTAGTGCGGTCGGAAGTTTGATGTATGCTATGATGTGTACTCGACCCGACATATGTTATGCCGTGGGATTGGTGAGCCGATATCAATCAAATCCCGGCCAAGCACATTGGAAAGCAGTGAAAAGGATCCTAAGATACTTGAAAGGCACCATGGACTATCGACTTTGTTACTAAGAGAATGATTTACGCCTATTTGACTATTCAGATGCTGATTAGGGTGGAGACCTGGATGAGCGTAAATTGACTTTTGGATATGCATTCTTGCTCAATGGAGGTGCAATTTATTGGAATAGCAAGAAACAGACATGCACGACCTTGTCTACTATGGAGGCAGAATTTATTGCATGTTCTGCCGCAGTGCAAGAAGCAGTATGGCTAAAACGTTTCTTAGAAAATTTAGCCACTGTCACTGAGGTTCCAAGACCGGTGACAGTTTATTGCGATAGTCAAGCAGCCATTGCCTATGTGAAAGATCCAAGTATCATGGAAGGACAAAGCACATTAACATAAAGAACAACTTCATTAGAGATATTATAGCGCAGAAAGAAATGATCCTACAATACATTTCAACCAATAGAATGGTTGCTAATCCATTTACGAAGGCTATTCCTAGAGACATATTCTTGACCCACATAATGTCACTAGGATTGCGTAGAATGTGATATGTGTTATTGTAGAGGATCATTGGTTTATGTATTTGTGGACATATGTATTGTACTTATTTGTTTATTAGTGTTTTGATGTTTTATCAATAAGTACAAATCCACTATGAGACTAGCACATACACACATATATTATTGAAAAGTATGTCAGCAGGCATTGGCTCACTCACATGAGTAATCACCTCAAGTGCTATAGTTATCATGTTGAGATGAGACATTATGTACAAATGAATGCTGAAGAGAAAGTTTAGTACATAAAATAAGATGTCGCATCGATTGGAGTCAAGATGAGGTCTGTGATTTGTTTATAATAAGACCGAACATGATAGTCCCACAATCATGTATGCCTGAAAGATGCCGGATGTGAGTACTTAATTGGGCGCTATAGAAAGCGAGCTGATATAGCACTCGAGCTAAACATGAGTACGTGAGGAGCACGTGACTATGTTTAGGCTAAGATCCGTATAGTGGATATATTTTATAAATGATATACGCTTTTATAGAAAGAGAAATCCACTATAGCATGTAATTCATACTACATGTGCATTATACGACCGACAAGGGAAGGTGAGTAAAATTATCCCTATTTACTCATCGTGTGAGCCCTTGAGGTAATTTATAATTTACCTCATTTTGTGCCCTATGTTACTTCTGACTATGTTCTCGAAGTGAAAGATCAATGTTGCTACTTTAGCATGTTATCGGCGGTCATGAATGGATATGGCCTTATGGGACGTGTCTAGGAAAGCAGTTGTTCTGAAATGGAGAGAGACATGAGTGCGAAGGAAGACTATTGTTGTTTTACATCTATCACATGTATTTACTGGTCGACCAATTATATCGCCCTTTGTGGTTGGGGATATAATTGTAAATATATGGTGTTTTTGAGGATAGTCAAATATAGCCTTGAAGGGATAGGTATACTTGGATTGCTGTAACAAAATATGTCTAGGGCACTGTGAGACATCGATTGTTTATTTCTTTTCGGGATTGTAGCCATTATGTCATCCCTAACAGGTGCATAATTTGAGCTCCCAAGTGCAGGTGTACTCACTGGTCGCATGGCTTACTTGCCAATATGAATTGTTTTGTAAAGTTGATGAATGTTGAATGCCTTATATTCTTGATAGAGCGCTATCAAGCTCATCATGTCCGAGTGGGAGATGTTGTACTTTAGCTAGTACGTCCATGATGGGGTGCGATTTGATCGCACCGTATCGACTTGATACATTACAATGAAAATATATCTCTTGAAAGGGTACGAAGGGAGATGTATAAGAGTCTCCCAAAGATAATCGTTGGAATGGTTGACAGAGCATACGATCAGAAAATCCTCTCATTCGTTTGTTCCATTTCCATCAAAGGGAGAAGGCATTCCATTTTCACTTTTACAAAGAACAATCGGCATTTACGCTGTGGAAATCGGGTGCTTTCCTCGTGATTGCATTCAGACCGACGTGAAGTGTTTTTGTTTGTGATTCATCCACAATTCAACGTTCGTTCCGGGGTTAATTGTTGTTTGCGCATCGGATAAAGGTAAGTCGTCTTCCGCCGACTTGAATTCCAACACAAACTTTCATAGAGATTTTTGGAAAAAAAAAAAATTGAGCATCAAAATGAAGATGGCATTAATCTCTCTATAGTATTGACATTTTATTTTTATTTTATTTTGCATATCTGCATAGTATACACAAATTTGGGGAGAGGGCGCCCCCGCCCACCCCCTCGCCCCCACTTCCATGGCTAATGTTGAGTATATAAGCCAGGTTGATGAAGTTTCGTTAAAGTGCATCGAAATTCTACAAGCCCATCAATTATAATCATGTGACAATTTTTAAGAGGAAATTATATTTTTGGATCTTGTCATTCGTAATTAAATTTCATGTTAGCTTTAAAATGGAATATGAATTCTTTCAAATACAAACTTCATTGAATCGTTTCATCTAAAATCTTATTCTTTTTCCGTTTTGAAAAAAGTTGTTTCTCGCATACACAAATGATGCTTCTACTTTGTAAAATATATGCATGTATGTTTTCTCTTAAAATGACTTCATTAGTCGAAAGCAGTTGTTTATTATATCGAGAAGTCATATGCAGGTAATAGCATGTTCAAGAGCAAGATCGCGGGTTATTGTTAGCATTTTCCATTGGCATTATCCAAAATCACATAATGAGGAACGAAAATTCACAATATCCGTCACCTTCAACCTCTGTTTTCGTCCTTGCTATCTAACCAAATTTTCTTTTATTCTTTTGAAGGAGGATGCAAGACAGTAAAGCTATATGAAATACAGTAACATAACATTAAGCTGAGAACCTCACGAAGCCAATATCAAAAGTAATTAGGGTCAAACTATACAAGCTCAAGTCCCTCCCAACATAACACTAGAATGAGGGCATATACACAAAGCTTTTCCAATCCAATTGTGCATGGTGCTCTAAACATCATTGCTATCTCGAAAAGGAAAACTAGCTGAAATTACTTGAGTGCTTGATAAAATTGAGAATGTTTCCAATTCCATCTCGGATTTGTCATTGTTAACCGGGACATCCGGTGGGTAAATATGCGGTTTTGGAGGCATTTTAAGTTTAACAATATCTCCTTCAAGCATTTCTAAGACTTTGCTCATTGGAGGCCGATGGTCAGGATTTAATTGTATGCACCAAAGTGCTACTATTATCATCTTTTTGATGACCTTCCTTTCCTCTTCTACAACTTCTTCCATTTCAACACTTGAACCTTTAGTGACTTGGTCATACACCCACAAAGGAAAATAAATTTGGCTTGAGTGTTCTGCATTTGCATTTATATTCTTCCTTCTACCTGCTATTTCCATGAGCAACATCCCAAAGCTGTAGACATCCGCTTTATAAGATACGCCACCAATGTTTTTGTAGTACAACTCAGGTGCCATATATCCCAAGGTTCCTCTTGCAGCAGTCAATGAAACTATGCTATGATCTGACGGATAAAGTTTCGCAAGTCCAAAATCAGAAATTTTTGGAATGAAATTCTTGTCCAAAAGAATATTATGAGGCTTGATATCAAAGTGTAGTATTTGCATGTCACACCCTCGATGTAAGTATTCAATCCCCCTTGCCACCCCAACAGCAATCTCATAGAGTTTCATGTAATTAAGAAACTTATCATGTTCCTCGGCAAAAACATGCTTATCCAAAGATCCATTTGTCATGAGATCATACACAAGAGCTTGTTTCGAGCCTTCAAAGCAAAAACCGAGGAGTTGCACTACATTAACATGGTGAATTCTTCCAACAGTAGCCACTTCACTTATAAAATCTTGGCCATGGGCCTTGGACTGCTTTAAAATCTTGATGGCCACTTCGTTTCCGCTTCTGAGTGTTCCTTTGTACACAGAACCATACCCTCCTTCACCTAGTTTGTGCTTGAAATTTCTAGTGATCTTCTTGATATTCGCGTAAGAATACCTTATGGGAAAAAAGTTGTTATGAGCTTGCAAGAATTCTTCGATGTCAGTGTCCATAGCCAAGTGCCTTCGTCTGTACTTGTAAAGTAGAAATACTGCAACTAATGGTGTCCCGATTACAAATTTTGCCACACAGAAATCCGCTGAGAAAAATTTTAATAGGTCAGAATAAGATTCTTTTTAAATTATTCTAAGAGCACATCATTCGGGCTTACCTAATAGAAAGATAGAATCTGCAGTTATAAGATTTGCAATGTCACCTATACCTGCGGAAGGAATGAAGGATCTGAAAAGAAATTTGGGAAACAACCCTCACAAGGAAACAGTGCAGTAGCAAGGTACTTTGTATAAGTTAAATTTTGTCTAAAAGAGTATGAGAAGTAGGATACGTGCATTTGCAAATAAATGGGACTAATAAGGTCCCTTTACCATAGGCGATGGATGATATAAGAAACTACTTTTACTTTGTCAGCAGTTAACAAATATATAGAAACAATGATTTTCATTTTTAATTATCAGTTTAGTTCTTCCTCTCGATAGATGAATACAATATATTAAGGAGCTTGTTAACGATTATCTCTTGAATTATTATTTATGTGACTAATTACATAACCAATCAAGAAAATCTAAACTCTATGCCAACTAGAAAACTAGTCGTGTCTACGTGAACAATAATGTTTTTTCTTTCTTTGCATCGAGAGTTCGAACCCATCTGGGGATAGAATTGTGATCTAGGCACATGAATAATCGCAGTTAATGATGAGTCTATTTGGGATGACTTCTCCCATCACTTTTTTTTTTTTTTTTCGAATCTTGCAGCTCTCTTAATTCGACTCTATTATGTAACAAAAAGCACCCGAAGCCTTACAAATACACAATGTTCACGGATACTAACATGTATATTTTGTCATTATTTTTTTGGATTCTAAATATTTCTTTAATATTCCAGTTTTGAAGAGAAAATAACAAGTGAGAGTGTACGGAATCATGCAAAATTGCAGTAAAATTTCTTTGCCAACTAATGCTTACCGTCGTACTCCACAACGTTGCGAACCTGACCATTGTAGATGCTATAGAAATCAAATATGTAAAAGAAAGTTGACTTGAAAGTTGTCCTCCATAAAATTAAACTGAAGTCGAGGACAAATCCATTGGCCATGATATTATGGATTTGCTCGTAGTTGTAGGAGCTACTATTAATCTGCTCTTCATCCCCAAAATCAACTGTTACCCACGTCCACCTACTGATGGTGCAAAAATCCCTTACATCTGATGCATTTGGATTGACCAAAGCATACAAGTTCCAACTCGATGACGTGTTGGAAGAGTACGACCCCTCAATACATGAAGTGTTAGCAATGTAGAATTGAGAACTAACCGGCTTTGAGCAATTCACAATGACCAATATACTACTGTTGATCAACTCATATGAGCCATCGAAGTCAGACTGCACAAATGAATGACGGGGAAGAGATGAACAGTTATCCTTTTGCAGCCCATCGTCGACCAATCTGATTTGCCTAGTGAAATAATTGATAGACTGCACATAATATCGGCTATAATGGAAGTATAGAATAGTCTGATTATCTTCACAAGCTAACTCCATCTTCGATTCACCGCATCCTTTCGGATCACTCTTCAATCGAAACGGATAGCTTATATTACGAATGTTACCACAAGATGAAGAAACACACCTTCGATTACTTGGCTCGGTATTACTAGTCACTACTTGCAAAAGAACGAGAATGAGGAGCAACACTTGATAGAAATTCATGGAGCCGAGAGCATTAACCATGTTTCTGTTTGTCTTTGGGCAAAAAGAAATGGGTAAAGAACTGCTTGGGGTGTGTGGAGGAGGCACAGTATAAAAAGATCGGGAGACTTTGGAGCTGCCTTTGTCCTACACAAAAGACCAAGTCAGTCAATGGAACAACCACGTATACATTTGAGCTTTCCATGAAATTTACACCCACAACCAATTTGGAATAACCTTTAATACATTTGATCTTTCTTTTGGTTGGGTCCACATTCCTCAACAAACAAATCCATCTCTCTCACGTTCTTTTTAATTTCTTCTTCGTTTGTCTTTGGGCAAACGAAGAAGAAACGGGTAAAGAACTACTTGGGGTGTGTGGAGGAGGCACGATATAAAAAGATTGCGAAACTTTGGTGGTGTGCCGGCCAATCCTGATTGAGAACCTCCAGTAACCACCCATGTATACATTTGAGCTTTCCACGAAATTTACACCCACAAACAATTCGGAATATCCTTTTATACATTTGATCTTTCTTTCCCCACGTAATTGTTGGTTGGGTCTACATCCCTTCACCAAACAAATCCATCTCTCTCTTTCTCCCCGTCACTCCACCTTTCTTTTTAATTTCTTCTTCGTTTGTCTTTGGGCAAACGAAGAAGAAATGGGTAAAGAACTGTTTGGGGTGTGTGGAGGAGGCGTAATATAAAAAGATTAGGAGACTTTGGTGGCGTGCCGGTCAACCCTCTTTGAGAACCTCCGGTAACCACCCACATATACATTTGAGCTTTCCATGAAATTTACTCCCGCAGACAATTCGGTATATCCTTTCATACATTTGATCTTTCTTTCTCCATGTAATTTTTGGTTGGGTCCACATCCCTCAACAAACAAATCCATCTCTCTCCTTATCACTCCAACTTTCTTCTTAATTTCTTCGTCATTTGTCTTTGGGGAAACGAAGAAGAAATGGGTAAAAAACTGCTTGGGATGCGTGGAGGAGGCACAATATAAAAAGATTCGGGGACTTTGGTGGCGTGCCAGCCAACTCTCATTGGGAACTTTCAGTAACCACCCACATATATATTTGAACTTTCCATGAAATTTACACCCACAAACAATTTGGAGTATCCTTTTATACATTTGATCTTTCTTTCTCCACGTAATTGTTGGTTGGGTCCACATCCCTTCAACAAACAAATCCATCTCTCTCCCCGTCACTCCACCTTTCTTTTTAGTTTATTCTTCGTTTGTTTCCTCCTCCCTTCTTCTTCAACTCCCTTCCTTGTCACCTAAGTCACGATCATAGGAAAATTGGCATATAATTTCGAGGGACAAAATCAAAAACAAAAACTAGCTTGCTAAACAACTTCTTCTCCATGTCACGACATAGTACATCAGTTCTGACGCGGTCCCATGAAAATGTGTTATATAAGTCCAACTATCTTTTCTTTTAAATGCAACAACTCCGTTGCTTGTTAGATAAGTCCAACGATTTGTTCTTGTTTGCAATGATTTCTTATGCTTTTCAATACTCAAATAGATTAAAACGACGATTCAATAATCTGCAGATATGTAGCTGTCGCAGGCTGAAATACAATGAGAATTCATATACAGTTAGAGTAGAAAATAGGCTAGCATAAGGACTCGATAAAATGTTCATGGGATAGATGTCCGTTATTGAAGACATTTGGCAGTCCGACGGTATGTAGTGATCTACAATGATAAAATTGATATGAGGAATACATGCTAGACTTTTCAGTTAGTGGAGGCACAGCTGTGGCTATCAATTAAACGAGGTTTAAATAATGTCTAATTTAGATTTAATACTGTCAACATTAGGTATGTTCAGCTTCGCGATGGTTTGATCATCAAAATCTTTTGAATTTTTAATGGGTGTAAATTTTCAAGATGGGCTGTATAAGTAGGTGAAGTTTGGGTCAACCCATTGAAAATTCAAATTTACGAGTGGACTCAAACCTCACCTACTAAATTTGAATTTTTAACCTCACCTACTAAATTTGAGTTTTTAATGGGTGGACACAAACTTCACCTACTTACGTAAATTTGAATTTTCAATAGGTGGACCCAAACTTCACCTACTTATACAGTGCATCTTGAAAATTACACCCATTGAAAATTCAAAAGATTGAGGTTAAAAATTTAAATTTATTAAGTGAGGTTTGAGTCCATTCGTAAATTCGAATTTTCAATGGATGGACCCAAACTTCACCTACTTATACAGCGCGTCTTTGAAAATTTACACCCATTGAAAATTTAAAAGATTTTGCTTCGTATGAGATCTTTCTCCTCTTTCACCAGTTCCTTCCACTTTCTCCCCGCCATTGTTGGTCCCAAATAAATCCGTCTCGCTTCCACTCTCCCCATCACTTCCTTCTCATACACCGTCCTTTTTTTCTTATTTTCTTCTTCGTTTTTTTCCTCCTCCCTTCTTCTTCTCCATCTGCTTTCTTCACCGCACGAGTCACAATCATAGCATAATTGATGTGCAGTTTGGAGGAACATGATCAAAAATAAAAAAACCAGCTTGCCTCAAAACTTCTTATTCTCCATACATAGTATATCAGTTTTGACGCAGTAACCATGGAACCGTGTTATATGCCTCCACTCATCTGTTCTTTTGAATGCAAAAATAATTCTGTTGCTTGTTAGACAAGTCCAACAATCAGTTCTAGTCTACAATAATTTCTTATGTTTTTTCCGTAAGACTAAATCTAAATAAAAAAAATGATGATTGCGATTTATAAATTTATACAAAATTCGGGATCAATTTGCAAAAACAAAAAAATCGACATACCTCCAACCATTGATGAAAATCCCCAAATGTGGAAAAATCCTAAATCCTTGAACATATGCATGAAGTGTGATTGATCCGCGAAAATGGAAACACCAAATCTGTGCATCATGTTCCACTAGTCAATACCCCTCAAACGTGATGGTGTATTTTTCTATAATTATAGGATTTGGACTAAACAACCTACGTTTTATTTCATTTCGTACACAACCGACGTCTTCCATCAAGATCATTATGGTAACATATTAACGGATAAATATCATGCAATAAACGTGGATAATAAATTTAGTAATAAATCGGAATTAATTAGGAAATACAAAATTGGGATCACATTGAGAATAATAAAATATATTTAACATTTTCCCACTTGATCCCAATATTCTATCAAATGAAATACTAACCCAAAGTCACTTAAATTTCATACTGAAATAAAACACATGAATCATGGCGATGAGTCCTCATAATGCATTTCACCAGCTTATATGTGATAACATAACTTAATAATAAACCTTATGTTTACTCTAGGTCAAACGTAATTGTTTTTCTCAAAATAACTAAATATATACAACTGTATTGAGACAAACATCACAAATTGATGAAAGTCTCACAACTTCTTCTATATAAAGAAAATTTTACATAATTAGACCAATGCCCATTCTGAATATATGATTCTTACAACTCAATGGTGGCATGCTTTTAGTTAAAGAATCGGCTATCATCAATCCAGTACTTACATATTCTATGACCACTTTCTTCTCTTTAACACGTTCTTTAATGGCTAAATACTTAATGTCGATGTGCTTGCTTGGACAATCAATTTTTTGGTTCTTAATCATAAAAACTACGGCTGAATTGTCACAAAATATTCTTAATGGCCTAACAAAGGAATCCATAACAATACGCCCTGATATGAAATTTTTCAATCACACACCATGTGAGGTGGCCTCAAAACAAGAAACGAACTCTGCTTCTATAGTGGAAGTGGCAATTAAGATCTATTTCTCACTCTTCTAGGATACACTTCCGCTAGCAAATATAAAAATGTATTTCGATGTTGATTTACGGGAATCAACGCAGCCAAAAAAGTCTAAATCAGAGTAACCAACTACCTCTAAACTATTCGTCCATCTATACATAAGCATGTGTCCATTTGTACCTTGAAGGTACCTTATCACCTTATTTGCAGCTCTCCAATAGTCCATATTCAGATTACTCTAATATCTTCCAAACATTCCCACAGCAAAAGCAATATCAGCTCGAGTGCAAACATAAGCATACATCAAGCTTCCGACAGTAGAAGCACATGAAATGTTCTTCATTTGATCCCTTAATTGTTCTTTAGGCACTAGTTCAAACTAAACCTGTCACCCTTCACAATGGATGTTATACTTTGTGAACAATCTTTCATCTGAAATCTCTCTAAAACCTTATTGATATAGATTTCTTGAGATAGTTCTAATATACCTTGAGGTTTATCCCTATGGATCTCAATGTCAATGACATAAGATACCTTACCCATATCCTTCATGTTAAAATTTTTAGAGAGAAATTGTTTCACCTCATATAACAACCCATTATCATTAGTTGCAAGTAAAATGCCATCCACATATACCACAAAGAAACTAATTTTGCTCACACTAACCTTCTAATATATACATTGATCCATGACATTTTTTACAAGACCAAATGAAGCGATGACCTCATGAAACCTCAAGTATCATTGGCGGGATGCTTGTTTCAAGCCATACAAAAACTTCTTAAGCTTGCATACCAAACGCTTACTAGTATTGGAGAAAAATCCTTCTAGTCATTTTATGTAAACCATTTCTTCTCGTTTTCAATTAAGGAACGCCATTTTCACATCCATTTGATGTAACTCAATATCAAAATGAGCAACCAATACCAAAATAATACAAAGAAAATATTTCTTAAATACAAGAGAAAATATCACTGTATAATCGATTCCCTCCTTTTGAGTGAATCCCTTAGCAACGAGTCTGGTTTTATATATCTGAATGTTGCCTAATGAATCCTTCTTAGTTTTGAAGACTCATTTACAACCAATAATTTTTGCACTATCAGGCAACTCAACTAAATCTCAAATCTCGTTAGATGCGATGGAACTCATCTCTTCCTCCATGGCATTATACCAAAAAATTGTGTGACATCTTGATTTTCCAATTCTGTTTTCAATTGAATGAGTCGGGCTTTTCATCGGCACGCCTATAGCCTTTTTCTCTAAGTTGGCCACTCACAAGATAACTAGTCTACCAGGTGAAGCTGTTAAGGAATTTTAACGCAACAGACTTGAGAATTTGACTAGAAACTGACTGCTCGACCGTGCTATTCTGCAAGAGCCATTACGGCACTGTCAAAATCGATTAGAGATCAGAGATAGGTCGATTTGACTGAGATATGTGATTAGTGTGTGGGTGATTCCACCTGATTGCAAAATTCTCGTCGAACGACACTTGACTGATTATTCTGTCTTTTCTGTGCCTTGTGTCCATATTTGAAACTTCGAGATTTTCACGACAACCGAGAGTCGTCAATGTGTCGAAGATGTACATTGTGGCTTGAAAATAATCAACCACAGATCGAATGCACTGAAAATTCCTAAAAGCTACCCTGTAGATTAGGACGCGCTAAAATCGCGCCAGATTAAAATTAACCGTGAAATTTGAACCCAATTTCAGAAATTGGAAGTTCTGTCATGTCACAAGTCATTTTAGGAACATTGACTCATTCTTAGAAGATTTTTCTGCAAACCGAGATTTTCGGCAAAAAAATCAAAGTATGGTTATTTTAGATAGGGAAAATTCGTAGGCCCGCTTATGGTCGCATTTTTTGGATGCAAGTTGGTTCTATGGGCAAGGAAAAATGTGGATTTAAGTGTGGACACATTAGATAAAATTATGGGCTTCAATTGGGATTGATTGGGTGAGAAATTGAAAGAGGATTGAATGGAATTGAAGACTTTGATGGCCAAGTGTACAAAATTCATAGCCAAAGGTGGGGTGCAACATTTGGGGACTCAACTAAGGCTTGTTGGGGAAGTTTTGTGAGGGAAAAGAGGCAGAGGATAAGGCTGAGTGGTGGGGCAAGTGTGATGAGTGTTTGGGGATGAGATTGTGGACTTTGAAGGCAAATGGTGGTCCCCCTTCAGCAGCCACCTTCTTCTTCCTCTTCAACCTTACTTTCCCCATTGTAGAGGCCATGAGAGAGCTTGAGAGAACCAGCAAACCGAGCACAGCAGCCCCCTCCACCGTCGCACACCCGCCGGACCAGCCAAGCCCACTGTTTCCCCCATGTTTTCTCATTATGCCTGTTTCTGCTCCAGCTGACCTTTCCCCAAAGATCTGAGTTAAAAGTTGTCTTCCCGTGCGAATTAGCTCACGCTCCACCCACCATCATCTTCAGGACGTCCAGTCCGTATGGAAGAGCCCAGCCTCTCGCCGAAACGACTCGCCGGCCATCCTGTCCGCCGGCAAGAAGCCACCGGTCGCCGGTCCGCCCGGTTTCGCCAATTCAGCGTTTTCTTCCTGTTTCTCTCCATTCCGACCCTTCATTTGCCCATACCAACCACTAGCAGGTTCCCCTTGACCCCCGGGTGTCGCCGGTTATCGACCACCCCCTCGCCAGAGCTTTCATCAGCCCGTCTTTGCCGTTGCAGCTGCTGGTTTCCAATCTGCAGTTCAACCAAGATCAAAAGCAGAAACCTAGCAAGCCGTGAGGTCTTCGTGGCCCATTTTCAAGCCCTTCCCGAATTGGTTGGTATCGTCGCTTGGAGATTTGTCACCCGCCTCGACGTCGCCATCGCCGTGGACTCACCAGAATGCAAAACCGGTGAGTTTACTTGCTAAACCTTGCTTAGGAGGTTAATTATGCTTAAGGTGTGATAGCCTAGGGAAGGGGAAGGGATCCTCTCTAGTCCCACATCGCATAGGGGGGAGTCCTGGGTTAATTTATAAAAGGCTTGAGTCCCTTTAATCTATGTGACGCGTTTTAAAGCCATGAGGACTCGGTGTCCAAAGCGGACAATATTACACAGTGGGGCCTGAGTCGTTACAAATAGTATCAGAACCGACTCCGACCGAGTATGGGGCCACAGTGAGGACGCTGTGCTCTTAAGGGGTGGAGAGTGTGACAGCCCAGGGAAGGGGAATGGGTCCTCTCTAGTCCCACATTGCTCAGGGGGGAGTTCTGGGCTAATTTATAAAAGGCTCGAGTCCCTTTAATCTATGTGACCCGTTTTAAAGCCGTGAGGACTCATTGTCCAAAACGGACAATGGGGGGCTCGGGTCGTTACATAAGGGGTGTTTAGATTAAGCTAATCATTGTTAAGTGGTTAGATTAGTTTAGTTAATTGTTAATTAGATTAAGGGATGTGATTAGTTTGGTGGATAATTAATTAAGGCTAATTAGGTGATTAGATTAGTGTAATCTTGATTATGCCTTAATTAATTATTTTAAATTAAGTAATTATTTCGAAATTATAAATATTATTTTATTAAATTAAATTAATATATTATTTATTTAATTTCAGAATAAATTTAATTATTTATTATTTTCTGAAAATTATACCGGGATAGCCGGTGACCGAAATTTCGTGTTGACTACTATGGTATGTTTAGATTATGCATTTGATGGTTGGATTGTGCAAATTGAGTGATGATTGTGAAAAATATAGAATTTATTCAGAAAATCCCAAGTGTCGGGTTTTGACACCGAAAATGGATTTTAAGTACTATATCAAATAATGGGGTTTGAAAATGAGAGATATCACTTTTAAAGTTCAAATTGACCGTGTACCCACACAAGATTATTTTCTGGGATGTTTTTAATACAAAGAAAATAGGCCATGATCACTATTTTAATTGAGGCATTTGAGTGCAATGCACGGTATCTTAGGCCGAGATTGAATGGTTGTGTGTTGGTTAAAGAGAACCCGTTCTAGCGTTTACGCCGGACGTTACTAAATCCCACTTTCGAGTTACCCATGCATTAGGGTAGTGGGTCGCAGTAGATTCTGGACCTAAGCTCCTTCGGAATAGCCGTCTTTGTGACGTAGCCGTGCTCAATGGGGGAGAGACGATGCCTAGCTACGCCAGTAGACAGCCGGACATGGGAGTCGATTGTGCCTTGAGTGGCTTAATTAACAAGTTGAACGCATGATTGTCTGAGTTTGATACGCCTGATTATGAGACAAAATTATGTGGCATGGTATGGGACGTGTCATAACGGTTTGGCCTTATAATCGGGACCTCTGTGATTTATTGAGTTGTTGAGGCGTTTCAATTGTTATGTACATTAATTATATGCATTTGTGATATGAATTGTGCTTACGTGCAGGAAAGAACTGAGGCGAGGTAAGTCTTTTGTTCTCAATGTGTGGTTGTGTGGCTAGAGCGCCCTGAGGCGTATTTCCTTCCTAATAAGGGTTTAGGGGGTGGACTTGTTGAGACATTGTCTGACTGGTTATTGTATAACCATTTTCAGGTCCTTAGAAGGTGGTCGTGGAGGATCAAAGCCCCGGAGTCTGTGGAGGTGGAGTCTGAAGGATCGACATATGTGTCTGACTAGTATGTCGTAGGACAGCTTCTTTTTAGAGCCGAACTTTTTGTAGACTTTTGACCAGACTCATTTTTGTATCTAAACCCAGTGTTTATAAAAGTTGGCTTTTGTGAAATGTTCCCTGCTTTCCTATCCCATGTTGTTTGTTGTCGGGAGTTTAATGTTTCGCTTCCACATGCGTATTAAAAATGAAAGGGTCGGCGACTCGTCCTGGGAAGTCGTAAATTTTTATCAACCGCAGAGGGATGTGCACGCGCTCGAGGATCGGGGCGTGACAAATTAGATTTATCACAACTCATGGCTTGTAAAAATGTCTTAGGATCACTTTTAGCTCCAACATTATAGTCAGATTCTTATAGATACACAACGTAGTCATGAGGAATTGCTTATTTCTTAATTCTAGTAGACCTTTTTAATGTTGCATTAACATTCTCCTAAGAAGTTTGTTGTTTAATTGGAAGTTCAACAATATCTAGTAATTGCTAAACAGTTGGGCTTACCGGATTGATATCAGCAACTTGTGGATCTTCAATGATTAGTTGTTCAACGGCCAGTTGAACTAAAGGGGTGTTGTAAACAATAACAAATCTAGTGCCTGAGGTGGAAGGTTGAGTATCTGAATGATTTTTTCCAAGAACGAGATTTATGAATTGATCACTCCCATTGATTAGGTCATTTTCAAAAAACTTAGCATTTCTCGATTTCACAAACCTAGTTGTGTGAGATGGACAATAAAATTTGTATCTCTTGAACTTTTCGACATATCCAACAAAATTCCCACTTATAATCCTTGGGTATAACTTATTTTCTTGTGGATTATAGACTCTTACTTCGGACGAGCATCCCCAAATGCGTACACGTCGCATACTGGGTTTCCAACCTTTGAATAACTCAAAAGGCATCTTTAGGACAGTCTTGATCGGAACTCGGTTTAATATGTACACTGTTGTTTTAAGAGCCTCAGTCCACAAGGACTTAGGAAGTTTGGAGCTGCTAAGCATACTCTATACCATATCCAATAAAGTTCGATTTCATCTTTCTACTACAACATTCTGATCCGGAGAATCATGCATAGTGTATTAGGCAATAATTCCATGCTCTTCGAGAAACTTTGCAGATGACCAGGTGTTTGAATCCATCTTCAATGTATCTATCATAATATTTTCCACCTCTATCTTATCTCACGATCTTAATTTACTTACCGCATTGTTTCTCTACTTCGATTTTAAATACCTTAAAGGCATCCAGCACTTTGTGCTTATTACGAAGTAAGTAAAGATACACGAATCACGAATAATCATCTATGAAAGAGATGAAGTATCTCTTACTATTTGAGTCCATATTTTCACCATAAATATATGTATGTATGATTTATAATATTTCTGTACTCATCTTAACACATTTCTTTAACTTGTTAGCATGCTTTCCCTTTATACGGTCCACACAAATGTCATAATCAGTAAAATCTAGAGTACAAAGTACTCAATCATTTACTAATCACTTAATTCTATCGATGGGAATATATCACAATCTTCGGTACCACAACACAGAGGAATCTTCATTCACAAGACCTCGTTTTATGCCAGTATTATCGTAAACGTGCATCGCATTATAAAATGCATTGTCTTGTAAATTAATTCCAAAGAAACCGCCATACAAAATACCACACCCAACAATTTTAGATTTATACAATAAATTAAACGTTAAACTTGAAAATTCAATGGAGTATTCTAAAGGTACAAGTCTTGAAACTAAAATTAAATTTCTAGAGAAATTAGGAATATAAAGGTTCTTTTTAAATTTAAAACAAAGTCACTACTGAGAACTAATATGTATGTCCCAATAACTTCCATACGCGAGCGCATCTTATTTCCTAAATAGATGTTTTGTTTAATTCCCACTGGTTTTTGTTGGTTTTGAAAACCCTACAAGGAATTCAAAATGTGGATTATAGAACAATAATCAATCTACCAAGTGTTGTGACCCACATCAACCATATTAGATTCATAACAAACACAAGAGAGAATGTTACCTTTCTTCTTGAGCTAGGCCTTAAATTTGATGCAATCCTTCTTCATGTGCCCATTTTATTTTATTTTTTTACAGAAAAAGCACTTAGATTACTTCTTAATGCCAGCTTGGTAGGTAGAGATATTTTACATTTTCCCTTTTACTTGCCTTGCCCTTTGTACTTATCTAGTGTTGTTATATGAGCACTTTCTCCTTAAAAACACATGGTCATAAGTTCATTGATTGACCATTTAGTGTTATATGTGTTGTAAGAGATCTTGAAAGGAGCGTACTCTTGTAGGAGAGTGTTCAAAATATAGTACACAAGAAAGGATTATGATATCTCAATGTTAAGATTCTTCAATTAAGCTACAATGTCTCTCATCTTCATGATACTCATGCACACCTCTTATACTAGTAAGCTTCAACGATGAGAACTTCATAATCAAGGTCATGGCATGTGCCTTCTCTGAATACACAAATTGTACATCAATAGCCTCCAGTAATTTCTTGGCATTATTTTGCTAAATGAATGAATCACGAATACTAACAGAGAATTTTATCTTTATGTGCATTACATTGAGACGGTTGGACCGCTCACATTATGCATGAAGAGTATATTCAGCTTGAGTATTATCCTCAATAAGTTCAGGTGGTTCGTCTGATCATAAAATATAATTAAGATCCATGCACCCCAATGAAAGAAGAATTAATTCCCTCCATTATTTATAGTTATTTCCATTAAGCTTAGGAACAATTATACCAGAACTAATCGTAGGTGGTAAGACTGCATCATGATCAAAGGAAAACTTATGTATCAATATGTTTGAGGCAAATAAACTAAGATCATATTTTACCAATGTAAAACATGTTATAAAATATGAATCACATAACATCAAAAAACTGCATGTGGGCTAAATTTCTAATTTAAATAGATTCATAATTAATTCTGATGAAACTATCAAATTATATTCCATTTCTTAGTCCATTTGGCTACGTTTGCAGTCGGGATAAAATTTGGGATAGGATATGATTTATCCTATCCTACGTTTGGTGCTCGCTCAGGACATGATGAAGTCGGATATAAGGGGGATATAGGCAGGATAAAATTATCGTATGGGGGAGGTGGGATAAAGGTGGATGGGATTTTAATGTCCATAATAAGAAAGTTATTTTTCTCGAATAACAAACTTATTAAATTAACAAAATTAAAATTATATTTCACTATAAATAATATTTGAATTCTAATTTAAGAAATTAGAAATAAAAAAATAAAAAAAATATTTTTCATTAATCTTATTTTAATTTATATATTCAACTTTAATTATATCTTATAATAAACATTCAATCTATAAATTAAATATTTATATTTATTATATATTTTAGGTATTTTTATATTTTAAGTATGTTAGTACAATTTACTATTTGATAACATTTTATTAAAGAATGATGAAAGGGGAAAAAAGAAATAATAAATAAAATAATTTAAAAATAGGAAAAATAAAATAAAAATAAATTAAGGAATAGTGTTACGAGAGATTTTCACCATCTCTGTTTATGAACATTTATGTTCATTTATAATGAAATGCCGTTTATATCAAAAAAATGTACATGATACGATGTGAATATCTCTGACTTTAGTACTGCGATTCACCAAACAATGGACATGATATAAAAAAAAAAATCCTAGATTTCATATCATATCCTATCCAATCCTATCCCGATTAAAAATCCGGACGACCAAACGTAGCCTTTGGGTAAATTAAGAAAGATAAAATATTTCATCCTAATTAATCACATTAATATATTGAAAATTCATGTGAGATAAAATTCATAATACTAATGTGACTAATCACAATCAATGTCCTTTGACTGTATGTGATCCATAGGCTCTTAATGTATATTGTTTAATATAATCAAAGATACTATGGCTAATTTTTAAATAGTTAAATATATACAGATCACTAGACATTTAATTCTACTAGAAAATATTCAAAAATTGCATGTAAGGGAAAAACGGTTAAATCACATGTAAAAGTGTTAAAGCTGTAATTTTACACGCAAGGGCAGAATTGGAATTTCACTTGTAAGGTGTATAACAAGAATTTTACACCCAAAATGGCAAATTTGTAAATTTTCACACCCAAAGGGGGCAAAACCAGAATTTTATGCGGCCAGAGCAGAACTGTGATTCTCCTTTATGCGGAGGGGCTAAATGGTAAATTACTCATCATATGGCAGAATTGTAATTCTGCACGGCAAGGGGCCCCACGGTGCACGTGCGTTGTTGCGTTACACGCGCCCAATGCGGAGCATGCGCCCACTACTTGCCCCCATGCACATGCCCATTACAGCTCATGTCCGATCAAATTAATCAATGGGTCTTGAAGACAATGCCAAGACAAATGCATAGTTTCAAGATCCGACAAAAACGATCAATAAATTGACCGAAATTAAGTCGAAAACAACCTACCCTTAAACCCTAACCGCCAAAAGTTTCGCCGCTCGATTAACCTCTGACGAACGGTAATATGCTGAATAATCTTAAGCGTTTTTCATCATAATGACGATGTAACCATGCAAATCCGTTATTGCATGGTGGGTCGCTCGAATTTGACCGGAACTTGAAATTCAATTCCAAACCACTAAAGATCTGAATTTTACCCATACATAATTCAATGAATACATACAAAAATTCCAAAATTTTCACCAAGGTAGAGATTATAAATAGCTCTGATACCAACTGTAAGGTTAAATCTAAATAAAAATTGATGATCTCAATTTACAAATTCGTACAAAATTTGAGATCGATTTGCAGAAACATAAAGACATACCTCCAGCCATTGATGAAAATCTCCAAACGCGAAAAAATCCTAAAACCTTGAACGGATGCACGAAGCGTGATTAATCCGCGAACATGGAAATACCAGATCTGTCCGCCATGTTCTACTAGCCAATACCCCTCAAATGTAATCTTTTTTTTTTTTTTTTCTATAGTGATATAGTTTGAACTAGACGACCGACGTTTTATTTCGTTTCTCACGCTATTGATGTCTTCCATCAAAACCATTATGGTAATATATTAACGAGCAAATATCATGTAATAAACGCGAGTAATAAATTGGGCAATAAATCAGAATTAATTAGGAAATACAAAATTAGGATCATATTTAGAATAATGAAATATATCATAACATTTTCAACACTCAAATTAATTAAAACCATGATACAATATCCTGTACAAATATAACTATCACAGACTGAAATACCATGAGAGTTCTTATACAATTAGAGTAGAAAATAGGCTGGCATAAGGATCATTGAAAGGGACATAAGAGGATTCACATCCCATCTGTTATCTAGGAAAATCGAGAAAGATACACGGTTATTTTGAAACTTTCACACATGAAGAGGACATGATCTTTAGATACTACTTTAATACTTTGTTTTGGAGAGGGAGGAAGAGGAAAAAGAAAGTGGGTGAAGCAAATTTTTCATTTTTCCTCCAATTCACTCTCACATAATATTCAAAACTTTGAAAATTGGTTTTTCTTCATGTCATGTCACAATGCATCAGTCTTGACGGCACCATGAAACCATGTTAGCATGCCTCGGAATATTATGTTCTTTTTTCTTCTCAAATGGCATTTAATTATAAATTGTAGAACTGCAATGCAGGATTACCAAAGATAGGATAATGCTTAAGAAACACAATAGAATGAGAGCATGCACTAAGAATGTCAATGTCCATACCTAAATATGACGAGTTTGCATAACTTAATGATCACTGCAATCTCGCAGATATAGAAATTCCTAGCTTGCCATGGTCATATTTCACCATCAAAGCAGTATGGCTACTCCATCTTAAGGTGTCTTAATTCGACATTCCGAAGCCCAAGTCGCATGGGAGAAAGAATGAAGGTGCCATTGGCACCTATTATGCATAAATGCCATGCCTTTGAAGATCTCTTGAGGGTAATTTTTGTTGCAGATGAATTTGTCCTGTGAGGTAATCCTCAACTCATAGTCATGACATTTACAGAAATGTAGTTAAATCAAAGAGTGAACCAAAGAAAACTGGTTTAAACTAATTATATGTTGTAATTTCTATTGTTGAAATGACTCTATGGATCATAGATACCTTTCAATCATGTTAACTCACTGATTCTGGGCATCCCTGTTCAATAAGTAGCAAATCTATCTTGAATTGCACAACAAAGGCAACCATGTCTCAATGCCTCATGCACATTGACAAGATTATTTTTAGCGTCACAACACGTTTCCAAGGTTCAGCTCTAAGAACAGAAAAATGTTAGAGCTACCAAAGAAACATCGGTATCAATTCAAGGTGGATTCCTTTGTAATTGAAAGTCAGACAAATACAAAAATCAGCAACTTTTCCTTTTGCTTTATCATTAGTATGGAGAATATTCATTCATTTCATTCAACTGGGTATCGACCTTTTTCTTCAAACTTCATAATGGCTTTGCAAGTTTAGGGATGAAAAAAATGACTTTCTATCTTCACCTAAGGGAGTCACAGCCAGAATTTCACCTGATTGAAAAAGCAAAAACCTTTTAACTTATAAAGCTTTGAGAAAACTCAGTACAATTTCCCTCAATTCGGCCATGAACTTCTGCGGATGAAATTTAGCAACCGACTACTTTTTAGGCTTTGTGGGCCAACTCTCCTATAGCTTCTTTGCAATTTCTCAGACGAAACACTTAGCAGCTTGTTGGTCGACATTCCTTCTCCTATAATCTTCTTCTTCACCTCGTACCTATGCTTAATCCTACTATCGAGTTTGTAACCAAGATATGCAGGGAAATCCAATAGCTCACCAAGGTCGCGTACCATCTCTCCCACCAGATATTCCACTTTCTCCTCCAGAGAATCAGGATTGTATTGAAGTATTTGAGGATGCTTCTTACTCATGAGAAGGACGTCTTCACAAGAAAACCCGTAACTCAAGAAGAGCTCAATCACCTTTTGCATATTCTCACAAGTTGTCCAAGTCACAGCGCCTATTGCAACAGCGAATTCCTTCGTTCTGTACTTGCAACCAATCTTCACCAAAAAACCCAGCTTATAAGCAATGTTCCCCTCAAAAGATAGACCCAAAAACAAAGGCTTTTGTCAAGAACTTGAAAATCTCATTGGAGTTGAGACCACATTCTTTGAGAAAACTAATTCTGGGATGCAATTTCCTCTCCTTGCTCGCGCTAACAATGTTAGGAAACACAAGACTGATCCTGAATATTTCTTGATCATCTAGTTCCACAAATGACCTCAAGAACTCTACATGGCTTTCCAAGTGTTCCACACAGTATTTCAAAAAGGTAGGCAGTTTGCGCAACACTGCCCTGGTTGCATCCTCGTCTCCTCTGCTAAGTTCTATGAGAAACTCCACTCTCGAAATCAATTGGCTATCCATATCGAAGTTGAGAATGGGGGGATGCCTCACAATCAAATCAACCCTGCCATAGCAGCTCAAGAAATTAAGGAGCCTTTCAATATCTTCAAACGGCTTGAGAGACAAAGCCTTCGTTAAATTCACATTGTTGAGAACTTGTACAATCTTTTCTCTAGGAATCCCATTGTCAAATCAGCAAATTAACCTTTTCCTCGAATCCGATTAAGAAACGCAGCTCAGTTGACATAAAGGGACGCTTGAGCTGCGTTGGGTCGACCTTTCCATCTAAATTGTCACGCATGAAGAGTATAAAGGGATCGATTTCATCTGCTGCCAACACAGAAGGGCATTTCGCAACCAAATGGCAGAGCTCGAGGCCACTGAGTCCAACAGATTTCAAAGAGGCAACACGAGCCCACAGCGAACCGATAGACTTCAGCCTCAAATCCAAGTCTCAGATCACGAGAGATTCGGTCTCTCTCTCTCTCCCTCTCTCTCTCTCTCTCTCTCTCTCTCTCGTAAAGACGAGTTCTCGAAATAACACATGGAACGCCCCCGAAAAGGAAAGACTTTAACAAGGAGTTCAATCAAATATTCAAATTGCATTCAAGGACACGAACGTTTGACAATTTGTCTCTGAGAGTCACTCACCCGATTCGAACTAGACATTAGATGATGAGTTGACGCGGCGGTACTGTACGTGAAGTAATGGTGCTCTCAATCCGACTCTGGACGGTTGACTCGAATTCAGCAAAAGGGACGACCTGGGGGAATAGGATGTTGCGGAGCGACGGACTGAAGCTGAAGATGGTGAGCGCTGGGAGTGGAGAAAGAAAGCGGGAGGTCGAGGGCTCACCCCATTCCTCCCCGAGGAAAAGATCTCTCCTTGCTTTAGTCATTAAAGCAGGCATGTCATCCACCACAAGTAATATTCTGGACATCAAGTCCAACTGCAGACTCAAGTCCTTAGAAAGCGAGGAACCCATTCCTACTCCAACATTAGTTCGCAGTCCATGAAGCCCACCACCGAGAACACCATCACCTGTGCCTTCTTCCCCCTAAAGAAAAACGTCCCCATAGCATCACCTTCATCATGACCAGACCAAACACCGGAAGCTAAACTCATTCACGATCCCGCACCATCACCCTCGCTCCACACCTACGCTGTCGACCCTCCATTCCAATCGAGTGAATCGAACGGGCCAGAAGAAGCAGAAGTAGAATCGAAGAATCCTAGCCTCTTTGAACTCCTTAGATGTAGTCGACGCTCCTGCTCCTCCAGCTGGGGATGGAGCTCGCGAAGAAGAACTTGAAAGGAGTAAGGAGCGATTTGTTGGGGGCGGACAGGCTTGAGGTAACGGGGAAATTTTGGACGAAAATTGTTCAGCGATTGTTCTTCAAGGTAACGATCCTCTTGTTCATACAGTTGTTCAGCATAAATCTGGAGGTAAAATCATAAATTTAGGATGAAATTATCCGCCGATTGAAAATTTGGCCGGACAACAGTTCACTCATTTGAAACTGTGTTGGTTACTCCGAATTCCTATTTAAAACAAACTTCATTCCAATTTTTTTTTTTTTTAATGCGTCTACTTCAGGTTCGTAATTGAGTTTTTTCTTAACTTTTTTTGGTGGGCAGGGGGTTGCACCTACTTCTCCCCCTTTCCTCCATGGCCGATATCGAGTACATAAGCCAGGTTGATGAATTTTCATTAAAATGCTTTGAAATTCTAAAAATCCATTAATTGAAATCACCGTAACCCAGTGATATAAGAGAAAATCGTAATCTTTTAATATTATTACTTGCAGATAATTTCATATCAACTTTAAAACGAATTATGAGTTCTTTCAAATATAAACTTCATTGAATTATTTCATTGAAGATCTTTTTTCCATTTTGATAAAAATTGTTTCTAGCATAGATAGTTGGTGTCCACTTTGTAAAACGTATACATATATAAGCCAAAATCAGTTGTTTTTTATATCGAGAAATCATATGGTGGCAGTGGCACGTATAGGAGCAAGATCACCGGTTATTGTTAGTTTTTACGTTGTCATTATCCAAATCACGTAATAAGGGAGGACAATTCACAATGGCTGAGGACAACTCATAAGTTGAAGTCGGTGGTTCTTGATATTGACAAATCATAAGTCGATAGTAACCAGTTAAGCAACAAGATCCCATGTTGTAATTAGCTTTTCAATTGAAATTGCCCTAATCACATAATGAGAGGAAAATTCTCGATGTCTATCACCTTCCATCGCCGTTTTTGTCCTTGCTCTCTTACCAATTTATTTATCCTGTTGGAGGATGCAAGAGAGAAAAACCACAAGACATACAAGGACACAACATCAACCTAAGAGCTAGAAGAAGACAACCTCGGAAATAAGTCCCTCCCAACATGATATTAGGTTGCAGGCACAAACAACGAGTACATAAAAATCTTTTCCGATCAAACTAAAGATGGTTCTCTAAACCTCATTGCTACCTCCAAATAGAAAATTAGTGAAAATTGTCGAAGCACTTAATGGAGTTGAGAATGTTTATAGAACCATCTTGGCTTTGTCATTGTTCGCTGGCTCATCCGGTGAGTAAATAAGCGTTTTTGGAGGCATTTGAAGTTTACTAATATCTCCTTCAAGCATTTCTAGGACTTTGCTCATTGAGGGCCAATGGTCAAGGTTAATTGAATATACCAAAGTGCAACTATTGTCATCTTTTTTATCACCTTCCTTTCCTGTTTTGCAACTCCTTCCATTTCAACACTTTTTTCCTTCATTGACTGGTCCAACACCCACAATGAATTTGGCTTGAGTGTTCCACAATGGCGTTTACATTTTTCCTTGAACCTTCCATTTCCATGAGCAACATCCCAAATCTATAGACATTTGATTTATAAAATACACAACCAATGTTTTTGTGGAACAACGTGAGCACCATCTATCCCAAGATTCCTCTTGCAGCAGTCAATGCTACTATGCTACTAGAAGTGGAGTAAAGTTTCGCGAGTCCAAAGTCAGAGACTTGTAGAGCAAAATTCTTGTCTAAAAGAATATTGTGAGGCTTGATATAAAAGTGTGGTATTTGTATGTCACACCCCTAACATGGGTTTTTAATCCCCTTCGCCACCCCAAGAGAAATCTCATATATTTTCATGTAATCTAGAAATCTCATATATTTCATGTTATCAAGAAATTTATCACCTTCCTTAGTGAAGATCCATTTGACATGAGATCATACACAAGAACCTATTTCGAGCCTTCATTCACTACATTAACATGGTGCATTCTTCCAACAGTAGCCACTTCACTGATAAAATCTTGACCATGGGCCTTGGACTATTTTGAAATCTTAATGGCGATTTCGTTGCCGCGTCCAAGCATTCCTTTGTACATAGAACCATGCCTCCCTTCACCTAGTTTGTCCTCAAAATTTCTAGTGATCTTCATGAATTTGAGTAAGAGTACCTTATGGGCAAAAAGTTGTTATGAATGTGCAGAAATTCTTCAATGCTTTTGGTCATTGCTAAGTGCCTTCTTCTGTTGTTGAAGATTAGAAATATCACAACAAATGGTGTCTCGATTACGAACTTCGCTACATAAAAAAACATTGAGGAAAATTTTGATAGCTTGGAATAGCTTCTTCTTTTTTATTTTTTTAGTTATTCTTAGAACAAATCATTTCTGCATACCTACCATAAATATAAAATCTGAAATTGTCCAAAATGCAATATCATATAGGTAGGACACCTGCGGAAGGGATGAAAGATGTTAAAAAAAAATTGACGAAAAGAAATATGGAAAACAAAACTCACGAGGAAACGGAGTAGTAAAAAACTCCTTTGCACAAGTTTTGTCCAAAAGAATATGAGTGCATGCGTGTATTTGCAAATAAATGGAAATAATAAACTCGTTTACATAGATGATGGACGGTATAAGAAACTCCCTTTGCTTTGTCAGCAGTCAACAAATATAGAGAAACAGTAATTTTCATTATGAATTAATAATTTCGTTCCTACTGTCGTGACCCTCCAGCGAAATCTCAGTCATTTGGCGTGACGATTCAGTGGCAGCGTCCGTGGGGCAACCAGCATGTTACACCTCGGCAGTAAAGATGGTTCAGCAATAGCAGCGATCGTGCATGATGAGGATTGAATGAAGGCGGTGAGAAGGGGATGACTACATCTTCAAGGGGGCAAGCAAACACCAGCAGAAGCATGAATTCCACCGTAGCTCTTATCTAATGTGGAATAGACAAACTGAATCCATCTTCTGTTGAACTGTACAATTAGAGAAACAAACTACTTAAACCCTTCGGGGACATCACCACATAACATGCTTGCTCTCTTGTAAAGCAACGACTTACAAACTCGGCAAACCTATGAGCTCAAGCGACCACCCGCCAGACAGTTCTACTTGCTCAGACCAAGGGCAGTTAGCTTGAAAAAAGATCACTCCAACCAACTGGAATTGGTCCAAGAATCTAATTCCACCGAAGTCCAGAAGGATCAAGATGCTCATCTCCATCGTTTGCTCCAGCAAAATACCGATGAAGTTATTGCTTCTTAAATTTCAAAGCTTCAAGTCCCCATGAGAGATTACTGATACTTGCAGGAACTAAACTGGAGAAAAGATTACCTCCAAGAGACAAAAAAATTCTCAAACCTCTGAATTCACCTGAGAATTAAGAAACCTTCCTGGTAATTCCATTCACTTCGAGAAAAAGCATTTGCAAAGCACTGCAGTTTCGCATCTCAGCAGAAATGGGCTCCACTAAAAAAGTTATTCCTCATACTCAGGTCCTTCAGTCCGTGTCTGTTCCGAGCGAAGCTATTCCTTTGAGGCATATCATCAAACAGTCACCGCGCAGTACCCATTTGGCCTCATTGGATCAATAGCTAAGAAAGCCTCCTCGCGGTAGATAGACGTGCCCCGGTTCAATCAATAGAGCTGTACCCATTTCGAATGTCCACAGCCGCTTCATTTGCCACTATAATAACTTCCGCCTGAAGGTTTGATAAGAATGGATAAATCATGCGATGGTAAGGATCATGGAGTTGTGAAGATCCAACGGTTCATGTTACTTAATAATTTTTCGCCAATGCCAGAAGGCCGAACCCGCTAGCACAGAGTCGCGATGCCACGTCGCGCGGCATCAGGCGCGTAAGAGGCGAAGGAGAATAAGGATATCGGCGGCTGGAACGCGAGAACGCCTGAGCGTGCGATGAGCGTGAGCCGCGCATCGTCAAATTCCTACCACTGAGCTCGAGAGCTTCGTCTATGGAGGCTGAGCTTGCTGAGGAGAAGATGACTTCATTAAAAAAGGAAACTTTCAGTCCCGTAACTGAATTCCGGCGATGGAGAGAGAGCTTGAGTTTGAGATGGTGGATGGTCGTCCTTGTCTGGGCTAGGGCTACTGTAGTTGATGGGCTTAACGGAATTGGATGTCACCATTTGTGTTAAAGCCCAAATGGAATGAATGTGGCCGGACTCCATAAATGAATCGTTCCTTGAAAATGTATATTCGATTAGTTCGTAAAAATTCATGTGTCAATACCTACTATAGTTACATAAATACTATTTTTCAAGGAAATTGTCAAAAGAGTGTCTCATGAATTATTAGTTAAGCGGCTAGTTAAGGAACATATTAAGACAAAAGGAAAATCTAAACTCTATGCCAACATGAAAGTTGTCATGATTGCTCCCGCTGATGAAATACATTCTTAAAACAACGTGACGATTACATGCGCATTCTAGTCCACTACCTTCGGATTATATGCAGCCGTTTGCTGAGTGAAAACTAGTGACGAAGACCTATTGCTTTCCCTGCTCTGACAAGTGCAATGCCGTATGAGGAGAAGCCTTGCGGAGGAACAATATGGCGCTAAGACGTACGGCGAGAACGATGCCCCATTTGACGAGAAAACATTTTCCTCACCAAAAAGTCAATGCAATACTTGCGAATGCTTGATCATTGCATGAACCCCTCAAGGATCGTGCCTCTTGGTTTCAAACCGTTGTTTGCTCACGAAAGCTGCTCTTGTTTCTTCTCAATCACCAATTTCCTAAATTTATCCACTCTGCAACAGCCTGGGAAATGTTGAAGCAACATATGGCATGAACTCGCATGGTTGAACTTGACGATGTAAAAGCACAAGAAATTGCTACATCCAAAAATGTAGACCAACTATAAGTCGGAGGCATTACAAGCAAAATTTCCAAAACAAAAACCATACAGAATATTCAGTTAATGAATGAATTATGGGGCATCAGGACTGCATATTGGGAACGCTCAGGATAGAACAGAACATACATATCTAGCGTCTGAAAACTGCACATTCCAGGAAAATCCAAAGGTGAGCATGACTGTTTTCAATTCCATGAATCATATTGCTGAGATATTGCGAGCTTCATTTGAGGTCTTCGCTTGGTATTCCGACGGTAGGAGTACCAAATCTATATACATTTCAGGACATGATATTTACATTGTTGGGCTTGCTAGGGAAATAATAGAATCCCAGTTCAAGTAACATAGGAACACAGGAGAAAATCTAAAATGGAGATTCAATTTACACAATGAATGAGACAATTTGAGAAGCATCGTCGTCAGTAGTCATTGCATGAGCATGTTTAGTCCCTAAAATGGTGGAACTGGTTTGCATCCCTTACGACCATATATCTTCTGGTTGCCACGGAGACATACTTGATCGCAGAATGACAATCTCCGCAAATGCAGAGATTCTTAAACAACCTGATAGATTCTGGACTGGATGCTTATGAGGCTAAAAACAACAGCAATTTTTTCACTGTTCTGGAGCAAATATTGTTCCTTTTGTCCTTCCTCCATATCATGAAGAACAAATTCATTAGTCAGAACATAACCCAGTTTCTTTATTCAACTAGCCAATCGGTCTTGTCATAAATCTCCTGTGCCTTTGGGCATGAAGCATCACCCACGTATGTTACTTGTGAAAATTATTTTTCACTTGAATCCAACTACATCTGGCTTCTTTTGTTAGATATTTCAATTTCATCTTCTTTCTGATTGCTGTTGCATCTTCCCAAGACCAGCCGAGGCATAAATATTTGATAGCAAAACATAAGCAGAAGGGTTGTCCAGTTCGTACTAAAATATCATTGCTGCAGCTTGTTTTGCAAGTTCAACATTGCCGTGAACTCGGCAAGCTCCAAAAAATGTACGTCAGACCTGACTAGTGTATCTGCCCTGAAAGGCATTGAATTTATAATCTCATGGGAAAAATTCCGATCCACCCAATAAGTCCACCATGCATGCATAGTGGTCAATCCTCTCATCTCACAGAAAACTCGAAAAGCAGCTTCTAGGTTTCCCCACCTTGAATACACAGTGATCAAAGCATTGGAAATGCACCGATTTGAGTCCAGCCCTGATTTACCATCTCCCATGGATTTGCTCCCTTTCACCAATAGCGCCGATACAGGCAGCTCCACCTAAAAGGCTGGCAAATGCAGAAGCACCCCTTCTGATTCCTCTCTCGTCAATTTCATGTAGCAGTTCAAAGGCTTATTGGACTCCAAGCTCTTGGCATAGGCATCCACAAGGGCAATATAAGAAATTAAATTCTTTTCAAATAGTGTATCAAAAGCTCTCTAAGTGTCTTCCGTGTGGTGGGACTGAGATTATGTGCTAATAAGAGAATAACCCACGCAAGTATCACCAGCAAAGCCCAATCTTGTAGCTAGCATGTATATTTGTATCCCCATATCTACATCACAAGTACTTCCACGTGCCTTGAGAACACTAGCAAATGCGAAATGGTTTGGCCTAATGGGACCTTTATCATTTCCGAAAAGAGTTTGATACTTCCCGTGATTATTGCTGTCTAAGACATCACGTTATGATCTTGCACCCGATCAAACACCTTTCCCCAATCATGAAGCGATCCACTAGCTACACACTTCACGTACATGTCCACCGAGCTGCATCTAACACAGACATCCGAAGCCAATCCAGACCGTATAACCCAGCATTGCAACTGCAACCCCAGCGATTGCAACTCCAACTCCGAACTTGCTGACAAAACAGCTTCGAGTGTAGATCTATATGCCACAGTCCCACTCACAAGCATATCAAGAAACAAATCAACAGCTCTCTTGGACAACCCACCAGAGTACATCTTGTCATCATCAAAGTCCAAGCAACCACACTCCTCTCGGGCTTTTTCTCGAACTCCTTACGAGCTGAAACAAAATCAGCACTACCCTTCGCAAACATGTCAATTAAAATGCACACCCAACGCACACATCATAATTTACGTAGCCGCTTTTGATTATAAACCCGAAAATTGTATCACCAATTGATGCATTCTCCGGAACTGAACAAGCCCGAATAACCGCCGCGAAACGATAATCGTTAGGTAAAAAAAACCATCTTCAAGCATATGAAGGAAAGTTTCAACCGCTTCAAACTCCCATGTGGTTATTGGCGGAGCAGGAGATCATGGAACTCCAAGAAACCAAGTCCCTTTTCTGACCCATGTCCATAAATATCCTCTCGGCCTCGGCCCAGGCATTGCATTTTGAGGAGAGACTAATGAGCGAGATGAGAATCCCCGAAGTGGGCCTCGAGCTGGTACCGAGCCGGCGCGCGATGGACCCGCCTCCGAGAGCGAACAGACTTGAGGAGGAGAGAGAAGGTGAGGAGGTCGGGATGGGACCCATCACGGGACATGAGGTCGGGGTGGGAGATTGCTCCAGGGAGGTCGCCGCCACGGTGGTGGGGGTGATGAGTCGACGGTCGAGGGGCGAGAGGGGGAGAGGTTTTGGCGGGAAGGAGAGGGCTTTGATATTGAAAGGTGGAGGGAAGAGAGAAAGAGACGCATTGCTCCACGACAAGAGAGCACACTCGGGAAACGAGAAATGTAAATAGATAGCCATGAAGGCAATTCTTCAGCAAAATGCAGGAATTAACAAACGCTAAAATCAATCCGCTTATTTTGCTTTTCACTTGTACATGGAGAAAAAGAAAATCAATCGATGCATGATTTCGTCATTGTTAGGCGATGGTAATGTTTCGTCATTCTTTTGTTTTATCGATTCCACAAATTTAGTTCTCAAAAAAATCAAGAGGAATGGCTTTCTCCTGTCAAAAGTATGACTACTGGGTGTTCTCAATCAAAATGCAATTAACTATTAATATATTCAAAAAGAACAAATCAATCCTTAAAATTATCGAATTCGTATGTACATCTGGGCACCACATCATATGACGAACCAAAACTAAAAAGAAACAAGAAAGATAATCCAAAAAAAAAAAATGAAGAAGAAAAAAAGTCGAACATTAAAATGAAAAAAGAAAAAGGGAACGCAGATATAGTTGGAGAAGTCTTGAAGAGGCGCCGAGCCCTGGAAAAGACTCCTACTCAACCAGAGGTCTGAGTTGTTGGTCATCACCACAAGTAGACGCTCAGATCCACCAGGGTCGGCCAACCCCAGCCAGTTGGCCGCAAGGGCCAATCAACCCTCACACGATGGTTGCGAGGGATGAGGTCTTTATATTTTTCTTAGTCCGGCGCATGTAGCTTCTCCAATGTACCAAGTTACAAGTTTTAAAACTTCCACAAACAAAATGAAAGTGTTAATACTCATATGGATTATGTTGATAAGTTACAGGACTTTTCTAAATAATTATCCCATTTTCTTTTGATCGTTTAAAACTTAGAGCTAATGCGACCTTCAAGACAATATGATTGTCCCATCGCTATTTTCTCAAGAATTTGATCAATTTTCGATCCATGTAAATGAATTAAGAAGAAAATAAAATTTTGTTGCAATTGGTGAACAAAGAATTTGAATTTGGGCGAGCCAAATGCTGAGCGATTTCTAAATGCAATTACCACAAATAAAAACTACTCTGCGACCTGAGCGATCGAGGAAAGAAGATTGATTTACACCGAGTCAAAGAGGACACTGGGCCACTAGCAAGTACATGTAAGATGGCACGTTTTGCAGCCCTCTTTAGCGAATATCCTATAGAAAATGAGTGATTTGGTTTATAGATGATTAACTGGATTAGCTAGAATTCACATTGGATGAACATATAGAATACGCTTCCCAAAACACGGTTATTTTAAGAATTTAAACATACGTCCTGTATATGAGATTGTATGGACCACACATTGTGAAACTATAAATGAAGTACAATAACACTTTGAGCAAAAAAAAAAAAAAAGAAAAGTACAATAACGCAACAGTAACCTAAGAGCTAGAAGAAGACAAAATGTAATCATGGCAAACTAAACTAGCTAACCTCCCTCCCAAATAATACTATGTTATGGGGAACAAAGCTTTTTAAATTAAACTGAGCAAGGTTCTAGACACCACTACTATCTCCAAATGGAATACTAGTGGAAATTGTGAGAGCGCTTGATGAAGTTGAAAATGTTTCTAATTCCATTTCGATTTTATCATCGTTGACTAGCTCACTTGGTGGATAAATAAGCGGTTTTGCAGGCATTTGAATATTACCAATATCTCCTTCAAGCATTTCTAAGACTTTGTTCATTGGAGGCCGATGGTCAGGGTTTAATTGTATACACCAAAATGCAACTATTATCATCTTCTTTATCACCTCCCTTTCCTCTTCTATAACTTCGTCCATTTCAACACTTTCTCCTTTATTGATGTGGTCATACACCCATAGCGGAAAATAAATTTGGCTTGAGTGTTCTGCATTTGCATTTACATTTTTCCTTCTACCTGCCATTTCCATGAGCAACATCCCAAAGCTATAGACATCCGCTTTGTAAGATACACCACCGAGGTTTTTGTATAACAACTCAGGCGCCATATATCCCAAAGTTCCTCTTGCAGCAGTCATTGAGACTATGCTATGATCAATTGGATAAAGTTTTGCAAGTCCAAAATCAGAAACTTTCGGCATGAAATTCTGATCTAAAAGAATGTTGTGAGGCTTGATATCAAAGTGGAGTATTTGCATGTCACAACCCTGATGTAAATATTCAATCCCCCTCGCCACCCCAAGAGCAATCTCATATATTTTCTTGTAATCAAGAAACTTATCACCTTCCTTTGTGAAAATATGCTTATCCAAAGATCCATTTGACATGAAGTCATACACGAGAGCTTGTTTCGAGCCTTCAAAGCAAAAACCAATGAGTTGCACTATATTAACGTGGTGAATTCTTCCAATAGTAGCTACTTCACTAATAAAATCTTGGCCATGGGCCTTGGATTGCTTTAAAATCTTGATGGCTACCTCGTTGCCGCTTCTCAGCTTTCCTTTGTACACAGAACCATAACCCCCTTCACCTAGTTTGTGCTTAAAATTTCTAGTGATCTTCTTGATATTCGAGTAAGAGTACCTTATGGGCAAAAAGTTGTTATGAGCCTGCAAGAATTCTTCAATGTTCTTGTCCATTGCTATGTGCCTTCTTCTATACTTGTAGATCAGAAATATCGCAACAAATGGCATCCCGATTATGAATTTCACTACACAAAAAACAACTAAAGAAAATTTTGATAGGTTAGAATAGTTTTTTTTTTTTTATTTCCATAATTATTGTAAGTTTTTTTCATAAATATTGTAAGAATAAATCTTACTTAATAGTACTAGTAAATCCCAAGCTGTCCAAAATGCAATATCATCTAGGACACCTGTGGAAGGAATGAATGATGTGAAAAAGAATTGAAGGAAAAAAAGTTTGGAAAGCAAAAGTCACGAGGAAACAGAATAGTGGCAAGCTACTTTGTACAAGTTGAATTTATTGTCTACAAATCAAGAAAAACAAAGCTTTTCATTTTTAATAAATAATTTTGTTCCTCCTATCGAAACATGACTACAATTTTTTTATGGATTGTTAACGAGTGGCTCTTGGATTATTAGTGAAATGACTAATTAAATAACTAATTAAGAAAATTTAAAAAAAAAAATGTAAATTCTATGCCAACAAAAAACTACTCATGTGGTTGGTCGCGCAAGAATCCTTTTTCTTTTTTTTTTTTTTTTTTTTTTACAGTACAGATTTAGCCCTTCTGTGGAAAGAAATTATAGTCTAGACACATGTATACATTGACGTATACTGTCATGTGTATTTTGTCATAATTTTCTTGGATATTAGATATTCCTTTCATTTTCCAGTTCCAAAGAGCTAGTAGCAAGTAAAAGAATGTACGAATCATGCAAAATTACAGTGAAATTTCAATGTCAATCAATACTTACCGCCAAGATAGTACATGGATGTGCAAGCCTGACCTCCGTTGCTGCTATCATCTAAGCGCTCGGAATAAAAGTAGCGATGGAGCCGAAAGTAGCCATAGATATCAAAGTAGCAAAAGAAAGTTTTCTTCCATGAAGATGTAAAATAGAAGAGATCGAATCCATCGGCCATGATGTTATGGATTTGCTTGCAGTTGAAACAGCTATTATGAGCCAGGCCACCCCAAAAATCACGTGACGTCCATGTCCAATTGCTAATGGTGCAAAAATCCCTAACATCCGATACATTTGGATTGACCAAAGCATACAAGTTCCAATTCGATGACATGTTGGTAGAGTATGACCCCTCAATGCATGGATCGGTAGCGTTGTAGAATGGAGAACTAACCGGTTTTGAGCAGTTCACAATGACCAAATTATTGCGGGACGGGATCAAGGGTGTGAAGGGATATGTATTGAAGTAATTCCGCAACCATGGATGATGGGGGAGAGATGAGCAGTTATCCCTTTGCAGCCTGCCGTCAACCAATCTGATTTGATGTCTGGTATAATTGATAAACTGCACATAGTATTGACCATTAAGGAAGTTTAGAACAGTACGATTATCTTCACAAGCCAGCTCGAATCCGATACACCACATGCCGGCGGGTCGCTCTTCAGTCGAAATGGGAACTTATATTACGAACATCACCACAGGATGAAGGAATGCACTGTTGATTGCTCGACTCGACATTGCTTGTTATTGCAAGAAATAAGACAAGAATGAGTAGCAACACTCGATAGATATTCATAGAGCCGAGAGCATTAATCATGCCTCTGTCTCTAGGCAAAGAGAAATTGGTAAAGAATTGCTTGGTGTGTGGAGGAGGTACAATATAAAAAGACGATCTTTGTTAGATTTGGAGACTTGGGAGTCGCCTGGTCTTTATAGAAAAAGCCTAAGTCAATCAATGGAACAAATGTGAAAAGTCAAGCAATTAAAGAGGTGGACCCAAACTGAAGTTACATTATTAGGGGTACTTGGATAGCGGTCAGTTGAGGGACCTTGCCATAAGGGGTACCACTGAGTAAAGGGCCTTCCACCCTCCCTCACTCATCCCAGGTCTGAGAGGCTATTACCCTTGCCTACTTGCCAGACGATAGCCAAAATCGAAGTCCCGATGTGGTGTCTACCTTCACCACCTGAGGGCCCCAAATTCTCTCATGTTTCTTTGTCTTCCTCACAGGTAGGGAATACATGGGTGACATTATAAGGTCTCCCATCCTAGGGTGGATCTCCCGTCTACTTCTTCTCCTTGAGTTTTTTAAGAACTTGCTCAGATCCAAAGTTTCATTATCAGGGGAACCTATTCAAAGGATCTTCTTATACATTTGATCTTTCCTTCTCCACTATCTCTACTTTGCTTCCACTTTCCCCGCGTGATTGTTGGGTCTACATCCCATCACTATCTTTCCACTTCTTCCCCACATTCTTAGAAATTTTTACATTCCATCCTCGGTGCTTGATCACTTAGATATCTATTCCATATTTGCTAAATTAAGTCACAAACTTTTGATGTAATTCCAATTTCTTACAAGGTCGAACCATTTCATGAAATAAATTATCTCTATTTAAAAAAAAAAAAAAAAAGCATCTCATATAACAATTATATATATAGACAGCGTCATCGTCAACCTAGCCATGAACAAATGCATATTTGTCGCGCAAATCTAAAAAAATCCTTATATGAAGCTAAAATGTATAAATTATAGTAGTTACATAAATACCCTCTCTTATACTCCGCTTAACAGCATAATAATATATATCCATACTATAATAGTATTCTTGCAATGCACGTGGCAAGAATGACAGTAGTCGCTAATACAGCTATATAAAGATGGGACTCGTGAAGGGACAATTTGAAGCAATAGTGGGTGGTAATGACTTTGTTCATCATACAGACTTTACATCTTCTTTATTGAAAATTTTCTCACCCTAATGATGGACGTGGCAGATAAGGGGGATATAATTGTTAGCCATGCTTCAAGAATTATTGAAGACAAAAACAACCCCAGTAACCTTTGATGTGGATTGGACATTAGTGCGTGTAATTGGTGCAATCATTTCAAACAAGTGATCTCTTTTGATCTCCACTTCTATTAAACTCTGGTCGATTGATACAATGAACAAAATCAGCCATGTGGATACGGAAGAAAACTTCGGTTTGACTATTAAATAAGAATTGATGAGCGAGGGTGAGTTATTTATTTAACTTTGCGCAAAAAAAAGGATTTTTTTTTAATTGAAAAGTAATAAAATGAAAGAATCGACAGACTTGCTTTTGAAAGCTCATGAGCATCATGCTTTCTCTCTTTTAGTTATACTCAGTTACAAGACTTTTATCGTGTCGTATGTAGCCGTTACTTTTGAGCTGAAAAAACGGGTGTAACATTGGATAGGATCACATTAGCATGTCCTGACACTCGTTAAGAATGTTGAAAATAATGTTTATACTTTATATACGAAATGCATGTTGTAAATTGAACAGAAAATAGGAATTATATATTCCTATCAGCATGTAACCAAATTTTTACCTTAATCAAACGGGTTGTTTTCTAATTCTTGATAGGTAATCAGTAAATCCGAATCGATCTATTTGGAGAAACATTTTAACAACGTTATTACATGAGACTATACTAATATATTGACTATTTGCCGAAATGGTACATTTTTACCCAAAAGAACAGAGCAGTGGGTTTATTCGACTAGTAAATTCTTGCTCCATTCAATTTTTCACCTGCAATAACTAGCGATTAGCAAAGAAACATGCGATTCCATGAAAGCACAATGATGATGCAAATAATGGTAGACATCCATTGATTCGACAAGACCACAATATAGGGAAGATTGGGCATCAGCTGTACACGAATTGTTTTATAGCGAATGGATTTTCGTCATTTCCAGGGATCTCATGTTCTACTACCATTAAAATGGTACCTGTTCTTTTCGAGAGCCAACGCGTGACTGACAAGATGATGGAGTTCACGTGAATCTTTACCACCACCGATCACACCCTCTTAAGTGAACACTTAAATGGAATGCTTTAAAACAGAGGTTTTATGTATAAATATCATCAACAAAGCCTAAATTAAGTCACAAACTTTAGACGTAATTCCAAGTTCTCATCAAGTTGGTCTAGTTGCTTTAACACGTGGGATCTTTTGATAAGTCATTCAAAATCCCCTTGATGAGTTTACCCAAAAAAATAACGACCATCCAAGTGATGGGATAAGGAAGCAACCTGAATACACAACCCTTATTTTAAAGACTAGACCATAAAGATTGAGTGATGTAATTGTAGATTCCGTGCTCTTTCATCAGTTGCAGGACATATATAAGCCCCCTTGGAAGCACAACTCCGTAGAGGATTCCCGTCCAACTTTATTTTTGGGTGCTTTTCTTCCCTCAACTTATGACTCTTAAGGAAACGCCTTAACGAAAAAACCTCAAAAAATCTTGAGAAGTCAGCGCGTTTGCTTTAACCTTCCCGTCAAAAGTTAAAAGTACTACTCGAATAATTTATGAAAAATTATGAAATGATTATATGTGAAATTACATGTCAATGTTTGTAGGCGATGAAAATTTAAGGTATTTAGAGTTTAAAAAATTGAAACTATGCGCACCGTAGAATTAGATTAAGTAATGTTATAGATATTTAGATATCTTGTAAAATGTAAAAGGTGTAAAGTTAATCTCCCTACTGCAATTATCTTATGGCCAAACCAAAGAAGAACAAGGTAGATATTTTCTTCTGCGATACGGCTTGTGAGTAGTTAAGGAAAAACCGTTGGCCATCGCGTTATGGAGTTGCTTGTTTGGTGCAAGCATACAATCATGACATGCTTATGTCGTCATGGATGATGGTGCCAGATTCCTCAATAACCGATGAGTTTTCATCCATCACAGCCCATGAATACCCACTCATTTTAGATATCTTAGACGATACGTCCGACGAATATGCTCCTTCGATATATAAAGGAGAAAGCAACGGGTCTTCAGCACTTCACAAAGACCATTGAATTGACCAGAAACATGATAAACTCTCGTAACCAAAGTTCGAGTTCGTTAATGAATAACTAGGGAGGGAAAAGCAATTGGCCCTTTGCAATCCCACGTCGAACACGAGGGTATCACCAAAATTGACGGTGTCAATTATTTTTATAGATGGATTTGAAAATGTAGTTCGTATGATTATTTTCGCACGCTAACTCAAGTGTTGAGTCGCCACAACCTTTCACATCACTCTTCGTTTGAAAGGGACAGGTCATCTTGGAAACTTCACTGCAGGAGAGGCTGAACAGGGTCGTTCATTCGGGGCATTAGTGTCCCCAGTAGCACGGCAAGAAAGACCAATGACACGAGGCAAACGGGTCTGGAATTACGAGGAAAAGTCTAGAGTCGCCACAACCTTTCATATCACTCTTCGTTTGAAAGGGACAGGTCATCTTGGAAACTTCACTGCAGGAGAGGCTGAACAGGGTCGTTCATTCGGGGCATTAGTGTCCCCAGTAGCACGGCAAGAAAGACCAATGACACGAGGCACACGGGTCTGGAATTGCGAGGAAAAGTCTTGAGTCGCTACAACCTTTCATATCACTCTTCGTTTGAAAGGGACATGTCATCTTGGAAACTTCACCGCAGGAGAGGCTGAACAAGGTCGTCCATTCGGGGCATTAGTGTCCCCAGTAGCACGGCAAGAAAGACCAATGACACGAGGCACACGGGTCTGGAATTGCGAGGAAAAGTCGTGTCGTTCTCAGCTTGTGAGCGATGGAAATTCGGGGCTTAATATGTGGTGGAGGATCAACAAAGATAAAAAGACGTCCATGTAATAATGGCGAATGAGAGAGACCGTAAATATGAAGACTGGGGATCTTCTATTAAAAAGCCCATGTCAACCAATAAAACAAAGTCAATCAAGTTGAGAATACTACAGGAGTAGCGAATAGGACCCAACACCATCGCCATTTCTTTGTGGCAAGAAACCATCGTATTGACAACCCATAAACGTAGCCGTCCAACAATATTATTCATGTTTTAGAGATTTTTGTTAGATAATTAAGTAATTTTAAATTGCCAAAGATATTTAGGATGTCAATGAGTTTCCTTTTTTCTAATATAACAAGAAAGCCGTCTTAAGATTCCATTGCAGACTTTGAATTGAAGTCAACCCAAATGAGTTAAGAATCGAGTACATCCTGATAATTAAGGATTGCATAAATTCAATTCAAAGGAAAAAGAATGTTAAGAAATAAAAAGAATTATCCGCTCTATTCTATTTTTATTGAAGAAAATTCTCCATAAGTTGTTAAAGTAACTTTATAGTTCCCTCGCTATCTTTAGGGAGAAAATTTACCAAATGCGTTTCTGTTATATTTTTGTTCTGGGGAATAAAAAAACAGAAACAGGTGTTCCCCGGAACGTTACCAAACAGCCCATTAAAAGACTTGAAAGTCACCAATAACAAAAGGTATTAGGGTTCTTTGGGAAATTCAAGTTCAACTTATTTTTACTCGAGAATTGTGTATAAAGCAACACTATATAAAGTGTATATGGTCATTAACAAGTTCAAGAAAATGCAAGTTCAATTCGAAATTTTGTAGGTTTTGTTCTTAATTCTTTATGATAACCTAAATCAATATTGGGACAAGAGAATACTTGATGACAGTTGAAATTATGTCAAATCTTAAGTTTTTTCTTTTAGCTAGAACTTTTCCACTATAATTAAAGTTGGCTTCATCCATATTATATTTTTCTAAAAGAAATAACTAAACAATGTATATTTTGCATCCAAGGCGCATATATAGTGTTAATTAAAAATCACAATTTCTTACACAAAAAATAATACGATGATGGAAATAATACAATGTCAATACATAAAAGCTAAGATGAGATTATGTCATCGGTGGACATCTTTGCCCACTAAATCAATCTGGCAAAAGAACTCTTCAAGTCCAAAAAGTTGGCATAAATGAACACTTAAGTATCGGTAACTTACGAAAGTGACACTTAAGTGTTACTTTTGATGAAAAATATGACACTTGAGTGCCACATCCGGTGAACCCCGCCGGAAATCCTACGTTGCATTTTTTTATTAATTTTCTCGCTTACGTGGCTCATGGAAGACCGACTCAACAAAACACACACAAAAACGACATCATTTTGGTATAATTTAAATTTTAATATAAAAATTAATTTAATTTAATTTAATTTAAAACATAATAATAATAATAATTTATAATTTAATAATAATAAAAAAAAAAGTGGAGGGAGGCGGTTGAGGGTCGAGCCTTCGCCGCCGCCACCGGAAGGGCGGCAAAGGAGGGAAGAGGGTCGGCCGGGGTCGCGGGCCCTAGCCAGGGTCCGCGACCCCGGCCGACCGTAGCAAGGGCCGCGAGCCCTCACCCCAATCTAGGGCAAGGGTCGCGGCCCTCGCCTAGATCCGACGAGGGTCGCAGCCCTCGCCTAAATCCGACAAGGGTCGCGGCCCTCACCCAGATCCGGCGAGGTCACGGCCCTTGCCCAGATCCGGCGACCCTCGCCCCAGATTGGGGCGAGGGCTTGCGAGCCCTCGCCGCCGGCCAACCGAGGTCGCCGGCCCCGGCCGGGCGGGCGACCCGGCCAACCCTCCCCCTTCCATCGATGGCCCTTCTCGGTGGCGACGAGGAGGCGGCGGCGGCAAGGGCGCCGCATCCCTCCTTTTTTTTTTAATTTTTTTAAATATTTATATTTTTATTTTAAAATGTTTTAAGTAAATTTAGTTTTAAAATTAATTTAATTAAATTTTATATTAATTTTTTACCACTTCAGCACCAAAACGACGTCATTTTTGCATTGTCTAACCACGTTAGCGTGCAAAACGACGCCGTTTTGCACTTACTTCGCCGGAAAATCACCACGTCGGCATTTTGGCCAGACTTCGGTCGGATTGGCACTTAAGGGCTTGTTTGTTTGTGTTCCTTGTTTACGTTTTTTGAACAAAAATTCTTTTTTTGTTAAGGAACAAAAAAAAACGTAAACGCGTTTGTTTGCGTTTTTGTTCCAAATCTATTTTTTTTGTTAGGGAACAAAAAAGAGAAACAAGAAACAAAAAAGTTGTTTCTTGTTTGGAACAACTTTTGGGAACAAATTTTCTCTCTCCACTCTTTTCTCTTCTTCTTCTTCTTCTTCTTCTTCTTTTTCTTTGGCCGGTCGCCGGCCTCGGCCATGGCCGGCGACCGGCCGTCGGGGCCGGCGACCTCGCCGGAGCGTCGCCGGCCCCCGGCGAGGCCGAGCGTCGCCGGCCCCTAGCGAGGCTCGGCCTCCCCTTGGCTGGGCGAGCCCGAGCTCGCCCAGCCTCGCCGAGCTCGAGCTCGCCCGGCCAAGGCGAGGCCGCGCCCTCGTCGGCCGGTCGCCGGCCATGGCCGAGGCCGGCGACCGGCCAAAAGAAGAAAAAAAGAAAAAAGAAAAAGAAAGAAAAAAATAAAATATTAAATAAAAATATTAAAAAATTAAAAGAAACAAAAAAAGAACACAAATTTACCAAACATGTTTTGTTCTTTTTTATTTCGGAGAATAAGTTTACCAAACGTGTTCTTTTGTTCAAAAACTGTTAGGAATGAAATAGTTTTTTCTATTTCGTTTCCTAGAACAAAAAAGAACAGAAACACAAACAAACGCACCCTAAGTGATCCATTTTGCTCTAATTTTGGTACTTAAGTGTCACTTTTGTAACTTTTGACACTTAAGTGTCCTTTCGTACCAACTTTTGGCACTCTAGGAGTTTGAGTGTCAAATACAACGGTAGCAATCTACCTTAAGCAAACTTATAGGGGTTTTGATAGAAATTTCTGAAAGAAAAAAAAGTTTGAGCATCAAAATGAAGATGACATTAATAACAATTTCTTACATGGAAAAGTCGCGTCACTCTCAGCCAACGAGCAGTGGAAATTTGGGGCTTGATATGTGGTGGA
The DNA here is from genome assembly GCA_014182365.1 of Eucalyptus tenuipes. Taxonomy (NCBI): domain Eukaryota; kingdom Viridiplantae; phylum Streptophyta; class Magnoliopsida; order Myrtales; family Myrtaceae; genus Eucalyptus; species Eucalyptus tenuipes. The sequence goes on along the minus strand of CM024547.1, from coordinate 2,899,097 downwards.
GGATCAACAAGGATAATATATATATATATAGATTGTCACGCCCCGATCCTTGAACGCGTGCCCATCCCTCACCTGTCGATATAATATCGACGTCCCAGGACGCATCGCCGACCCATTCATTTTAATACACATGCGGAAGCATATAAATAAATCCCCAGACAATAAAATAATGGGATAGAAAAGTAGGGCTATATTTTTCACAAATGAAAAATCACAACCAAACTTTCATATAAAGCAAACCACATAGTATATAATACAATACTATTCACAAGTCTGATCTACTATACATCCGATCAAAACTCAGAGTTTGCAAAACAGGATGGGATCTCAGTCCTCATCCGAGTCGTACTCAGGATCCTCCTCGAGATCATCCTCCTCTTCTTCTTCTTCTCCTTCTTCTTCCTCAAGCTCCTCATCTTCCGGCTCCTCCTCGGGTTCATCGCCGGCTCGTCCTCGGAGTTCCTCCTCCATAGGTTCATCCTCCCGCCACTCCTCCTGCTCCACGATCTCACCGTCCTCTCCATTCCAATTGTCGTCATCGGCGAGTACACGGGAGTATGAGCTTCGTCCTCAAGTTTCGAATCCTTAGCATCTACTACCGATCCTTCCTTAGGATCACCCGTCCCTTCACCGAACGCTTCTTCCAATACGTACAATGGTACTTCACCCTCGGGTTTGGGACCCTCTCTTCGCCCATCATAGTAATGACGGTACCACGACCGATACTCATAGGGCCTCGAGCATCCTGACCAACGTCAACCTAGACAGTCGACTTAACCAAAACGTACTTCAGTCCTTCCGGGTGAGGATGGATATGAAAGTGGTACTCTATCTCTGTGACTTCTTCGGGGATGCCAAAATGCATGAGAGGATGAGGAGGTGGAGGTGCTGCCATCTAGGGCCTGAGATGGTTATACATAACCAATGAGACCATGTCTCTCAAGTTCTACCCCTAAAACCCGATTAGTAAACCAATACACTATGGGCTGCCTATACACACACGGGTCAGAGGACTTACCTTTGCCTCAGATTCCACTTGTATATCAGTACAATTCATAATAGGCACCCAATTATTTAACACAGATCGAACTATCGATCAATTGACCTAGTCGATTACATGTCAATCGACCATCCCTGGTCATTTCAATTAGTACCATACATTCCCCACGATGGAATATCTAGTCGTCGAGCCCACGTGCATTCTCCAGGATGATATACCGAGTCTCCGAGCCCACGTGCATTCTCCAAGACGACGTACCTACTCATCGAATCCCACGTACATTTTCCAAGGTGAGATATCTAGTCATCGAGCCCACGTGCATTCTCCAGGATGACATACCGAGTCTCCGAGCTCACGTGCATTCTCTAAGGCGACATATTCGCCAAGATGACATACTTAATCACCGAGCCCACATGCATTCTCCCGGGTGATATACTAACTCACCGAGCCCATGTGCCTTCTCCAATGTGGTATATATCCTACCATTATTCTCCGTGGTTCACCAATCTATTTTTGATATCGACAACCGATACCCGGTTGTTCCTTAATCAAATATCCAAAATCAATTCATTTAGGAACATATCTTAAAAATCCACAATTAAATCAATTCGGTACATGACCAAAGCTCAATTAAATAAACGAACTACACCACGACAATCAGCATAATGTTCCGATTCGACCATCCCGGTCTAATTTTAGGAAAATAAATAATTAATTAAATAATTTCGAAAATTAATTAAATAAATACTAAAAATCCAACTTAGGCCCATAATGCCTAATTGGAAGCCGAAACGGACCCGGAAAATTTTCGAGGTTCGTTCAATAATTACTCGAGCCTATTTACTCGCTAATGACTATGTCTAACCACCTAACATGCATTGGTAAGTCACTAATTTAATTATTCTAAACTAATCTAACAACCTAATCATGCTTAATTAACACTAATCAACCCTTAAGAATTATTAGCAAACTAAGCGGGGTTTAGTGAGTTAAACTCACCTGTTTGACAATCCGCTTGGATCGAAACGTCGGGAACATCGCGAGGGATGTTTTACTCCAAAGCGGGCCTAAGGTACGGGGCCCGGAAACACCTCAAAATGGGCTTCAAAGGCGGCTGGAAACCCACTTCTAAACCTTCTGTTTTAGCTACAAAAACAGAAGAAAACCAGACCAAGATGAGCGGCAAGGCTCGGGGAGGGTAGGCGGAGGTTCGGCGGGTTGAACGGCGGTCCCGGCGAGCTTCCTCAGCCTCTCTAGGTGGCTGGACAGTCCCTCAAACACACGAACAGGAGCTGGAACAGTGGTGGCTGGACGGTGGTTCGTGCGGCCTGGCGCGGGTGGAGGCGGAGCGGCGATTCCCGGCGACGGTGGCGGCGGCGATGGCTTCCAGGCATGCGACGGGCTGTTGATCTCCTTCAGCTGATGTCTTGAACTCAAACAACACAACAATGGAGGGAAAGGGGTGGTGGATGGCACCTGGGCAGAAGGAAGGAGAGAGAGACCAAAATGGGGGCCTACCACTCTTAATTTCCACATTTTTGTCCCCCTTAAGCTTATCCATCAAGCCAAGGTTCTATGGCTGCAATTGAGCCACACATACACTCCTCACAACCCATGAAATGGTCCATTTGGCTAGGGGGAAGGGGGAGCTACGAATTTGTAAGTATTTGGCTTCAATTGGACTCCTCAATTCACTTGATTAAATCCTAATTAACCTCTATAAATTCAATCAAGCCAACATTGGTCATCTCGGCATTTTTCCTCGTCATTAGATCCATCATGCTTTCCAATTTTTCCATCAAAAACAATCCTCGACTTTTTTTGCACAAAAATGATCGCGACGACTTTTTTCCCAAAAGTCTCGGGTTGCGAAAAATCTTCGAGACTAAGTCGACAATCCTATAATTTATTGTGACATGACAGAAACTTCAATTTCTGAAATTGGACTTAAATTCACAGTTAATTTCAACTTGGCGCGTTTTTAGCGTGACCTAGGCTACTGGGTAACTTTCAGAAATTTTTAGTGCAAATAACCCGTGATCGATTTTCTTCGAGCCACAATGAACCCACTCGACTCATTGGCGACTCTCGGTTGTCGTGAAAATCTCGAGGATTCAAATACGGACACAGGGTACCAAAACAATAAGAAAATCAGTCTAGTGTCGGTCGACGAGAATTTTTCAATTTAATGGTGTCACCCACAGTTAGCCACACATCTCAGTCGAACCAACCTATCTCAATTGTGCCGTAATAGCCTCTAAAGATGAGCACAGTCGAGAAGTCGATTCCTGGTCGAATTCTTAAGTCTATTTGCCTTAAAATTCTTAATGGCTTCCCCAGATAGTCTAGTTATTTCGAGAGTGATCAGCTCTGAGAACAGCCGTATAGACGCATCAATGAAATGTCCGATTTATTCAGTAGGAAACAGGGTTGAAAATTTGGGATGTCACATATATATACATGTAATGTAATAATGGCGAATGAGAGAGAAACTTAAAAATGAAGACTAGGGATCATCTATTGAAATGCTCCTATCAACCGATAAAACAAAGTCAATCAACTCGAGATTGTTACAGGAGTAAACATCACAATTGACAACCCATATATTTAGCTGTCCAATGACACCATTTCATTGTAGGACCCAACATCATCCCCAATTTTTCTTGCAAGAAAATGTCACAGTTAAGAACCCATATATTTAGCTGTGCAATGATACAATTTCATAGTTTTGGAGATTTTTCTTAGATAAGTTATTTCAAATTCATATTTATGCTATTAATGAGTTTTCTATTTTCTAATATGACAAGAAAGTCATCTTCAGATTAGATAGTAGACTTTGAATCAAAATAAATCCAATGTGAGTTAAATGCATCTTGATAATTAAGGACTGCATAAATTCAGTTCAAAGGAAAAAAAATGTTAAGAAACCAAAAGAATCATCCACTCTATTCTATTTTTATTGAAGAAAATTCTGCTGAAGTCATTAGAGTAAAATATTTGAATTTTATAATTCCCTCACCATCTTTGAAGAGAATCTTATAGCATGTTCAACAATTTGGCATAATTAGAAGACTTCAAAGTTGCCAATAACAAAAAGCGGCAAGGTTCATTAGGAGAATAAAGCTTTAATTTTTTTTACTCTAGAATTGTGAATAAAGTGACACTATATAGAGTTTACATCAGTCATTAATAAGTTCGAGAAAATACGAGTTCCAATTTAATGATATGTTGGAATATTACGACCCCTCAATACATGGACCAGTGTTGATGTAGAATGGAGAACTAATTGGCTTCAAGCAATTCACAGTGACCACTGGATCATCGCAGTCCATTTTGCATGGGTTGTTGGGTTAATACGGTGCTTGAAGTTATACACCACCCATGAATGACAAGGAGAGAGAGCAGTTTTTTTTTTTTTTTTTGCGACACATCATCAACTAATATGATTTGGTGGGTGGAATAATCGATAGACTGCACGTAGTATCGGACATCATGCAAGTATAAACTGTGCAATTATCTTCACAAGCCAGCTCATTCTTCCACTCACTTTGCATCCCTTTGGATCATTCTTCAATCGAAATAGCATTGCTCGGAGTGGCATTGCTAGTCATTGCATGCAACAAAACAAAAGAGTGACAACACTACATAGACATTTGCAAAGCTGAGAGCATAAATCATGTCTCTCGCTTGTCTTTGGGCAAAGCGAAATCGTTAAAGAACTACTTGGTGTATGTGGCGATGGCACCATATGAAAAGATTGAAAAGAGATTTAATGAACCTTGTTTGATCAGAGACTTTGGAGTCGCTTTGTCCTATAGAAAATATCAAGTCAGTCAACGGAACAACTGCACTCAGGTCAAGACATTAAAGGGGACAACACAAGCCCAAGTTACATTATTAGTGGAGTCCCGAGCATGGCCCAATGGCCAACCTTGATTGAGACCCCCTGTAAAATCATCCACGCAAAAAATTTCAGAGCATTGTTTTATACATTTGATCTTTCTTTCTCCATTTAATTGTTGGTCCACATCCCATCAACAAACAAATACATTTTTCTTGTTATTTTCTTTTGTTAGAATATTTAAATAATAAATCGCACATTCATCTGACAACTTAAATTTTTAGAACAGTTAGCAGTGATCTCACAAAATCTCACTTAGTATCAAAGCTGGAAATCCTGAGTTCAAATCTTACCATGCCCCCTCCCTTATAATTCCATACTTAGTACTACGCAAAAAGACCAGACTAAGCGTGAGAAATAGTGTTAGAATATTTAAATAATAAATCATGCATTCATCTAATAACTTAAACTTTTAGAACAGATAGTAGTAGTCCCACAAAATCTCACTTTCGTTCATTTTCATCTCCCAAGTCATGATCATAGGAAATTTTACACCCATTGAAAATTCAAAAGTTTCTTCCAACTCTCTTCACTTGATTGTTGGCTCCGCATTCCATCAACTAACAAATCTATCTCTCTCCCCCATCACTTCCTTTTTATACACAATTTTTATTTCTTATAGCGTATTCCCTCACCATCTTTGAAGAGAATCTTATAGTGTGTTCAACGGTTTAGTATAATTAGAAGCCTTCTATTTTATTAAAGTGAGGCTATATAGAGTGTACATCAGTCATTAATAAGCTCAAGAAACTACAAGTTCCAATTGAATAATGCGTTGGAAGATTACAACCCCTCAATACATGGACCGGTGGCGATGTAGAATGGAGAACTAATCGGCTTCAAGCAATTCACAATGACCAATGGACCGTGTTTTGTATGGGTTGTTTGGGTCAATATGGTGCTTGAAGTTATACACTGCCCATGAATGACAAGGATGAGACAAGCAGTTATCCTTTCGCAACCCACCGTCGACTAATCTGATTTGGTGGGTGGCATAATTGATAGACTGCACGAAGTATCGACCATCACACAAATGTAGAACTATGCAATTATCGTCACAAGCCAGCTCATTCTTCTGCTCACCACACCCCTTCGATTCATTCTTCAATCGAAATGAGTAACTTATATTGCGAATTTCTCCACAGTATGAAGCGACGTACTGCAAATTACTTGGAGTGGCATTGCTAGTCATCGCATGTAACAGAACAAGGAGGAGCGGCAACATTGCATAGACATCGGTGGAGCTAAGAGTATTAATCGGGTCTCTCGTTTGTCTTTGGGCAAAGTGAAATTGTTAAAGAACTGCTTGGGGTATGTGGAGATGGCACCATATGAAAAGATTGAAAAGAAATTGGATGAACCTTGTTCAATTGGGGACTTTGGAGTCGCCTTGTTCTATAAAAAAGACCAAGTCAATCAACGGATCAGGTCAAAAACCAAGTCAATCAACGGATCGGGTCAAAAAATTAAAGCCGAAGTTAATATTACTAGTGGAGTAATGGGCACGGCCCAGTGGCCAACCCCGATTGAGACCCCCTAATTACTTTCTAAGCAATAGTCTTTACATTTTCTATAAAAAAAATAAAAAAAAATAATTAATTAATTAACCTAATGATTGATGGGCACGACACGGAATATGTCTTTCTTAGCTAGAATCAAAAGGGACCCATACTTTTAGAATTATTGACAACAAAAGCAACCATAATCATGTTTGATGTGGATTGGAGATTTGTGTGTGCAATTGGTGCAATCACTTCAAACTATTGATATCTCTTTTGGTCTCTACTTCTATTTAACTATGGTGGATTGATATAATGAACCAATTTTGTTTCAAAAAGCTATATAGATGAAGAATAAAAAACCCAGGTTTGGCTATTAAATAAAATTTGATAGGGATGATCTACTTTGCGCAAAAAAGTGGTTCAAAGGTAAGAAAACAAGAAGAATTGACAAACTTGCTTTCATAAAACCTACAAAAAAAGCTGATAATCCTCATTATGAATTTATCAAAATATATAGAAAATTCCTTATTTCTCTCTTTAGCATTTTTCTTAACTTTTTTTTATGCTTTGAGGCACGGTGGCCTGAGTGGCAAATCTGTTTCGAATGTGATAAGTGTGTTCTTTTTGGCATTATATTGATTTGCTGAATTTCATCACGAATTATGGGTGTTCATACGATAGACCATTTGCATCTCTAATTACAGTGGCTAAAGCGCTTTAGCAGAATATGGCGAAGGAGCTGCAGACTGAAACGGCTGCTTGCGTCGACGCTGATACGATGGCAAAAAGCGCTGTTGAGGAATTCAGCCAGTCGGCTCGTTTTCAGGAACTATTGTGTGAGATTTTTCTGACAAAGCCACAGACCAGATGGTTGCAATGACGGTGAAGATGTGCTTTTTGTTATCTTCTTTTTCTGTTTTTCTTTTCTTTTTAAAATACATTTTCTGTATTACCCTTTATTCTTTTCTTTTTCAAGTTGGGTGTTATGGATGGTTGATAGTTTGGAAATTAGAATACTTCCTTAAAAAGTGCTGGAGTTGAGCCAGCGCAGAATTTCATGGATACATTAAAAGAAAAAAATTACTAGATTGAAGAGAGTTATCCTTTTGAGTGAAACAAACTTGGGGGTCCTCGGGTGGTTCATGAAATTTAATGGTTAACTCTAATTTATGAAAAGTAGTTTTGGAAGGGTAAAAAATGCGACGAAATCGTGCTTGTTTTTACATATATAAGTTGATATTTTATAAATTCTTGGGTCAGATCAATATAGCATTATTGCCCCCATCATTGCTCTCCCCGGTCGATTGTAGTAGGGGTGAAATCCCAACAATTTACGAAGAGAACCCATCCGAAAAGACGATTTCCATCGGAGCTGATTCTAATGCAAATTCTATCCCCCTCGGTTTCCTGCTCTCCTTAGGCAGCAATAGAAAAGGGGAATTATTACGAGACTCGTTTCAGAAAATCGTTAACGAGTTCCAAGAACATGAGTATCATCTCAAGATTGTGTTTCCACAAAACGGCACCAAAACTTTGATGCATGACGTAAGAATCACCGAATCAACCAAAACTCTGCTGCATAAATCAATCTGCATCACGGAATTCAGGTTAAGGCCGGATCGCCCACCGGTACTCGAATTAGTTCCCGCAAGAGGGAATTGAGGATCTTAATTGCACAAGAAGAGCAAGATTAGATAGTGAGGGAGGTTTCATCTTATAGGCGCTCCCCTTAGTGAGTTGTCAAGTCGTGGTTGATAGATTGCAGCTTTGGGTGACGAATGGCAATGTAGACGCACAAACGTCCATTAGTAAAGACACTTGGTACTCCAAAAATATATAGTGTTCCCCGGTGGTAAAATTGATTTAAGGTTTGATGCATGCTACACTTTTAGTAAGTGGAGGCACTGTTGACTAGACGAGATTTAAGTATGTCTAATCTAAAGACACTTGGTATTCCGAGAATATATTACCGAGGTACCGCTATGTCTGTTTTCCATTTTTAATTTTTCTTTTCTTTTCTTTCTCATTTTTTTTTCCTTCCCTTCTTCCTATAGCTAGTGGCCAAGTCTCAACAACCAGCTAAAGGCGAGGGCCGATGAGGTCAAATATGGAGAGGTTAACGTCGCCTAGCAACAATGAGGTGGAGCCATGCCAGGAGCGGGTGAAGGCTCACCTTCACCAGTGGCTAGTAAAGGCGAGCTTTAGAGGGAAAGGTTGATCTTGCCAATCCTTGCCTTTGATCAATTGCCAAGACCCGACGACTAACTAGAAGAACAAGGGAAGACAAAGAACAGAAAAAAAAAATTGAAAAATTATTAAATATTATTAAAATTGTCTACATTAGCACCGACCATGTCACTTAGGACGACCAATATATATAATGTTAACTAAAAGTTATAATTTATTACATGAATAATACTATGAAGAAAGAGATAACTCAATACAACTGTCTATACATTTAAGGTAAAGATGAGACTATGTCTTTGTTTACATCTTTGCAATTGACATCTTTCTCATTGAATGCATTATATTGGAATTTACCTTAAGCAAACTGACATGGATTTTGATATGCTTTTTTTCTAAAGAAAAAGTTTGAGCGTGAAACTAAATATGAGATTAAATTCTCTATAGCAGATATTTGTAATTTTTATTTTTGTGGGAAAATTTCAAATATAAATCTAAAGTATAAATATTTTCTTTTTAAAAAAATATGAATTGAACCTTATTTTAAATAAAGTCATGAAGTAACCAATTTAATCTCAAATAATGATTTGAACTCATTGTCTTGTTAAATGTTGGCATGGCAACTGTTTCCAAAAACTAAAAAAAGGGGCAATTTTATATTTTTTAACAAAATTGACTTTACTCTAGATCGTCATCTAGATGAACAGTTGCTAAACAAATTTCGTCCAAAATTTTCCCGCCCTCAGGTCTGTCCCGCCCATAACGAATAGCTTCTCACCCCTTTCAAGTTCTTCCTCGGAAGCTCCATCCTCCTCAGCTGGATGAAGGAGCGTTCGATTACATCGAAGGAGCTTAAAGAGGCTACGATTCTTCGACTCTACTTCTGATTCTTCGGGTTCGCTCGATTCACTCGATTGGAAATGGAGGATCGACGGTGTAGGTGTGGAAGTAGGGCGATTTATTGGCGAGGTAGTTTTCACACATGTCCAAAAACCGGCGCAAGTTTTCTGATTTGTTAAGAGTTTCGTGCGCCTTCTTTCTTTGTTGATTGTGGATCCCTTGTGGGAATGATGGCTTCTCTCAAAGAACTCACACTTAGGGGCGCATGGTAACATTTCTCTTCCTAAGAATTTCTGTTCTTTTGTTCCCGAAAAAAAAAAAACGTAAAACCCGTTTTAACGCCAAAGTTGTTTTTATTCCTAAGAATAGAAAGTTAGTAAGAAATAGATTTGTAGCGAGAAACGAGAAACAAAAAAAAAAATTGCTTCTTGTCTCGGGAACAATTTCTAAAAATAAGTCAAAATTTTTTTTTCTTTTATTCTTCACTCTTGCCGCGGCCACCCGGAGCCGCCGCTGCCGCCGCCGCCCGTCGCCGGCCGCCTCAGCCCATTACCCGGCCGCCGCCGCCGCCGTCGTCACCGCCGCCGCCCGCCACCGCTGCACAACCGCCCGGCCACCGACCGCGGCCCCGCATAGCCCATCGGCCGCCACCTCCGCGGCCGCCCGTCCGAGACGGGTGGCGGTGGCCGGCAGCGCCGGCGGGCGATTGGTGGTCGGCGATCCATGAGTAAGAATAAAAACGAATAAATACAAAAAAGAAACCGTTACGTTACCAAACACATTTCTATTCTTTTCTATTTCAAGAGTAGAAATTTTGTGTAGTTATCAAACGGGTTCTTTTACTCAGAAATTGTTCCTCGGAATAGAAATAGAAAAGAACTATTTCTGAAAAAAAAAACTCTTCCCCAACCAAGAAATTTTATCATGTGCACCCTTAATGATACTGGAACAGAGGACCTACCTGATTCGGTATGGTCCTTGAGGAAACTTGAATTGTTGAGTACTATGAAGTGTGTCTTCCTGACTGAACTTCCTAAATTTGTTGGTGACTTGGAATTTCGAGGTGCGTTTCACTACCATGGTCCGTTATGATATCGCAGAGCTTCCAGAATCGATAGGAAAATTGGAAAACATCGTTGTCGTGAGGCTTAACAAATTCAAGGAGCTTGAGTCTCTTCCGCCTCTTCCATTGAGTTTGGTAGACGTTAATATTGCAGACTGCATGGCAACGGAGACGGTCTCTGATCTGTCTGAATTGGAGAACTTGGAGGAGCTGAACATGGTGAATTGCGAGAAAGCGGGGGGATGTTCCGGGACTCCAGTGCTTCAAATCCTTGAGAAGGCTATACGTGACTGGATGCCACTGGCGTCCTTCGGTAGTTAAGATGATAATTTCTATAGGTTCTCTCTCTCAAAAAGAGAACAAAAGAATGCATCTACAAGTCCGAAAACTCTGGAAAAGGAAAATTTTATGCGTCAAAACCTCATTGCACGAAAAAGTGGCGAATTATGCCATGCGGGTATAGCAGTCAATTATAATGCTCGTTTATATAGCAGTCATGACAGTTTGATATTTTGCAGGTTTCTTTGAGGAATTTACGCGTTCCCAGTATGCAAGGGAGTGAAATTCCAGATTCACTAAATGAAGAGGAAGTGAGCCATGCGGTCCACGAAAACCCTGTTCACAGAGGTGTAGTCTTCATCATCAGCAGCGACTTTCCCAGAATATTCGAGAGATCATATTCTCACAATTGTCGATAATCCAGGCAAAGATACTTAAAATGAACACACCTATCTCCAGCACTGCTTTGCCCTAGAAGGGAGTTTCAAAATTGGACGAAGATCGGGTTCACTCATGCCAGTTCTCGGATTTCTACGCATTGCTTTCCAAGTTGAAAGAGAAGGGCACAAAATCCAGGTGGCAAAGCAGAACCCACCGTTTATTGCTGGAATTCAGCTGAAGTAACGTGGGGCACGTTCGATTTTCCAGAGAAACGATGACTTTGATGGAGATAAGCAGCAACGAGATGATGGCTAACGGTCTTTATTGGAAAAGCTTGCCCAGTTTTTAATTCTGTGTAGTTGTCGCTTCAATTTGGTTTATAATAAGCCCCTGGAAAATAGAAGCAGAAAAGCTTGAAGAGAAGGGAACAGGCTTGTGCCTATCTATTGAAATTTGTTTCCTGGAAACGAAATCTGAATATACCAGAAGTTCCCTTGTAAACTTGTAATGAAGATGAACTAGAGGATCCTTATCTCTTGTTCAGTTGTTTCGAACTCTGTTATTTTACCCATAGTGCCCCATTAAATGCATATCCACCTTTATTCTATTGCAAAGTGTGAGCGGGTCTTTCTCAAATGGCTTTTTATGCTAATGGATGTGTAGAACTCGCTCTTTTAATGGTACAATCGAATATTCCCCTTAATACAAGCTCAGAACTCCGGTAAAGGAGAAATCAAAACTCAGGCATAATTTGTTAACTGAACATGTGATAAAGAAGAGAAGAAGAGCCGAAAGATGATTGAAAATGCTAACAACAGTATAACTAATGGCTTTCCAACAATTCAACAATTCAACAATTCTGACAGCAAGCATTTGGCCAACAAGAGTATATGAAACATCTATGATCACAGCAAGCATTTGGCCAAGTGATTGTTAAAAATCATCATTACCAACTCATCATAAAACAGCAAGTAATTGGCCAAGCAACCATCATCAACTTATCACTAAACACTTGTATTTCATTAAACTTGAATTTGCATTTAAAAAAAAAAGGAAATGAGTTTACAACAAAATTAAACCGCCCACCCATCACATCCATTAGTCACTACTGCAGTTTTTGAATGAGCAGTTACCGAAAGTAGGACTACCAACCATGACTTCCACTACTGCAGTTGTATGCCAAACACCACAAGCAACTCGAACAGTGCAAAGCCCTTCCAAGGGCTCCACTTCCTGGGGTATTGATCCACTTTTCCGATCTCCATGGCCCCGAACACCGAAGGCGCCATCACCAGAAGCAAGCAACTGGCCAGCAGAAGTGACAACTACAGCGTGCCAAATTCAACAGGAGAGGGATGAGACACATACACCTTCCAAGGCTCCACTCACTCTTTTTGATACCAAGTGGCTCACTTCATTCCCATGCCCAAGAATACCAAAACTATAAGCTCCATCACCCCCGAGTGTATAAATAACCAGAACATGTATGATACTCGCTTCATATATGTATTGCTGAGAGCATCTATTAGCTTTGGATGCAAGACATAAGAGTCCAGCCATGCCCCAGTCTCTCACCCCATCTCTCCCCCACGAAAAGCTATCTCCTTGCTTGGACTTTAAAGCAGCATGTCATCCACCACAAGCAATATTCTGGACATCAAGTCCAACTGCAGACGCCAAGTCCTTAGAAAGCGAGGAACCCATTTCTACTCCAACATTAGCTCGCAGTCCATGAAGCCCACCACCAAGAACACCATCACCTGCGCCTTCTTCCCCCCCAAATAGAAACTTCCGCCATAGCAACACCTTCATCCTGACCAGAACAAACACCGGAAACTAAACTCATTCACGATCCCGCACCATCGCCCTCCCTCCACGCCTACACTGTCGACCCTCCAATCCAATCGAGTGAATCGAACAAACCAGAAGAACCAGAAGTAGAATCGAAGAATCCTAGCCTCTTTAAACTCCTTAGATGTAATCGACGCTCCTGCTCCTCCAGCTAGGGATGGAGCTCGCGGGTTAGAACTTGAAATGCGTAAGGAGCGATTTGTTGTCGGCGGACAACCTTGTGATAACGGGGAAATTTTGGACGAAAATTGTTCAGCGATTCTTCTCCAAGGTAACGATCCTCTAGTTCATACACTTATTAGCATAAATCTAGAGGTAAAATCATAAAATTTTGGATGAGATTATCCGCCGATTGAAAATTTGGCTGGACATCAGTTCACGCATTTGAAATTACGATGGTTACTCTGAGTTCTTATTTAAAACAAACTTCATTCCAGTCATTTAAAAAAAAAAATGCCCACTTCAGATTCGTAATTGAAAATTTTGTTAATTTTTTTGACGGGTAGAGGGTTGCTTCTCCTTCTCCCCCTTCCCTCCATGGCCAATATCGGGTATAGATGAATTTTCATTTATTGAAATTACCATAACTGAGTGATCTAAGAGAAAATTGTAATCTTTAGATAATATTACTCGTTGATAATTTCATGTCAACTTTAAAACAGATTATGGGTTCTTTCAAATATAAACTCCATTGAATTGTTTCATTTAAGATCATGTTTTTTTTCCATTTTGATAAAAGTTGTTTCTAGCATAGATAGACGGTGTCCACTTTGTTAAACGTAAACATATATGTTTTATTTGATAATGAATTCATAGGTCGAAACCGGTTGTTTTTTATATCGAGAAATCATATGGTGGCAGTGGCGCGTGTAGGAGTAAGATCAAGGTTATCGTTAGTTTTTACGTTGGCATTATCCAAAGTCACGTAACAAGGGAGGGCATTCACAATGGCCATCGCCTTCCTCCTCTGTTTTTTTACTTGCTCGCTGACCAATTTTTTATCCTTTTGAAGGTGCAAAATAGTAAAACTATGTGAAGTACAATAACACAACATTAATGTAAGAGCCACAAGAAGGCAATCTCAAAGTAATTAGGGTGGAGATAAACTAGGCCAACTCCCTCCCAACATAATACTAGATTGTGGGCAAATGTACAAAGCTTTTCAAATCAAAGAGTGCATGGTTCTCTAAACAACATTGCTGTCTCTAAAAGGAAAACTAGCTGAAATTCCTGAAGCACTTGGTGAAGTAGAGAGTGTTTCTAGTTCCATCTCGGATTTGTCATTGTTAACTGACACATCCGGTGGGTAAATAAGCGGTTTTGGAGGCATATGAAGTTTACCAATATCTCCTTCCAGCATTTCTAGGACTTTGTTCATTGGAGGGCGATGGTCAGGGTTTAATTGTATGCACCAAAGTGCAACTATTATCATTTTTTTTATCACCTTCCTTTCCTCTTCTACAACTTCTTCCATTTCAACACTTGTACTTTCATTGACTTGGTCATACACCCACAACGGAAAATAAATTTGGCTTGAGCGTTCTACATTTGCATTTATATTCTTCCTTCTACTTGCCATTTCCATGAGCAACATCCCAAAGCTATAGACATCCGCTTTATAAGATACACCGCCAATGTTTTTGTAAAACAACTCAGGTGCCATATATCCCAAGGTTCCTCTTGCAGCAGTTAATGAAACTATGCTATGATCGTAGGATAAAGTTTTGCAAGTCCAAAATCAGAAATTTTCGGGGTGAAATTCTTGTCTAAAAGAATGTTATGAGGCTTGATATCAAAGTGTAGTATTTGCATATCACACCCCGATGTAAGTATTCAATCCCCCTCGCCACCTCATGAGCGATTTCAAATATTTTCATGTAGTCAAGAGACTTATTAGCTTCCTTTGCAAAAATGTGCTTATCCAAAGACCCATTTGTCATGAGATCATACACGAGAGCCTGTTTTGAGCCTTCAAAGCAAAAACCGATGAGTTGCACTACATTAACATGGTGAATTCTTCCAATAGTAGCCATTTCACTAATAAAATCTTGGCCATGGGCCTTGGACTGCTTCAAAATCTTGATGGCCACCTCGTTGCCGCTTCTAAGCATTCCTTTGTACACGAGCCATACCCCCTTCACCTAGTTTGTGCTTAAAGTTTTTGGTGATCTTCTTAATATGAGAGTAAGAGTACCTTATGGGCAAAAAGTTATTATGAGCTTGCAAAAATTCTTCAATATTCTTGTCCATTGCTAGGTGCCTTCTTCTATACTTGTAGATTAGAAATATTGCGACAAATGGCATTCCAATTATGAATTTCGCTACACAAAAAGAACTGAAGAGAGTTTTATTGGGTTAGAATATGTTATTTTTATAATTATTGAAAGAACAAATCATTGTGGCTTACCTAGTAGTGCTATAAAATCTCCAAGTAGTCCAAATTGCAATATTTTTCAGCAGACACCTGTGGAAGGAATGAATGGTGTGAGAATAATTAAAGGAAAAAAAGTTTGGAAAACAAAACTCACAAGGAAATAGAGTAGTAGCCCGTCACTTTGTATAAGTTGACTTTTGTCCAAAAGAATATGAGTAGTGGCACGCGTGAATTGACAAATAAATGAAAATAATGAGCTTCACACATAGATGGTAGGCAATACAAAAACTCATTTCACTTTGTTAGATGTTAACAAATCTAGAAAGCAGTGATTTCCATGTTTAATTAATAATTTTGTTCCTCCTAGTGGTGCATGACTACAATTTTTTAAGGAACGTTAAGGAGCGTCTCCTGGATTATTAGTTAAGTGACTAATTAAAGAACTAATTAAGAGATTAAGAAAATGTATATTCTATGCCAACTAAAGCTAGTCATGTGGTTGCTCGCACAAGCATCTTCTTTTTTTTTACAGTGGGAGTTCTAGCCCTTCAGTGGAAAAGGAATTATAATCTAGACACTTGTATATGTGCAGCTGATCTGAGTCTGTTTGGGGGTGGCTTCTACCGTCACTTTTTCATTTTGTTTCACGAATCTTGCAACTCCTTCAACTTAGAATTTATAATAAGGATTTTCCCAAAAACTTTCAAATACACATAGTTGACTTACACTATCTTGTATATTTGTCGTAAGTTTAGTGGATATAGATTTTCTTTCATTCTCCAGTTTTGAAAGAAAGTGGGAAGTGAAACATTGTACAGAATCATGCAAAATTATGGTGAAATTTCATCACTGACCAATACTTACCGTCGTCGTAGTACCAGGCTCCGCAAACTTGACTGCTTTCCGTGAAATACCAATGCAATCTTTCAGAATAAAATAACGTATACAAATGAAAGTAGTTGTACAGATCAAAGTAGCAAAAGAAATATTTCGCCCTACTCAATGGACCAAAGTAGAGAGTAAATCCATCAGCCATGATGTTATGGATTAGCTCGTAGTTGTAGAAGCTACTATTGATCTGCTCATAACTGCTAAAATTGGGTGATATTGTCCAGCTGCTAATGGTGCAAAAGTCCCTAACGTCCGATGCTGATGGATTGAGCAAAGCATACAAGTTCCAATTCGAGGATGTGTTGGGAGAGTACAAACCCTTAATGCATGGACTCGTAGCGATGTAGATGGGAGAGTTAATTGCCTTTGAGCAGTTCACAGTGAACAATATACCTCTGTAGGACATGTAGTATGAATTATTTGGATCGGACAGGTTCCTAAAGTTATAGGACGCCCATGAATGACGAGGGAGAGATGAGCAGTTATCCTTTTTCAACCCATCATCAACCAATCTGATTTCGAGACTGGAATAGTTGATAGACTGTACATAAAATCGACCATCATGGAAGTATAGAACAGTACGATTATCTTCACAAACCAGCTCCTTTTTTGGGTCACCGCATCCCTTTGGATCACTCTTCAATCGAAATGGGTGACTTATATTGTGAATATCACCACACGATGAAGCAACGCATCGTGGATTACTGCCTGGCTTTGCTAGTCATGGCTTGCGATAGAACAAGAATGAGCAGCAACACTAGAGAGATATTCATGGAGCTGAGAGCATGAAACATGTCTCTGTTTGTCTTTGGGCAAAGAGAAATTGGTAAGGAATGGCTTGGTCTGCGTGGAGGAGAGGCGCAATTTGAAAAGATTCAGAAGAGATTGGGTGATCCTAATCTGACTGGAGGCTTGCGGTCGCCTGGCCTATAGAGAAGCCCCAGTCGGTTAACGGAACAAATGCAAGCAAGTCAAGAATTTAAAGGAGGTGGAACCAAGCTGAAGCTCCATAATTAGTGGAGTCGTGTCCAACTTTTTCACATCTCTCTCTCCCCGTCACTTCCTTCTGACATATTCTTCTATTTTTATACTTCGTTTTTTTTCTCCTCCCTTCTTCTCCACCTTTGAATTTTTTTTTTTCCGTTCCATCGCGCTTAATCACTTGATATTTATTCCATATTTGCCAAATTAAGACTCAAAGGTTAGTCGTCATTCAATTTGTTACACAGTCAATCATTTTTGAAATAAATAGTCACCATTAAAAAATTATCTTATATGATAATAAGATATTGCACAATGCCATCATCGACCCAAAAGTTAAAATGTATAAATTTGCAATAGCTTATGTGTGTATCGTTACATAAAATACCCTCTCCTCTTCTATACTCCACCTGAAAGCAAAATCATATATATCCACCCTATTCTTGTATTCTTGCTATGCGCGTAGCTAGAATTCTTATAGTTGCTTAAGTACAAATTTTAGCTAGCACAGCTATATAAAGAAGGGATCCATGTGGGGACAACTCGTGACTTTCTATATCCTATGGTCTTCACATTCTTTTTATAGAAAATTTTGTCCCCTAATAATTGACGTGGGCTGATATAGGGAACATTATTCTTTGCTAGAATCATAAGGGAGACATCTTTCAAGAATTATTGAAGACAAAAGCAAACTCGTGGATTAGGGGTGATCAGATCCAGAGTGAGTAGGGTCTAGACTTAAACCCTATACCCTACTCTATTATAATCGGTTCTCCTTTTTTAGACCATGTAACCAACCCTGTTTGTATTAGACCCTGTACTCAACCTATCATGTTTTTCCAATCCGGTTCCAGAGTCAACCATGTTTCCACTAAAACCTGTCTTGCAATCACCCGATATTCTATACGGCTTCAAATTTTACATTAATATGCAAAAAAAATAACATAATCCTTATAATTTGTATTGAAACATTAAGTACTTGTAATGACTAAGTACATGAACTTTTTGACTTAACAAAAATTAAAGATCCACGAGGCTAATTATTATAAATAAAACCATCAGGCAAAGCAAAAATCATAACATTGCATAAACATGAATAACAAACATGGGTTTAATATTAGTCTCATTCCCACAACTACTACATGAAGCTATTCATTTATCTAAAACAATTAACAAATCTCTGCTGCAAGCATAACTCCTCATCCAAAAGAGAAATTAGGCAAGTCGATCCACGTGGTACACAGGAATTTGGCTGCGACGGACGTTGTCTATCTATCGGACGGTGCGAGAGGGAGCTAGTGAGGGAGGGAAGCGAGCGAGGAAGAGGAACGACGAAGAAGGAGTGTCGTGCATGTCTGAGAGAGCCAAGAAGAAAAATGTCGTGCAATTGCGGGAAAAAGAATAGAAATTATGGGAAAAAATAGGGTTTTGGACCTCTACTTACAAAATCGGTTCCCAAACCGGTCCGGGAACTGGTTCCAGGTGGGTAATCACTTAGACCCGGTTCCGGACCGATTCAAACCGGTTCCGAATTTTGGAAACTTGTTCCCGGACCGATTTCAACAAGAACCGGTTCCCGACCATTTTTACCGGGTGAGCCGGTCCGGTTCTCGGGTATACCCGGTCCGGTTGCACACCCCTAATGTGAATTGTAGAATGGTCTATATCAATGGGGCAATCACTTCAAACTAGTGACATCTCTCTTTTCACCTCCACTTCTGATTTACTTTGGTCGATTGATACAGCAAACCAATTTTGTTCAAAAAGCCGTATAGATATGGAAGAAGACTTTGGTTTGGCTATTTAAATAAGATTTGATTAGGGGTGTGAGGTTGATGAAGTTACGACGTAAGGAGATTTGTTGCCATGTAGCAAGAGAGTGCAGAAGTAAGAAAACATGAGGAATCTACAGACTTGCTTTTTGAAGCCCACGAGAAACATCCTTTCTCGCGTTCACATTTAATTAGTTACAATATCTTTGTTGCGTCTTATGTAGCCATTACTTTTAAGCTAAGAAAAGGGCATAACATCGGCAGAATCACATTAGTGCGTCCTTCGTGACTGTCGTGAAGAATGCTAATAAATGGTAACTACACTTTAACAAGATATATATAGTCGAAAGATATGTAATAAATCCTAATCAATACATTCTCATAGACTTCTTAATATTTACCATATGAGACTGTATAGATAAATTGGATATTCGCCTAGATGATAATTAGAGGTTATATTACCCTTTTGAGTCTTGAGCATCTCTTTGATGCTTTGAGGCATGGCGTTTCAAGTGATAAATCCAATTCAAATGTGATAAGGCTGTTACTGTTGTTCGCTTTATATTGATTTTCCAACAATAAAAAGATCAATTTTTGGGTATTTATTACTAGAAGCACTATGCCCGGTACACGACAGGTAACCGGTCAAAACTTGGCCATTCGACCCGAATACCAGGAACATAATTGATGCGGCTCAATGGGCAATACAAGTCAATTCCAAGTCAATTGTTTCAACGCATACAATGAAGCAAGCTCTGGCTTAACAAAGCCATATTGGACCCAACAGATCTTTAGGTTTAGGAACTTGAAAAGAATATTACAGATTGGGAAACAGAGACATTTGAAATTAGGGGAGCTTCCCTCTTTTGTTCTAACTTTGTACTTTTTGACTTTATTGAGCCCCTTAATCAACAAAAGCTGGCTGACGCCCATTTACTTTGTTAATGATCTCTTCCCTTCACCTTTTTGTTTTTGTGTTTTCTTGCTCTCTCTTTCGTCCATTAGATTTTGCTTTGGCAGCAAATAAAGGGTCTCATATGTTTGATTGCAACAGGAGAAAAAAAAAACGTCTTAGTTGGATTGGATTTTTGGGAGATAACTTTGTGGTGAGTGGCGATGAGGATATGAACAACATGTTGATGTGGCTCATTGCTATGGTTGAACCACTAAATTTTTAGCCTATGGGCAGTGCATAACCAAGAAAACATTCCCATCCAGCAAGTTTTGAATCTTCAGATTGAAAAAAATATGCAAATTCATGCATTACATCGCTTGCAAATAGAACAAGAAAGACTAGCAACACTAGAGAGATATTCATGGAACTGAGAGTATTAATTATGTCTCCGATTGTCTTTGGGAAAAGAGAAATTGGTAAAGAATTGGTTGGTGTGTGTGGAGGATAGAAGGAGGCACAACATTAAACGATTGAAAAAAGATTGGATGAATCTCGTTAGACTTGAGACTTAGGAGTCACCTTGACCGATAGAAATGCCCAAGTCAGTCAACATAACAAAAGCCTGCAAGTCAAGAAATTAAAAAAGGGGACCCAAGCTAAAGTTCCATTATTAGTAGAGTCATGTCCAACTCTTGGAAATTTCACACCCATTGAAAATTCAAAAGTTTCTTCCAAACTCTCTTCACATGATTGTTGGCTCCACATTCCATCCACAAACAAATCCATCTCTCTCCCCCATCACTTTCTTCTTATACACAATCTGTATTTCTTATAGCGTGTTCCTTCACCATCTTTGAAGAGAATCTTATAGCGTGTTCAACAGTTTGGCATAATTAGAAGACTTCTATTTTATTAAAGTGACCCCATATAGAGTGTACATCAGTCATTAATAAGTTCGAGAAAATATAAGTTCCAATGGACCCATGGCAATGTAGAATGGAGAACTAATCGGCTTCAAGCAATTCACAATGACCAATGGACCATCACAGTCCGTTTTGTATGGGTTGTTTGGGTCAATACGATGCTTGAAGCTATACACTGCCCATGAATGAAGAGGGAGAGACGAGCAATCGACTAATCTGATTTGGTGGATGGAATAATTGATGGACTACATGTAGTATCAGTCATCACACAAGTATAAAACTGTGCAATTATCTTCACAAGCCACCTCATTATTCTACTCACTGCACTCCTTCGTTTCATTCTTCAATGAAATGAGTAGCTTATATTGCGAATATCACCACAGGATGGAGCGATGTATTATGAATTATGGCATTGCTAGTCATCGCATGCAACAAAATAAGGAGGAGTGGCAACACTGCATAGACATTGGCGGAGTTGAAAGCATTAATCAGGTTGCTATTTGTCTTTGGGCAAAGAGAAATTGTTAAAGAACTGCTTGGGGCATGTGAAGATGGCACCATATGAAAAGATTGAAAAGAGATTAGATGGACCTTGTTCAATTGGAGACTTTGGAGTCGCTTTGTCCTATAGAAAAGACCAAGTCAGTCAACGGATCAGGTCAAGAAATTAAAGCCAAAGTTAACATTATTAGTGGAGTAACAGGCACGGCGCGACGGTCAACCCTAATTGAGACCCTCTGTAATCACCTACATAAAAATTCCTGAACATCATTTAATACATTTGATTGATTTGTCTTTCTCCACGTAATTATTGGGTCCACATCCCATCAACAAACAAATCTCTCTCTCTCTCTCTCTCTCCCATCTTTTTTTCTCTCTCTCTCTCATCTTTTTTCTTATTCTCTTCTTCGTTTGTTTCCTTCTCCCTTCTTCTCCAACTTCCCCCCTCACCGCCCAAGTCACGATCATAGGAAAATTGACATATAGTTTCGAGGAACAAGATCAAAAACAAAAACTAGCCTGCCTCAAAACAACTTCTTCTCCATGTCATGACATAGCACATCAATTTTGATATGGTACCACGAAACCGTGTTACGTAAGTCCACTCATTTGTTCTTTCGAGTGCAACAACAACTCCGTTACTTGTTAGATAAGTTCAATGATCTGTTCTTGTCTGTAGTGATTTCTTATGTTTTTTTTACACTTGCAATACAATAATCTACAAAAATATAACTAGGACAGAGTAAAATAAAATGAGAATTCATATACAGTTAAAGAAGAAAATAGGTTAGCATAAAGACTCACTGAATGGGCATAAAAGGATTCACACCCCATATGTTATCTGGAAATTTCAAGAAAGTTACCTGGTTAATTTGGCACTTCCACACTTTAGCGAGGCATGATCTTTTGATACTATTTTAATGCTTCGTTTGGGAGAGACAGGAAAGAGGAAAAAGGAGGTGGGTGAAGAATTTTTTTTCCTTTTTCCTCCAATTCACTCTGGGAGAACATTCAAACTTTTCAAAATTAATTTTTCTTCATGTCAATACGTAGTATATCAGTTTTGACACAATACCACGAGACCATGTTAGCATGTATCAGAATATTTTTTTTTCTTATTTCTTCTCCCATGACATTTATTTATAGAATGTAGAAATCCAATTCAGGATTACCAAATGTAGGATAATACTTAACAAATGCAGTAGAATGACTTAACAAATGCCATAGAATGAGGTCACGCACTAAGAATATCAATGTG
The DNA here is from genome assembly GCA_014182365.1 of Eucalyptus tenuipes. Taxonomy (NCBI): domain Eukaryota; kingdom Viridiplantae; phylum Streptophyta; class Magnoliopsida; order Myrtales; family Myrtaceae; genus Eucalyptus; species Eucalyptus tenuipes. Next base: position 2,876,501 of record CM024547.1, on the reverse strand, counting down.
TAGAACTGCATATGATGAGTTTGCATAACTCAGTTATCGCTACAATCTTGCTGATACCGGATTTCTCACTTTGCATGGTTGTATTCCACCACCAAGCAGTATGGCTACTTCAACTTAAGGCACCTTTCAATTCATTAATCCAAAGACTAACCCGTGTTGAAGTCGCATAGGAGAAAGAATGGAGTTGCCAATGATTTCCATTGTGTGTAAATGCCACGCCTTTGAAGATCTCTTGAGGATAATTGATTCTCCATTTTGTTGATGATATGTCCAGAGGTAATCTTGAACTCACAGTGGTAAGATTTATGGAAATGATGTAATTTAATCAACTAACAGATCGGAGAGAACTGAATTAACACTTATATGTTGTAGTTTCCATTGGTGAAATGACTCTCTTGATCATAGATTCCTTTCGATCAAGTTAACTCACTGATTCCGGCCATCCCTGTTCAATAAGTGGGAAATCCATCCTGAATTGCATAACAAAGGCAACCATGTCTCGACGCCTCATGCACATTGACAAGATTCTCTTTGGTTTCGAATCACATTTTTCAAGATTTCAGGACTAAGAACAGAAAAATGTGAGAACAACCAAAGAAATATTGCCATCAATTAAAACGTGGATTCCATTAGAATCGACAGTTACACAAATACAAAGATGAGCCACTGTTCTTGTTGGTTAACATTCAAATTGAGAATATTCAGTCATTTCATTCAACTGGGTATCGACCATTTTCTTCAAACTTCATGATGGCTTTGCAAGTTTAGGGATGAAATAATGACTTTCTATCTTCACCTAAGGAAGTCCCAGCCAGAATTTTACCTTGGGGGAAAAAAAAAAACAGCAAAACCTTGAAATTGTAAAGCTTTGAGAAAATTCCGTACAATTTCCATCAATTTGGCCATGAACTTCTGCGGATGAAACTTAGCAACCCTTTACTATTTAGGCTTTGCGTGCCAGCTCTTCTAGCTTCTCTGCAAATCTCTTTGACGAAACACATAGCAGCTTGTTGAGCGACGTTCCTTCACCTCACCTATAATCTTCTTCTTCCCCTCGTGCCTGTGCTTAATTCTACTATCAAGTTTATGATCAAGGAATGCAGGGAAATCTAATTGCTCGTCAAGGCCGTGTCCAATCCACCCTACCAAATACTGCACTTACTCCTTCAGAAATCAGGATTGCATTGAAGTATCTGAGGATGCTTCTTACTCATGAGGAGCACGTCTTCACAAGAAAACTCATAACTCGAGAAGAGCTCAATCACCTTTTGCATATTCTCACCACTTGTCCTAGTCAGTGCTATTGCAACTGCGAATTCTTTCGTTCTATACTTGTAATCAATTTTCACCAAAAAACCAAGCTTATAAGCAATGTTCCCCCCAAAAGATAGACCCAAAAACAAAGGGGCTTTTGTCAAGAACTTGAAAATCTCCCTGGAGTTCAGTCCACAGCGCCAACGATGTTAGGAAACACAAGTATGATCCTAAATATTTCTTGATAATGACCTCAATATCTCTACATGACTTTCCAAGTGTTCCACCCGGTATTTCGAAATGGTAGGAAGTTTGCGCAACACTACCCCGGTGGCATCCTCATCTCCTCCACTAAGTTCTAGGAGAAACTCCACTCTGAGAATCAATTGGCCATATAATCAATAACTCTGTTGCTTGTTAGATAAGTCCAACGGTTTATTCTTGTCTGCGATGATTTCTTATGTTTTTTCGACATCCGTGATACAATAATCTGTAAAAATATATCTATCACAAAAAGTGAAATAACAATAAGAATTTATTTGCATTTAGAGTAGAAAATAGGCTAGCATAAGTCTAGCATAAGGACTCACTAATGAGCATAAAAGGATTCACACCCCCTCTATTATCCGGAAATTTCAAGAAAGTTATATGATCAATTTGACACTTTTACAATTGAGCGGGCCATGATCTTTTGATACTATTTTAATGCTTTGTTTGGGAGAGGGAGGAAAGAGGAAAAAGGAGGTGGGTGAAGAAAATTTTTTCCTTTTTCCTCCAATTCACTCTCGCAGACAATTCAAAATTTTCAAAATTAATTTTTCTTCATGTCAGGAAATAATATATTAGTTTTGACAGGATACCACGAAACCTTGTCAGCATCTATCAGAATAGTTTGTTCATATTTCTTCTCCATTGACATTTATTTATAGAATGTGGAAATTCAATGCAGGATTACCAAACATAGGATAAAACTTAAGAAACGCCATAGAATGAGGCCACACACTAAGAATACCAATGTTCAGACCTGAATATGATTAGTTTGCATGACTCAATGATTACTAAAATCTCAAAGATATAGGAATTCTTACCTTGCCATGTTTGTACTCCACCATCGAAGCAGTGTGGCTATTCATCTTAAGGTTTCTTGGAATTCGCCATTCCAAAGTATAACCTCATGTTGCATGGGAGAAAGAATGAAGTTGCCAATGGCACCTATTATGCATAAATGCCACACCTTTGCAGATCTTTTGAGGATAATAGATCCTCGGTTTTGTTGATGATCATAATGTCCTGTGAGGTAATCCTGAACTAACAGTCGTAATAATTTACGGAATGTAATTTAATCAAAGAACGTTGGAGACAACAGAATTAACACTCAATTATTTGTTGCAATTTCTACAGGTGAAATGACTGTCCTAATCATAGATGCCTTGCAATCAAGTTAACTTATTGATTTTGACCATCCCGGTTAGGAAATCTATTGCATAACAAGGGCAACCATGTCTTGATGCCTCATGCACATTGACAAGATTATTTTCAATGTCAAATCACGTTTTTAAAGATTTCAGGACTAAGAACAGAAAAATGTGGGAGCAACCAAAGAAACATTGCCATCAACTCAAGGTGGATTCCTTCGTAAATGACAGTTACACAAATACAAAGATCAGCCACTTTTCTTCTTGCTTTAACCTTAAAATGGAGCATACTCAGTCATTTCATTCAACTGGGTATCGACCATTTTCTTCGAACTTAATAATGGCTTTGCAGGTTTAGGGATGAAAAATATGACTTTCTATCTTCACCTAAGGAAGTCAAGCTAGAATTTTGCCTGAAAAAACCAAAAGCCTTCAACTGATGAAGCTTTGAGAATACTCAGTAACCATGCAATCAACTGATGAAGCTTTGAGAATACTCAGTAACCATGCAATTTCCATCAATTTTGCCATGAACTTCTGCTGATGAAATTGAGCAACCCCTAATTTTTAGGCTTTGTGCACCAACTTTTCTACCTTCTTCTTTGCAAATCTCTCAGACGAAACATTAAGCAGCTTGTTGATCGACATCCCTTCACCTATAATCTTCTTCTTCACCTCGTACCTATGCTTGATTCTACTGTCGAGTTTGTAACCAAGAAATGCAGGGAAATCCAATAGCTCGTCAAGGTCACGTCCCATCTCCCCCACCAAATATTCCACTTTCTCCTCCAGAGAATCAGGATTGTATTGAAGTATCTGAGGATGCTTCTTACTCATGAGAAGCACCTCTTCACAAGAAAACCCATAACTCAAGAAGAGCTCAATCACCTTCTGCATATTCTCACAACTTGTCCTAGTCACAGCACCTATTGCAACTGCAAATTCCTTCGTTCTGTACTTGTAACCAATCTTCACCAAAAAACCCAGCTTATAAGCAATGTTCCCTCAAAAGATAGACCCAAAAACAAAGGGGCTTTTGTCAAGAACTTGAAAATCTCATTGGAGTTGAGTCCACATTCTTTGAGAAAACTAATTCTGGGACACAATTTCCTCTCCCTGCTCGCACTAACAATGTTAGGAAACACAAGAATGATCCTGAATATTTCTTGATCATCTAATCCCGCAAATGACCTCAAGAACTCTACATGGCTTTCCAAGTGTTCCACACGGTATTTCAAAAAGGTAGGCAGTTTGCGCAACACTGCCCCGGTTGCATCCTCATCTCCTCCGCTAAGTTCTAGGAGAAACTCCACTCTCGGAATCAATTGGGTATCCATATCAAAGTTAAGAATGGGGGATGCCTCACGATCAAATCAACCCCACCATAGCGGCTCAAGAAATTAAGGAGCCTTTCAATTTCTTCAAACGGCTTAAGAGACAAAGCCTTCGTTAAATTCACATTGTTGAGAACATGAACAATCTTTTCTCTAGGAATCCCACTGTCGGTCAACAAATTAACCTTTTCCTCAAATCCAGCTAGGAATCGCGGCTCGGTTGACATAAAGAGACGCTTAAGCTGCATCGGGTCAACCTTTCCATCTAATTTGTCGCGCACGAAGAGTATAAAGGGATCGATTTCACCTGCTGCCAACACAGAAGGGCATTTCGCAACCAAATGGCAGAGCACAAGGCCACTGATTCCGACCGATTTCAAAGAGGCGACACGAGCCCGCAACGAACGGATAGACTTCAGCCTCAAATCCGGGTCCCTGGTCAAGAGAGATTCGGTCTCTTTCTCGTTGAGCCCGAGTTCTTGAAATAACACATCCAACGCCCCTGAAAAGGCAAGACTTTTAACGAGGAGTTCGATCAAATATTTCAAATTGCGTTCAAGGACATCAACCGTTTGATGAATTGTCTCTGAGAGCCACTCACCCGGTTCGAACTCGACATCAGGTGAAGAGATGACGCGGCGGCATTGCACGTGAAGCGATGGCGCCCTCGATCCGATTCCGGACGGTTGACTCGAATCCAGCAAAAGGGACGGCTTGGGGGAAGAGAAGGTGGCGGAGCGAGGGACGGAAGCTGAAGATGGGGAGCGCTGCGAGTGAAGAAAGAAAGCGGGAGGTCGAGGGCTCGTCAACATCAGCTCGAGCGAGATTGCGTTTCCCGGTAGCAGAATGAAGGATGGATGGAGATGATGAGAGGCGTAGAGCTAATGGCGGTTTTTTTTTCTTCTTTTTTCCAGAACTTTGAGCGGGACCTTTTTCTCCGAAACAACTTGCCCGGATCCGACCATCAACGTGGTCTCCTCTCATCGTATCGCACCTAAATAAAATGACGAAAATAATTATATCCCTTGAAAAAAAATTTAATAAAAAATATTCATTTTTTATAATAATATATATCTATACATTTTGCAAGGATGTAAACAATCATTTTTCAAGAAGATATTTTACAATCATTTATTTTCTACGAAACAAATGAAATATTAATTTAATGTATCATACATAATCAATAACTTATCCAAAATGACTAGTTTTATTCATAATTACGATAATGATTTTAATTTTATAATAAATAGCATTTTTCCATTGAAATAATTGACATAATGATAATAGAGACACCTATCTTTTACGAGGTCATAATCACAATTCTCGTCGTAAGCAAACCTCTAAACGAGTGATTGTCAACCGCACACTTTCAGGCCAAGTGGTGCAAAATAACCATGCCTCAAAATCGAACACTTACTGTTATACGTTTAGAGGGAGTCACTACATTGATCACTCATTTTCTCTTGACCGTTTAAGCATAGGAGTGAGGCAATAATAGTTCCTAAACTTTTACAGAATGTCAACCAGATGTTACATTCGCGTTTACTTGGTAATTACAAATGTTAAAAAAATGTCTCACGAGATAAATATTTTTAAGATATCAATAAAAGCAAATGTTATGAAACCACATTAACAAAGAGAGAGTGGCGAGAGAAAGACGCTGTCATGGCGGATGGGGCTGACGATCACGATGCGCCCCAGCCGCCACCTTCTGCTGACACAAATGCGCAGAAACTCGACGGCTATCAAATGCCTCTTTTGGAATTCGATGTACGGATAATATATCAAAGCCTCAAAGGCCTAGATGTTAGAAAAGCTCGTGAATATTCTTCTGACCCTAGTTCTGTGGGTTTTCAACGATGCATCCTTCATTGGAACCGACCACTACCACCATTCACCAACATGAACAAACCCACTAGCTAGCTCCCAACTTCCCGAGCGCCACCGCTATGGCAGCAGCCCCACCGAGTTAGCCTAAGGCCGACAAGGGATGCTTGGCCCCTCGCCAGTTCATGGGTGGCACCACCAGAATCGTCCACCTCCCCCGTGGACTCGCTTCTCTCTCTCTCTAGGTTTCCTAAACTTCCATTATAATTGTCTTTCCTTACATCCATACTCAACAAATAATCTAGTCAGTAGTCCAAAAGATATATAGTACCATATGATGCATCAGCTATGCAATTTGTACCGTCCCTATTTCTGTCCATATAAGACTAACTTCAACAAAAATCATATAATTCACAGACCAAATTGAACAAAAATAGTTTGTAACTTGACTGAACATTGAACTGAAGGCGCATTTATCCTTTCAAACATAAACCACAAGCCTATTTAAGTCAGACACCAGCTCAAGTATGTGCATGAAGTTTCTCATTACAATCAAGGAATTAATTTTCAAGGAATGTGAACATCCAAACGCAATGTAGAAAACATACTCGCTGATTAAAATTACAATCTCGTGGACAAGAGAATCACTTGTCTTTGCTAGTCTACCTGAAGGGACTTGGTCATATCCTTCGTATTGGGACACAATCGATAGAGAACCTAATTGCATCATTCATCAAAGGGAAGACATTAACATCTGGAAAGTGCAATCACATCTGACCAACGGATCATTTTGATCGATGATGGTAAGTGGCAAGTAGACACTGACCAGATCAGCATCCTCAATTGCCCCATTCTTGTCACCTTTCAGTGTGAACAATGCCTCAATCGTGATGCATGTCAATTTACTCGAAAAAGAGGTATTTTTACAGTGAATTTTGCCAGAAGATACAATGTTTTGAGTTCTTCAAAACAATTTCTAAAGACAAAGCTACTGCTGTTTTGAAGTTAGTTTCACAGGACATACCACCAATCTAGAGACCTCCCCAAAATTGAAAAAAATTTAAATGAATTTACTCTGCTTACATTTGAATTGAGCTTTACATGGTAATCATCACTATCCAATTGCAATCTCCAATTAACACCAAGCGTTTCCACCACCCAATTCTAGATATGCAGTTTTATCAAGCCTCACAATTTACATTGGGAAGGCTTGATATGACTCTTAGACGATTTTGCTTTCTTACTCTTGACTGTGGGAATGCCTTTAATAAGTACAACAGATGAGCCTCCGGTCCTCCGCTTCCTGGGGGACTCACAAAATTGGAGGTGGAACCTGCAAATCATCCACAAGGAAACTCAAAACAAATTCACAGGTTAAGCAGCAATGAAGCATTGCACCAACCACTTCACTCAGCACATCAACATTGCCAATGCACTTGCCTTGTCTTGGAGGATTTATCGAGATTTTGAGCCAGTTCCTTGGAGGTTTCTGCTTTCCCATTTTCAATATTCTGTTCCTGCAAACACACTCGATTGTTAGTGCATTTGTTACCATTGTCATTTGCTACAACAAGTTGCTCCTCTTTCTCAGAACATATGATAATTTAGGAACTCAGAAGAGAGAAGATGATGCAGTCAGTCACCTATTGTCGTCTAAACAGTCACATTAACCCCATTTTTCATGCATAAAATTGACTCTCATGCTCAAATATGAAACCACAAAACAACTATTTAGTCACCATCCAAAAGGAACAAACAAATAAAGAGAAAATGAGTTTAAGGTTATAAGTTGCCAATTTAAGACTGATGAAGTTACGAATGAAAACCACCACAGATTTGAGGAGCAGACTGATTACTATTTTGTAGAAAGTGGGAAAAAGTATTATGACTGGTTTCTAAGTTGGCGGCAGGCACCCAGGATAACAACAGACTACAATCCTGAATGAGCCATTGAAGTCCTGGAACAGTTTCCTTGAACTACCTGCATCTATATTGCTCTAAATGGTTCCAAGGAATTATTGAACAGACAAACTATTTTCCAATTTAACTACATATTGCAATTGGCATAAACAATTTACTTGCAAGCATTATACCACTACGAACATTTTGAGCCAGATACTACCCCAGTACAGCTGATAAATCTAGAAGCAAAGTAGACATCAAATATCTGATGGAACCTGAACAAACAAGCATCGAGACAGTATCTAGTATGGCAGGATTTCATTCTTAACCAACAACACCCTTTTTTATTTGCCAGGAAAACAAAATCATCTGCATAAGATAGAGTTGTCAATAATAACAAAAAATACTGAGACAAAGGCACTATACTTGAAGTAGGGAAAGCTTTGAGAGAGAGGAGCTGATTCTCTTAATTAGTTTAATCTTCATTTGCTTAATTGAAAGAACCAATAAGAATGGAAGAGTACAGACCACAGGGTGTTAAAGAAGTAGCTGGTATATGATATTACGGGCTAAATTAACTGGACTAAGACCTTCCACAAATCCCCGCAAAAGCAAAGACCAGCATATGATCATGCAGTAAATTCATCAAAAAAAACACGTAAATTTCCAATACACAAAGTCCAGATTCGACATTAAGTCAACACACATGTTTCCAGTCTACCAACCCAACAAGGGCTGCCAAGAAACTTTGGAACACTACTATAGTGTGGGAATAGTGGGGTTGTTTTGAAAACAATATCATTTCCAGGCTTGTCGTTGCTTAAGAGAATGTCGACGGATGGGTTCTGCTGGGGAAAGCATCCCCATCCACCAAGCAACGAAGATTCATGGCACACTAATTATCGACTCCACAAAGCAAACACCGCATATGAATGCTTGCTAATACTACCTACTCAGACTCAGCACATGATGACCATTTGCACAAGCAACGTAAGAAAGTATAAACAATGGTGAACACAGAGGCTAAAATCCCAACACATTACCTCACCCAATTCATCAACCTCAGAACCCGAAACCTTGAGTTTCTTCTTCCCACCCACAATCCCATCCTCACTCCCACCCCCTAATTTCCTCTTCTTCCTCCCAATGCTGCTCCTCACCTTCCCCTTCCTGTCCCTGACCTTCCACACATTCTTCCTCCGGTACAACACCTTCTCGAACTTCCACAACTCGCAGCTCGTGTCGATCACGGTCACTTCGCTCCTCGAGTATCCGACCAAATCCTGATTATCCCCGCTCTCCTTCTCCTCCTCCTCCTCCTCCTCCCCATCCGCATCCGCTCCCCTCGCCGTCCTGTCCACCGCATCGCTCTCCAAATCCGCCGACGGCGTCCTCCACCCCGCATTCTCTCCCCCCACCGCCGCCGCCGCCGCGCAATCGGAGATCTTCTCCCCGGCGCTGGCGTCGGAGGTCCTGGAATTGGGGAAGAACCTAGGGTTCGGCTGCTTCCTGGAGCTCTTCCTCGCGACCTCCCCCTCGCCGCCATCCCCCATGTTGAAGAGCTCCGACAGGACGCCCGTCATAATGCCGTACCAGTCCCTCTCGCCGCCGGGGTCCTGAGCCCGCGCCGAGTGCGCGTGGTCTTGCGTGCCGATTTGGCTCTGGACCGAGTGAGTCGACTCGGAAGTGGACGGATCGGGGGCCGGCGGGGTGGGGGGCTAGGGTTTTGGGGATTGGCGAGGAAGTGATCGAGGCCGAGGCCGTCGCCGGTGGGGAAGCCCCTGGTGGACCGGAGGCGGTCCAGCCAGTTCGACCCGGACCGGTCGGCCGGGACGGAGCAGAGCATTTTAGGACGACGGCGGCGGCGGCGGCGGAAGGAGACGGACGGAATGCGGGTCGCTCACGACGCTCCGCCGTCGGCCGTCGCTTTAGAGAGAGTGGAGAAGAACCCGCCTTGACCGATGTAACCACCGCCGCTCCATGATTTCTGGATAGCAATAATTGCCAAATCCCGGCTCTAAACGTTTTCGATTGGGGGTCTGTTTATTGCTAAATCGTCCAAAACTTCAGATTAATTCGATTATTAGTCCTGAACTGTTTTTAAAATATTCGATCACGTCCTTTTGTTGACAAGACAGCTTCCCGACTGGGACATAATCTCCCGTCTGATCCGACGACTCCAAAGGAAAAATCGAATTGCTCATACTTGTCGATGCTTTTATGCTGTTTTTCTTATCCTTCTTAACTTCACGAGAATTTTAGGGTGAAAAAAGAAATAATAATCTTAATACTGATATAGAAGAGGTTTCAATTGGATGGGCGTGATTGAGTGAAGTGAAAATTACATGTTAAAAGTGAATAGTACACATTGAAAGTCAGGTGTATGATCTTGTTCATTTTAATGTTAGTATTGCGTGAGCAAGATTTAAGGGTATAATTTTTTAATTCGAATATTAATTTTGAAAAATCAATGCCTCTTTTGACGAATTTCGATACTGCTAATTGATGAAAGGATGATATTAAATTTGAACAACATTTCAAAAATTTAAGGCTTGTTTCATGACTCAATGCCGCATGATGTCTTATCACCTCATGTTAGTTGAGCAATCGCTTCCATTCTTATTCTCTATGAGAGTTGCTTCTAAGCCCATTCTTCATAAGGATAAGAAACAATAATTACCAAACAAAGTACGTGAGTTATGCAATTTTTACCTATTTTACAACTAAGTACCTTTTCTTTTTAACCAAGCATTTCAAAATTTTCAAATTTGACTCAGTATAAGGCTTCATTCAAAATTATTAATCTTAAATACCAGTAGGAACACCAATATATGTGACAAGAAATGGAGCATATTGGAGGAAATTATAATTGTATTACTTTGTATATTTTGTACATGCACATGCCCATATTTATAGTACAAAAAGAAATCAGTAAAGAAAAATAAGGCTACAATTCCTATTATATCTTCAAAATATTCTGAAGATATTCCATGACTAAATCAATTATCCCATAATCTCCAAGACGTCAAGTATGACATCTTCAAATAGTGCCACATCAATAAAGATATGTTGCATGCCCAGTATCGTTTAAATTAGTGTTTTCTCTCCCTCATTAACACTCAAGTTTACCTTCCCCACCAAAAGGCCATTTAGTTTTCTTCCAAACTTTTTTTTCTAGGTGAGTAGAAATACACAGGTGATATTGCGGGATCTCCCACCTTAGGGCAGGAAATTGCTTGTTTCTTTCACTTGAGCATTTTAGGAACCTGCTTAGATCCATACCACTCAACACCTTAATATAGAATCTCTATTAGAGATGGCATAATTTTTTCAAGTGAGCAAATAATGTTAGCAACCATGCCTAACTTTTGCTGAGTAAGCAAGTCACGACAAACAACTCGAGCCCTATCTGTCCATTTAGCCCTTTGACTATTTGTTAGGAGAGAGAGCATATTATAACAATGCCATTGTCAAAAAGATTTAAATATAGAAGCTTATCTTCTTTTTAAATGGGCCCATAGAAAATGCTGCCTCGTTCAGGATGGGAGTCGATGTAATGCAACTTGAGCAAAGAAGACAGAGACAATCGCCGGCCAGATAGTCGTAAAAAATTATTTTGCTCGAAAGAAACTCTGAAAAAGACTTGGGAGAAAGGATATACCAAGCTAGCTTCCTTTGTCCTTAATCTAGAAGAGTGAGCTGGATTTCACGTCCTTTTTTTATGGATTAAGTTCATTGACTTAAATATGAAAGTTTGAGATTTTTCATTGAAAAAATAAAATCTAGATACTCGATTGTAAAATGAATAAGAAAATTTAAGTACATGTGATCTCGTTACCCAAGACTGGATATTGGGTAGATTTTTCTCGATGGCAATATGATTCTTTGATTATGAATACTTAGATTGGACTTTGCGGATCAATCTTGTATAGGTCTTTTGCGATTGTTCCCTGTTTAATTGACTCTTTGGCTTGAAAGGGCATTAGTCCCCCACTTGCTCTTCCTCTTCCAATTATGATATACACTTGTTGGGAAAAAGAAGAAGAAATTAGATCTTGTTTGTCTAAAGTTAAGTAAAAATTATTTTTTACTTCCCTGTTAAAATTAAATGATAATATCTGAAATTTAGAAGTTATGAAGAAACTTATAAGCGAATCTACATGTCCACGTTAATATGTTGTCAAAAATCCAGTTTTTTTTTTTTTTTGTTAAAAGTCAAGTCAAAATGCATGTACCTTGGGTTCAAATTGAACCAAAAATAATATGTAAAAGTCAATCTAGATACACCCTCGATTGAACTAATTGAAAAAATCGGAGATGACATCACACATTGGATATGTTTTAGGGATTTGATTGAACCTATTGAAATTTTAGTGAACAACATTATATATTGAACAAAAGTCCATAAACTATCAATGCACTTACCCACTTTGGATAATTTAGCAATTTCAAGGTATTCGTTAAGCAGTCCCCAAGTTTTGCAAGTTGGATTTTTTTTTTTTTAAGAATTAGGTACACTTAATATGTTAAAGAGTAACAATTCTGTATTTTAGTACATTTAATTTAACAAATATTATAGTAATACATATTTAGTACTATTTTGCCAGATTATTTAAGCAATCCTCATGTGAAATCAAGAACAAAATTATCCATGATTGGAAAAACCCCATACATAACGGTAATTTGTGAAATGCGTTCATTAATATTCAATGATTGGCAAAATAATTGGCAGTTGACAAGTTATCAAATTTGTACCGAAGCTTATCAATGCCTACTAAAGTAAATGACGAGTTCTTATTTGAATTTTACTAGCATTTATCGTGATTTATCAACATTTACGATGTCAAGTACTTAGTATTCACCATTATTGTCAATAGGGAGCGAATTTAATCCATCAAAATTTACAATTATAGTAATGTAACTATTTGGTAAAGCCAACTTATATTTCAATTTCTCAGAACAAAATACTTAAAAACTCTACGGATGATTACGAAAATTATTAATTCTACCTTATTCTAATTAATATTTTAGACATATATTATAAATATATATAGAGAGAGAAAATCTCTCTCTCTCTCTCTCTTTCTCTCTGTGCGTCCCTCTCTACGGAGATCATTCTGGACCAGTCCTTATCTTGGCTGGGCTATTCAGACACAGCGTCTCCTCCACCCGTCCACCGATTCTACGGCGGAACGTCTGGTCACAAAAGCGCATCGACAATACCCACGACGTCGACTGTCTTATCGTACACGAACTATTCCTGGGTCGTCGCTTCTCCTCTCGCCATCACATCTCTCTCTCTCTCTCTCTCTCTCTCACATGTCCTTTTCTGGGCAATGGCACTCTCGGGCAGGCCGCCCTTTTTCCTACGCTTTCACGACGCTCCCGTGATATTTTCGTTTCCGGGTTTTGATTTTTGCCTCCCTTTTTTATTCGCTCGCCTAATGTCTTCCTCTGGATAACTTATAAAGCAGACATTTTTTCCCTCTCCTTCTGGGGTTGCACGTACAAAGAAATGCCGTAGTCGTGCCTTCTTTTGTTACCGGGAATTGGGTCGTCTTCTTCTTCTTCTTCTTCCGTCTTAGTTTTTATCCTTGCCCTTTTGTTATGGTCGTGATTGAGGCATTTCGTCGAACAGTTTGAGGGTCGAAAGATGTTGGGGTGGTGCGCGGACGTGGTGCTGTTCCTTGTTCCTGTTTGGATCGCTTTTCTCGTCGGGGTCGTCGTTGGATGGGCGTGGAAGCCCAAATGGGCGAGCTTGGGGAGGGTCGAGTTGAGCTGTTCGGTGCTGGGGCAGCCCGATTCCTTGTTCCCTTTCTTGCCGTCGAAGTCGGTGATGTCCCCGTTGAAGGGGTTCGGGTCGGACCCGTGCTTGAATTCATTCAAGGTGCAGTGGCCGAGTTTCGACTTCCGTAGTTTAGATGCTGCGGCGACAAAGAAGAAGCCGTTGTCTCAATCGCCTGCCTTGTTTGAGGATTGCAGGTATGCTGCGGGATGTCTGTTGGTTTTACTGTAATTTCGCTCCGTGAATCGCATCTTTTTCGCGCGTCTTTGTTTCTCAGTTGCTATAGCCTGTTAAAGGCACCGCGGGGCGGTATCGAGTTAATATAAATTCTCTTTGTTAATATCGATCGAGTTATAAGCCAGAAAGGAGGGATTATGCCATTCAAAATATGTTCTGATGACTATGAGATGGAGCTTATACTTTACTCATGATGATGCTGAAAATGGTTCTTTGCCTCGAGCGAAGGTTGCGCCCTGTTTACAAGCTTTGTGCATGAAGAAGCGGACATTGTCCACTTTACATGAGGCAGGGACAGGCCTACTGGCATATAGATTGACCTCTCATGAAATTAATGGAACTCTTGCAGCACATCAGAGGCCGGAGAAATATCCACTTTGTTGTCAGAGGAGGATATGACGCAGTTATGGCATCTTGTTGAGATGAAAGATGGAGGTCCTCCTTGGATACACATGATGGATCGTTACATGTTGAGTATGAGCTACCAAGCCTGGAGGCGAGATCCGAAAGTATGGCTTGGATTTCATGGTTTCCACTCAATTTCTAAAGATTTCATGAATGCTGTTCTTTACATTTTGAGTGTGATTTTATTCAGTTCGATGCTATTATCAAGATATTGATTGAATAACTGACTGGCTTTGCTTCTATTGATTATGTAGACTGGTCCTCCTCAATATCGTAGCCGAACCGTATTTGAGGATGCAACACCTGAGACGGTGAGGGATTTCTTCTGGGACGATGACTTTCGGTCAAAGTGGGATGATATGCTTGCCTGTTCAACTAATGTAGAGGACTGTCCCTCCACGGGAACCATGGTTGTTCATTGGATTAGGAAGGTGAAATCTTCTCTGTTTTGCTGATATTTTTGTTTTAGGGATTACTTTCAGTTGCATGATGCTCATGTGAATAGTTTGCATTGCAGTTCCCCTTTTTCTGTAGTGACCGTGAATATATCATCGGGCGCCGAATATGGGAATATGAGGGGTCATATTTTTGCGTGACAAAGGTATGAGAAGTGATATTCTTGGTTTGTATGTCAAATATTCAGGAATGACATTCTTGCTGCTTAAGAGAATTTCCAATGTTTACTTTAGCCAACCTTCATTGATTTTCTGGCCCCAAAAAAAAAAATGCTTTTGTTGATGTGATTTGTTTTCTATGATTATGTACTAAGTGATCTGTCTGTTTTACTTTACAAAATTTCAGGGAGTACACTACCCTTCCATCCCGAGGCGCAACAAACCGAGGCGTGTGGACTTGTATTATTCAAGTTGGTGCATTCGAGCAGGTACATCGTCTTCTCTGTTCCAACGTTAACTATCATCCTCTCTCTCTTCTCTCTATTTTTCCCACCATTTGCAACCTGGAGTTAATACGACTGTGCTGTGGTGGCCCTTTTTCCTTTGAATTTCACCAGTCGAGTCAAGAAAGAATGATGGGCAGCTGACAGCATGTGAAGTCTTGCTCTTCCATTATGAAGACATGGGCATCCCGAACGAAATTGCAAAGCTCGGAATAAGGCAGGGGATGTGGGGAGCAGTCAAGAAGATCGAACCTGGCTTGCGTGCCTACCAGAAAGCTAGAGCTTCTGGGGCACCACTCTCGCACCCTGCTAAAATGGCTCAGATCAACACAAAGATAAGCCCGGAGTTTGTCAAGTCTTTGGAAGAATCTGATGACACATCTGAAGTCGGTAAAGCTGATGTAGTGGAGAAACCAAAGGGCGGTAATCTACCCAAGGTTTTATTCATTGGCGGGATCCTTGTCCTTGCATTCAGTCTCAACCACGGGCTTCTGACTAAAGCGGCTATATTTAGCGGCGCCCAAAAGTTTGGGAACTGGAGAAGGAAGAGGCCAGAGGTGAGACACTAAGATCTGATGGTATTAACACTTTTTGGCTGCCACTTTACCTTTTCTCAGCGGGAATACGCAATTTGGATTCATTGAAGCTGAGCTTAAAGCTTAGACGTTAGAAACTTGATACCAAGTGTTAGGATATATACAGTTTACTGTTGTAAATCACAGATAGTTCCTCTAACCAGCATTACTGTTGTAAATCACAGAAAATACCTCCATACAAGCACTCGAATTCATCATGGGAAAGTACTATTAAGTTTTATCCATTAACTTCTTGTTTTGCTATGTCGATGTCAGTTTATGCTAGTTTGTGTTTCTCGTAGAAAAGGAAATCATTTTCTCTCCACTCTCTCTCACACAAAAACCTAGCATGCTCATGCACTTTGCCGCTCCTTCACCTTCCTCTTCTGGCCTACTTGGTCCTCATTTCTCTTTGCCTACAGAGTTCTCTTCCTCCTCCTGCGCCTCTCCGCCTCCAGAGTTTCTCCTGGTCCCCTGCCTGCTTGCTCCTCATCTGTAGTGTCAAGCTCAATCGACTGAGCGAGGCTGAATATAATTGTTTGATTCGGTTGATCCACACCTCTGGATTATGTGCCGTCATTGCTCAAATCAATTTGATAATTCATGCCGTACAGATTTTCCTAGACAATATCCAAGTAGTTGTTTTGATATTTGATTTTGCTTTGATCTCTCTGTTTTGGTTCCCCTTCCACTTTTGTATTCTGAGCTCTCATAATGGCTTTTGTTGTGTATATATGATAGCTAGCAATTGATGATGAAGATTCTGTGGTGGCCGGAGACGTGGAGTAAAACATGCGTACGAAATTATCGGTATGAAGGGTGCATGTATGATTCTTGCGTACATGAGCTCCGTTGTTCAATTCGTGTAAATGCATAAAAGTCTTTGGCTGGTATCATAATACGTGATGATATGTGTATTGCGCTCGTGAGTGCTAGGCTTTGGTCTGGAGTTTTGCTGAGTTTGATTCAGAGTGTTTTAAGTGTATAGGAAAACAATGGAATAAGCAATTCCTTACCGGAAAATATTTTCCAAATCATTTTCAGATTTCAGTCACTGAGAAATTTCTTTATTTTCCCAAAAAATGACTTTTCAGAACACATTTGCCAAAGTATCATATTTCCCGCTGACAAAACCTAGGCACAAAAGTCTCGAACTGATCAAGTTAAGGCCTTCGCTTCTTACGGTATAATCTAGAATTTACGTGGGCAAAGCTTTGCATTCAAAAACTAAGAACCACAAAATGTTCCTCATGCCGGACATTGTCACATACATATGAGCAGGGCAAGCAAAGGAGAAATTCTTACATACGCTCAATACTTGCAAACCGACATCTACCATCAATAATTTTCGAGTTCGACTGCACTACTGCAGTTCCTATGAAACTTGGGAATTCATTTCACTTTGGCTTCCTGCTCTTTCATAGAAAATTCACTCCCTAGACTCGGATAAAAACCATTTCGACTTCCCCCCATTCATATTGGCCGAAGCACATCCTCACAGGCCATAATAGATTAACACATTTTAACGGACAAGAAATATAAAGCCACTTTGGAAAGGCTATCAATGACAAGGTCTTACGATATTTTTAGGGATTTTTGTTAAGTTTATCGCCGGTGTAAGAAATAATTCCACTCTTTATTCTGTTGCAACTTACAGAATTCTTGTGTAAATCCAAATGCATCAAATGCATAATTCGAGTTATCGTGCAGTAAAAGATAACGATGCTGTGATGACATAATCAATATCCGTCCATTACGGTTTCACAATACACAATTAAGAGGAATAGCCATTTACTCTGACATCTCTCTCTTTCAAATCCAAATTCATGTTAGCTTCTCAGAACAACCCGTATCAATTCATACGAATGGCTTCAAAATTTCGTGCAGAGTCACAACTTTCAATGTACTGGAAATTAACGACAGAAAGTCACTCTTATGCCCTACAACTTCATCTAACCAAGAATTCACGATGCCAAGATAACTCAACCACAGAGGAGGCTTATGCAAAATAAAGACCAACATTCACTGAACAGAGAATCTGCCAAAACTCAGATCTTTCAGGGAGGAAGCTTGGAGAACCAGAGAATTCAGAACAGTTTATAACTATTGGTCACCAGCACTTTGATCCAAATTTGCTAATCAACAGCCATTTATACCTAGAGTTGACCTTGATCTGAGCATTCATTTGAAATAACTAGGTTGTTGATTAATTCCTAGATTGAATCAAACATAAAACTTCACCAATGTCACATGTCGATGCTGCTTAGAACTAAAACACATTATACAAAAGCAGAATAATTCTGCATATTAGATATATAATCAGCTGGATTTATGGCATCTTAGGAGCAGAACTTCTTGACATGAAATTCACCCATTCTCATAACTAAGTAAATCAAGCAGTCATACAAAGTAGAGAAAACGATTGCCGATTGGATGATCCGACATTAAGTTTGAGACTAATTGTCAAAAGTACACAGCTTGACGAACTTTGTAAAACTAAACAAAATTTAAAAGTAATAGACCACTCCAATAGAATTTCTAGCAGACCAAAATGCTCCTAATCAAACAAGCTGAATCCCATGTCATCATCGCTCTCTTCCTTAGGTTCCTCCTGAACACAGAACAAGAATACAACAGCATGAGATTCAGACAAAATTACCAGCATAACAACAAATGATGAAGTCACGTCAACACTCCACTATTAATGCTACAAAATATCATAATCTTTTATCCCAGTTCCTTGTAAATTATACGTGATAAGAAATCAACTAATAATGCACTCGATGCGTATGGAAAAGAGACAGAAAACCCTAACCATACTCCTACATGAGGCATAAAAAACTG
The DNA here is from genome assembly GCA_014182365.1 of Eucalyptus tenuipes. Lineage (NCBI taxonomy): Eukaryota > Viridiplantae > Streptophyta > Magnoliopsida > Myrtales > Myrtaceae > Eucalyptus > Eucalyptus tenuipes. The sequence continues at coordinate 2,858,025 of CM024547.1, read as the reverse complement.
TACTTTACACCCACCTATAGCTAGCTCTACTTGTTTTAGAACACGGCATCATCAACAAGCTAAGCCTCATCTCACTAAATAAGGTCCACTAATTACGGAAATGCGCTCGATTCTGGATCGGCTCTGAGAATTCTAAACTCATAACAAAAACATAGACCAACCGCGGCTAAAAATTATAAGAATAGCATCGACGTCTTCGAGAACAGACAAGAAGGGAACTTTTACCTTCTTCTCCTCCGCGGCCGGGGCGGCGGCGGCGGGGGCGGCGCCGCCGGCCGGCGCGGCGACGGCAACCGCGGCGGCCCCGCCGCCGGATCCGACGTTCATGATGAGGTCCTCGACGTTCCTCTTCTCGGCGAGCTTGGCGAACAAGCCGGGCCAGTAGGACTCGATGCTGACGTTCGCGGCCTTCACCAGAGTAGCGATCTTCTCCCCCTGTTCCAAAGCCGCCGTCGCACGGTTCAATCAAAAACCAAACAAGCAGCGATCCATACACAGACACAGAGAGAGAGAGAGAGAGAGAGAGAGAGAGTTACGGTGACAGGGATGCCGTCATCGTGGAGGATCAAGACGGCGTAGCTGCAGGCGAGCTCTCCGATGGACATCGTTTACGGCAGAGGAGGCGGCGGTCCGGTGAGATTTCGAGGGGACGGAGGAGGCGATTCTCTTCGGTTGCAGTCGCTCGAAAGGCCGATGAGGGTTTCGCGGAGACCTTATATATGGGGTGCAATCTGGGGTTCTAGGGTTTCCGCCTCCCTTAGTCACGCGGCGGTCACGTGATGGGCCCATCTCAGATTGGTTTTAAGCCTTTCTGGTTTGGGCTTGGTCTTGGGCTTTTTCGGCTTGGGCTTAGAGTGAAGAAGAACGGGTCCAAACATAGGCATGTGAGATTTATTTTCCTTTTCTTCTCTTGGGTCGAAATAGACACGGGAGATTGAAAGGGGAATTGACATTTGAAGTAGCAGTTTAAGCAACATCCAAGGGACAAAGATTGCATTTGGTTTGGGCATTTGAGGAAGATCTTTGGGATAATGACAGGTTTTCTTGAAATGCAAATAAATTTGGTAAAGCGTGAATTATCTTTGATTGAAAATATCTTTGGAAAGAGTTACGCATGTAAATGACTTTAATTATATATTTTAAATGAATAAATAAAAGGAAATTTGAACCGATGATGCTTAGATAATGATCGGACGGTGATGAGTCATATTTTGCCAAATCTGACATCAACGCCCTTGCCTAGGATCATGTGACCTCGGTCATGGGAATCAGATGAACCCAAGCTAAAGTCACATGACTTGAGAGAGTCGACACCCACTTGTGTGACCTCGCAAGTCACATTTGACGAGAACAACAAATGTCTAGTCTCAAACTTGACCATGCTTAACTAGGGACACTCGACTCAATCAATTAGGACTCAAAATTGAGCATGAGTATTGTGTGACCCTCAAGACCCGCCCTACCTCGCGGCTGGTGACCCTTGACGACACTCAACACTCGGCAACCGTCCCTTGATGACTGTTCATGCAGCCTTGTTTCACGGAGAGAGAGAGAGAGAGAGAGGGAGGGAGGGAGGGAGGGATGATGAGTGGTGAGAGAGATGAACAGTGCAGCGCACAAGGCTAAAGAGGAATACGAAAGGGCAAAATTGAAGTACAAATTTTAGTTAATTATGAGCTCTAGCAATTCGAAACGTTGAATGCCCAATACCGGTGGGCAATGGCCTTTTAGACAAAGGCCTTTTGGAGGACCTTGAAAATAGTAGCATTTCTCAAATGGGCTTCTAGATATTATTACCAAATGGTTTAGCATTTGTCCAATGGCTTCTAGAGGTGCAAAAGATGCTGGAATGTGATCCCAGTCATATTAGCCATCAGTCTAATGCCCGGTGTGGATCTTTAATCCATTCAACGTTGAACTAATTTGTAATGACTTGAAAAGATAGTCTATCATTGCTGCCAGAACGAGAAGAAACTACAATGTAATTATTATCCCACTATTATCTCGAATGACTCACGTTTTCAATCTACATGAATTTTGACTAGCGCATTACCTCTTACTTGTGAGATACTTTGTGAACTAGATATTTAACTATTCAAAACTAGTTCACTCGTCATGAGAAAATGATATGAGAACCTAGTCAAGAAAGCAAAAATTGTAAAAATTTGCATTTGAGGAGTATGGATCATCTTGTTCAGTTCTTATCGCCAACAATTTCATAGGGTTATGTTGTTAGGAAGCTACGAATCTCTAAATTCCGACGTGAATGTCTATCTTTGCCAAGACTGGAAAGATAAACTTGTATAAGAGCGGGAGACTAATCTAACAGAAAGTCTAATTCGAATGGGATATAGAGAAGAAAGAAATCCAAACCAGGAATTCAATTGTGGACCGGCCTTTGAACTTTGGCTTTCGCCATTCCGAATGGAATGTTGACGGGATCACGGTCAACAGTCAAGCACAGCTTTGTGTATAAGGCAAAAGATTATGCAATTCTCTGGAAAGGTCAAAAAACAAAAAATCAACCATGTGCAGTCAAAACCTACTCCATCATCGGATTCGATTCAAACGCAAAAACTCCATTTTTTTTCAATTCCTCCCCCCCCTCGTAGTCGAAATGCGACCAGTGAAGTCCCTTCTTCTGAAAAAACATAATATGTACTATTCTACTCTATCATGCAGATTCATAGAAATTCATAAGAAATTCACATTTATAATTAATACCGTTTTGGTCGCTTATATACAACGTGTAACGAGATCGCTTACATTCTATTTTGTGCTTGGTGATCTCTGGCGAATGGGATAAGTCTAACATTCATAGGTGGTGTAACGTAACTTTTTATTTTGGCCCACTGACTTAGAAACTCATATGGTTTGAATTAAAATTAGTTAAATTTAGGGTTGACATTGACGTGAGCTTCCCTGCGGTACCGGAAGTTTAACTGCCAACCTCTTGTGGTCTAGACCATAAATATGGTGCTATTGTTAGGTAAAATGCCATGCCTATTCCATAGTTTTCCAACTTCTGTACCTTCCATTTTATTTATTTATTTCATGTTTGGTTGACTAATCAACAAGTCCTAACGCGTAACCAGAGATACTCGAACTCTTTCATGAAAATATCACTAGACACTAGTATGTAATAAACTGTCCAAAATTACATCACTCGACTTCTCGGAAGATACAACATTTCTTTTTTCATCCATACTCTGTAGTGTGTGCACAACTTCGATCGACAAAAAACACACCGAACATCCTCACACATTCATATCAAAAGTCAAATATTTACCCCAATTTGAAGAAGCGGTTTTTTTTTTCCTGTAAATTTACCATCGGTGACTTAGGGAGTGCATGACAAAATTTCTAGAACATAAATCAATTTCTATTTCATGGATGAGTTTCTGAGTAAAGAAACGCGTTTAATAACAATTCAAAATTTCTATTTCTGAAATAAAAATTCATTTGATAACAGAATAAAAATTCTATTTCTAGGAGCGGTAATGACCGGCGTTCGGTGGCCAGAGTTCGATGTTCAGCGACCGGCGTTCGACGTCCGGGGACCGGCAGCGGGTGGCCGAAGTTCAAAGTTCAACGTTTGGCGTCCGGCGTGACCGGTGGCGAGCGGCCAAAGTTTGAAGTCCGACACCGGAGTCGGCGATAGGCAATCGACGTCCAACATCCGAGTTCGACGTCGACGTCCGACATGCGGAGTTGGTTGATAGGAGGTCGGCGATGGGTGGCCGGTGGCCGAAGTCCGGAGGCGGGTGGCGGGCGGCCGACATCTAGCGGTCGGTGGCGAGCAACGAACGATCGCCGATGAACATTCAGTGGTTGGTGGTGAGCCTTCAGCATCCAATGATTGGCGATGAGCAACCAACTTCTGGTGGGCATCCAACATTCGGCGACCAGTGGTTGGCAATGGGTAGTCGGAATGCGATGGCCAATGGCTGACGTCCAGTGGCGGGTGGTTGGCGGCTGGTGGCTAGGGCCAATGGCGGGCGGTCAACAACTGGTAGCGGGCGTCCAGCATCCCACGAGCGACAAGTGAGCGACAGGCAGTGACAAGAATGAACGATAAGAAATATTTTGAATTCTCATTTTTGTTCTAAAAATAGAAAAACTAAAAATTTTAACTTCGATTTTCGCCGAGATCTATTTCGGAATAGAAATGTGTTAGAAATAGAAAAATAAAATTGCGTTATCAAATGGATTTATTTCCAAACTTGTTCCGAGGAACAGAAAAATCGAGAAATAGAGAAATATAAATTTTGTCATGCACACCTTTAATATAAGGATCGGTTGATCACATCACGCGTTGGAACTTTTGTACAAAATTCCTTGCCTTCCTATTTTAACTGAAAATAAATAAATAAATATACAAATACATACCTACATATTTATATAATGTAGCGATGACGCTGATGAGTTCGATCAATCATGGTTGATTTTCTTTTGTGAGAATATGCTCTTGGTCGATACCGGGTGCGTCCCTGATTATCCTTTTTTTTTCCAATAAGCCGGGTCGGCACAATGCCTAATATAACCTCACGAGTGAAAGACCGTTTTGCCCCCCCAATAACACGAGCAGCGCCATCACGTGGGCCCCCCAACCTTGGCCGAGACAGAGCTCTGACATTTTCGGATTCGTCGATAGGAGCTAGAAAACCTCGGTCGCTGTCCGGCTCTCTCCGAAGTTGCCCCGGTGCGGGGCCCGCCGAAACCCAGTTGTCCATCGCGTCGCGTCCGTCCGATCGATCCGGGGCAAATTCGGTGGGCCCCCGGGCCTCGCTCGCTTGCCTTTTTCACCTTCTAACTTTCCTGTCCGGGTCGTGGGGCCCACCGGTATTTTTTCTTCTTTCTTTTTGTTTTTCGCAATATTTTTTGAGGGGTTGGTTTACTTTGTGCTGGATGGACCTACCAAACGCGCAATTTGGGGGATAAAAAAAAAGCACGAGATTCTTTCTTATTAACCCATTAATAAAGTGAGATTAGCACCGTTCCACGATTAAATCATTCGATTATTTTTTTGAAATAAAATAGAAATAGATGGGAACTCATAAACAATGAATTTATATCCGAAACATGATACACGAATTCTTCGCATTGTCGATGAGAGTTTTTCGAAATTTGATGTGTCGATTTTTATTGGCACTACATCATGTTCATTGTTCGATGGAATTGACGTGAATCACGGTGATCTTCCATTATAGAGCGATTGATAATGATGATTAGAATGAGTTTATCAACTCCCGTTAACCAAAGGATTTTGGGCACGAGAACGTTGACCAATGCAAACCAAACCAAAAACAAAACCCCACATGGGCTCCTCTCTCTCTCTCTCCTCCGCCCGCCGCATCCTCCTCCGTTCTTTTTCTTCACGCTTTGTATATAAATTATATATTTTTTTAGGGCATCATTAAAGAGAAAATATAGAGTCCCACTTTTCTTTCTTTATTTTGTTTTTATATTGGCCCAACGTTTTTCCCCAATTTTTATTATAAAAAAAAACACCCATTCTCATCCAAGAATCACCCTTTTATCTGTCCATTGCATCACTTGTACAAAAAGAGAAGGATTTCATGCTAATTTAGGAACTCTAACTTTAAACATCTTACTCTACATGCATTATTGTACGGCAGATAAACAGGCCGGTTTCGTATCAATTAGAATGTAGTCTTATTTACATATAAAGGCCTCGGTGCAAATATTCGTTCATAAAAAATTTAAAGGAGATAAAAAAAAGAGATCACGTTTGCCCCCAAAAAAGTACAGCAAATAATATCTACAGTGAAATTGCACATCAAAGTCAACTATTAAAATCGGATCCCGTGCGAGAGATTGCACATGCTAAGTCAGCGGACGCTATAACGAGATTGGAGGTTTTTGGGGCCAAAATGTCACTACAAAAATGAGGAATTCTTCCTAATTTCTTGTGTGGATTTTCTTCTTAATTTTATTGCCTTTTTTATGAAATGCACAATTGCAAAAGCTATCCATCGGAGAATGCGTATTAAATGATGCAAGCACAATTGCCTTTTTGGAGAATGAGATTTTTTTTTTAAAATCTTCGTCCATACCTTACTTTAGCGAATTTATATTACATTCTTTTTATCTGGCGGAGTTTTGCTTTCAATTTTTTTTCCCAAGGAATGAGTCACATATTTACCGTTAAATGGTTGATATAAAATTAAAAAAATCATTTGCAAAGCTACTTACATACACACTTCATGAATCATCTCAACACGATATTTATGTGATGATCGAAATCGAAACATATTTGATGATGAGTCAAAGCCCATATATGAATATTTGCATGGTTTAGTCAATAGGGTTTTTCAGTTTTAACTTCTAATGACTTGTGCAATTAGTTATTAACCGAACGCTCTACCATGGAGCTCATAAATGAGAAATCATATCTCATGGCTGATTTTATTCCTATTATAGACATAAGCTAAGTTTGATTAGATCTCGTAGCTCTTCTTCTTGTTCCTATATATATAATATACTTATATATTCTATAATGTAAATAGAGATGTGAGAATTACTCCACCTGCGAGACATACCGAATAAAATCCCCACGACTTTCCATCCGGTCTCTTCTGCTGTTCCAATTTTTTTCAAAGGTGTCATTTTTATTTTTCTTGACCGCGCATCCCCCCCCTTCCTAAGAAGGTCCGCAAAAGAGCAGTGCCAAGCTGAACCGGACCATCCAAAGAGCACATCTTTTTCTCCCTCCTCTCTCTCTCTCTCTGTTTCTCTCTCTCGCTGTGAAAAGATCACCACCCTCTTCGTCAGAATTTTCCCAGCTCTCGTCTCGAAATGCGCGATCATCACTGAGAGAAGGAATGGAGGCGCCCATGGAGGCGAGGCGGGAGCTGCGCGCGGTTCTCGAGCAGTGTTCTTGAGGTGCGCGTCTGTGCGTTCGCGCTTGGTCGGGTGGGGATATAATTTTAGACGAGGCAGGTGAGTGATTGTCGGAGTGTTTTTTTTTTTTTTTTGGCTTTTTTTCCATCTGGGTGTGCTCAGATTTTCTCGTTGCATCAGTTTTGATAGTGAAAAGAGGAGAAAGGAGGAATTTTTGAGAATTTTTGCGGAGAATCTTGGTAGAAAAAGGAAAAAGCTCGCTCCTTTTGATCATGGCGGTGCCTGAGAATGCTGGAGTGAAGATCGGGTCGTCGGCTCAAAATCCGGACGCGAGTGCTAGGCCGTCGGACTCGAAAGATTTCGACAGACCCAAACCCAGAAATGACGTCAGTGTTAAAGCCAGTGACGGCGTTCGTGTTCCTAATGCGTTGACCGATGATCGAGTCGGCGCGAGGGATGTGTCCTTCGATGGCGAGAGTCTGGTGGGTCAGATGAGAAATGGGTCGGACGTTGAAGTCAAGAACCAGCAGATGGCTATCAAGGGTGTTGGATTTGCGAATGGGACTAATTTCGGATCGACTGTTGTAAAAAGTGATGTTCAGAAGCTGGTGGAGATTCTGTCGAAGTTGAATCCCATGGCTGAGGAGTTTGTGCCTCCTTCGCTTGTTTATAACCATGGACACATGGGAGATGGAGGATTTCCTTTTGCTTACAATCTGGCAGTTCATGATGATGTGGCTAATGCTATTGGCTATTTGCCGAAAAGGGTATGCATTATGGCCATCTACGGTTTATGTCAGCTCATATTATTTTGCCCAATTCTTCGATTGTGAAATGCTTTTGGTTGCTGAGTTAATACCAAAGAACTAGAAATGAGAAACGGTACAAACCTGCAGACACGCTTTTCTTATGATTTGGTTAGTCCAAAGTTGGATGACCTCAATTTTCCAAAAGGCTCTTTATTTTATACCAGTAGTTTCTCTATCCTCTGCCTGCGCTTTGAATGAATGCAGCTGAATGTCATTATTCTTCCAGCTGTGTTCCTTACGGTTGATAATTTTCGGTTTATTTCCAACCGTTCAATTTGGCTTCCGTGTCTGCTATTGCTTATCATTGCATCATGGTGCTTCTTTCCCAGAGAAGGAATAACATTAGCAATGGTCGGCGAAGGATGAACAATAGAACCAGCATGGCACAGCGTGAAGAGGTGATTAGGAGGACTGTGTATGTCTCCGATATAGATCAACAGGTAAGGAGTCCATTGGTCGTCTTCTGGTTTTTGTATCCTTTTTGCATTCAATGCTGCTTGGTGTTTGGATAGTTTTCCTTTGGTTTGATAATTTTGTCTGATAATTATTTCTCACCTTTAGGTTACTGAAGAACAACTTGCTGCCCTCTTTAATAGTTGTGGACAGGTAAGACTTTTCTGTATTATTATTCAAATTTGATGTATTTGTGGTGGATTGCGCTTATTAAAGTTTTTTCCTTTCTTTTGGAAGGTTGTTGATTGCCGTGTATGTGGCGATCCTAATTCCTGTCTTCGTTTTGCTTTTATAGAGTTTACTGATGAAGGTAAACATCATTGCGATAAAAGCTTTTTGTCTATGTTTGACTTTATTTTTAACCATTTGATGCGAGTTAAATTGATGCTTGCAGAAGGTGCACAGGCTGCCTTGAATTTGGCTGGAATGATGCTTGGTTTCTATCCAGTCAGGGTGATGCCTTCAAAAACTGCAATTGCACCTGTGAACCCAACATTTTTGCCAAGGGTGGGAATTTTATACAATTTTTTCTTTTCGAAAAATGATGCTTGTCCTTTACTAGTCTTAGAATGGGCAAGAGGAATAATATGTTTCTTGACATTGTTAATCTAAGTAGCTGTTACTGAGTTGTTAACCTTTCTCTATGTTTCTCAGTCTGATGATGAACGTGAGATGTGCTCACGAACTGTTTACTGCACAAATATTGACAAGAAGGTAGTCAAGCATTTCCACATATTTGTGATTTCGATGGCGATTTTCACACTGGCTTCTTATCTACTCGTGCACATTTTTCAGGTTACTCATGGAGAGGTCAAGCTCTTCTTTGAATTATCGTGTGGAGAGGTATGATTCATTCACTGAGCAAATTTCAGTGCCAAGTACTGTGAAGTTTTTGGCTATTTGGATCAAATTTCTGAGATATGATTACTTTTCTAGGTTCGGCGCCTGAGGCTTCTTGGAGACTACCACCATTCTACCCGCATTGCTTTTGTTGAGTTTATGATGGTATTGCTCTTTGATCTTTTTTTCAGTTCCTGAGCTTATTTTTGACATTTTCAGTGTCGTACCAAACTGGTTCCTTTATAATATGTGAAAGTTGTTATTTGCCAACATTATCCGTGTTTATACTGTTTTTGTTATCTTGCAATATTGGACCTTTTCGGTCAATTGTCCTGAATTTCTCTTAAGTTTTAAGAAAGAGAACCGGAATTCTCCAAAAAGAAATTTAAGAAGAAGAAAACAAACAGAAATGAGGCTGGGCAGCCCAAGAGGGCCAAGACACAAATAGAACATATGTTGGCTGCTTCGGCACAGATGTCTTTACTCTGGGACTTTACCTGCTCATCCCATTCATCCTGTTTTGCTGTCCCCTCTTATCTCAAGTAGTTTGTACTGTTCTCTAATTTAATGGTTTTCCAAAGGCAAAAAAAATAAAAAAAAGTAAAAAAAGCATAGGTTGGAGAGGTTGGAGGTGTGCACGCAATGAGATAGCATGTTTCCTCAGTGGAAAGAAGGTTGAATATCTCCATCATCCATGGAGGCTGATGAGGGAGACAAAGCATCTGTATGAACAGGAAAATTACTAAATAGATATATGGCAAGAATTGTGTCTCCTGATTTATCTATTCCACACAGAATGTCCCATTTACTCCCACGCCCTCGTACGGGTACAATTTTCTGGTGAAAACCTTGTTTCCATCCCTGTCTCAGTAGTTCTTAATACTTTTTCTCATCAATTCCATGATTTCTGTCAATTTCATATGAGGAAGTCTTAATATAATGTGTGGTCCATTGAAAGAGCATAATCTATCCATCAAAGATGGGTGGAATTCTTTTTGTAGCTACAGTTTGTCAGGTTCTCCATCTGAAGCTAAACATATATCTGGATCTTATGAGAATAGGGTGAGCCACACAATGGAATATCCATTCCATCAGGAATAGTCCTGGAATGGAATGGCTATTCTGTTTATCCTGCTATGCCATAAGGGAAAGATATTGTCTAAGTTGATATGCTGAGGTCTCACATGGTGTGGTTTTTAAACTAAATTAGAACAGTGTGCTTGTAGCATATGGTCAGCCAAATATATACATCACTGTGCGATTAGCGATGTGCCTCGAGACTCTTGGGAGTTACAACAACGAATAATAAATTAGGCATGCTCAAGAAATTTCCAGTTAGAGTATATTAAAAGAGCTGGCCCACTCTGCTCTTTCATAAATCTCCATTGTTTTTCTCAGAAAAAGCTTTAAAAAATTGAAGTGCTATAGCTTTTTATTGGTCTAATGCAGCATTGATCTTTTCTTTTTTCTTTTGGGAGAAATACCTGTTAATCGTGTTATTATTATAGCTATATCCTCTCTATCTCTGGACTTCATCTTTGTATGGCCCTATACTTTTAGCGTGAATTTTATTAAAGAGTGCTTCAGGGCACTTGTTGCACATCCAAATAAAGAGATGTTGTCATTTCCAAAACAATTTTTTTCTCATGTTATGCACAACCAGTATATTGAAAATGTACATCTTTCTTTATTAGCTATGGTGAACAAGTGCCACAGGAGCACTTGTTAAATAACTTTTTTAAGCATACATTAGAAATTTGCAATAATTTTTATGCTCTGTTGGTACTTTGTTGTGTTATGTTGCACTGTGCTGATATTGTAGCTGTGCAGGTGTTTAGCTTCAATGTGCTGTGATGATTGATAAGATCTGCTTTGCTTAAGATTTTGGACCAAAATAATTTGTCAAAGGAAATGCCTTTTTGTATACAGTTTGCTTTTAGCTGTTTCAGTTTGCACCTGATTCTACTTTTAAAAATTTTCCAGATGCTTGATTAGAGCAGCTGCAGTTTGTTGAGAGTATAAATAGCTGTCATAAGGCAATAGAAACCAATACTCACTCCATAGGTCAACCTTTCTTTGCAAAACAAGTATGACAAATTAATATATATCAACAATGATCTCTGGTTCCCTTGAATTTGCCCAACCACGATGTTTGTCAAGATTGGATTTGTCTCATTGTTAGAGTAACCAAATAGATTTACTTTGTTGTTGTTGCTTTTGTTGTTGTTGTTATGTGGGGTCTATAGTGTTGGAAGAACTAGCTCTGAAGTGCCTGGGTGATAGTTCAGGAAATCTTACCATCAACTACACTAAGAAAGGAAGAAGATTGTCCTCAATCGGTGTTAGAGAATGGGAGAGCATGTTTGACAATCCTATTTGAGGGAAGTACTGGGTCTAGATGCTGAACTCATATTGTGTAGCAGGTTTCATGTTTCTATAAATAAAAAATTGTCCGTCATGATGGCAGGAATTGAGGCCCTATAGCATTGTTCAAGTATCTCACTTGAGTGTTGGCATCCTTATATGTAGAGATAGAAGAGAATAGAAGAGAACATTTTTTTTTATTGGGAACTACTCCTTAGGTCTGTGTTTGGGCCCTCATAGTTAAAACAGATAAATTCCTTGTCTGTCCACATTGGAAAAGTACCTGGCTGGTTTATGCATTAATGATGACAGTGGACTAACTTCTAAAGGATAAAAAAGCCCAGTAGGCCGTAGGTGCTTGCGCCAACTACTTTGCTACATGCGTGCTCAGTCCGTCAATGTCCTTTAGCTGTGTATTCTTCTGCAAGTCTTTCTTTGAATTTCCACTTTCACTCAGTGTCATTCTGATCTTATCACGTCAACCTATGTATTTACAAGTCTCTGCTGTTTTTTTTTTTTTTGGAAGCTGCTTCATCCTATGTCTGGTGCCCATGATTTCATATTATATGGAGTTTTTATGACAAGATGTGTGAAATGTGTCTTGAAAGAATTGTTGCCTATGTGCTATGATTATTGATGAGGCAGGAGCCTGCCATCCAAAAATTATTGAGCTGTCTTATCGGTTGTCTACAAAGTCGCCTTCTTCCTTTGAAAATGTCTTAACTATCCGAAAATTTATGTTCTCTCCAAAATGCTTATGGTTTAAACATGCGAGAAAGTCTAGTTCAACGGAAGTTCTCTTTGCAAAAATGGCTTATCCACTTGGTTTTTGTTATCGTGAAGACAAGCATAGGAGTCAATTGTGATTGAATGAATCTGAATATTCTGAAGAGAGTTAGTTGGATCCTTTCTATGCATATCACTTGTTGTGAGAAATCGAAATTCATCTCTCTCTCTCTCTCTCTCTTGCCTTGGCATGCTTGAGACATTCGGGACGTACTTCTGGCGTCACATTCTGCACTTCAGATAATTGTTTATGTTTGCAACATTGGAGTCAGATCATAATCTGTAAACCATCTTTTACTTTCTCAATTGCAGGCAGAAAGTGCGATTGCTGCTCTTAGCTGCAGTGGTGCGGTTCTTGGATCATTACCCATAAGGTCTCTCTCTCTCTCTCTCTCTCTCTCTCTCTCTCTCTCTCTCTCTCGTGCGCGCGTGCAATACTGATACAAGTTCTGAACCAAGATGCGATTCATGTTTGCAGGGTGAGCCCATCAAAGACACCAGTGAGGCCACGTGCACCGCCTCGCTCTCCTGTGCATTGAGTTTGCTCTGTGCCCATCGTTTGGGCACTTGCCGCTCCACAAATATATATATGTACACATGACCTGAGTCAGAGCAATTACATGGCACTAGCGTAGTACATATATAATGCTCATGTCCTTAAGGTGTCCGATATGTAGATTCCGCACCTTGCTGCCGGCCTTAGAACTTTTACTTCACCGAGCTCGGAGAGCTGAGAACGAACTTTCGAATTTTATGTTTGCTCCAGTGATCCAAGATTTCCCCTTCGAAACGCGGTCACTGGTCTAATTTTTCTTAAGTTAAAGATTCCTGAACAGAATGTCATTCTATGGTATTGGCTTCTTGTTGCAGCTTGTGTTACAATGTCTTCTAATCCTTGGCTCTTTCCAGAGAACTATTATAACTTAATGATTACTCTCCTGACTTGCTCATCCTTAATACGTAAAGGGGAAGAAATGTTTATGCTCAGGACGCATCTGCTACCCTCTTTTTAGAAGGGGTACGCCATATCAACATCGATCCATAGCAGCAGCTTTTTTTTTTTTTTTTTTTTGGTCGAAATAGCAGCAGCTTCTCTAGCTGTAGATTACCATATACTTCAGTAGCCAAAAAAATCTGTGAGTGGCTCGATTTGGTTCTTGTAGGTGGGCAAGGGAAACCCGTAGGCTTCCGTTTCGTGATTTATAATGGCGTCAGGAATGGAAATGGAGGGTGCGCATCTCGCTGAAAGTGGTTCGATGGCTGCTCATGGTGGAGCCCCAACACGAGCATCGACCGACAAACCTCCATTGTCGCATCACTATCACATCACCGTCCTACTCAGCAGCGAATGAAAAATATCTCCATCACCAGTCCCACTCTCTCTCTTACTAAAATTTGACGTCATGCGGACGCAACTCTGTGGACCGCCTTATCCTTGCTAAAATGAAGATCTATTTTGTTAGCCCTTTTTAAAGAGAATCGAGAGGTTTGAAGTACGATGAATTTCGTTCCCTTTTTCTTTGGTTTGCTTCTCTGAATTTGCGACAATGGCTTCATTGATAACTAGGTTCTTGTTCTTTTTTTTTTTGGTCGAAGATCTGCCAAGCAAAACATGTATTATTGCAATGGCATTGGATGTGTAAGTAGAGAAAGCTCCAGGAACGGATCACCTGATCCTAGAACATTCTTAAGGTGAACCTAAACCAACCAGAATCTATTATATCTACTACACCTCGGTGGCAAACAAAGGAGACAAAAAGCCAAGTGGCGAGTAGCTCCAAATGGTTTAGGACAGTCTTTTTTCCTTGCAAATATTGAGTTGTTGAATAATTTGATGAAATTTCGAATAAGAAAGTGTATATAATTTGATGGGATGGCCGATTACCAACCCTCGTTTTCTGTCTATATTATTATACAAAGTAAACCACCCCCTTTAAGGAGCCTATGTCGCTTTATCTTTTCAAAATGTCTCTTTAACAACTCGCACTATCTTACTTTTTTGCAATAAATCTAATATAGAGAAACTTTCAATTAATATTTTGGACAGGCTTGTCAATCTTTCGATCATGAATGGTGTGAAATAATTATGTTCAAATCAAAGACTCCGTAGTAGGCATGGAGACATTAGTAACGCTCAGAGAGGGTCGCAAGTATTAGCTGCCTCTTCCCACCTTCTTGTTAGTTAAAAGCAAGTTTATAAAAAGATTTCAAATCTCAAAATATGTTGATCATTTTATATATAATTATACATTTCCTTTGTAAATTGTGTATTCATATTATTATTTAACGAGTCAAATATTCATTTGGTTTAATCTTTCAAGTGTCAATTTTTTGCATTAACGAGTCAAATATTCATTTGGTTTAATCTTTCAAGTGTCAATTTTTTGCATACAGGCAACACCTCTGCACGTTTACTAGTTTTTTTTATTTTTGGGTCGGTGCACGTTTACTAGTTACTAAATAGAAAAACCTTCTAAAAAACTATTATATGCCACTTTGGCAGGCATGGGCATTACTCATCAGCACACCCACCTACAACAAAGCACCTCAGCAACTAATGCTCACTCCTGGGAAAGAGTCCATAAATTCATCATAAATTGATAATATTCAATAAAAATATTTTTAAATAAAGGGAAGGTGATGATTATGGTCAAGATATTCCACAAAAACGGAGCCTCGCGATTCATGAAAGATATCAGCAATCTTCTTGATGGCCATTTGGACATCTTTTGTGAAGATGTTTCCTCCTCTCTGCCCCAAAGTGACGAACTTTATGAGGTTAAAGTTGAGCTTGGCCGTCACCAATTATGCTGGGCCATCTGTGTACAGTCAAAAAGTGTAGGAGACAATAAAAAAGAGAAGACTCTACTTGACATAGGGACACCTAAAGGGCTCATAGGAGCAGTGTCCCTATGCATCATCACCTTCCACTACCCGACCGCCCCTCTTTTTGCATGCGTATGGACGGTAACTTCTTCCTTTTCTAGACAAAAAAATCTTAGTCTGTACGTATATTTAAATGTCTCCACGCCTCTTCCTTTCCTACCTTAAACATTTTTCTAATTCATTTGTCCCAGGAAATGTAGCTTTCTCAACTCCATCTTCTCAGCACTCACCACTAAAATAATGCCCATGTAGTAGCTCTCGGAAGGCCTTTGTGCAGATGTTCCTCATTCTCTCTGGAATCTTGTCTTTCACAAGACCCTCTGCTTTCATAGACAATGCCAAGAAACTGTCTGGTTTAGAAGATACGCTTGCTACTTTTCATCTTTGTGTGATCTTCAGAAACAAGAGATGGGTAACTCTGTTGCTCTTTCTAGAGGAAACTGTGTTTCTTGCATCAGTATCTCCGCAAGACCGCAGGGTAAATTCTTGCAGATTGTGAAGCTTGATGGGGAGATAATAAAGCTCACCGCCCCGGTTCTAGTTAAAGATTTATCAAGAAACTTGGGAGGCTCGGGGATCGGCCTTTCGAAGGGAGATTCGAAGCGGCTTCCGCTGAATCACGTGCTGAAACTGGGGAAGGTTTATTATGTTCTTCCTGCTGATGCTGCTGCTGCTACAATGAGCCCAGAGAGAGGTCCATCTATAGCTAGCGAGTCAGAACAGAGTGACGGTGTGAAAAAGAGGATAAAGATAGTCATCACAAAGCAACAGCTGCAACAGCTTTTGTCAAAGAGTCTTTCTGTTGAGAAGGTTTTGGCAGGATCCGAGAAAGGCACTTGCCAGGGCCGTGGTCTTGATTCTCCTGGAAACTGGAGGCCTCGGCTTGATTCTATCCCCGAAGGTAATGATTGATGTCAGCGCTTTATTTTGATTTCTGCCATTGCTACTTGTAACATAATTAGTACAGAACAAGCAGATAGTTGTTCACATGTGTGAGATTTCTAGACAGAACTACAGTCGATACACCGAATATCCATACTGTTACCCTATTTTTAAGCCCGACACTCTTCCATGTCAAGCAGAAATGTATCTATCATGAATTTCATGTCTAGCAGAGTCACCCTCGGTGTCTCACTATGTGCGGTGTTCCTATTAGATAGTGACTTCATTATCTGGTGTCCATATCGGTGAGCTTGAAATGTTCTTCCGCAGCTAAAAAGGAGACGGAATCGTGAGTTGCAAAAACATGGTTCCTGGTTTGTCCTCCATATGTTGTTAAAACCAAGTAGATCTTGAAAAAATAATCCTCAACGAGCCTAGTAATTTTCTGGTGGTGATTCAACAGCGAAAGGCGTAAGAGTTTCTTCATGAACATGCTAATATGAGAGTAGAGTATACGATTAGATAATTATTCAGCTGCACAAGCTTTGTACTAGAGGTTTATTCAAGCGTAGGGTTCAATATCTCAATCAGCCTTTGGCTGAAACTTAGCGCGGATTACTTCTAAATTATATTCTCCATAAAGTTGAAGGTGATATAGAATATTGGCCACTAGGAGAAAAGGGTAAAAGTCGGGTTAGGGAACGGTTCATGAATCTAGGAAAGCTGTACGTAACCACTAATCATACTAAGAACCAGTGCGTTCAATGAAAACCGTGTCCAAAGTCGTAGTCAGCTGAGCACAAACCAGAACAGACAAGGCAGCTCTCCCTTGAACTAGCGGGGATCTCAAGCTCAAGAGATTCCCTCATCTTGCTTGAAGGAGACATCCCACCAATTAACTGCATAACTTACTTAGATTACGTGCGGTTTAGAACTCATTTTAAGGAATAAGAAAAGTCTATATTCCATTCGGGCAAAAACATAGATGTCATGGATAGAATTTTTATTTCATTCTCGGCATATCTTAGACATATTAATATTTGGGAATTTATCCATCTTCCGTCTTCTGTGAAGGGCTAAATAAACAATCGGTAACACTGCCGGTGATTTTGCGAGGAATAAGCATATAAGATGCGACCGCCCTCATCACGGTAGGTGACAAATTGATCAATTATGATGAGGATTGAATAGTTAATTCAGCGTGCTCAAATCACATGACCGGAGATTAGTACCTTGAAAATGCCTCGGTTCCAAGAAAACAAGAGGGGATGGCAGGAATAAGCAAAGGCTTCCTTTATTACACACTTACGCGGTATTTGATACAAAACCGAAAAGAGTTCATACATACATCAGGCCTGAAGACAAAATAGCCTTCACTAAGAGCTCATGGCAAGCCCCTTGCAGAGTTACTTACATCCCTCAGTGGCACTTCACTGCACTTGCACATCGATGACATTGCGCTGCACTTTCACCTTCGGGATGGTAACATAAAGAACGCCGTTCTTGAGCTCTGCCTTAATCTTGTCCTTCTCGCAGTTATTGGGTAGCTGGAGGCGGGTGTTGTAGGAGCTGAAGCTCTGGGCCGACCACACATCCTTCTCAGCTTCTTCCTTCTTCTGCTCTCCACTGATGACCAGCATATCATCTTCTATGGACACCTTAACGTCCTCCTTGGCAAGTCCGGGCATGTCGAACCGCATCTTGATCTCCTGCTCGTCGTCATGGATGTCCCATGGGGCCCGAACTTCTCCAACCGCCCTGTTCCTGCTGCCAGGAAGTATCATGGCATCGTCGAACAACCGATCCATAGTGTCCAACATTTGACGCATGGTCCTCATGGGCGAGAGCGGGTCCAATAAGCCTGCAATCAAAGCCAACTAGTACTTTCTGTGGTTTCTAATTCATCATGACAAACTCCACCCAAAAGACCACATGAACTTTTATGAGGCATAGCTTTTGCAATATGCAGCCATCCCAGTAATTCTTAACAGATAGCATAATTTAGATAATTAGACCAGTCCATCCAAAAGCTAAACCAGGGCAACAATTTCCCCACAGAAAATCTTCAACCACTTTTAAGCACAAAGGATCAAGGTGCTTACCGAAGGGCGAGACGTCAACGGCCAAGCGCCGCGGCTTCCTCTCGACGGACGTCCCCTGTCCCTGGCTCACCTGCACGTCCACCGCCGAGTCCTTCCTGTCGCCCTCCTGGGCTCTCACCACCGACAGCCTCGACGGCTTGCCGCCGCCGCTCCTCCGCGGGAACGCAACGGAGCACGGCGCCATCGCGCCCCGTGCGGAGCGAGAGGCCCCGCCGGCGACGAGGGGCGAAGGCGAAGATGCCAATGCCGAAGCCATTCGTCCGGCGAACAGCACGAAGACCAAATAGCAGAAGACTCGGAAACGGAGGTTCTTGGGTTCGTTCTTGGGTTCTCTATCTTTCGTTCTGTGTAGGAAGCTGCTGCGGAAAGTGGGAATTACGGGGGGATATATATATAGAGAGAGGAGAGAAAGATGGCGAAGGAGTGAGAGGTTTCTGGAGCCATGGAGAAGGAGGGAGAAGCAGGAGGATGATGATGAAGAAGCTTGCTGTCAAATCCTCACGCGCGCGCACTGTGCGACAATGGCGATCGAGATCTCTCTTGCTCCTTCCGGAGAGCTCCATCCCCATCCCATCCGCCCCCAGCGACGAATGGATTCTCGTCGCGTTTGCATGTTTGTCCGCCACTTTCTTATTTTTCATTCGTATTTTCAAATGCGTCACTGGGATTTTTGCTGTTTTCAGATATGGACCCGCATTTTAGCTGGGTTCTCTGCTAGGGGCGCGATCGGTTTCCAGACCAATTGGTCCCACGACAAGAACAGGTGGTCCAGTCTAATAGAATCGATCAATTTTATTTTTTTTACTAATTACTGATATATATTATGAAGATTTTTTTTTTTAAAAAGCCGGTTTTTTTGAAGAAATATAAAAAAAAATATATGTAATTGATCTGGTTTGGTTCTGTCTAGGTGATTCCTAATTCAAGAGGTCCGTTTTGTACACTCCTATTTTCTTCATATTAATCCTGCTTATTTTGAAGTCTAGATGAGAAGAAAATGACTCTTCAATGATATACCTGCTTATTTTGAAGTCTAGAGACAAGAAGAAAATGACTCTTCGATGATATACGCTTTTTAGACACGCTAGCCATTTTGAATTTATCAACTAGCGATTATCTTTGAGATTACGAGCAATGTTATTTTAGGGCAATGGAATTGTGATGAAAATGATTTATGGCGATCGATGAGGGATGAATGCATCTAAAAAATGTAATTTTACGATTTACATCGCCATTGAGCACGCCAGATTGTCTAAGAAAGGGCTGAGGCGCAGGAGAAGAAAGGCTTTGTCTTTGCTAGTAGAATGGTCCTTGGGCTTGAATTTATAGCATTAAAGTTGTACAAGTAGATGTGAGATTACTATTACCTTCAATGCATTTAAGATATCTTCCCCATTATTGCAAAGCATTAGAAAAAAAAGTCAAGTTTGCTAGATGTGGGTGTGATTTACTATTTTATGTCTCCTCCTTCACTGATAACTCTTGGCAAAATTTTTGTGACATGCATCTTTCCTACTTTGTTCCTGTAAAGAGATTAGTCTGGTGCCTAAGATCACTGAATTACAATTTTAAAGTGAGCTATGTGGGAGCGTTAAGCCCTAAAGACCGCGGCACATAGACTGTCAAATTAAAACCAGAGACGGATAGATAATCGCACCTAGGACTTATTAAAAGAGACATCAGTTTCAGTCTATCATAAAATTCACTTCAGAAAATGAAGAATGTAGCCAACCCACAATGGCTGAGACAAAAATTTAAGTGCAGAACTTGAAGAACGAAGGAGCAAAGTTCATGATTGCTGCAAATAGAAAAAGGCAGCATGATTAAGTGCACCTGAAAATTGATCGCACAACGACGACACTACGACTAAACCAAAAATCAGACGATCTTCTTGCAAGAAACAACTGTCAATTGATCTCAGTAGGGCTGGATTGATTGCTGTTATTCTCTTTTTTCTTTTATAGGAGCTAAAATTTCAGAAAGACTGGAAAGAAACTGCCCTAGTGAGAACATGGGAAAACGAAAATAATGAGGGCAGCACATCAACAACAACAAGATGACTCAGGGATCTACTCAGCTGCTTCCGCATGATCGGACACATTGGCTTGCTTCAACTTCTCCAGATCGGAAATTCGTCTATCCAGCGAGGCGTGAAGCCCTTTCATCTGCAAGTGTAAATGAAAAGAATCACCAGTGAGAAAAGCACACACCTACTATTACAACCTATAATCATCACACAATAGGCTGGCTTCAACATCAGTTGTATCTACCAACTTCCCCAGGATTAACAATGTCCAGCAGTAGAAAGAGTAAAAGATAATCTCCTTAACACAGACCATGCAATGCCTTAATATAATTGATGCTTATAAGCTAAGGAGAAAGCGACTGTTTACATATGTATGTCTTTACACTTAATTTAACTATTTGAGGTATCCAACACAAATTCTTCAAACATGTCTGCGTAATGCCCATCCATGCAAGTTAGCACAATATATGCATGTGATGGAACAACCATGAAGATCCTCAAACAGATTTAACTCCAGAGAGGAACACCTCCAGGCTCTATACTTCCACTGTATTCTCATCATATGCATGGTAGGTTCAGCCTAATAGTCTCTCTCTAAGCAACTGGATATTATCTAGCTAATAACAACACTAGTGAAAAGGTAGCAAGGAAATAAGTTTGGAAAGAGCCTGCACAAGAATACCAAGATAGATCACTAAACTAAATATTTTCTTGTAGCTCATCAGAATTTCCAGTTTCTTGTAAATCAGATCATCCTACTTCCACCACCCATGAAGTCACTCATAAGCACCGGAAAACATCAGCAATTTCTGGTTTGTCATTAAGGTCAAAAGAAGAACCATGTGGAAAACAAATTACAGTTTACGTTTATGCAGAGGGCTCAATTCATTTTGATAAGGGAACGGCAAATAGTAAGCTCTGACAATTTCCATTCTAAATAGGGAGAGTCTAGGAATTAAGAAGGATTTGATCATTAGTCCCTACTCGTAGTTCAGAATCAAGAAAAACCACTTTTGCATATAGGCTCAAAATGTAGATAAAGGGAAACAATGCATGTTTAAGGAATCACACAAGCAATTCAAAGCTCACCACATAAATCTCAGTAGTTCATTTTTTAAAGAGATAACGGTGTCAGTTGCTTCAGCAATGATCTCGTTTTCACGCTCAGGGAACAACGAGACAATCCCAAACGACACCCGAAACCGAATTCTTTTCACACTCAAGCCTCTTTATCCCGATTGTTCGCAGCACATTCACCGGGAGAACTTAAGACGACACTCATTATTCCTCGTAGCCGCCGCCACTACTCGCATCCAAACCCAAACGACAAGACCCAGATTCCCAAGCATCCCAAGAATGGCGAGGCGAATCGACAAGGATCATCCCCATCTCTTCTCAATTCCAGGTCCATATCGTCTCCACCGGACCCCCTCGCACCCATCAAGTCCAATGCGAGGCGACGCGCAAAGGGTTCCATCACAAGACGTCGAATTCCCAGAGGGACTCTAAATTCCAAAAGCTCTCGGAATCGGTCTTTTCCAACGACCGGGCGACCCACGAATGTGATGAATCCGACTCCAAAGAAATCAACGCAGCGAAATACACGCAACGGTATGGAATTGCGTAGAGAACGATCGATTGAACCCTAGAAAAGCGGGGATGGATTACCTGGTGGGAGACGGATTCTTGAGCGACCTTGTAGTCGTTGTGGAGGATGTAGAGGCCGATGAACGACGCCGTCGCGGCTCCGGCGAAGAACGACGCCATTCTCACCCGCAATACGTACCCCATTCTTTCCTCCTCCTCCTCTCTCCTTCTCTCTCTCTTTCTCTGTAGCGTTGCTTCGCTTCCGATTTCAGGCTTCCTCTGCCTTTCTTCGCTGCTCTTCGCGCGCAAAACGACGTCGCCCTTGAACGCAAGCTTTCCCTTTTCTTTTTGGGAAAAGACCAAAAACCTAAAACTTTGCCAAAGTAACAAATTTACCCCAATTTTTTTTTTGTAATATGAAACACCTTAAACTTAGCCAACCTGTGACACATTTATCATAAAAAAAATTTTATGACACAAAAAACCTTGAACTTTTATCCATGTGACACATTTACCTAAATTATAGGGCATTTTGATCTTTTTACTTTTTGATTTTTTTTTTCTTCTTCTTCTTCTCTCTTCCCTCCACCGGCCATGGCGGAGCCGGTGGAGGGAAGTCGGCGAGGGTACCCCTTGCTCGAGTTTGGTGAGGGGTGCCCTCGCTAGGCTCGACATAGGCGAGGGTGGCCCTCGTTGGTGTCGGGTGAGGGGTGCCCTTGTCAGATCTAGTGAGGGAGACCCTCACCCAACGCCAGCAAAGGCAGCCCTCGCCGAATGCTGGCTTCCCACCACCGACTCTGCCATGGCCGGCGGAGGGAAGAGAGAAGAAGAAGAAGAAAAAAAGGAAAAACAGAAAAAATAAAACGAAAATGCCATTGATGAGGTAAATGTGTTACAGTTTGCAAAGTTTCAAATTTTTCATGTCACAAAAAAAAAAAAAAATTGAAGTAAATTTGTCATTTTGAGCAAAATTTGAGGTTTTTGGTTGTCTTTTCCCTTTCTTTTTAGATAATGGGCTTAAAGGTGTAATGCTATTTTCGGTCAATTGAATCCACCTAATTTCATTTCTATTGACTTTTAATTATAGCGATGTTGAGTTAGATGGTTTTAAAAAATTTTGCTATTTGTATCGGGGGTTGTTGCTATAGTTCTACTTGATATCTCTCCGTCTTATTATCGAGAAAGAGGAAAGTAATGTTTTCTTCTATATTAGATCATGATTAGCTAGCAAGTGGGAATAATATTGTATAATTAGTACAAGTTTAGTTGTTGCGCTAATTATAATGCGCAATAGATCATAACGATTGTCAATTAGGCAAGCACTTAATAATTGATGCTACTTTAATCGTAAAATTGACTATGAGCGCAATTAGCTTTATTATATATAAACCACACCATATGTAATAAATTTCAATTGAATGTCGATTGCACCAAACAAACGTAACAAAAGCGATTATGAACCCAAAGCAGCAGTAGTCAAATCTTTGACTCTCCTTTCACCCTTTTAACCAAATAGAACTGGTCATAATTTAATATCTTCGATAATCTTCTTTTTTTGGTCATAAATATCTTCGATAATCTAAACTATCGAATATCTTGTGAGTTATCACCTTACAAGATATGCTCCGTGATTGACAAAGAAAAGAGAAATCATCTTCAAATTTCACCTTTATATCAATTTGGATCATCCGATTTTCAACTATCCTACCCCCTATTCCACCCTCTCATAGCATATCTCTCTCGCTCTTTATGGCCACCACCGGCGCCGCGGCCACTATATGAAGCTATGAAACTCCCAATTAGGCATTTGTTTCTCTCTATTATGCTTCAATTTTCAATAATCTTTCTTGTTTCGGGCTTGTTATCGGTTAAGTCACTCTCATAATGACATTAAACCACTAACGCTAATGCTGGCAATATGTTTCAAGATATTCTTGGCGTTGATTATGAGACCTAACGTTAATTGGCAACCTAAAAGGATAAACACCTTCTTCCCATCATACAAGAGATAATTGTACGAATAGTCATTAAACTTTGGTCTAATATGTAAAATCATTTCTCAATATTTAATTTACTCAATTTGATTTTCTGAATTTTTAGTACATATCTAATTTAGTTATGGATTACATGAAAGTCCATGAACTTTTGGTACATAATCCTTGAGTTTCATGCAGTATAGGGACTAGATTGAACACATACTTAAAATTTTAGGACACCATTAAACAATAAATATACGGGAGCAATATTACCTATTAAGCTAAAGTTTGGAAGATCATTTATGTCATTTCCTCCTATTTTAACCATAAAATAATACCAATGACGTCACATTTCAGTGTATAGTTCCTCAAAACATCCAAATCGCCCAATTTTCAAGTGTTTTGAATTAGCCTCTATCTTCTCACGATGTCCAAAGCCCGGTCTACACTTGCTCACACTTAACGCGATTACAGGACCGATTCATATGAACATCCTAGGATCATCGCCGTACCGAACGAGAAGAAAAAGGAAAATCCTCAAAACCAAGTTGAACGTTATTTTTCTCATTTTGTATTTCTTTTTAATGTTTTGTGAAGTCACAGGAATTAAAAAAAAATATTACAAATGGTAGGACCAAAATGAGAAAAAGTCAAAGAAAACGGGTTTTTATCTTAATAGGCACCGTCCTCTTTTTAATAATGCAAAAGGCCCGTTAGCGTAGACCAAATCCCTGTTAACAGATGATTCCGACAATAAAAAAGAGTGAGGTCTATTTGTTTTAGCATATTTATTTTGTGCCTTCACCGAAAACTTTCGAAAAATAGATACAATACTTTTTTTTTACATCATCCATATATAAGATACATGCTACTAAAAGGGAATAAAAGAATTTGCCAAAAAAAGAAAAATGAGTACGAGAATTGGATAGCTTGTACGATTTGGAAATCATGAAACGGCTCATCCCCAATTTAGAAAATGAAACCATCCGGTCCAATTCAGAACTTGATAAATCATTCTCGAGCGTTATAAATGCGTGCGAGCCATTGCATCGTCAGTTGCGATGGGGTCCCACCCGAAAATGCCCATGATCTAATGCCGCATCGATGCATGCGAGTCGGGGTCGGGCCGGGAATCCAAGAGACTTGCGAAAACCAGGCTTGGTCTTTGGAGGCGCCGGCTCTTGTTTTCAAAGGGCAGTAGGGGGGGGTTCGGTGACCTACTACGAACCTCTCGTTCGTTCTCGAACCTCCGGTCCTCCTCCTCCGTTGGCCATCCGAGCCCCGACCGTCCAAAACGCGCGGACGACAAGGCTACGTCAGGACGAGCGCGGGCCAAAATCAAAGCCGCGATGCGTTCGATGGGAAAGTCCACAAAAGACTAAACAAATCGCCGCCGATGCTCCAAAACGACCAGTCACGGTCCGTCGTTTCGTTACGATTCCTGACTTTTTTTTTTTTTTTTTGGGGAACGGGCGCGAGCAATTATGAAATTAACGAAACCAACCCCTCCTTCGCCCTTTTGAATATAAACGCGTTTTCTCGGCTCCCAGTATTATCCCCTGATTCACGGCTCATCCTAGCGACCTCCGCAGCATTGAATATCCCGAGGCCGGTGCGGCGTTGACCGGGCGTTCCGTCGGTCCGATCCCCAACCGACGGCTGTGATCCGAGCGTCAGTGTGATGCTGGCCGTGACGAGAGCCGCAGGGGACGAATCCCTCACGCTTCTATATGGTGTCTTTCGCCCCTTTTAATCAAACCGGTTTTCAACTGCCTTTTCATCGCTCCGTCGTCGCTACTTCGTCTCTCTCTTTCTCTCTCTCTCTAGCTCGCTCTCCTTCTGCGTCATTTCGTCTTTGGGGGAGTTCGCCGGAGAGGCTCCGGCGTCCCGATCTTCTGACCACCGGCGGCGATCGCCGACGAGCCGCCGCATTCCGGCGATGGGCCACTGCTGCAGCAAGCAGAGCACCGTCGCGACCGCCAACTACGCCGCCTCCCGGCCCGATGAGCAGCCGAAGCCGCCGCCGTCGCCGCTCCCGGCCGCGTCGCCCGCGCGATCCGGGGTGGTCGGCGGCGGCGAGATGAGCTCCCTCTCGGGGAGCCCGTTCCCGAGCCCGCTGCCAGCCGGGGTGGCGGCGTCCCCGTCGCCGGCGAGGACGCCGCTGAGGAAGTTCCGGTGGCCGCTCCCGCCTCCGTCGCCGGCGAGGCCGATCATGTCATTGATCGCGAAGCGGCGGGGCCGAGGGGCGCCTAAGGAGGGGCCGATAGCGGAGGAGCAGGCGGTGGACGGAGAGGGGGAGCCGCCGCTGGATAAGAGCTTTGGATACGCGAAGAACTTCTGCGCGAGGTTCGAGCTCGGGAAGGAGGTGGGGCGGGGGCATTTTGGTCATACGTGCTGGGCTAAGGGAAAGAAAGGAGAGCTCAAGGGTCAGAATGTGGCCGTGAAGATCATTTCAAAAGCTAAGGTGTGTGGTATGTGTTACTGCTATTGACAGTTTACAACTCAGCGGCCTTTCTCTGTTGTTGCTGTTGTTTGAATCTAGCTGTAAGGTGAATCGATTGTCGACCTGTTCTGTTGTTCGGGGAAATTATGCTCGTCTAGTTAAGAGAGAATTCTTTGATCAGTTCAGCAGGAATTCGTAAGCAGCATAAGGTACACTTAAATTGACTATGAGTTTGAACGGACGTGCTTGGGCAGGACCTCAAAACATGCAGTATTCCATGACTGCAATGTGGGAGCTGCCTAACCCCAGATTCAACTTTCATGGCCATGGCATGGCTCATAGAAGTTTGCGTACTTTTGGCAGCCGACATGTTATGATTTTAAAACTAGAAATACAAGGCGGTCGCTCTTAATTATGTCATTTGGTCCAGCTTGTAGAACAGGAGGCAAACCAAAGTGACTGAAGTGCTTTTGGTTAGCACTTGGTCAGCAGGAAGAGGGCAAGTCAGTGATGCCTGGGGATGACAATTGACGAACGAATGATCTGAGGTTTATTGGGCTTGCCTGTTAGAGAAACTGAAGCAGAGAAGTATCTCTAGAATTGTTGGTTTGATATTTTGAACTCGAGAGCATCGCGAGGTGAAGGTTTCCTGAAAGTGTGGGGATATTCATCAGTTTCAGGAGCTAATGAACTGATTCTTGGACTTGATTAACTCGTTCTTGTTAACCCTAATTTACCAAGTTGTCTAAATCTCAAAACATTGAAGAGGTTTCGATGTACTGCATTGGTGCGAGAAAGATGAGCATGGATAATAAAAAATAGAGCTGACCACTTAGGCTAAGGATTTAATTTATGTTAAACAAGAAGTAACGAATGTAGTAGTTAGAAACCACAACCTGTTACTGAAAGATTGAGGTGTTGTAAATATGTTATTGGTCGATTGTACCTGCCTTTTCATAGAGCATACATAAATGTAGATACATGGTCAAGATGAAGGGGACAATATATATAGTTGCTGCATGTACGACCAGGACACTAGACACGAGCAAGAAAATTGTTCCTGATATAAGATACCTGTGCTGGAATTTCATGATCGGGTGGTTGTTGGACCTGTGCTGAAATTTCATAATCGGGTGGTTGTTGGACCGTTTTAATTCGAATACTCCTCTATTGAAATTGTGTATCAATTTAATCTGGATTTTCAAACTCAATTAAAGTTTAATGAGTGGACCACAATTCTCACCTCCCCCCCCCCCCCCCCCCCCCCCCCCCCCCCCCCCCCCCCCCCCCCCCCCAATCCCTATTGCACAGCATTTTAACTTGAGCACTGATGGAAACTGGATGAGTGGTTTTTGGCAGATGACATCAGCGATATCAATTGAAGATGTTCGTCGGGAGGTGAAAATATTGAAGGGATTAGCGGGACACAAGCACCTCATTAGATTTCATGATGCATTTGAAGACAACAACAATGTCTACATAGTCATGGAGTACGTGCATCTCTGTTTCAATCGTCAGCTTTAATACCTATGTCATGGGAATCATGGATTTAGCATTGTTCAAATTTCCTTTATCTTTGTCTCTTTCTGCATGTGGGTTCCCAGAGTCCGAAAGCTAATGAATGTGAGCTATCTTATGTAACTAGACTTGCAGAAATGTACTGACAAGCTGCTATAGGCCGGGATTCTTCCAATTTGTGGGAATTTGTATTCTAAAGTATGGATTTATGTTTTCTGTCAGATTGTGTGAAGGTGGTGAACTACTTGACCGTATTTTGTCCAGGTAAAAATGATGACCATTTGAGTTGCCGCTGATTTTTCTTTTCAAGGCTTTGAAGTTTATTTTCTAGACTTGTGGTTTTTCATTTGTTGCTATTCTCATTACAGAGGTGGTAGATACAGAGAGGAGGAAGCTAAGGATATAGTGATTCAAATTCTGAGTGTAGTTGCTTATTTTCATCTTCAAGGCGTTGTGCATCGTGATCTAAAACCAGAGGTTTGCTGCTATAGATGTCTTGAATTTATCATATGTTACTCTTGCATGTAAGACTTTCAAAGTAGGATATTCACATTGTGTATGCTGCTCTTTCATTTATGTTAATCGGAACGTCATCATCTTCCAACCATTCTTTTCTCTCTTGACTTCATGGCAGAATTTTCTATTCTCCACAAGAGACGAGGATGCGCCAATGAAGATAATTGATTTCGGCCTCTCTGATTTTATTGGGCCAGGTAACTGTTGGATTTTTCAGGGAGATGTTTATGGGTTTGTGGTCATTTTGTTGGAAAAGGTACAATCCATAAGCCACTGGAATTCATATTCCTTGTAAATGTACGGCAGATTTGGTGTCTTACCAGTCACAGTACTTTCAGTCTTGGTCATCTCCTTTGTATGGTCCTGGTGGCATGGACTGAATTTCTAGAAGTTGTCAACCAAGTTTGGCTTAAGATGCTTTCAGTTGGCACTGCGTCATCCTATAATTGAGTCTTTGATAGCCCCTCAGCAATTGACATCTTACATACTGCAGCTTGATTCCCCTTTTGCATATGTTTTCCAAAATGATCCTCTTTACCAGCTATACTGGTAACTGAAAACGATTGTAAAGTACAGTTTCCTTCAGCCTTTGGATGAATAATTGACTTTGACACAGCTCATTTAGCTGATCAAGTGTTGAAATCACGCAGTAGAACAGAAAAAACATCCAATAGTATTTGGCTGTTTTCTTTTCCTTTTGGCGTGAGTGTGATTTTTTCGTCTCTATCCTTGAGCTCAACAAATTGAAATTTCATGCACTCACAGGTCAACGTCTCAGTGATGTTGTTGGCAGTGCATACTACGTTGCACCGGAAGTTCTCCATAGATCATATAGCCTTGAAGCGGACATGTGGAGTATTGGGGTCATAACATACATATTGCTATGTGGAAGCAGACCATTTTGGGCTCGGACTGAATCTGGAATTTTTCGCTCTGTTCTTAGAGCAGAGCCTAACTTCCATGATTCACCTTGGCCTACGGTATCAGCTGAGGCTAGAGATTTTGTGAAAAGGCTTCTGAACAAGGATTATAGAAAAAGAATGACTGCTGCCCAGGCTCTAAGTAAGTTTTTTTATGGACAGGGCAGGAACTCTTGTAAAGTTAGCCATTTTAAAATTAGTTGTCTAATGTTAGTGATTCTGTCCAAGGATGATATTCATGCATATGCTTAGCTTAATCGCTGGAATTTGCTATATTTTCAGCTCACCCATGGATACGAGATGAAAAACATGCCGTGCCTTTGGATATTTCAATCTACAAGTTAGTTAAATCCTATGTTCGTGCCACCCCATTCAAACGGTCTGCACTAAAGGTAATCTTTCTTCATCTTGTTAACCATACTGCTTTCTAGAAGAAGTTATTCTGCTCCTTTGACTTAAAATAACTATGAAATATATGGAAAACACAAACACTGAAAGAAGTTCTGTAGCATCCTATTCACATGGGCAGGCTAATAGTACGAGGCCTACTCTTGTAGTGGGTGGAAAAATGTCACTTCACCTCTATACTGGAGTAATCTGACTTTAGGTTGTGCATTCTAATTTGGTTATGCGAATTAACTTTAGGGATATTGCTTTTGTTTTAAAATATGCAGGCTCTCTCGAAAGCGTTAACGGAGGATGAGCTTGTGTATCTCAGGGCCCAGTATACTCTATTGGAACCAAAGAATGGATATGTTTCTCTTGATAACTTTAAAGTGGTGGGTGATGTATTACCTTTACAAATATTTTGGCAATTTGTATCTGGCTGTGTTTGGAAAATACAAATCTATATATGTCATCGATGCCATTTAGTATTATTTTGACCTTCCAACTGGCACAAGATTTGGTCACTGTTCTTGACGATTCATCTTTTTAAGTACCTGTAATCTGGGTCTGCTTTGGCTGCAATTGATTTCTGAAGGAAAATGCAGGCTTTGATGAAAAATCTGACCGAGGCAATGAAGGAGTCAAGGGTTCCTGAAATTTTAGATGTGGTAAGATTCTTTTGTTCCAAACATCTGAAGCAATTCAATTCTCCTCAGTGATCCATGATGATGAGATTTACATCCGTGCCCCATTCTTTTGTATATTCAGATTACTTATATTATATTTAAGCTGCATAATTATCCGTGCTAACTTCCATTTCACACAATTTAAGATGGAACCGCTCTCGCATAAGAAAATGGGCTTCGAAGAGTTTTGTGCTGCGGCAATCAGTCCACATCAGCTAGAGGGTCGTGAAGACTGGGACCAGATTGCAAATACTGCCTTTGAGTATTTTGAACAAGAAGGAAACCGGGTCATTTCCCTCGATGAATTGTCAAGTGTATGTGCAGTGGTAGCTTTTGAAATCGTCTCTTGCTTACCTAGAAATTGGATTGACAAATTCACGTATGTTTTACCTCATGCAGGAGCTGAATCTGGATCCCAGAGCTCAGTCTCTCCTCGATAACTGCATCAGAAGTATTGACGGAAAACTCAGCTTTCTTGGATACATCAAGTTCTTACATGGTGTGACGCTTCGAAACACTAGCTTGAGACCGAGATAGCATGTGAGTGGTGAATTTGCTTACAAATCTTTGATTTGAAGTGTATAGCCTTTTCAATTCGAGAGGTGAAGTACACTCCGATTGGCAAATCTTGAGGCGTGCAATCGCGTGAGATTGGTTGGTAGATAGAGGGTATGATGCTCTTGTGACCGCCCATTTCTTGAAATATATTGTCTCTGTTCTTCAAATCCTCGAGGCCATGGATGGCGAAGTTGAAACGGCTCCAAGTCCCGAACGCCATAGCTCTTTGTAATGGAGGGGAAAATGGTCTGAATTCTTTATAATTATAGGATGATTGTCTTAACTTTTTGAAGCTCCTCCCCAATCTGTTCTTGCACATTCGTTTACTATGTTTTGTGGTCCGACGTAAAAGGATAATTGAGCTCGGTATGAAGGCATAGGGAGTAAGTTTTTAGGATGTAGGATCTGTCTGTTTTGTGAAAAATGAATAATTTGGTAAACGCCTTTTTAAAAATGATCGCTTGTATCCTTTGACATTATCAATTGATGAAAATATTTCTATTATTGACAATCATTTATGTCTAAACAATTTTTTGTGGACAATGAAAATATTTTTACTCATTTATTTTTATGAGCAATATAATGAATCATATTTAAAAAAAAAATAAAAATTCTGAATCATTAATTTATCACTCGACAAATCCATTTCTTTCACCAAACAGCTTTTAGTGAGATTAAATTTCACATTTAATGCTTGATTTTAGATATGTAAATGGGGTATCTTTTGTTCAACCAGAAAAAAATGGAGAATATTTTGCAAGGGAACACAAAAAATATTTTAAAATTCACCTAATAAAATTCGAGTTCACAGTCGATCTTAATGTCATTTTCGATGGGCGGCGCCTATTTTATGACAAGCTCAAGTTGCGCACTTCGATCAGCGAGTTGTATCGAGCAACACAGTTTAAGAAGTGATGGTTAGATAGCGACGGGCCACTCAAACTTAGTCCTATTCGTGAACCAATAATAACATGATACATCACTTATACCGATTTTATAAGTCTAGCATTTTTCACTCTTATTACCCGATAAGATTTTTCAAGAGCATGTCCAAAAAATCCTAAATTTATTGTATGACAATAAATTTAGTCTTAGACATTTCAATATTGCCTATTTAGTTATAAATATTTAATTATGTTAGTTTAGTTCTAAAACTTTTGATAATTTATAAATTTAACCCTAAATATTTTGATAATTTGTCATTTCAAAAAATTTTGGCGGAAAATTACTGAAATAGATAATCTTTTGTAATACTTTTTTTTTTATTAGTGGAGGGAGATAAGGAAAAAGTAAAAAGAGAAAAAAAAAAAAAAAAAGGAAAAAAAGGAAAAATTTTGAAAAAATATTACAAAAATAATTTATGTTAGCATGGCCATGGAATATAGGAAGATTGGCACTAGCTGCATTGTCACGCTAGTAATTTCGACTAAAATTAATTGGAATGACTATAAAGATAAGTTGTCAAAAAATTTAGGAATAAATTGACAAATCATGTATAGGTTTAGAACTAAGTAGGCACGATCGAAAATGGTTAGGATTGAATTGGCTGTCATATGATAGATTTAAGAATTTTTTGGTAATTTTTCCAAGGATTTTTAAAGTCCAACTCCAACTGCCAACAAAACTAAAAAGCAAGGCTTATATCTTCCTCCCTCCCGGTTGATGGATTATAAAACAAATGCACTCGTGGAAAATGAAAAGAAGCATGGAGGTTGTCTCAATCCAACCTTTTGCTCTTTGTTAAGATTTGGGTTCCGTTCGTTTCACGAAAAATGAAATGTTTGGAAAATATTTTTGAAAGTCATTTTCAAGAAAATGATGATATTTTTCGATATTTAGTTGAAACCCGAAATTGAAGTGTAAAATTTTGCGTCATTTGAATATCTCATTTGATTTTTCTCACTTCTTTTGTTTATTTTTATTTTATTTTATTTTATATTTTGATTTTTATTTTTATTTTTTTTCGAATTTTAAATTATTTTTTAAAAAAAAAATTTTGAATTATTTTTTATTCTTCTTTTCTTTCCCTTCAAGCATTGCCTTGGGCCTCGCCGCCCTCTAGTGACACAAGCATTGTCGATCGGCGAGGCTTGAGCCTTGCTAAGGCCAAAGCCTCGCTACCCTTGCAACATTGGACGCTTAGGCTTGAGCCTCAAATTTCTAGTCGCCTTGGCCATTTGGTGACACTCTTAGCGTCGGGGTTGGCGATAACTAGTAGCCAATTGAAGGAGGAAAAGAAAAGAAAAGGAAAGAAAAAAAAGAAAGAAAAAATGAATAAAAATGATTTAAAACTTGATTTTTAAAAAATAGAAATGAAAAAAATGAAAAGGAAAAATAAAAATAAAAGGAGAATGTATTTGGTAAAAGAAAGTAAGGTAGAAAAATTATGGAAAATGTTTTCCATTTTTGAAAAGTGGAAAAATATTTTCCTCACTTTTGAAAGTGTTTTTTCTAATAACAAAATATATTTTCCTTGAGTAGTTCATTTTCTATGAAATGAAAGTCGAAAAATTCGGAAAACGTTTTTCCGAAAGTTATTTTCCATGAAACGATGGTAGCCTTAAAATATTATTCCAATGTGAATTCATTGTTAAAGTGAAAGTTTCAAGCGTTTCGGACTTAAATAGAAGTCAAAATGTAGTAATCGCAAATTCTAAATTAACAAAACTATAAAAAGTAAAACTATATTCAGGCAATTAGGCACCTGCATCAAAAGAGTTCTTCCTCAAGCAGAAACCGACACGCGGAGAGAGGATAAGAGAGATTCCATCGCGTAAGACTTCCCAAGATTTCATCAAGCATATCATAAATAAAACTCTGTTCAGTCAATGGAGACCGTGTTGATGCCGTAGCCATACCGAGCCAGCTGGTATCGATGAGTTCTGCTCGACTGTCCTGACTTACATGTTCGCACACGACTCGTCATGCACACTACTTTCCAGCGAACGTTGCTCGATTCTCTAAAGAAAACGGAGCAATTGTCGCAGTACATTTCGATCATTGATCATGAGAAGCAAGAGATCTCGATGCATAACACAGACCATTGAACATCAGTTTGCCTTTTTCTGACTTCGCTCATCGACTTGGTAGGCACGGAATGGCCAACCAGTGATCGAAATGAAGACGCATTGAATTACAAATACATCTGCAGACGAATGCGTCCTTTTGATTTCTTGATTTCTCGATTTACATGAATTAAAGGGCCCAAGAGAGAAAAGAATGATGGAAGAAACGCGTCACATGACTATTGTATACTCATACTAAACCTTCTACTCCATGCACATATTGATCAAATACATCGTCAAATCCTCCGTCAAGCAGGTCCGAAGCACCACCCGTGGACGTTGTTGTCGTGGCGATGGCCCTTGCTCACGTCCCTGTCGATCGAGTCCTGCACGTTCCGGAACTCATCGACGTGGCACGGGATGTTGATGGGGCCCTTCTGGTCGAACCCGTACTCGTCCTCCGCCTCCCTCAGCAAGTCCACGAACAGCGGGTGGTTCACGTAAGCCACCGGGATCACGAACCGCCGCTGCTCCTCGCCTTGCCCCACGGATACGGCCAGGCACCCCCTCGGCACGTCCTTCAAGTTGCCTTCCTCCTCCCTCTCGTGGTGGCAGTGGTGGAGTTGGACGTGGGGCAAGTGGAGGTGAATGCCCGGATGGTGGTGGCGATACCGGTCGACGCTCCTCACCATCTTAAAGAAACAACGAGGGAAACCCAGCTCGAGGCTGCTTAAACCTCTCTGAGATCGGATCGGGGAAGAAATTCTTCTTGTTCGCCGATCGAAGAATGAGAAGTGAGAAGAGGATTGAGGGGGAGGGCGTTGTTATATATGGGTGCGAAGGGGTTGAATGTGAACGGCGGAAGGCGGAAGGTCAAGGGAAAAGAGAATTCTAGTCCTTGTGTTGTGCATGGAAGGAGCGTGTTGGATTAGGGACGAAGGAGACGAGTAGCGGTCGCATCTGGGGTCGGTCGTTGCAGCCGTCCGCGTGTGACGAGAGACTTCCTGGTCAACTCGTCTTTGCTGTTCATGGTTAATTTTTTCCTTGGGATAAGTATGATCCCTCTTTTTCAATCGTTTCCGAAGTGACTAAGGAAGGCTAATCCCTGCAAAAACCCAAAAACAACACTTTCAAAATACAAACTGACATTTATTAACAATATAATCTAGTTATACCCTCTAAATTTGTTGACAATATTGACATTTTAAAGATGGTTTTCCTATCTGTTTTGAAACTTCATGCGTAGAGATGTGTTTATTTATTTATTTATTGTTGCTAAGCACGCGCTGATTAGAAATTATTACATTCAGTTTTGGTTTTGGTTGAGATGTACAATGACGGATGATGAAATCAAATGGGAATTGATGACCTCTTGCTGGAGTTCTCTCACTACGTGGTGACGCTGCGACCCGGTTCCTTCACATGGATAAGGATTGTCCAAAACGAGCAAGGAACTAAGGAAGGTCAGAATCCCTTCACAAGATACCTACCGAATTGCAAACATCTCACGCAAAAGAAGTTTCAAATCTTCTGTATGAGCCTTTAATTTCGTGACCGGCTAAATTTTTTGACATCAGAATATTCGATATATACCAATTTGACTGATTTAAAAAAAAGAGCATCCGATTTATAGATAATCATCATTTGTTAATGTTTTGAATGGCGGGTTATTGTGACTGGAACTGTGAAATTAGATGTCTCAAACATGCATAAGTTTTTTAAACGAGAGAAAAACTCAAGCGAAATTGTGGTTTGACTCGTTTATATATTTAATAAAATTTTACTATTATAAATCCCAGTGAAATAATGCCATTCTAATTTTTAGCTCCGTCCTTTCCATCTTATTTATTGAGTAAATCTTTTCATGATTGCTTTCCAAAGAAGTCCATGTATTTTTTTGGGTTAATTCCTTAAAAAAATAAATCTCAACTTTTGGTCCAATTACATTTCCACTGCAATTTTTTTCTTATCTAAAAAAAATCCACAACTTTCGCTCTAATCTTAAATTTGCTCATGTGTCTAATAATTGCCATCGGAGTTCTCAAGATTATCACTATCACGAAGTTGCTATTGCTCCACACAAAGGTGAGAGTGTTAATGAAGATGTGTGTTGCCATCGGAGTTCTCAAGATTATCACTATCACGAAGTTGCTATTGCTCCACACAAAGGTGAGAGTGTTAATGAAGATGTGTGTTTCAGTAATGACCTCAATGTTGATAAATTTGGAGAAATTAGTGGCAATATTTGGACACATTAGTAGATATGGGACTAGAGTGAAATTTGGATATATTTTTTTAGACAAAGAAGAAGGTTCTGGCCAGAATTAGGGTTGGACAAAAAAAAATTAGGGGTCTTTTTTAGAAAGTTACGCAAATTTTTATATAATTTATCTGCATAAAATTTTATAGGGGTTAGGTTAGGACAAGTGGGAGTGCTAAAGTTGAAAATGTGAATTAGGGCAAGTGGGAGTGCAAAAGTTGAAAATGTGAATATCAATTCTGGCATAGAACAAGTTCAATTCCGGAAAGCGTTCGTCACGAGAAGAACGAGCTTGACCTGGCTCGAATCCGATTCCGATGATAACTCTGGAAATAGTCACCCTAGGCCGCCAAATAGAAAAAGAAACGCATCGGCACCGCTGCTACGTGGAAACGTCGTCGTAGCAGCTGTATTTCGAGGAGAACATAATTTCAAAGGTTTGACTTTCTGGGACACGTGTATGGTGCCGGGCTGCGAACGTCAGCACGTGGGGGCCGCCGAGGTTGATTGGTTGTCATTACACGTCACCTCATGCGGAGAATTTGAGCATGTTTTGAATCTGATGAAATTGACTATTCGAAAAGAACATTGTTTGGCCGACATTATGAGGTCACATGGTCGTCTCTGCCCTTTTTTTTTTTTTTTTTAATATATATACATTTTCGTATATTAATTTCGCACGTTTAACACGGCAACAAACTCCCACCTAACGCCACTTGGAAATTGGACACCTACTCAAAAACCGGACTTTTTGTGTGGAGTGTATCTCGAAATCCATTACTTATAGGACCACCCGAGCCACTCCGGACAAAGGAGATCGGTCGGATCCAAGATTCAAGTTCAAGATTTCGCACCGAGATATCATTAGAATGGATAAGTGGGTGTCGCGATAATTGACTTGCCATCAATAGCGGAGCTCGCCGAGGTTTCGTGACATTTCCAAAGAGCAAAAATTGTATCCTGCCCTTTGGCACCGATGACCGGACCCGAGCTCAATTGTCGACGCCGACCGCGCCGCGAGCAAGAACTTCCCGAGATGGAACCTGGAAAATGTTGCTCAAGATTGAAGGCGAGTGGACCTACCGTAGTGCGGAATCCGCTGGAAGAGGATTTAAGAAACTCGGCCACAAACAAAGACAATCAGATTGCCCATTTTGCACGTTTATGTTTGAGGGTTATAAAATAAACTTTATAAATTCAGTTTGTGCATCCAATCCAATTTTGCACTTTTGTTTCATGTGTTCTCAAGACAATCATTCGGGATGATTACAAAAAAATTTCTACATCTATTACATTTGTGTTGATTTAGTTCTAAACCTCTCAACTATGCCAATTTAGTCATAAATTTTTTAATGTTTTGTTAATTGAGTCAATCCAGCCAATCTTGACAAGAAAAACACTAACGTGGATATAAATATTTTAATTTTTACAAATTATTATTAAAAATATTCACGTCAACTTGGCCTAGCCGTCCTCCACATTAGCGACTTCCAACCAAAATTGGCTGGATGGATTTAATTGACAAAACGTGTAAAATTTTAAGATTCAATTAGTATAATTGAACATTTTTAAAATAATTTCTCCGTGATCATTCACATTCTTGATTGGATTTAACTTGTCGGGTTAAATTCAAAACCATGTTATGAGACTTTTATCTTGCACAAGGTTGAGAATTCCAAATCGTAGGATGCCATTGGCTGAGGATCACGTTGTGCAAATCTTGTTCCGTTGACCAAGTCAAGTCAACCCTGGAGTTACCCCGTTCCAAAATAACTCGGAGAAACCAAAGTTTCCGAAACGCTCTCAATGGTCCCGACAAGCATACGCAGGATGGAGGAAAACCGATCAGCATCGCCAATTTCGAGTTTCATATCACATGTCGAAACATGAGAATCTCGCATAATATTCACACCGAAGCATCGTGGCAACTGTTTAATCGATCACCATGCCCTAATGCATGTCATTTGTGCATGATTCATTTGATGGCAGAGCGTAATTTTTTCGCATAATATTTTATCGAGCAATGTCGAGGTAATCATTTTAAGACTGTCATTTCATTATCTGCCATGCTCATGACTCTACCAAAACCGATCTATTCCAGTTAAAGAAGCCACAAACGATCTCGCATCTGAACATAATTCGCTTTTCCTTCTTTCTGAGAATTCTTGGAATTGGAATTAAAAGAGAATCTAAGAACACAAGTTCCTACGCCTCAAGAACAAAAAAAGAAAAGAAGCGCAAAATTGAATTCTCACGATCAGCAAATTCGAATTCCTCTCCTCCGTCCCAATCAAATGTAGTGTACGGATTCACTAATATCGTCCCTTTTTCACACTTTTACCCCCACCTCCTCCGCCTGCTGTATCCTGTCCTCCTTCCGTGCCGGCCGCTGATTCGGGCTCCACTGGCAGCACTCGCCGCCGGCCGCCAAAGTGTCCATAATTGGCCTAATCACCAAGATGCCCTCCCCGGCCACGGTGCATGCCAACGTGCATAGGAAAACGCCGAACTCCAAGACCTTGTACGCGGCACGGTCCGGCATCCACATCACCGAGACCCCCAGCAGCAAAATCTCCAAGGGCAGCGACACCAGGACCGCCATGGCGAGCACGTAAATCCGAGTCCTCAGTCCTTTGTTGATGACGAGGGACATGACCTTCCAACATGACAGGAGGAAGCACAACGAGTAGGTGATCCCGAATGCTCCGAACACGATGATGGACATCAAAGGGTACGTGCACAGGACGGTTTCGTTGCCGAACTCATCCTTGGAGACGTACGTGCTCCGCCCAAAGATCTCTGGCATCAGCAGGTCGATCGGCCGGTAGAACACGAACAAGATTTGCAAGAAGAGGAGGGGCAGGCAGGCGCCGAACACGAATGCTAGGGCCCACAGGCGGCACGGGTCCTCTTCTTGATCGAGACGTTGACGAGGAAGAGCGCGGTTAACAGGAAGACGGGCTCGCAGAGCCCTAGCGAGAGGACGGAATGGAATCTGCAGATGTCGGCTTGCTGGCTTTCCGTCAAGAAGGGCAGGAACGGCACGAGGTAGCGGCGGCGGAAGAAGGGCACGCGGAGGAGCTCGACGAGGGCCCAGAGGGCGGTCGAGGAGACGAGGAGGAGGCGGACGGTCCAGAGGGAGTTGAAGTTGCCGAGGTGCGGGGCGGAGCGGGACTTGAGGCAGAGGTGGACGACGAAGGCGAAGGAGAGGGAGGACAGGAGGAGGCGGACGGCGATGAGGGCGAGGAAAGCGAGGTCTAAGGCCGTGTCGAGGGGTGGCAACGTGGGCACGGCGGACATCTGAAAATCGACGGGCCTGCCGTGGGAATGGCCCGTGCGCACGACAAACGGCGTCTCCCTCCCTCTCTCTTTCTCCGAGTACTATCTGAAATCTTGATAGTTGCAGAGGGATATGGTATGGAAGGAGATGAACGGGAAAGGGATGAAGATGTGATCAAGCTCGGCGTGCATGGGATTGCATGGGGTTGGCATTTGCAGGAGGGAATGGGATTGGCAAGGGGAGAGAGAGAGATGGAAACTGAGTTTTCGTTTGCGTTCTTTTGCGCGTGTCTCTCTCTCCCTCTCTCTCCCTCACATCGCTCTCTCTCTTTATCTCTCTTTGGCTTTTTCCCCAATCGGAGAGAAACGGAGGCAGAGGAAATCAGAAATACAGGAAGATTAGGGTGGTCCAGAGAGAGGCAGGGTGGCATGGATTTCGGGGATGGGACGGCTAAAGAGGAGGAGGGCTTCGGACATGCTGGACAGATCGAAGCATTCGTTACGATTGAGGTGGTGGAGCGGGCGTTGTGTCGTCGACGGTTGATGGGGAATTTGGAAGTCGTCTTTGCGTCTGTCGTTTCGCGTCGAGATTTGGGATCTCGTGGACATGTTTTTCATGCGCATTCGTTTCTCTTTATTTGATCAATCGCGGTTGTGTCCCCACGTATGGTTCGTTGTTAAGGAGGGAAAGCTGGTGTTGCGTCGTTTATCTACATGGATGGAAAGAAAATCGGGTAAACAAAACAGAAAGGACATAGTATAGTGTGCACAATTTAAAATTCGGATTTTCATTTGGACCTTTTATTACTAGATTTCTTATGCCCAAAGAAGGGAATATACATATTCATATTATGTGATCT
The DNA here is from genome assembly GCA_014182365.1 of Eucalyptus tenuipes. Lineage (NCBI taxonomy): Eukaryota > Viridiplantae > Streptophyta > Magnoliopsida > Myrtales > Myrtaceae > Eucalyptus > Eucalyptus tenuipes. The sequence continues at coordinate 2,818,018 of CM024547.1, read as the reverse complement.
TCGAGTTATGAAGTATTGCAATTGCATATGTCTTATTTTACGGATATTACCTCAGATTCGACCGGTAGCATGGACGTATAAGCTCATCCGTCTTCCACTATAGCTTCTTATGTAGACTTCAAACATGAGATGACAATTTTTACTCATTTATGCCTGATCAAACACAACCCAAAGCTTTATTTGGTCGTCCAAATTTGGATTGAAATAGGATAGAATAAAATGGGATTTGAAATCCTCCACATATCTCCGGATTGTTAAAATATCCCATCATATGTTTGGTACAATCTAAAATAAGATTTGAAATTTTTGAAATTTTTTTGTTGATAATTTTAAACAATCTACAACTAAATATAAGATTGAAAATCTTTCAAAATCCTTCTCATTTAAAATCTTTAAAAAACCTTTAGAAATTCCATCTCTATCTTTGCCTTCTCCTATACATGAGACTCAAAGCCTGCTGATGACGCCTTTGGGATGCAGACCTCCGGAGCATGATGTCTCTCAACCGACACAAGTTCACATAATTTTGGGACAGCCTCATGAACGGCAGGAGGTACATCATGTGGGTCGTACGACCAGAGTCCATGGCTAAAGAAAGTGGGCTAAGAGTGGACACGGTAGAGAAGGTGTGCGTTGTGGGATGGGCCCGCAAGAGGAGGTTCTACGGTGCCGTTCCCACGTTCTTGATGCTAGAACTCGACGTTCGAGAGCGTGGTCGCCAAGAAGGTAATGGTGTGCTAGTCGTCGTTCATCGACCAGCATGTGAACAGTTGGATTGAAAGTCATGCATGAAACGTCAGGCTCGACGTGAAGGACGTAAGTGACTAGGGTGCAAAGGACAGCATGACAATCGTCTTTAGGCCCCTTTTCACCTTTACTCGTTGGTACATGATCGCCGGCTAGCGATGATGACCGGCATGGTGGAGTCGATGGCGACCGTGTAGTGGTTGGGAGTGATGATAATCGGTAATTTTTGTGGTGGTCCTCATGTGGCGGTGCTAGCAAAGCAACATCAAATGAATCACTTTATTTCTCCATTAAAAGATTTTTAGTTTTTTTTTTTTATATATTTGATCCAGGTTTATTCCACCTCTAAACCGGATTTCTTATCTGGCATTTATCCGGATGTATTCGAGTTTATTTGATTTGAAGAACATCACCAAACATCGAATAGGATAATTGTTATCCTATCTGAACTAAATTTGGGCTATCAAACGTAGTTTAAAAGCATTTCCTCCTTTCTTATTTTTTCTCTTTTTGGGAAAATTACAAAAAAAGTCATAAACCTATTGTATGGATGCTAATTTAGTTTTAAAATTTTCAATTTAACCAACTTAATCCTAGACCCTTTCAACAATTTGCCAAAGTAATTTTTCTAGCCAATTTCAGCTATCATGAGTGGCATGATTGGCACTAACAACGAATTTTTTTGTAATTTTTAAAAATTCTATCTTTTTTCCTTTTCTTTTTCTCTCACTATCCATCTCCTTGAAAAGGCCAATGGGGTCACTTGCCTGATGACCTCTATGGCTATAAAGCAAGGGCCACGACCCACGCCGAAGCATCGCACGCTTCTAAAGCTTAAACCATGTTGAAGCTACTAGAGAAGGTTCAACATAGGTGATGACAATTAAGGACCTATTAGGTAACGTTTCTGAATCTCAATTATTCTGTTTTTTTATTCCCCAGAAATAGGAAAAGAACAAGTATCATGGAATATATTAGTAGTCAAGGAATAAATTTGGAATAAAAACATCAAGTAGAAAAAAATAATTTCTTAATTCCTGGAAACAATTTCTAAAATAAACATTTTTTTTTCTTCTTCTTCCTCTACTTGATTGCTAGGCCTTGACCATAGCCAGCGACTAGCCAGAGACAAAGCTTGGCGATTAGCTAGAGACAAGGTTCGACAACCTTGCCAGCCTTGGGGGAGCATCAGCGGCCCTCGACAAGCCTCAATGTCACCATGGCTGGGGGGGGGGTCACCCTCACCAACCATGGCGAGGCCGACTTCATTGGCGACCAGTCATCAACCATTGCCAAGGCTCGGCAACCGGCTAGAGAAGGAAGAAAAAGGGAGAAAAAAAAAAAATTAAAAAAAATTGAAAAATCTCAGAAAATTATTTAAAAATTTAAAAAAATTTAGAATTGTACCAAACTTAGTCATGTTTCTTTCCTACTCTAGAAATATAAATTTTATAAAGTTCCGAAACACATTCGAATGCTCAGAAACTTATTGAGGGAATAGAAATAAAAATTATTCTTGAAACAGAAGTATTTACATCCTAGAAATCTGCATTCAATAAGAAGTCAGGGGTCAATGAAGGACTAGAACCGTCAACCCAGTGAAAAGACCACTAGGGCTTGGGGTGGCAATGCGTGTAGTGTAGGCAACCCTCGTTGGTGCTTGGGCAGCAGCGGGCCCTTTCTCCTCACGTTGCTTCTCTCTCTCTCTCTCCGTTCTCCACTTCCCCGTCTCCGTCTCAACTCACGGCGGCGCCTCCCAGCTCCGATCGACTCACGGCGGCGGCGGCGGCGGCGGGCGCAGCCTCCCTCTCGCTTTCTCGGTCGCTCGCCTCCATTTGCTGTAAGTTCGAATCTCTGATCTTCAATCGACTCGCTAAATCCCGTAAGTTATTCGTTTGTTTTTGGTCGATTTACGTCGAAACCCTAAATCTCTCTCTCCCTCTTCCTCTTCCTCTGTCTGCCAACGATGATGATTTCTCTGCTCATGTCTTCCAATTAAAGACGACGACTTGGCCTTCCTCTATGGATGTCGCCGTTTCGCCCGTATTTCTGCTGAATGTGGTTTTAGCTCCGAATGTGAGCAAGTCCTTCCCCTTCTTGAATTTCCAAAATTGCGATAAACCAATTACCATTTTTCATAAATAATTCAATCTTAAATAGCCGTGTTCTCTAATTGGATTTGGACGACAGAAGAGATGGTTTCTGCAAACAAGGTGACATAAAGAAGGCAGCAGATATTGTGCAGTCGATGACTTCTAATGGCTGTGAACTGTACATTGAGCATTATGAGGACATGTAGAGAATGACAAGGCCGTCATCTAGGCCCCTCGAGCTCTGCAAAGCTCGCGGGAGGTCCACATCGAGGCTGCGTAACCTTGATCTGGTCCGAGCCAAAGGCGACAACCATGGCCAACCTTTAATCTGTGCCATGGACGTCACAGCCAGAGGCTCAAATGAACTACCGATATGAGCAGCTTTCTAGCCAGAATCACACCTCCTGGATTCCAAGATAACTTATCGGAACCTCGTAGATTTCGACGTTCGCGAACCTGGAGGAATTGAAAGAAGAGTAATGGGAATGTTCATGTTTCTTCCTCTCGCTTGGCTGTTCTTCCCACTGTAGGTCAAGTGGAAAAAGTTCTTAGACATGGCTTCTTTCCCTCCCTATTGGGAACAAATAAGCGCGGGGAAGAGGGAGACGGGGGCTATCGATTTTTGATATAATCGGACGGAGCTTTCTCAGAGGAACCAGATTGGAGCTCTAAAATCACAATCGTGTGCGTTCTCTACAATCTTTGACTGAGATTATCATGCCCCAAAATTTTCAACCTTTCAAGCTTCTAGAGATATTTGGCCTTGATGCCTGTGTTATCAATGGGTGGGTTGGGTCGGGTTTCTGTGATTCCCGACCTGACCTGAAACGTGCGCTTGACCCAACCCAAATCAATACCCGAAATATCATATAATGGGTCGGGACGAGTTGGGCTGGGCCAGCATTGGTTTTTCCTTTCACTCTTTGTGCGTGTGCAACGAGGATGAAGCAGTTAGCTAATTAATTAGACTGATTAGCTAGGTGTTTCATCGTCATTGCATACGCATGGAGAGAGAAAAAACCCGTGCCGGCCTGGTCTGACCTAGCCCCACCCGACCCGAATTTAACACAAACAATAGCAACACCTAAAAGGCCTGATTCCAAAATATCCTAACTTTAGTGTCGGGCTGTGCGGGGCCAGGCCAGGTTGGCTCGGCCGGGATGGGTTTTTTGACATCCCTACTTGATGTTACGAGATGTTAAAGTAGATGTTTGTGAGTATTGTTTTATTATCAGATGTAAGCTGAGGCATTGCGCAATGATAGGTTTGATGCGAATTTTCAGGCGACAGCCGTTACATGACTTGATGTTCTAGTGAAAAGATGAAAAAGGTTTGATATGAAGATGCAGTTCTTAGAAATTTTTGGCATGTAACTTACTGCATGAGTGAGTTTATGCCACTTGATTGTGCAATTTGGTGGGCATAGTTTTTGGGCAGATGCAAACTTGATATTCAAGTTTCGCTTGACTATTAAATTTTGGCTGCTGGGGTTTAAGTTGCAACTTCTCTCTGTATGGGCTTCGAAACTCTACCTGGTCTGCACCTACTTCCCGATGACCAAGCCGAGGCTTTAAAGAGTACAAAAGAATTTGGTTAATATTCATGATCTGGCTGGTGGGTATTTGGTTTTGGGAGCTTCTACACTGAAAATTGACAGGAAGCTTGGATAGACATCAGGCTTTCAGTGGACAGTGTAATGAAAACAAGATGAAGCATAGCATTCCTCATGATATTAAGGAAATTCAATTTGTTCCTATCTTGTGGGAGGTCAGCAGGTTATGAATGCTGGTCAGTGTGCTTTTGTTTCTCGATTTTGACTTTAACTTCATGTGATAAAAGATGGAGCTTCTTAACAGTATCTGAGGTAACTGTAAATGTTTCCTGCCTTTTATCTCTTGGTGCTGACTTGATATGCATGAGAATATGTAATGTGTAATCTCGTATTACCTGCTGAATGGTTTCTATTGCAATATACAGAAGGAAAAGTCGTTCTATATCTCCGTGGCAATGCAAGAGTCGTTCTCTAATAGTGAGGCGTCACAGAAGTTGCTCCCCTACCCCAAAGTGCTATAGAAGGCAAAAGAGTAGAAATTCCTCATTGGCTCCTACTCATAGCTCTTCTAATCCAAGCCTTGGGTCTGTGGAGTGCAAAAGTGCCAATGAGAAATTGAGAAAGGAAGAAGAAGAGAGGAAAAGGTAGATCTGAGTCAAGTTATATTCTCTGCCGTGTTCTAATTCTGATTTTTCCCCTCCGTTTTGTATCTTTTCATTTTGCTGAGTTTTTTCCATTTTGATCTTTTCATCCAACCGGATGAGTGTTTTTTTTTTTTTTTTTTTTTTGGTGTGGGGGGGAGTTTGGAGTAGTTCCATTGAAGGGTTTGTTTTTCAGAAAATGCTCTTTCTTGGGTTAGCTTTATGCATCATTTCCTAATCATACAGTAAGGGAAGAATGGCTTGGACTTGTTATTTTTTATTTCATAGTATATGAGCTGTGTTTAGAATGAGTGCTTTTCGATTTTATTGGGAATTTGTTATGGTTATTTCTTATCGATGGATCTGTTTTTCTTTATCCTTATTAATGAAATTGTTTGAGGATTTAATTTTATAGAAGATGTGTCTGTGAAGAACTAGAAGCACAACAACTAGATGTTTTTGCATTTCTACATTGCTAAGAAAGTTTCTTGAGTTTAAATTCCATTGAATGCTGTTGAGTGCCAGCTCATCCAATTTTGAGTAATTTTACATAATTTAAGAGTTGATAATATATTCTTGAGTTGGCGTTGATCATGCCTTGGTTCATTGTCACTTTTCATCGTTTAAATTCGAGAGACATCAAGAAACTGCACTCTAATGTATTATTATTGCGAGAAGACATTCTTTATGTGGACAAAACATCATGTACATTAAAGAATAGCCAAAATTTTCTCTCACCTGAATTAGTTATGTGGCGGTACTACAACCAGGCCTTAGGGCATGACTATTCCATAAGGAAGGAGTTGAAAGCGTGATCAACGCATTGTCTACGAGTCGGTGACAATTATGAGGTTATTTATGGGGATTCTATAATTGATATCCAAAGCATTATATGCTTGATATGCATTGTGGACAATGTAATATGAATTTTTTGGATAAATGGTTTACACGGCAATATATGCCTGATATGCTCGACACTCTCTCTTGAGTGATTATTTCTATAACTCCTGTTTGTTCCTTGATTAATGATTGATGTATATGCATCCAAGTTACCTGTTTTCACGCACAAGTGTCGAAGTACAATGTTAAGATATATGGTATATACATTGTGACACATTTTCTGACAGCTTAAGCTAGTGAGCTTAAGCTAGTGAGGAAAAATGGTCAGTTCACACGTATTGCATATGCCACTGATGCTTGCTTTAGTGAAGCTCTTAGTTGTGGGGCTCATATTCTTAGGGTATATGGCAGTTTTCAAAAGGCATTAACTTCAATTGTGATCTGGAAATAGAAAATGATTTTTCGTTTTGAGCTAATTGTCTTGGGGGAAAAATTGTTTATAGAATGGACAAGGTAGTGGAGGCTGTTGAAGAAGTGAAGAAGGAATGGGTTGAGGCGTATGTCAAAACCCAAGAGCATATAAAGGCAATTGAGGAGTATGGGAAGTCGAGAGAGGAGAAGAATTCGCTCCCAAGGTTGAACGATCTGGCGCAGGATGGCTTGGCTCTGTTGAATTTGCTGCAGTTTAAACTTGATCTTCTCGCCCCACAGCTGCCCGCCATTGATTCTGTTGAATCTGCCAAGTCATTGCTCGAGTCGTGGAAGACCAAGAGCCAAAAGTAAGTTCTCGGTTCTTAATTTGTTGACCTGAGACTCAATGTGTGTAATTTTGTGAACTCTGGAAGATGATCGCTTCTTGTGTTCATGTTGTCATTAGCAGCTGGATTAGAACTTACGATTGGGAGCCAAATCATTTGTTTCAGAAAAGGGTGTTGGGAAGTGTAGACAAGGAGGAAGAATTTTTGTTTTGAGAAAAGCTAAGGACAGCTTTTGCTTTTGGAATTTCTGTTGCTGAGGGTTTTTTTTTTTTTTTTCAAAGATATGGTTGGCCCATGTATGTTTGGACTTGTTTAACTTAAATTGTAAGGATTTTGTTTAAGAGTAATCTGAATGAGTCCCAATTGCATCCTTGTGAGTTGAGAAGAGATTTGTGGTTTTCTTGGTCCGATCTTGAGATAGTTTGCCTGTTAACTCTCTTAAAAGTTTATATACATGCTTGACATCCATTGTTTGTGCATTCCTGACTAATCTGAATGTAAATATTTCTACATGAGCAAACTAGTTGTGCATACACCAATATGTAGAAGATTCATAAAGATCATCTCTGTAATCAGCTTGTGAATGAGGTTGAGGAATGCTAATTTGCAAGCAAGGGCTAATCTGAAGAAGGCTGCGCAAGAAGAGGTATGTACAGTCTCCTCTATATGATGCTTTGTTTTTGCTTTGCTCAATCAATGACTTTTCTATGTGGTGATTCCAAATGTGGGCTCAGGAAGATGAACTCATTTAATTTCATGCATTTTAGAGAGAACTGCTTCTTGGCGGCGGAGAGGAATCAACAATTCGGAGACGCAATTTACAGTATGTATCACTTCTTTTACTTTTTTATTTAACTCTGCAATATTTTATTATTCTGAGATGATGTTGCTTTCAATATCTGGAATTCCAGACATCCGTGTGGTTAATCTCTACTGCCTATTGTATACGAATTACAAGTAGTTGATTTACCACTAATTGTTAGGACAAAGGCTGGAATGACATCTGCTGCAGAAAATATCACGGAGAGCCTTCGCTGCACTCGTCAGCTGATGGTCCAGGTGAAGAGTCAGCTCGCTTTGCATCTTCTTTCCCCACACTTTTTATTTGTCTGTATCACAGATATTTTATGTCGTTCCAAGTTCCCAACACTGAATTATACGAAGAAGATCATTGTAACACTAAGGCCACTTTGCAGGAGGTGGAACGAAGTGCAAATACGCTCATGACTGTTGGTAAGTATGTTTTGCTCCTGTGAAGAGGTTTTGAAGCAAATACACGTTGTCATGCTTTGCACTGCTAGGCTCCAGATCTTTTCTGATCATTACTTTTTCATGACAAATCCTTCTGAGTTGGCCTTTCTCTCTCCGTTAAATGCATAAGCTGTGACCTCAGTTTTCCTTTTATTATGGAAATGTGCTCCTTTCGCTAAGATTAGTAATGGAAAGAGGAGTATAGTCTCAAAGCAACCTACCACTTTTCTATCATAGGAAGCGCTTGGCTAAGATCTTGGATTTTGATGTGTTTTCCTTTTAGGCTATTAAACCTTTTGTCTTTTCTGCAAATAGGAAGAGAGACATAATGAGACAAGGGCTAGTTGAGTGATATGTAAGGCTAGCAGTTTGTGTTTCCTTGTCATAATCATGTAGTGTCAATCGTCAAATTAAGATAATTATGAGATCTGTCCTACTTTGAACATGTTTATTAATCTTTTCATATTTTTAAGGTCCTTGCATTAGATTGGTACGCGATACTTGTTTGCTAGTTGGTCCTCATGTATAAACATGTCATTACAGGAAAGAAGGTAGAAATGCGTTCATGACAAAATTAACTGGAAGTCCAATCAAACTACATTAGCTGTCTTTAGTGGAGTTGAAAGTTACATTGTTCAAATTTGCTCTGTCATCATAATGTAAAACCTTCACTAGGCATATAACTAGGGTTAGAGATTCCTCAGATTGTCTAGTAAGCCTTTTTCTGTCAAATATTGAAAAAGAAGGAAGTATATTTATTCTAATTTTGAGAATTAATTCTGCTTTTGTACTTCCTGCATCAAAGTGAAAATTCACTCGCATACAGTTTGTTGCAACAGAACCGTGAGCAACAGAAAATGGTTATATTCCTAGATTATAAGAATATGGGAAAGTGATGATTAAATAATGCAAAGCAGTGTATTGCACATTAACCGGACTATAGACCAATTTAACTTGAGGTAACGATGACCTCACTTCTGGGTTGGAAGCTTGGAGGGATGTGAAGTTTAAAGACTAAAAGCTATAGTACTTGGTAGTTTTTATCCATCATATGTGCAACATCTATCTATAGTGACACTTTTGCTATGGCCTGGATCTTGGTGAGACTTATTATTTTTTCGTATTTTGTCTCTACAAATAGATAAGTATGACTTTAGAAGAAACTGGAATGTATCATTTTCATGGCGAATTTTGCAGAGGAATCGACTGGAGTCTTAAGAAAGGCTGAGAGTGAGTACAAGGGCCACCGTTCATTGTTGATGTGCACCTGAAGCCTACTTTCTACAATGGGACGTCAAGATGTGATTGACAGGTCTGGATTTGGACAAACTTTTTTCTTTTTTCTATTCATATGTCATATTTACCTGAAATTGCCTTGAGCTTATACCTGGTTCTGATTGACAGGATAATAATTGCTGTTGGATTTATCTTATACTCAAGTGCTGTTCTATATGTCATTTCGAAACGCATTGGGATACTGTAATTGCAGAGGAAGGTTACAGCTGCGCTGAAGGCTGGTATGGCAGGACAAGCAGAGATTGGACTTAGAGGCAACCGAGAGGGCATCAATATCCCCCATGTCGTTGATAATGTAATTCCCAATTTGGATCCGCCATTGGACAGACCTATGCACGACGAACTCTGAGTTTGTCTCGGTGCTTTCTGGAGCAAAATTTGTCAACTGGGTTCTGCTAATTTGGGGGAAAGTCACTTTCATGGATAAGGAAGACGGAGTGACATACCAAACTTTCTGTCACAATTGTCATGCTTAGGTAAATTTATCTAAATCACTGCCTCTCTTCATTGCTCCTCGCAGCTGGTAAATTCACCCGTCTGGTTGGTGGGTCATGCATGAAAACATACATTTATACCGACGTTTGGGTTTGTGTATCATGTATACAAACTCATACTAGAAGGACGTATGAATTCATTTCGAGCTTTATGAAGCTACAAAAGAGAAGTCTCCTTTTACAGTGACTCAACTAAATAGCAGAGTATTAAATGTCACAAAGCCAAAGTAGCATACATGACAAGAATCCTACAGAACATGGCAATCCAGATTTTGTAACGGAGGCACTAGTTACAGCGTCCTGCTGGATTCCTATTTCAAGATATGTAAGATGGATCTCCAAGAGGCCTGCCCATATCATCAAACAAAAAGAAAGAAGACGAAAGGAAAAAGGAAAAAAGAAACATATCAAAATCAAATGGTCAAATTTCCCAAAGCTAATCTTCTCAAACGCTTATTGCGACGGTCATGTTTTGAACCGATCGAGACTCACCTTGGCATGAGCACATAGACAAGTATGAAGGCTATAGTCAAGAACAAGCAAATCCCTCCAACAGCCAAATAAGCCGCTCCTAGGAAGTCATTCTTCCCACCTATCCGACTGGCGGTCGATAGCACCAAGTGCTTCTTGCCCTCGAAATCGTAGGTATTGTAATGAGAGTTGATGGCCTAAAATTAGTTGTTACTTAGTTGGAGGTAAGTTGAAATAAACGCGGGAATTAAATGGGGAATGAACCTGTACAGAAGCCATAGTTTGCAAATTTCGTGCCTTTTATGGATCGATTGCTGCAGATTCGAAATGATGTATAGGGCCTTAATATCTAAGCTTGATAAGAATTTGAGGCTTAACAATGCTTTCGCGATACATACACATGACTAAATAATGTTTCCTAGATTGCCCATTTCAAGAATTTACAACCCTCTAACTTTGTTACTCATGCAGGCCATTACCGTTTGGGGGATCAGAATGGACTCGAGAAGGTTGCATTAGTGATGCTAAACCTATCGAATGGGTGCATTAAGTCGGATTTGGATGGATCCAAAATGGGTCTGACCCAAATTGATCCTTTCTATTTTTTCTTCTTTTTCTCAAGGGCAATTGGTTATATGATCGGTCATTTCACAACTTGAAACCTAAAACCGGATTGGGTAGGGGATTCTCAATTTGGAACTAACCCTCGTAGCCCTAGGCTAGAACTGATCATGGTTTCCTATTTTTTTTTACCTCTTCTTGTCCTTAAAAGAAAATAACTATTTGTACAAGGAACGTCTAAAGATGATTTCATAAGAGAATAAAATAACTATTTCTACAAGAAATTTCATTGGGGGTTTGCTGAATAAAAAAAAAAAAATGAAATACGTAGGGTTTGTTCTGTCAGTCCGGTCCCACCCCAAAACCAGGACCGAACCGGATATCTTCTTGGAATTGGACCAAATCCCGCGAGAACCACTCAATGATTGGTTCAGTCCAATTTCCAATTCAACTCAAGTGCTCATCCCTCTTTTTTATGTCATACAAATGTAGAGACCTATGGACGATTTGGTTCAATCCAAACCCAACCCAGGTTTCAATTAGACTTGGAAATTGTGATATAGACGTGAACAAACATCACTTAAAATGAACTATTTTTTTTTCCCCAGAAAAATTCCGCAAAGCAAAATCCCAAAAAATAAAAATAAAATCAAAAGCATAAAAAACATAATAAGACACAGCAATCGCCAATGATACTAGCGCAAGACTTTCAGACAGTTTTTTGCACGACCCAATACAACTTTGACTGTGAATGAAGAAGGCTGTGCTCGTGTGTGTAGGAATGAGCAATTAAAAAAGAGGTGGTCACCAGAGGCGGCGGTGGCTGGCGGCAGCGACTCGAGTCGATAGGTCGTGGCGGAGCAACCTGCCCAAGTGCGAAATATGGGTTGAAAATGCTTATGTATTTCATAGACCCATTAAAATTCATATTGAATTGGACCTTGTTACTATAAATCCATAAGAACGTAAAAAAATAAGTTAAAAAAAGTGTATTTAACTTATTTTGCCACCCCTAATAAAAATTCACATCGATTACCAAAATGAACGTTGATTTCAAGGTCATGTCCTTGATCCCTAATGGGTCTTCCTCGTTACTGTCTAAGGATTGTGTCTGTGAAACAATCGGAGGACCATCTGCCAACTCCTCCACCGAGGCACCATGCCAACAAGGATCCCTCACACCTCTCACAATTGGCTGTGGTTGGCGAATTTGCCCAAATCTAAGCAAGGGCCTTGACCCTCACTGCCCAAATTTGGGCAAAGGCCTTCACCAAGGTTAAGGGCCACGACCATTGCTAGTGGCCGACAAATCGGCGAATGCCCTTGCTCAGATCTCAGCCTTCGTCCTTGTGGCCAGCGAACTCACCCAAATCGGCCCTAACCCTCACTGCCCAGATTTGGGCAAAGTCCTTGGCTGGGGTGAGGGCCGCGAGGATCACCTATGGCCGATGAGGGTTCCCGAGCACTAGGAAGATGAACAGGAGTATTGGGGAAAACAGAAAGGAAAAAAAAAAAGGAAAAAAATCATATAGAAAATCCGAAAATTTTAAAAAACTGTGATTGTGCCACAAAGAACATTTAGCATTCATTTTAGTGATTTTTTATTTATCAAAATTGGTAGGAAGGGTTATATTGGCAATTTGTCAAAATGTATATAATTAAATTAGTCAAATTAAAAAGTTTAGAACTGAATTGATATTTTTACAATTGGTTTATGACTTTTCTAGTAATGTCCCCTCTACCCCCATCCCTCCTTAGCCTTTGACTGGCCGCTAACATCAGCTGTCACCTCGCGGCAGGCTCGGCCGCTAGTCAACTATATAGAGTAGATAAATTTAAGAAAGGATTTCTATGGCAAGGAAATGAAGACTGATGTGAGCCCCATTTTTTACTGATCAGAGGTGCATGGGGGATAGTAGAAGCGGGTGAGTGCAGGGTGCAATTTCTTCTCTTATGTTTATGAGGACATATTAATCGCTCAAACATAGATTCTCTGATTCGCTTTTTAGGTTTCTGCGGAGTCAATGTCGACCAAACTCATCTGATTAGTTGTACTAAAAAATTAAGAGAAAGCAAGAGTAGGGCGAGGTGAGTCTTCGATAATGTCAGAGTTTCGCGAAGTACTATACATGGCATTGGAATGTATCGCAAAAAGGGCCGGTCGAGTTCACATGATATTGTGGCGTAGGGATGGTGACTTTAGATGGTGCTAAAGATCATGATTAAGGAACGAGCTTAGGTTTTGGGTATGGATGATCTGTCGTTGTGATAATAATCACAGAACTGAAAACCTTAGAAATGCAGGAAAAACTTTGATTTAGAGATGACACTCGTGGATATATGTATCTGCATATGTTTCGAATGAATCCAGTTAGCAAAAATGAGAGAACAGGAAATCCATATCGGATCAACTCGATATCTTCCAAATTGAGTATACACGAGATGGGACTACTGATAGAATATGGGAAATGCTCAACATCCTTCCTTAATAGCACTAAACCCCTAGAGTTTCAAACGACCGCAAACATGTTAGTGTCTCCAACACATTTATTGAAGCTCCAATTTCGATTATTAGTATATAAGTGTTCGACAATTCTTATAATTTTCTACTTAGAAAAGAGAAAAATTAGCAGCAGGTAGTGCCAAAATGCTAAACGGATATCGCCGTTCTCAATATACTTCTTCATGCAAAGTAAAAAATTCCAGGTTTTACCCGGCCTTAGCCTGCTCTGAATCCACGTTAATAAAGTATAATTGCCTCGCTAACATCGACTGTATTTGAAGAGTGAGATACCTCAGAATACATTTACAGTTGAGAAGCTGGCCTGCACAGCATAATCTTTAGGGGAAACAGCTTGTTTCACTGTTGTCATCATCATTACCGTTGTTCTTGTCGTTTCGTCGTTATACATATGTGCTACTGTACAGTATTTGAATTTCTGTAATTTTTGTTGTCCTTTTGCCTTTGCATCGTAGCTTTTGAGGTTAGCAGATTTGGAGTACTAATCGATGAACTTAGAAAGTGACCATCACAACAAGAATCGTTGGGCTCCCGCTGGTCTATTTTCTTCCTGGTTTTCTTTATCCTTAAACTTTTGCATCCAATTTCCCGTTTACCGTTATGCATATATTAATTTCCCTTTAACGACAACTGAATAGAATAAACATCATGTGAAATAAAGTATTTATTTTTCTTATTGCTGGTGAGTAGTGAAGAAGAATGATCTCGTCATTGTCATTGCACAAGTCCAAGATGATATTTTCCAATTAAGCACTCCAAGCAAACGACGTACTATCAAACCCTTTTCGTCCAAAGATCGGCTTGAGGAAGACATTTCAAAAAACTTTTCGGATGGAGCGAAAACAGCTAAGGGAAACTGCATCTCCAAAGTGAACTTTCGAGTGATTCTCGATGGTGACGACACTGAAGCAAGAAAAGGGTAAGAGACAGCATGGACTCAGACGTGTAACAGGAAACGCAATCGAACCAATGCATGCATCCAAGGCTGCAGCACTTTCTCCGAAGTCAGAATACGAAAGCACGAAAGCAGCAGTCTTAACTCCAAGTTTGGGACTTGCGATTTCGCTGAAAGCTGCCACAGCATTCACTGCAAAGCTCTCTGCTTCGTTAGATCCTGACATCTGCAACTTGTCCTCGAAGTCTGCACGCACGTACGTGTACGTTGGAGAGAGAGAGAAAGGGAGAGACAGAGAGACAGAGAGAAGGGTTGGTTCAATACTAGATTCGATTCTAGCGTTGTAGGTTTATCTTAGATGTTGTCATCGTCGACGTCATTTGATCATCAGCGAGAAAGAAAATATTATCAGTTTGCATAAATGGGCCGAAAGGACGGACTGCACAACGTGCTCCTTTCGTCGTTTAGCATTCCTTTTCTCGTGATGCGTGCCAAACCTCCATCTATGAATTGAAAAGAATCTCACTGTGGTATGTAAGTTTTCGATTTGCACTTTTCTTCTGTTAGATTGCTGAGTTTAATGTATGCTACTGAGTTTTTATTTTTTATTTTTTATAATACTTAGATTACACAGACAATGTCTGTCCTCAGCATGAAAAGGAATATGAAAAGATGGTATTTGAACATGAAAATTTCGGGGGTGATATATTAAAGAATTTTCCTTAGCTGATAAGAATCAGTACAGATTGAAGTCGAAGGAGGCCAATCAAAAAGTACATCATCGAAGTTACTTTCAAAAGTTTGACTCATCTTATTGTGGTCAAACATATATCATCTGCCAAATGACGTTACAATAAAAAATATTCTTCATACACACGGTGGATTCATTCCTGACAATTTGTGGATGATCAATTACGCACTTAATTACTGAAAATGCAAAATCAAGAGATATATAACAACCTCACAATGTTAAAACAAGAATGACACTCAACGCTTATCATTCTACTTTTCGTCCCAAGATGTCACGACATGACCTAAACTACAAGAGCTACAGTCAGCTCTGGCCAATCCCATTGGAGCCTCATGGTTCTGTCCTTTGTTATCTCCAATCCTATCATCCTAGAACCCAATCAGGAACTTTCCTTCATATCCTCGGCTTGGTGGTACACAAGATCTCTATTGCAAAACTTGAGCTAAACGACGACATTGAAGCTCCATGTTTGATTGATCTAAAGGAGGGATATTTCAGTGACCAAATGTCAAAAAAGGAAAAGAAAGAGGGACCCCTCTTCTTGAAAGAGATTCATGAAATCAGCCCTTATAGTGAAAATTATTATTGTTTTGTTTATACATCCATAATGCTGCTTCTTGAAGTAGTCGGTGCAGCTGGATGTCATGACTGATGATAACAATTAATTTTTTGTAAGACATTAGGCGGTGATTTACGGTGCAGGAGACATTTGGTAAAGTTGGATTGCATATATGGTCTGATTCAAGCAAAAGAGAAAAAGGGATGGTTCACGCGGTGATCCATTTTCATTTCCAGGATTCGATTCTTCCTTTTCACCTTAGCAATACTGAACCCTAAAACGAGGGAGGAGGTTCATTATTAAGGTTCGATTCACGCAGAATTTTTTTTGGGGGGGTTATATCATCACCAAAAAAGAAGTGAAAAAAGAACAGAAGAATAGGAAGATGGGTTGGAGAGGGCCTGGAGTTGTGACAGACAGAGCAAGACGATATGGTTGAATCTAAATCCATGCAAAGTGTAGCAGACAGACTGCGGAGACCGGGGAGGAAATGAATGATGACAATGTTGAAAAGATGGAAGATGAATGAATGAACAGGACGTAATGAGAGACTAATGATGAAAATAGTTTTTTTTTTAATGGGGTTGGTCCGTGTGTGTCAGACAGAAGGAAGGGCATGGCATGACATAGCTTAACGACAGTCAAAGCTCCGCATCATTACACCAATCTGGCAACACATGGGGAGCCTCTTCGTTCCATGCAGATGCAATTACAAGCTCATAAGCTACAATAAAATGAATTATTGCACATCTCTCGCAGAACACAAGAAAAGCTCAAAGAAGAGAGAGAGAGGAAGGTAAGGTACCTTGGGATCTCTGTGACTATGGATTCGATTCGGAGGGCGCTTGAAAAGTGCTTTGGTCTGCTCTGCTCTGGAGAGGGAATCTAATCGGAAGCAAGAATTGAGGGGAATGAAGCCTGGTCCGAGGCCATTGGAATGAATCCAAGATTGAGTCTATGATGGGTAGTACTCAAGAACCTGAAGCCTTGAACCAGACAACATTCCCCACAAAACCTGAACTTCCCCATTTCTTCTTCTTCTTCATCATTGCTCTCTCTCTCCCTCTCTGTGATGATTAGCTGGGCGCTTGAGTGTGCGTGATATCTAATCTATTTTCTAGTCTCCCAGTCTCCCTCTCTCTCTGATCTCCCCATCCCTTTACTTTCCGTTGCATCGAATGAATAAATGAGATGAGATGTTTGTCCCTGCTGATTATGAATGTGAATGCGGTGAATGATGACGACGACGATGATGATGACGACGACGAGAGAGAGAGAGAGGGAGAGGGGGAGGAGGGTTGGGGAGGGGTGGGGCCCAGGTGGTCTTTCCTGGAACCCAGCTGTAGGGTTAATGGTGGGTGAGGATCATTGTCTCAATAATTACATGGGCGGATGTATGTCTATTCAATTTGTACATAATCATGGCCCAGTGAAATCTCTGCGGTTGGATCTGGGGGCCATCATGGGTGAGATTCAGGAGGGGATTCAATATGGACATCATGCATGCATGCATGACATTCAAGGTGATGGGGTGGGGGTGCACGTGGACCTGGAATTCCATTTCCAAGATCTTAATCTTGGTGTGAAACCGGCAGATCTTCGCAATGGCTTTTTTCTCCAACGAACCCCGGGGGGAAAGTAGAGACGGGGAAAGTGCAAAAGACGAGAAAAAATCAACAAAGGGAGAAGTTGCTGTAGGGGTTCTATCTTTTCAGGTTTCGTGGGCGATGGTTCAGCTTAGGAATTGACTTTGACCCCACGCGAACGCCTATCGGGACCTTGATCTTTAGGCGGTTGGACCATAGTCATACATGGGGTCGAGAGCGGGGTAAAAGACGGTACCGAAAGCATTCCAAAAGTTCAGCCGAAGACGAGCTAAATCCACAGCCCCTCTCACGGGGCAATTCCTTTCGGAGGAAACTTCAAACTTGAGCTTATTCGGGATCGGGGAGAGACCGATTTTCACCACAGCGCTGCAAACTTGCACGACAGTCGATCGAAATCAAGGATGTGATTCTTTCCATTTTTTACTGTTCACCTTGGGGCCGGTGATTTTACGGTAAGGCAAGAGCTGTGGTTGCCATTTATAAAGCAAAAGCCGATGGAGCAACTACAGGAGCTTGGCTCCAAATAGTCAGATGGCAACGAAGCAAAGCCCCAATCCACTAGTTCTAAAGAGGTTGGTGAAACTGGAACGATCACGGACTAGTAGTACTAATGAGTTGAAAAGGCCAAATCAGAAACCGAAAGATCACGATAACCTGAAAACATGCTCAGAGTCATATCATATCGAAACCAATATTACCATCGACACTGCGATACTCTCGAGACAACATAATGTCCGAATCTCAATAGCTACAAACCTATCTAAACTTTCTAGGATACCATCTCTCGGAAGCATTCGCCACCCAATCGGCGGCTGGTCAGCAATCTACTTGATCTTCTTCTTTGCCTTTAGCTGCAAAACAGGACGATAGATTGTAAGTCCCTGTTCTCTATAGAAAGCAATATCCACAGCTCAAGAAGGTAGATCAAGCAATTGCCTACCTGATTGCTGTGCCCGCACTTCTTTTTCCTGCAGTTGACAGCACAAGGGTGCAGGCGCGCATAGCATCTGCAGACCAGATTCAACTTCAGAATCACGAGTGGCAAGCAACATACGACGAGCCACACGCATCATTGACCTAAAAATTTTCATATATTTGCACTCACTCGCGGCATATCATTTTGTCCTGGTTGAATTTCCTAGCCAATGCCATCAAGGACGGCTCTATGATGCCACCACGAAGCCTCAGCACCAAGTGCAAAGTTGATTCTGCAAAATTCCCCATAGATATCCCGTGAACCAAAGTACAATCTCTGAAGATATGGCGGAAGCCCTAAATTCAGATCCAATAGATAAAGCTGGCAACGGTGAAAGTTTTACAATTGGAGATATTGAACCACGCCAATTTCCTCCTTCGAGCTCTTCTACTTGAGCACAAGCCTAGATGAAACACTCGCAGCACTACTTCTCTGCGTCTAGACACGCTCACGGTTATCCGGATGCACGGCCGAACTCCGATCTACACCTGCACTAAGATGGTGTTCTATCTTGCTAATTCGTCTAAACTCTTGTCGTTGCCAACTCACCATCCACGAATCGTCGCTACAACATTCATGGCCTACACTCCACAACAAAAACCCGAAGACCTCATCTACACTATCGACTTCGTAATTCAACTCCCATTCGACTGTTATTCGACCGTTGCCTCGAGCTTAACAGGACTTCAGTTACCAGGAACAACTTACCCTCTACTATCGCCGCATCGCAAGCATGAATTTCCACAGATGCGATGACCAATCGATCCGAAGCATTCAATCAATCGACTCAAATGTGACTCTCCGTCGGGGCTCACCACCTGCCTACGATCGTAGAAAGTCGATAGCATTAGCGAACGATTGGTCACGCGACTAACATCGTATATTGCCGTATTCAAGAGCAATTATCTCATTCCTAACTGCATCGCGATAGAAACGAACCTTTCTGGATATTGCAATCGGCGAGCGTGCGGCCATCCTCGAGCTGCTTCCCGGCGAAGATCAGTCTCTGCTGGTCCGGCGGTATTCCTGATCGTTCACCACATGCACGTCACCTGAAACCATCGAAATAACAGAAAACCGCGGGAAGAGAGAGAGCGAAGTTCCAATCCCGATCGCCTCCATGAGCGTACCTTCCTTGTCCTGAATCTTGGCCTTGACGTCGTCGATGGTGTCGCTGGACTCGACCTAGAGTGTGATGGTCTTGCCGGTCAGGGTCTTCACGAAGATCTGCATCTTCTCTCGCTCCGATCCTCCTCCGCTCTTCCTCCACCGGCTGCGGATAGCACCTCCGTCGTCTCGCGCGGCGGAAGAAGAATGGAGCTCCGCCGGGGAGCGATTGGATTAGGGCTTTTTCCTGAGGCTCCGCCGAGCGATGGTGGAATTTGGGCCTTTCGATTGGGCTCCATTGGGCTTCAATGGGTGGGCTGATTCTCATTAGACGCTCGGCCCAACAGTTCAAAACTCATATATATATATATATATATATATATATTTTATATATATATTATATTTTGTAGCTTTATGGTTCGTATTGAAGTCTCACGAAAATAGTGAGAGAGAGTCAAAAGATTATACTTCTCGAAATTGCGAATATGGATAATCATGTTTTCTCATTTTTACTAGATTTGACATTTGCTAGCTTAACAATCTCATCGATGTTGCTATAACCCGTTTATATATATTTTTTTATCATGGTTGAACTTGTGACTCTGAAATATTGCTTGTTTAAAATATAAATTGTACAATACTTATGAATTGATTGAGGAGGATATTGCATTTATGCACTTGTGGTTTCTTTAACAGTAAATCATGAGAGATTCTTACCATATTGGTTTGTGCATTTTTAAGTTCATCTATATCAATATGTCGTTCATATTGCATGATTATTAGGATATGAAAGTATACAACTTTATTATTGCGATTCACCAAATAATAAATAGGATATAGGAAAGTCTTTGAATTTCTTATCCTATTATATCTATCCTATCTTGGCTAAAAATCAAGATAATCAAACCCAGCCTAGGTTTCTTGGAAATTTTTCTTTTCAACACAACTAATTTTTATGGAAGTAAGATCTAACAATTAAACAAATATCGAATGCGTTTGGTTTGGCTTTGCAAATGAGCATTGGGGAAATGCAAATACCTTTGATTTAAAACCCATTGAGGAAATATAAATTACATTTGGTAAAAAATCCTTTACAAAACTACTTTATCCTAAATAGTGTTTGGCAAATATTTTTTTCCAAATGGCTTTTGGGTCTAATTTTTATGCTTCTTTTAAAAAAAAAAATAAAAACCCTCGAGCAAAGGGCTAAGGTCACTAACGAGATCTAGCTGGTGTTGGCGGCCATTGCCCAAGGTCGTGGAACCCCCGGCGAGGATCATGTGAACCCAGTCGACCATCACTAGGGTTGTGCCACCCAAGCGGCCCTCCCACAATTTTGCCGACACCCAACCCTCGCCGGCCGCCCTCATCGACCGCTCTTACTAGTTGCTCTTTCTCAAGAAGAGATGAACATCAACGAGTAAAAAATTAGAAAATTGAAAAAAAATTGGTGAGAATAATTTGGGAAGAAGAAATTTGGTTTCAACATTAGGTCAAATGTTGAAAACCCGATGCTAGTTTCTACTAGCGTTACTAGTATCGAGCTTCCGAAAGCCCCTTAAGATGGATTGCCGAACACCCCAACATTTCTGCAAAGGGTTTTGTGGCCTCCACTTTAAATTGTAATTGAATGATCGAGGGCAATTTTAATCAGGTGGATTTAGTTGTATGAGGGGTGGAAATAAGGTTGCTTTTCGCACAACATTTTCCGAAAAAATGATCTGTTATATTGCTTAGAAAAATTAATCAACGTCAACAACAATTCATGTCTAACTATTCTCATAGAATTTTCTTTTTGTAAACGATTATTTTTCGAAAATCCTAAGCCAAGGGAAGCGCCTGTCGGTGTCATTTCTGCACGCCGGAGTCCATTAACAAAGAGCATATGCTTTAAGCGTGACATGACATGTCGCGCTATTGCTCCTTCCTTACCAAGAAGCACCACTAGCTAACCTTCAAACCTCTCCTCCGAAATCAACTCCCTTCCGGCTTTCGTTCGGCAAAACCAGGGAAAAACACACAAGAATTCAATGGCTGAGACCGCGCCCGCGACGGTGCCGGCGAAGAGGAAGGTGGAGGTGTTGGGTTCGGAGGAGGAATTGGCGGCGGCTCTCGCCAAGTACGTCGCCGATCTCTCCGACAAGTTTGTCCGAGAGAAAGGGCTCTTCACCGTCGTTCTCTCCGGAGGCTATCTCATCGACCTCCTCAGGTGCACTCTCCATTTTCTTGAATTAAGTCCGTGAATCTTCCAATTCTCTATGCATCAACAAACGCGCGGTTATAATGACAAAGGCCCACAGCCCAGTTACAGAACAACCCCGGCTTCATGGGACGGACTCTTGTCGTCTTAGCGCTGCCGATATCGGTAGACCGTAGATTCACCAGGAACTCTAATGTGCTTTAGTATCAAGTCCGATTTATTTGGTGATGAAGCGTGCATAAGGCTAGTTTGGATATAATTTCTGGTGATAAATGCCCGGAAT
Source organism: Eucalyptus tenuipes (assembly GCA_014182365.1). Lineage (NCBI taxonomy): Eukaryota > Viridiplantae > Streptophyta > Magnoliopsida > Myrtales > Myrtaceae > Eucalyptus > Eucalyptus tenuipes. The sequence goes on along the minus strand of CM024547.1, from coordinate 2,796,415 downwards.
TGTTTCAGGAAACTGGCGGGGCCGCCGTACGTCGAATCGGTCGAGTGGTCGAAATGGCATGTCTTTTGGTTAGACGAGAGGGTGGTTCCTAAGACTCATCCCGACAGCAACTACAAGCTTGCCTGTGATGGTTTACTCTCCAAGGTAAAAGGGCTCGATTTTGACTAGGCACGAAACAATAAATTCTTATTTCATATCTTGGACCATCATCTATTAGCAGATAATTACGTGTTTACATGGTTGTTAGAGCTGATCAGATTCACCACCATGAACCTTTGAGAAGAATAAATTGCCCTGATCCAGAAAGATTGGACCATCGCTCATAAGGACGAATGCTCGTTCGAGGGAAAATAGGACTCTCATTAGCTATTCAGATTTCTTGCAATGTGGAAGATGCATGATTAGCAGTTTGAGATATGAATAAGCTGATAATTCTTAGCTTGATTTAGATAAGACCCAACTCTTGGTACTTCGATCTGAGGAAAGGTTTCTCCTTACAAAGATGAAATGTTTGCTCGATTTTAATGAAGCAATCTCATCATCTGTGCTTCCTTCAGGTACCGGTTGTTCCTGAAAATGTTTATGCCATTAACGATACGCTGTCAACTGAAGGTGCAGCTGACAATTATGAGGCCTGTCTAAGGTACTTAGTCGAGAGCGGTGTATTAGCTCCATCAGCTGCTAGCAAGTTCCCGAAGTTTGATCTGATGCTGCTCGGCATGGGACCCGATGGTCACGTGGCGTCTCTGTTCCCAGGGCATCCTCTCCTCGAAGAGAAAGAGAGGTGGGTCACTTTCATCAAGGACTCGCCGAAACCGCCTCCGCAACGAATCACTTTCACTTTCCCGGTGATCAATTCATCCGAGTACATCGCTCTCGTGGTTGCGGGGACTGGCGAAGTGGATGCCGTGCACACTGCATTAGGGAACAGTGGGGATGCTAAAAAGTTACCTGCACAAATGGTGACACCCGAGGGGGAGTTAACTTGGTTTCTGGACAAGGATGCGGCTTCTAAACTTTAGAGATTGGCGTGTTCGTTTTGATCTGTGTCTGATGCGTGTAAGTTGCTTGGTTTCATCAGCAAAGTAGCTTTATTTATGTGCTGATGCATTCCAAGTAACTTTTTAAGTATGCAATTTAACCTCCCTCTTTGAATTAGTCTGTACTTTTAAGATTTGCCCTTGTTGACTCTCAGACGGATGTGCATGTCCGAGTGATGCTATTTTAGGCCTATCCTTGCGACTTTCAATGAATAGAGAATGTGCAGGCTGTGATCAGGCATGAGTATTATGGACATGAAACTCTGAAGATCTAACTAATAGAGACAGATGAAAACTTAAGTATGAAACCAAACGATGGAAATTTGGACATAAACCAAAAGCTTAAGTAGAAACTGTCAAAAGTCAAAGAAGAGGGAGTATTGTTGCACGATCTAAGGACTTTCTCCTCATACGATGATCACCATCCAGTTAGCCAGTTGGCACTAGCCACCCTGCTTATCCTCAATTATATGCAGAAAAATAGACCCCTCAAGAAGGAATGTTGGACATCCATACAAACTCTGTAATATTCATTATCGTTGTACGGTTGGACTGTGGAAGCTAACCCGAGAATCAACAAAGGTGCAAGAAGCTGCAACAGATCGATCTAGATTGCCTGGTCTTAGCAGGATTTTGTTGCCCGTGGCGGAACATAAGTCCGCTTCTGTGGGACGGTCGAGGCATCCATCTCACCTGATTAGAATTTTCTCATCATCTCTCTCCCAGTCTCGCCTTGACCTGCCTCTTTGAAATCGCCGGTTCCATCTCTTTGTGCACAAATTGAGAGAGTGAGGTTATTTCTGCAAATATAGCAATCCTGTCCAGAGCATGAAGATCTTAATCCTCTCTTTTCTTTTTTTCTCAGTGTCTCTGATGGCAAGAACCTGAATTCAGGGCTGTAGATCAATTGTGCAGCACAAACTAACTGGTCAACGCGATCAAAATTTCATCCCCTCCGGGATGTTATTCCAAGAACAGTGTCCTGTCATTCACCTACATCGCAAGTTCGCAAATTTAGCTTCACTAACCAATATTAGCCCTCACCTCATTTGATCTTCTGATAGTGCTTGGCGTCAAATATTTCCTACTCCGACTAGAATTACATGTTTTTCTTAGTGGTGCCATCAATGATATTGTCGGAGCAGGCAAGAGCGCATACTTCATCGAGCAACATCCACCAACCTTCAAGGAATGAATCTCCAAAACTAAGGTGTGCTGTATAAAACCTACTGAAGCACAAGTGATAAAAACTAGTCCCAGTTCTATTCTCAGAAAACTCAACACCGTGGACTTTTTCTATTGTGTGCCATTTTTTGTTTGACTTCAGCTCTTCGTGACTTCTAAAAGCAGCAGCAAATCATGAACAATCACTTGGTTTCTTTAGGTGTTGCGTTTGATCGTACACAGAAAGAACAAGAAACGCGATGGATGCTCTGCTTGGGTTGCTACTTGCTACTGAAATCCATGAATAGGAATTATCGAGTCAAGGTTTGAAGATTGCGTGTTTATCTTTGAAAATTTATGATGATCAGCCCTCTGCTACTACCCGTCGGCCGGCAACTTCCTTTTCTTTTCCTGTTTTGTTTTGGCGTCATGAGATGCTCCTTTTTCATCACCTCTGGGTTTCAGCGAGGAGGCAAGCATGAATGAATTTTTCGGAGAATGAGAATTGCAACTGAAAAGGCCCTTTAATGAAATCATTATGGGCCAACAACACCATCCATTGCTCATAAGAATCTCAACAGCGATTGCCATTCTAATGCAAATTTCAATTCTTGTGCTCTATATATATACACACGCAATATAGCATCAAGGACTTACTTTTCAGATTCATATACTCACACTGAAGCAATTATCTCAACCTTATTCATCATGATGCTGATACGTTCTCTATTTGCTTTGTCATCTACTAATGATGGGCTATCATTTTTTCAACTTGAAAACTTGAAATACTAGGTCTGATTCTGCCATAAGCTTTACTAAGAAAAACCAAACTTAACAAAACTTTCTGACCCTTCGATCTGAAATCTACTCTCCCTTCAAAAAGTTCATGCATATTGGAGGATGAATCTTGGCCAGAGCAAGGATCGCCGAAGGTAGAATCCACAGTCCATCGCCACATATCAGACCAGAAGCTGCTGCAGGAACCATAAGTGCCGCGTTTTTGCTGTTCAGCTTGTGCCACAAGAAAACGATCAGGCTCCCCACGCACATATCGATTGCAAAGTTGGCCCCAACGAGGAAAGGCACGGCCATGGCCATGGGGAGTGGCACCCAATTCCCAATGTTTTTTGGCAAAAGGTCTCTTGCTAAATTGGCCAACACAGCAAAGCCAAAGAAGCCGTAACACAGCTGCAAGCAGTGTTTTGGAAGGGCAGAGAAGCCTTCTACGCCCAAAATTGCCATGTTCCGGTAAACGAGGGCATAAGGAGCTGGATATTCTCCGTTCGGATCCCCAATATTGAAAGCCTTGTAAAACAGAGAGAATGTAAGGGGTGCAACTATGCAGCCTATAGCAGTGCCAAGTGCCTGGCTGAGAAGCATTGCTCGTGGAGAAGTGAAGGTTAGATGGCCAGTTTTGAAGTCGTGCATCAAATCCGAAGAGATGGACACCATCGACTTAATCAGGCCACACCCAACAAGCCCTGCAACTACACCAGACTCCTTCCCTGTTATCGCGGCGAGCACAAAGAGTGCAACTTTTCCATAATTGTAGCCCATGTTCATGTCAGTAAGGCCCGCGCCATACGCATTGCAGAAGCTAAGGGACGGTGCGAGAATATACGCGACGACCACGTAATACCACTTGAGCTCAGGGAAGATGAGAGGGACCACGATGATGGAGATGATGGAGAAGAAAATGTACCCGAGCAAAGCCAACTTCAGGGGAATTCTCTCTCTTAAGAAAACTTCATTACGCTGAAGATCATCAAGAGACTGGTTTTCGTTCTCAGGAACTGAAAAGAATAAAAAGTAAAACTGGGTTAGCCAGATACCTTCAGCAGGTACAAAACATTGCATAAATCCCTATCAAGATAAAGAACACAACATATTGTATTGCTTTGCTTACATGTTTTATTGTTCTTCATGTTCAATTTGGCATGGAGGCTTCGGGCAGTGAAAAACAGTATTTTGAGGAAATTGTAGAGGCCGTCTCCAAGAATTAGAGAGATAGAAATGAAGACCTGCACAAACACATGAAGAAACAGGATTACCGCTTAATGGAATATCCGTGGCACAGGCTTAACAAGATGGTCCGAGGCTTCGATACTCACCTTGTAGCCAGTTAAACTCTTCATGCTGCTGTCCTTCAACGTCTCAGAGTACCACTTACCTTTAAGCCCACCTATGAGCGGCCACATTATTCCATAAGAGAGAACCGCACCGAGAAGCAAAGACAAGTTCACTAGATGCGGACAGATCATCCCCGCCCCGACATACGTCGTACTGAAGTCGAAGAAAAACCTGTGAAACAATACATCACCTGTTGGGTTACGACGACTCGACGACTCGAGAGGTGGCACTAAGGAAGGGAAAAAACGAAGAGTTCTAGCACGCACGAGTGTTGCCAAGCTTTCAACCCAAATGTCGGAAATTGGGCAAATCCACATTTGGGTCCACCTGAGTAAAACCACTGGAAGAACCCCCAGAGGAAACTCAACGAGAAGAATTTCGTGAAACCATGGACCTGTTTCCTGCACGACAAAACTTGTTTAAGCTCATTCGCTCCATGGATCACGCAGAGTTAGAGCCGAGCAATCGAAAGGCGAAAAGGAAGGTTGTATGCGTACTTGGCCATCTCGTCGCCTTTAGGAGTATGGAACCCGTTTATGAGAACGGCAGTCGCAGTTCCACTTGGATAAGTTAGCTTGTAGTCTATTATCATTATCTGTCACACACAAGAACATATTAACATACTGTCTCAAGATGCTCGCTCGAGGTGCTTTTGGTAATTGAAGGATCTCAACAGTTTCGGTAATCCGAAAAACCAGTTAGATCGTGGAACATCCATCAAAAGCACGGCATGTCGTCAAACACAGTGTAATAAAAAAAGTCACCTTTCTCAGAGGAACCAAAGCCGTAATCCCCACGAAGCTAGTCACGAATAAAAAGCCGGTCATCCAACCAATGCCGGGTTCCGTAATGCCCTTGGGATTATTCCCAGGGGTACCCTCACCGACCAGCTCATATGTTCTCCGGTTTAAGCCCAACAGATAAGAACCGAAACCACCTGTACGAGGAAATATCAATGAGGAATTGTGATCATTCAGGTAGAAAAAAGATGAAAAAAGTACAGATATCAGCAAGGAAAAGAAGCTCCACCTCCGAAGGCAATGGCATAGCAAGCTACTGCGCAGGTTTGAACGATGGTATTCTCCTGCCGGGTGAACGGGGTCGTCACGATTCCGGCCTTGTGTAGCAGCTTAGTCCAAGTCCGGATGAACACAAAGCTGAGAAGCGCAGCCGAGACGTTAAGGTTCGGGACTAGACCCGTGGTGAGGTTCAGCTTCATCACTATCACGCTGTAGATGATTCCTATGGCTGTGCTAGTGACAATTCCCCTGACCGTGATCTGTTTCCACCACGGCACGATTCTTTTCACGTCGTCGGGCTCGATACGCCCCTCCCGTGGGTCGCTTCTGTCAAATTTCTCCTCCGCCCGCACTTCCTCAATGTTCATGCTCTCCATTATTCGATCGAAAACGGGAAAGGTCCTCTCTTATCTAATTTATCAACAAACACAGATTAGGTCTCGGTATCCCAATAGAATGTGCAGGCTTGTACGTACACATACAGTACGGCTCATGAAATCGGAAAAGTCAGCAAGCTCACCTCAGTTTCGTCAATAACCCAGATCTCTTTCCTTCTTCGCGACTCTGAAGTTGACCCTTCTTATAATTTATAGAAAAGGGACTGCTCCTTGGTTTGCCTCTCGACTCAACACCCAGATATGAACTTTCAATGCTCCCCCGAGAGGCCCCCAGCTGCAGAGCATTAACTGCAGCGCTGAAAACAAAATCACTCGGCTCAATGCATGCATACAGGCCACACGACGCAACAAAGAGCAAGAACCCCCACGAATTTATACCGACTCGGTAGGCACTCCAAATGGAGAAAACCGGGGAAGCGTGTCAGATTTTTGTACTGCAAAGAAGTACGACCGAGCGCCTTGCAGTACGCAAATCTAAACTTTCCAATACAGCACCGGTCTCCACAAATTTCAAACACATGTTGGGCTGTGATTGCTCATCCTTGGAGTTGACTCAAAGAAAGAGGAAAACCCACCTCGCCTTACCTTCATCAAAGCTTGAAAGGAAACGAGAAGTGGGCAGTGGGATAGATAGAATGGGGCGTCCGTTTCTGTCGTCCTTCCTCTGTCGTCTTCCCTACAAAGTGAATCGACTTTTTTCCCGAACGTGGGGCTTCGAGCGTGACGCATGGAGGAAGAAGAATAAAGGTGTGAACTCTGGAAGTCAACAGACCCGCAAGAGCCACATCGAGACAGAAGTTGTCGCCAAGTGTTGATTTTTTTGAAAGCTGGTGGGCAGCGTCGATTCGAGAAAGAGTATGGTCAAGTGGGAGTCCCCGATTTATTCACTTCCTTTCTTTATTTTATTTTATTTTTGTTTTTTTGTAGGATTTTAGTTGCCAAAGGTACAAAATTCCCATGTACATTAAAAGGCGCTATCATTTATATTTAATTATTAGATTTTACTTCCATGGAGATCAGTTTTTCTGGAAAAAAGAAATTTCCAAGAAACCTAGTTTCTCTCTACATCGTTGATCAAATTAATGGATGAATCGTCAAATAGGATCTAGAAATAATGTAACGTAAACAATTTTGCAGCACAATTATTATTATTTTTTTTATAAATTTTAATCTCAATCATTCAATTGCAATTTAAAATGGTATCCCCAAATTTATTTACTTCCTTTTTTATTTTATTTTTTCTATTTTCATGTAGGATTCAAATTACCAAAAAGACAAAATTTCCAAGTATATTAAAAGGCACTATGTTTTAATTTTTAGATTTTCCTTCCATTAAAATTAATCTTGTCAAAAAAAAAAAAAAAAAAAAAAAAAAAGAACTTTCCAAGAAACCTATTTTTTTCCTACGTTGTTGATCAAAATAATCAAATTTATAAAAGAAATTGTCATATAAAATCTAGAAATAATTTAACATAAACAATTTTTTAGCACGATTATTTGTTTACAAATTTTCACCTTAATCATTCAATAGCAATTTAAATTGGTAGCCTCAAGTTTATTTATTTTCCTTTTTTTTTTTTTTTTTTCTATTTTTTGTTGGATTTAGTTACCAAAAAGAGAAAATTCCCATGTATATTAAAAGGCATTATGTTTTTCTAATTGTTAGATTTTACTTTCATAAAAATTAGTTGTCGAAAAAATTCCAAGAAACTTAGTTCTTTCCCATGTGGTTAATCAAATTTATATATAAATTTTCAAGTAAAATCTAAAAATAATTTAACATAAACAATTTTTTGGCACATTTATGTGTTGATAAATTTTCACCTCAGTCATTCAATTGCAATTTGAAATGTTATCTACTTTCCCTTTTTATTTTCTCTATTTCCATGTAGGATTTAGTTACCAAAAAAAAAAAAAAAAACGAGGTATATTAAAAGGCACAATATTTTTTTAAATTGTTAGATTTTACTATTATAAAAATTAGTTTTGTCAAAGAAAGAAATTTTCAAGAAACCTATTTAACTTTCTAAGTTATTGATCAAATTTACGGATAAATTGTCAAGTAGAATCTAGAAATAATTTAATATAAACAAATTTTCAGCACAATTAACTGTTTATAAATATTCACTTTTGTTGGGTATATCACTATCAAATCCCATCACATTAGTCTCAATCATATATATGAATTTTCTTTGAAGATTTTCAAAAATAAAATCATAATTACATTCTCCAAAATAAAACTTTAAAGTGAGATTTAATTAAACCAAAACACTATAAGAATTTTTTTATAATGCTAGTGAAATCTCATTATTTTAGATTGACAAAAATTTAATATTATCTATAAAGTGATCTGAAAAGACATCAAGATGTCTCTTTTTGCATAAAGTTTTAGTGTATTTTTAGATATGTATATAACGTCTTACATTAACTGTATAGAAATATCTCACCAATATTAAGGAAAAAAATAATTTTTTAATAGTTAGTAAAGAAACTGGATATATATTTTAGACCAATGAAATTTAAAAAAAAAATACCAAGAAAGTGAGCTTTTGAGACAAAAGACAAGGCACAAATAAGTTATCATATAAGAAATCAAAAACATTTTAATTTTTTTTTACTATACCAAAGAATCCATCTTTTCTTCTTATCATTAATAAGATACTTTTACACGGAGCATGCAGAATGTTATAAGAATACTATGAATACAATCAAAAAATTCTTTAATGCACTAAAAAAACTATAAAATATGTAATTGTGACAACTAAATCCTAAATACAAATTGAAAAAACAAGAAAAAGAAGAAACTAGGCCATTACTTTGCAATTGAATGATTGAGGGTTATTTTGTCCTTTTAGTATAAATGGGATAAATCTAATCATATATGGTGTGGAATTAGCACTGCCGTAAAATTAACTTGGATTAATGTTGAATCTGATATGCATCAATCTTTTTTGCTAGGGATAATGTCTATTGTGCAGTTAAATTCTAAGATTTTCAATTTTATGCAATCATTTGTTCTATTTGTCTAATTGGGGGTAAAGTACTTCTTTCGTTGTTATCACTAACATACTCACTCAAAAAAAAAAAAAAAAAATGCTGGAAAGGTAATATTAGCTAGTCAAATTAGCCTACTTTTGGTCATCTAGATTTCTCATTAAGATAGGACTTAATAAAATATGATATGAAAACCCAAAGGATTTTACTATATCATATCCATTGTTTAGTGATTATAGTAATAAAATTGGATTTATTTTCATTATATCATATATATTGTTTGGTTAAAATGCCATATCAATATAAATTAATCACAAAATTTACAGATGAAGATGGTAAAAATCTCTTGTAACACTCTTGTCAACTTTTATTTTATTTTTAATTTTATTTTTATATTCCTATCTTTTAATTAATTTCTTTTTATTTATTTCTTCCCCTTCCATCATTCTCTAATAGAATTTTATTAAAAGAAAACTTTACTAATACACTTGAAATATTAAAATACCTAAAATATGTAATAAATATAAAATATATTCAAATATTGAATTTTATATTATAAGATATAATTAAATTCGAATATATAAATAAAAATAAGATTAAATTAAAAAATAATTTTTCTTGTTAATTTGAATTTTTTATTAGAATTAAAATTTATTTATATTGAAATATAATTTTAAAATTTCTTAATTTATGAAGTTTTTTATTTGAGAAAAATTTTCAATTATAGATATTAGAAATCCTATTTGCCTTTATCCCACCTTTCATATGGATAATTTTATTTGGCCTATATCCCCTTTATATCCACCTTTATCCTATCTTGAGTATGTATGAAATGTGAAATAGATAAATTTTATCCTATCTTAAATTTTATCCTGACCACCAAACGCAATCTTAGTACATTAACAAAAAATGACATGTGCTCACAAAAGACGTGCAACATTCAATGATTTTTCTTTTTAAATGCTCGATTTTGCCAATCTCTCGCTTGTCCTAAAATGACATTTTTCAGAACAATCATTAAATACAACATTCAATGATTTTTTTTTAAATGCTCGATTTTGCCAATCTCGTGCTTATCCTAAAACGACATTTTTCAGAACAATCATTAAATACTGCTTGTCTTTTGCCAACACCTCTCTCTCTCTCTCTCTCTCTCTCTCTCTCTCTCTTCTCTGCACTAAGTTGGTTAGCTATTGAAGTGGGGTAGGTCCTTAAAAGGCTCAAGGGGAAAAAATGGATAAGAAATTTGCCCTAGAATGGGAAACCCTGCAATGTCACTCTTGTATTCCCACTCACTTTGGAAGAAAAATATTGGGTGAGAATAAGAGGCCCTCTTCGGTGGAGAAGGTAAACTCCACATCAATGTTTCGACTCTAGCTACCGCCAAGTAAGATTATATAGTCGTCATCCGCGCCTAGGGTGAGTTGAGGATGGGTGAAATATCCACTATCGTGTTGGCTGAGCTTTGCTTGGACTAATAAACCAGTTGCCAACACAATACCCCCGATTTATTAGTTTGAGCGAATCTCAAACTACATCCAGTTAATTTTCATCTCAAAAAAGAAAAATTAAACCGGTATTCATGACATGTTTACTCCAAATTAGTTTCCGTTGCACAAGAAAAAGCAATTGCTTCAAACTAAAATGTCGTCCAACAAAAAAGCAATTGCCCAAATTTGCCCTTCCTTAGCATTTTGTCCAATCTCTCGTTAAAATACATTTGTGTGAAAATGCATATCAAACAATGCGAGACGGATCCAACATGGATAATCTATTAGAGTTTAGAGTCAGAGAGAAAATAATGACAAAGTGTTTATGATGGCTCAATTTCAATTAGGGTTGAATGATATGTGTGAAGTGGTTAATTATAGGAAGGGCATTGACTGAAATATAATTACAAATATACCATATAATACATATAAGATACACATTAATAAAATCCATGTGTATTGACATGTATACATTTTGACAGAGGTGAGGTTGGTATCCTTTAGAAATATTTTGTGAAACTAATTTGGAATAAAAATATCATGGGATATCCGTTTGAGATTTTTTGCGAGACGAATATGGCTATGGATTAAACGCATATTAATTTCAAATATTTTGCGAGATGATAATTATTTTGTAATAAATATGTTATGAGAACACCGACTTGAGATTTTTAATGTCGATCTTGTAAAAAAAAAATTACAAAGAAAGAGTGCACGAATTCGGTTAACATTAGAGTAAGGCTAAATTTTAGTAAGTTATTCCGATGATTTGCAAATCCGATGCGTCAGATATTTCTTATGTGACCACTTATTTTAACCTCTATCATCACAAAATCTACTAAATGAATATTAAATTTCGGAAGGAGGAGAATAAGTGAGGGAAGCCAATTTTACTTACTAAAAAAGTGCTAATCTTTGGAAAGGAATTTTCTTCTTCTTTTTGTCTTTATTATTCCGCAAGCCCACCTTTTTATAGGGATATACTTAGCGTGTATTGGATGCAACACTAGCTAATTGCTTAAGATTCTGATTTTGATCAGCTAAATTGGCATAGGTTCATTCTTCTCCTGTCTAGTCTACTCAATCAACATGGATTGATTGATTGATCGACCTCCTCCAAATAGTACAAATTCGATTCTATCTCACTTAATTGAACAGCTTTTCAATGAAAGTGTCATCTCACTCAAGATTTCTAGCAAGTTTTCTTTATTGGACAGTCGTTGATTTGCTTATCCGGTTGGATCATCACGGGATGATTTTCAGCTGAGGAACTAGAGGTTGCTTGTTCAATTCTCACCTGCTGCGTGCTCTCGTCAGAGCCACATGCGCGTTCAGAATGCTTGAAATTAACCAGTTCATCGGATTTGTATAGTCTTTTATAGATCTTCAAATAGTCGGAGATGTGCATCCGTGCCTGTAGTTATCGAAATAGAGGGGAGTTCAAATTGAAAAAAAGAAAAGAAAAAAGAAACACACGTGCGCGCGTTCACATTGAAGGCAAAGCTTGTCCAAAGGAGGGGATTCTACATAATTTGAATGATATATTAGGCCAATCCAGATGATGGAATGTGTCTATCAAATCATGCGAGTCCGAGCAGATCTCGATGATTGCTGCTACATTCGACTCGAGTTTTGCGTAGAGCGTGTTGGGTGCGTTTCCGATTCTACGCTAATCAAGTTATCGAAAATACGATGGACATCATATGATGCTAAAGGGGTTAATCAAAATGGGTGTGATAAAATACAAAGGATCAAGTTGGAAAATGTGCTGGGCGTCCACACTTTGGATTCGGAGGAAACTAAGACTCTAAGAGAGCGAGAGTTGAAAATTAGGCTTGGTTCGTACTCGTTCGACAGCATGGACCCGTTCAAAGTGGTCTACCGTCTACATGCGGACCGCAATAATAGAGCACTCTACCGGTTAATAAAAAAAGTCAACAAAATGACACATTTCCAAAAAGAATAGCTAATAATAATCTTATTTAGCATGACAATTATGGATGTGCTTAGTTCAATTTTTCAAAAAGACTTTCGGCCTTCAAAATCCCTTGAAAAAAAATAAATTATGGCATTTGGTTCAACTTTTAATTCAACATTTGGCTAAATGGTGGCTTTGGCAATTATAAATAGCTTCTCACCAGTTCTGGCTTTCAACATTTACGGGTTGCCGTTTTCTAGAGTTAAATGATTCTCTTTTTTCCAAACTTGCACTAATTTTTAATGTGACTGTTTATCATCTCTTTGCGAGGGTGACCGGCAAGGCTAGATATGGCCGACACAGAGTCGAGAGAGGTCGGGGAGGTCACATGACCCAGGCAATCATTGCCTAAGGCAATAGGGTTCCTGCTACCTAGGTAGTGGTTGCCTAGGTTTTGCAACCTTTGGTGGCCCTTGTTTGGGGTTACACAATCCTCATGAAACCTAGGTGATGGTCGCTGGATTCGGCGATCTAGGCGATGGTTGCCTGGATCTCATGACCTCAGGCAACCTTTGCTTGGGGTTGCGTGATCTTCATCTATGGTTGCTCGAGGTCATGTGACTTCAGGTGGTGGTTGCTTGGGTTGTGCACGGGTGACCTCAAGTGGCCATCACCTAGATTGTGCAACCCTGCTAGAGGTAGAATGAACTTAAACGACAACCGCTGGCGCTAGATTTGGTTCCTAGCGGCCTGAGCCTTTTGCTGGCTCCAACAAAAGATTTGAGTATTTTGTAATAAAAAAGAAAACACACACACACAAAATGCAGCCAAAGCCTTTTGTACTTTTTTTTTTTCCAAATACTACTTGACCCAAAGTTGCTTTATAAAAGAGTTTTTACCAAAGTAATTTGCCTTTCCCCAAAGAGTTTTAAGCTTTCAACATTAGCATTTTCCCAAAGCTCATTCCAAAAGTCGAACCAAACACAAGTAGTATGCTTTGCAGTTCAAGAGTATTTGCTCGTTTCGTTATTAGGAGATTGCCCAATTAGTCCTAAATCTATTGTACAGATGTTAATTTAGTGACAAATGTTTCAATTTCACTAATTTAATCCTAAACATTTACACGAAATTTCAATATTATCCTTTATGATTAATTTTCACCGAAAATTGCTAACAAGATAGTCTATTTGTTATTAGCCATCATACACAACATGCCCACGCTTCAGTAATTTTTTACTTTTATCTTGGCTATCAAATATAGTTAGAGTTCGAGAAACCAATTGTCGCTTCTTAATCATCCTCATAAAAAATGTGCAAAAAACCATAAAATTGACTTAGATATGCCATTTTTCGACTGGAAAAAAAATTTAGACGTGCAATTTATAGAGAGGGAAAGTAATCGGAGAGAAATGAAAGGATGATAAGTGATTTGGAAAGATGAGAGTGGAGAAGTGGCTAATTACCACCAATCTCTATATACATCAATATTTTTGTGGATAAATTTTATTGCACAAACTTCAATTAAATCCTAAGCTAAAATATTCTATTTGGAAAGAAGAGAGAAGTAATTGGAGAAGGGGCTAGTTATCAACAAAACTGACATCAATCTTTTAACTACGACGGTGTGTAAATGTACAATTAAATTCTAAAATCTTCTATTTGTAATAGGGTCTTTTTAACTTGGATGGTGGGGGTAAAATAGTCCTTTCATCGTTATCGTTAGCACACTTGCGTTGATGTGACTGGCGGCATGACTTTTCAATTGATTATTAATATAAAAGGGTGAAAACGGTCGTCCATGAAAATACCATTGAAAGATAATCCTACTTAAAAAATAAAAAAAAAATTGGCTGGTCAACTTGGGCAATAAAAAATTAGCGGTGCTGACAAAAGACAAACTGCGGGAACAATTGCCATGAAAAAGTTAGGGGGTTTGTTTGGTAACCATCTAAACGGTGCCGATTTCGATTTTTTGTTCCCAGAGAATCGGTTTGGGACGAGAATCGCGTTTGGTAAAATTTTTGTTAACCAAAATTGTTCTAGGAACAGATTGGGAAGAGAATCAAGAAAAAAAAAAGTTGATTCTTGTTCGGAAACAAAATTGAGAATCAAAACTCTTCTTCTTCTCTTTTCTTCTTCTTCATTGACCGCCATCCTGCGATCGCCGCCGTCCGCCGTCGCTAGTCGCGAGGCTCTCGTCGGCCCGAAAAAAATAAAAAAAAAATAATAAAAATAAAAAATAAAAAATAAAAGGATAAAAAAGAAAAAAGAAAAAAAAAAGAAGAAGAAGAAGAATAAGAGAAGAAGAGAAAAAGAATAAAAAGAAAAAAGAAGAAGAGGAGAAAAAAAAAAAATAATAATAAATAAAAGAAAAGAAAAAAAGGAAAAAATAAAAATAAAATAATAAAATAAAAATAAAAATAAAAATAAAAAGGAAAAATAAAATAATAAGAAAAATAAAAATAAAAAAATAAAAAAAATAAAAGAAAAAAAGAAAAGAAAAAGAGGAAAAAAGAAAATAAAGAAAATAAAAAAAGGAAAAAAAGGAAAAATTATTTAAAAATTAAAATAAATTGATTTGGAACGTAATCAATCGAACACGCGTCTTACTCAAACGCAATGATTATTCCAGAATCGAAATTTTGTACGGTTATCAAACACGTTCTTTTATTCGAATCGGTTAAAAAGAATAAAAAATAATAGTAGCACAAGTCCAATTGTTCACCACGCCTATTTTCACGTTTAAAATTTAAGAGGATATTCGATAAAAACAGATAAGCTTATCATAATTATGTTAATTTAAAAATTTTGGTGATACGAAAGTAATTCGAGGCAAATTTATTTGGACCTACCAGTTTAAGATTATCAATGGTATTGTCCCTACAATAAATGTGGAGAAAGAGCGTAATAATTTCAATTAATATTGCAGTAAGTTTGAATTTAAAAAATAATATTGGACTAATTTACGAAGTGATTTATTTATGATATGTCAAAAATTTTATTGAGTGCCCCGCTTATTTTAACTGCTATTATTACATAATTTGTTAAATGATATTAAATTTCCAACGGATGTGAATATTTTGAAGGAATTTTCTTTTCCTTTTCTTATCATTGCACAAGGGCCACCATTTTATAAGGATATACTTTGCGTGTATTGGATGCAAAAATATGGACCATCTCAATTTAGTAAGTGGTGATTTCCTTGTGAGATTCCATATGGACCTAGTGCCACGTTATCAACACTAGCTAATCGCATAAGATTCTGAATTTGATCAGAGGCTAAATGGGTATAGGTTCATTTATCGTCCTATCTATTCTCCTCGATCAACATGGATCGATTGGTCGGCTTCTCCAAATAATAAGAATTCGGTTCATCTCACAATCGAATAGTTGTACAGTGATAACATCTTCTTTCACTCATCATTTCAATTATAAGGGATCAACAATTCCAGATTCTGTCTAAGTTTTCACCTAAAAACTGCAACCTATCAATCATAACATTTTTCTTAATTTTTGAAATTTGGAACCTACCTCATCACATATTCAAGATTGGTTCTAGGATTTATCTAGGTTTCACTTATACTTTTATTTGAATGATTACAATAAATTATCACCTCTAAGGACAACCATTTGCTACAATTCATTGATCATAGCTTACATCTTAACACTAAAAAATTATGAAATATTAATAAAGTAAAAGTCTCAATCATGTATATCGCCATAAATGAAAGCTTGGATTAGTGGTTTCATATTTCACACTCATTATTGGACATCATAAAATGTTGTAGAATTGCGTGAAGTCACAAAATAAGAAAAACACAAAAACTCGTTCTAAATTCTAGGTTCTAGACGTTTGGTACCTAGAACCTATTTGTCAAAATATGTTCACCAACTCAATTATTGGACGTCATGGAATGTTATAGGATTACGCGAAGACATAAACAAAGAAAAACACAAAAGGTGTGTTTGTTTTGCAAAAAAACAATTTCCGGAAAAACGTTTTCCTCATTTTCCAGTGTTTGGTTCATTTAGGAAAATGAGTCAATGTAAAATGTTTTCCTTCAACAGAAAATGTTTTCCTTCCAAAGCTTAAATTCAGGAAAATGATTTCCCCTTGAAAGAACCGGAAAACGTTTTCCAAAATATTTTAAGATCCTTGCTTAATGAAAAATTATCATTAAAAAGAATTTTTAATTAAAATTTTGAATTTGTTATTATTATATCTTTTCTTTTCTTTCTTCTTTCTTTTTTTATTTTATTTTATTTTTTCTTGTTTTCTCTTTTCTTTCTTT
This sequence comes from Eucalyptus tenuipes, assembly GCA_014182365.1. Lineage (NCBI taxonomy): Eukaryota > Viridiplantae > Streptophyta > Magnoliopsida > Myrtales > Myrtaceae > Eucalyptus > Eucalyptus tenuipes. The sequence continues at coordinate 2,779,970 of CM024547.1, read as the reverse complement.
GCCTGTGAACGTAAACCCTAACTCCTCCTCCCTTCTCTCCTTCTCCTCTCCTTCCCCCTCCCTTTCATCACTGTCACCTCATCCAACCTTAGCCCTCTTGTGCTCCCGTTGGCTTCGCTCCCTCTTCTTCCTCTTCGTCGGCGTCTTCTACACCTTCAATCATTTTTCAAATGCAATCCAAATATCAGAAAATATTTTCAGTCACGTATCACCAAACAAAGGAAAACTAACCGTTTTCCTGGAAAATGGTTTCCGGAAAACATTTTCCAAAAACGTTACGTTTTTCGTGAAACAAACACACCCAAAGATTTGTTCCAAGTTTCAAGTTTTGGGTGTTTAGAACTTGAAATCTACCAATCGGAATAGGTTTCCCATTTCAACTAATATAGTTCTCAAGTTCCATGTTCTATCTTGAACCTATGTTTATCCCTACCAATTACCTAGTTCTTTTCTTTGCGCCTCACTATTGAAGAAATTCGACCCAACACGAAGGTGCTATTAGGGGTGTGCAACCGGACCGGGTATACCCGAGAACCGAACCGGTCCACCCGGAAAATAGGGTCGGAATTGGTTCCCATTAAAACCGATTCGGGAACCGGTTTAAACTAGTCCGGGAACCGGGTCCGAGTGATTACCCACCTAGGAACCGGTTTGGGAACCGGTTTTATAAGTAGAGGTCAAAAACTCTAATTTTTTCCTGATTTCTATTCTTACTTCCGCAATCACACGCCGTTTTCCTCTTGACTCTCTCAAACACGCATGGCACTCCTACTTCGTCGTTCCTCTTCCTCACTTGCTTCCCTCCCTCATCGGCTCCCTCTTGCACTGTCCGATGGATGGATGGTGTTTGTCGCCGCTAAATTCTTGTGTACCACGTGGATTGGCTCGCCTAATTTCTCTTTTGTAGGAGGAGTTATGTTTGCATAAATGAGTAGTTTCATGCAGTCATTGTGGGAATAAGATTAATATTAGACACATGTTTGTTATTAATTCTTTGCCTTATGATTTTATTTATTATAATTAGCCTTATGGATTATTCATTTTCGTTTAGTTAAAAAGTTCATGTATTTATTTATTACAAGTGCTTAATGTTTCAATACAAATTAGGAGAACTATGTTATTTTTTTACATATTAATATAAAATTCGAAATCATATAGGATATCGGGAGATTACAAAACAGATTCTAGTGGAAACAGGGTTGATCCTGGAACCGGACCGAAATAACAGGGTGAGTTTGGTAAATGGTCCAATACAAACAGTGTCGAGTACATGGTCCAAAAAATGGGAACCGGTTATAATAGGGTTGGGTACAGAATCCAGATCTAGACCCTATCCATCCTGGACCCGATCACCCCTAGGTGCTATAACCTGAGAACGATCGCCGCCCCACCTTCACGAGATTGCAGTACTCCTCGACATCCCTTGAGTAGTACAAGTACCGCATCCACCAACGAAGCCACGAAAAAAGCCATTGATTTTCTAATTCCCTATTTGTCATATGCCACATACCTTGGCTCATCATAACCTAAGTGCTAGGTACATGCCTTCCCCTATGATGAAGATTGCGTGCGAGGACTCGCGAATTAACAAAACGGACGGTCAACAGAACTCAGGCTCGGAAGGCTTGGAATAACTAAAGAGTGGCCACTAATATTTGCAATGTTTGAAAATGAAATTAGCATGTGATCAATGGACTGACTGGCCCTATTGGCCGACAACAAGGACATCATCCTTTTGATTATTTGGTAGTTGATTCTCCCCCGGATGACTACCCAATTTAGCCACTTCGAATAACAATGTGGTTCACGTGAACATAGATGCTCTTCAGTGATCGACGGCTCCGCATGGTGTAACTGACAATGTAGTGGTTCTCCTTGAGTCTTATCATATTAGGAAAGGTATTTATTCATTTGATAATGGCGGTTGGGTGGTCGAACCTTTATAAAGCGCTCTGGCTTATCCCTTTCGGGCACGGCGATCCCCTGTTCCGTCACGGCCGAATAAAAGAATATTGTGTAAAGAGTTAATGGAAAGAATGGCTCTTAATGGAAGTTGTCTTGTCGGGTCTGGAATGCGTTGCCACGACTCTTGAGGCACTATATGATGTTGGGGGTTGACCAACTCTATGGACCTCAACATCTGCTTAAATTTGTTTCAGTTTGTTCTTCTCATTGCATGATTATTAAGATGAAGCGCTCAAACACAACATATTAAAGAGTAAATGCGAGCAAGAGAAATCAAGACACGAGATTTTTCCTGATCCACCCTTAAACAACCACTATAATTAGCATATTTTACCTCTTTGTTACAATAGATCGGACTCCCGTGTCTTCTTGTTGATAGAGAATATGAATCATATCTGAATAAGCACTTCAAGAATTTGAATGGGAGTAGGATAACGGGATCCAGGCCCAAGGGAGTCCAAGACTTGCCATGGGCCACACATTGCTCAGAGGAACTTTTCATGTCCTCGAGGCTCAATTAGGCACTGTAGATTCGAATATTGATCAAAGAAAATTTACTAGTCACATGAGTGAGTTAAGATTGCTCATGGTAAGCCTATAACATGTCCACAAGTAGAATTGATTGGTGATCGGGCGGGACCTAAAAATAATTGCCCAGACCTGCCCATGATTCAAAAAAGTCGAATCTCCATTGTATGGATTTGATCAGGCCTTGGTGAGCCAGCATGAGCGGACTGAGCCAAGAACGGAACAGTCTGTCCGTGCCCTATTATTTTGCCCTTTGAGCCGACCGTGCCCATCTGGGCGGCCTCCCGATTACCAGAGATATTTGTAATGTCCCTAACTCACACTAGAAAGTGGGTAGGAAGATTAATGAAGTTCTGATTCGCATATCAAACCTGTACTTACCTGACTTCTACCGTCACTTGAAGAAGCGAGCTGCGTCGCACTTTGCTTTTGGGAGGCTGACCTGTTTCCACACGGAAGAGCCTCCTTGCTTGACTCTTGTTTCTTTGACTTTGAGCAACACTTAGGGTCACTATCATTAGACAACCTTTGAGTTAGCTGAAGATTCTCCAAAAGAATAGAAACAGAAAAGGTAGGCCAACCTAACTCTTGTATGAGTTCGGTAAAAGCAATCACCATATCATTACTTAACTGGAGATATTATTAAATAAAATAAAATAGAGTACTAAACCTATTTTATTTGTGCTAATTTAATCATAAATATTTCAATTTGACTAGTTTTGTCCTAAAATTCTTGACAACTTACCAATTTAATTAGTTCTAAACTCTTTGACGATTTGTTAGTTCTTCCATAAATCGTTAAGTCCTTGTCTATTGCCACACTAAATCACTGGAGAGGTCATAACCCAAGGCAGATTTACCTTGACAAGAGTGTGCTCAGAAAGGGAAGAGCGACGCCCTCAGCGAGCCTGAAGAGCGCGCAAATGGCCAAAAGGGCGACCGTCAAGTGGTTGGCGGCCCAAGGGGTGAGAAGAGTGGCCAGCGACCATAGCACCATGCCTCACGCCCCACACTATCACCCTCTTCCCGCTGTACTTGTCAACCAGCACTCCTCCGGTCACCAACGGGAACACGTACCCCATAGGAAAGACAACTGCGTTACATGAAGCGCAAACACATACCTTGTCAGCAAAGAAAGTGATAAAAATCTTATAATTTCTACTGTATTAATCATTGATTCCTACATAATCATTTTAATTGGTTTTTCTATGAGAAATCTTATAATTTCTACTGTTTGGTGTGAAGCATTTAATATATTCTAATTGGTTCATAACTTATTGGTATAATTATTTGATTGAAGATGAGTTTAATTGGATATGTTGATAGACTTGGCCCAAGCTCCCTCTTGGCGATCTCCCCAAGTAAAGTTATCAAGACTCTTTAACTGATCTTTGTGGTGACTATTGCCAGCATGATATTTCGAGTGTTCCTGGTCCCGCGGGCAACTGGTATTAAATAAAAATTCAAGCACACAATTGTGCATTTTCTAAGTTCTTAGGTTATACCTGATGTCAACTGGATACATTCAAAAGCTAGTCGTTGGATCCTTTAAGGTTATGATTCAATAATCTTGGATAAAGTAGACGAGGAATCCCGAATAGATAATCATTCCCATGTTTGATCATGGTGATTGGGTGCTTTTGCTGTAAGTGATGTCCATGTGTTTACAAATTGAAAGGGAAAAGGCATGAATTCTGTTTGAGCTTTTTGTGGGTCTTTTCGGGCTTCATTATTTGTGGCGTTGATGGATCGTTTGCAGATGCTCCGCCTGCCTTTGCTCGGTGGTCCTGGACCAGCCTTCTTTGTGACTTTTACTTCGGCTCACGAGCTGCAGCTTTTGCATAATTTAAGCCCTCGATCAGAGAGATACAGAGCTGGCCGAGGTGTGGATTCAAAGGGGCCAACCCATTTCTTGGTTTTCACTTTTAGCACGAGACTCTGCTGTTCTGAAACTTGAGAGATCGTTGTTCGTGTGTACATACCATTCAACCATGCTCAGTCAGCGGGTTAGAGCCTTGGAGGGGCCGGGCTGGGCCTTAAAATCCTTGTTCGAGCTTGGGCGGTACCAAGCTCATAAGGGAAACTGAGCAAGCAACTCCATGGTCCAAGCAGGATAAGAATATAGGTTATGTTTGGTCTCCAAATTTCTAATCGGGATAAGACTAGATAAGATATGATATAAAATTCTGTGATTTTTTATATCCAGTCCATTATTTAGTGAATCGCAGTATTAAAATCGGATATATTCATATCATATCATGTATATTTTTTTGATATAAACGGTATATCATTGTAAATGAACCTAAATGTTCATAGATGGAGATGATGAAAATTTCTCGTAACATTATTTCTTAATTTATTTTTATTTTTTTTTCCTTCTTTATTATTTCTTTTTTCCTCTTATATCATTCTTTAATAAAATTTTATCAAATAGTAAACTATACTAACATACCTAAAATACAAAAATACCTAAAATATATAATAAATATAAATATTTAATTTATAGATTAAATGTTTATTATGAGATAGAAATAAACTTGAATATATAAATTAAAATAAGATTAATTAAAAATAAATTTTAATTTTAATTTTTTAATTTCTTAAATTAGAATTCAAATATTATTTATATTTAAATATAATTTCAATTTTGTTAATTTAATAAGTTTGTTATTTGAGAAAAATAACTTTCCTATAATGAACATTAGAAATCATATCCACCTTTATCTTACCTCCCCCATGGGATAATTTTATCATGTCCATATCCCCCTTATATCCGACTTTATCCTGTCTTGAGTGAGCACCAAACGTAGGATAAGATAAATCATATCCTATCCCAAATTTTATCCCAATTGCCAAATGCAGCTATATTGTTTATCTCAGGTTATTCGTCTTGAGAAAATACGTGGTGTTTGTTGTACCCTCACTATCCGACCACCATTCGAGCATTCGTGGATGAACACATCCAAAACGCGCAAAACTCGAGTCCAACAGAAGATTCAAGTTTTATTTTCCCAAGAACCTAAACATTCTCTAAAGAAATTGCTCAAGGTGGTCCAATCAAAAGCAATAGAGAACAAATGGGTCGCGATAACTTAGTACATTGGCAACTTCTTGGACGAGCGATGGTCCCTTGTCCTTGTCTCGATCCAAAGGGCTGGAGATATCTTTAAAGGGACATGGTGAACACGGACCACGAAATTTTAGTGAATGGAATCGCCACTCCATCGAATTAACTGAGTAGATCCGGTGGGATTTCAATAAGGACAGTATAATTAATGAGCAGATCTTACAAATTGTTCGATATTTTTGTGGGCGAGCTCTTAAAAGATGTCATAGGATAGCGGAAGGGGAAGGAAAATGTCTCCATCCCATGACTAATTCCACGCACTTCTGGTGGGGAATGGTGCTTCGCTGGTCAGATTGCATTCGTTGTCGGCGACCACGAGGGACGAGACCGAATCAAGAAAACCGAATGCGTCGACACTTGGGTTGGAAACTGATATTTATGATCCTGTGATGAAAAGAGCATTGCTCCAGGAAGATTTTTTAGCAAGTTTTCTTTCTCCGGAAGTCCCGAAAGAATTTATTAGCTCAGCCAATTGGAGCTTCGGGCATGATTTTCAGTTAGGAAAGTAGAGTTCGTTTGTTAAAATATCATCGATTGCGTGCTCTGATTAAAGCCACATGTGTAGGCAAAAGACTTGAAATTAACCAATGGATATTTAAGTGTTTGTGTTAGGAATAGATTTGGAACGAAAATTCGTATGGTAAAACTTTTATTTGCAAGTAAATTTTTATTCGAAATAGATTTAGAAGAGAATCGAAGTAAAAAAAATTGATTCTTAATTTCCGGGAATAATTTTAGAATCAAGCCAACCCATTTTTTCCCCTTTTACTTCTTTTTCTTGTTCTTCTTCCCTCTCCTCTTCTTCAACCGTTGTGACCGTCCACCGCTGCCGGTTGCCGGCAACCAATCCGGTGAGGTTCGGCGAGCTCGTCGGAGGCTCGCCCAACCAATGCTCGGCCGAGCTTCGCCCAACTGCTGGCGAGGCTTGGCCGATGAGGCGTGGCCTCGCACGAGGGGGTTGGCGATGCTCGGCGAGGTCGGCTGGCCCTTGTCTGGCCGGTCATCGATCGTCCCAAGGTCGGCGACCGGCAACCCTTGAAGAAGAAGAGGAGAAAGGAAAGAAAAAAAGAAAGAAGTAATAAAATTATTTAAAAATTAAAAAAAAAGATTTGAAATAGAAATTTTGAGAATAGTGTGAAACACAATTCTATTCCAAGAATTGAAATTTAAGATAATTATTAAACGGCTTAAAATATTTAGAAATTATTTTGAGAACATAATAAAAAAGAATAATTTCCGATTAAAAATTATTCTCGAAAATAAAAGCATTATTAAACACATTCTAAATAGTCAGAAATATGTGTTTGTGTCCATAATTACTGATAGAGAGAAATTCAAATGAGCAAAACACATGCACATCAATTAGGCCAATCTAGTGGACGACATGTGTCCACCTCCTGAAATTCTGTTAGTAGCAAACAAAAGCGTTATCAAACACATTCTAAATAGTCAGAAATATGCATTTGTGTCCATAATTACCAATAGAGAGAAATTGAAATGAGCAAAACACACGCACATCAATTAGGCCAATCTAGAGGACGGCATGTGTCCACCTCCTGAAATTCTGTTAGTAGCACGAAATCCACACAAACCTAATACTTATGGACCGTAAATCATGCGAGTTTGAGCAGGTCTCGATGAGTGCTCCCATATTCAACCCGAGTTTTGCGTTGAGTGCGCTGAGTCCGTCTCGATTTCATGCTAATCAAGTCATGTAAAAAACAATGGACGTCATATGATACTAAAGGGGCTAGTCAAAATGTGCTCGGCGTACACGCTTTGGATACGGAGGAAACTAAGAGAGCGTAGTTTGAAAATTAGGCCCTTGGTTAGTTCTCGTTCAACAAAGTGGACACGTTCAATGGATTAGCCGCTGCATGTTGACCGTATTAATAGATCACGTCTACCAAATAATAATAAAGAAAAAGTCAACAAAAGCACACTTTTCCAAAACGAATTGCGAATAATAATCTTACCACTGCCTTTTTGAAGAGAGACTTAAATAGTATTGTGTACCAGTTTGCACTTATCTCGCGTTGTAAGCAGAAATTGCCCAATCAATCTTAAATCAATCATAGAAATGTGAATTCAATTATAAATTTTTCAGTTTTATCAATTTAATCTTACACCTCTATAGAAAATTCCATTGTTGCCCTCTACGATCAATTTTCATAAAAAAATTATTGACGCTGTGGTCCACTCATCGTTAGCCGTCAAGTGTGATATATCACCGCCTTAGTGATTTCCAAAGAAAAGTGACTATAAAGATTATACAGAATTTTGCGCAAAGATTAAGTATGGGATTGGCAAAATTTAAAAGAAAATTAGGATTGGAGTGACTTTTGTCAAATAAGGTTAAGATAGATTGGACAATTTCCTCCACTGATATCGATCAAGGGAAAATTATCATTCAAAAGTAAATCGATCACATATCTAGCACTTCAATTACAAATTCATTGATCCCTTTAAACTTTAGTTCTTTCCAAATTCAAATTTAAAATCTCCCTTAATCCTTTTCCGATGAGCTAAATTTTTCTTATGTTATTTTATAAGCTCAAGTTCATTTTTTTAGATTGACCAAATCGTCAAATGTCCAATTTTTCAACGCTCTTACGTGTCTCTTGCTGACCCAAAAAGGCCATACTCGTGTTCTTTTGTTTTTTTCCTTATATTTGTTTTCCTAACACAAAGTTGTGTGAACTTTTTGAAAGTACGAGCGCAAGGAAGTGCGGTCAGAAAAACTACCTAAGATTCCTCAAGCAAGCGACAAGAACACTAGCGATTCAATTCCGGTTTCTTATCTTTTAAGACATGGTTGACATGAAATGTGGGCAGGTCAGGGTGCACAACATTTAAATAAAAGACTAAACTTTTGGGACGTACCAAATATTTCAGTGGAGGTTTGCTTGGAAAGTAGGCAAAATGTCACGGGATCAAATGTTAACCAGTTTTAAAGTTTCCTTTGACCTAAAAATAAATAATCGCGAATTTTGTCCTCACTCCATTTTCTATTGCAAATCGGATCATAAAGATCCCCTCCAAAGGAGAATTTCATGAACTTATAAAAGTATAAAAAAAAAAAAAACATGTAATTATCAATTGGTCCAAATTGGACCCATGTTGGAGTCAAGCCCATTGAATAAATTGCGCAGACACGGTTAAGGACCATATAATAAAGAAATCCTTTAATGATTGGTCCCAAAATGTCTTATTGTATCATTTACATATCGTGGTATGTTAGGTAAATTCTGACACTATTGAGATCATAACATTTTCTTGATGTCTTCTTATACAATTCACAGAAAGAATGCTTTTCGCATGATACCTTTTCTTGAGATTTGAATGACTCCACGGACGGAAGAGTATAATAAAAACAAAAGCGACAACAATTTAGAGTTTGGTAGGAATTGTGCCGCAATTGTTTCGCATAAGAGTCGTATTTCTTTCGATGTTAGTTAAAAGCTTAAAATTACTATAAAAATCAAATGAAACTTTTGCATGCTATTTCATTTTTTTAATCAATTTAATTTTTTTTTAAGAATCTTGCTTCACACTCGACCGTGTACTCTAGTGCAAACTAGAATATATGTTATTTCAAGTAAAACGTGCTGCAATGAATGCTCTGTCAGACGTCATCTCGAAATCAAATAAAAATTTGTTGCACAAGTTCATGATATAAATAACGACTGGGAATAAGCCATGGACCACTGGCACTATAAGCAATGTTTTGGAATTTTTTCTTTTTTTAAATGGGAAAATACTAAGTATATGTCAGCTTATCAAGTGATGCGATATATTATAACTAAACATTACATATGACTTACGAAGGGATGCCGGCTGGCCCGAGACAACCTCCCCGAGCCGACATCTCCCTTCAGCCCCATCCACGGCCGGCTCAAAACAACGAACTAATGAAATAAAGTAATTTTGTAGGCAAATGTGTTCTTAGGGCGCTAACTAAACATGAATTTTAAAGAGTTTCAATTTTTGTAGTTTAGATTATACGTCACAAAAGATTGAAATCAGAAGTTTTTTATTACGAAGAAACTTCAAACTAGTACAGTTGTAACTCTAAACTAGTTTTTTGAACATTAAAAATCCCAAACTAATACATTTGTAACAACTTGACCCTCCCGTTAATTATTAAATTTTATCATTAAATTGCCATAATGGATAGGATGTACTAATTTTAGATTTTATCCTCCACTTGTTACACATGGTATCAATTTATGATTTTTCATGTTATTAATTTAATTTAATGAAAATTAATAAAAAAGAAAAGTTGTTATAATGGTAATTTTATTAGAAATGTGCTAATTTTAGTATTTTTTTTTTGATGTTGTCCATTTTATTGAATGGTTAACTGGCGTAGATACTAGATGGTAATGTTTTAACCGAATCCTTGAAAAAAATGGACCAGATAAAAAAGTCAAGTCATACATTCACGGCCGGAGCCAAACATCGACAGCTACCTCCCTCTGCTGCAACTCTCTCTCTTTCTCTCTCTCTCTCGATTCGGCTTTTTTGACCAATTAATGGCGCCGGCTCTGGACCTCCCCCTACCTCCCCATCGTCCCCGTTAAAGCCTCCTCCCTCTCTCTCCCATCTTCATCCCCAGATCGCCACCTGTTCGGCAATCCAAGCTTCGTCCATGGAGTTTCTGCAACTGTAAAACCAGTCGAAAATCGTCATCGTCATTGTCATCGACCCATCACTCCCCCAGCCATGATGGGCTCCGGCAACGGGCTCGCCCTCCTCCTCGCCGCCGCCGCCGTCCCCGCCCTCTTCCTCCTCCGCCTCCTCTGCAGGACCTCGCTCCTGCACAAACTGGCGGCGCTCCTCCGATCGGTGGAGGACCGGTGCCACGCGTACCAGCACTACCGGATCCCCCAGTACAACGAGCACCTCCAGGAGAACCAGCTCTACCGCAAGGTCTCCACTTACCTCAGCTCCCTCGCCTCCCTCGACGGCTCCGACTTCACCAACCTCTTCTCCGGCGCCCGCCCCAACGACGTCGTCCTCCGCCTCGACCCCGACCGGCCCGTCGCCGACCGGTTCCTCAGCGCCCCGCTCTCCTGGGCCAACGAGGCCGGCAGGCCCGAGCGGCGGGCCTTCGTGCTGAAGATCAGGAAGCGGGACCGGCGCCGCGTCCTCCAGCCTTACCTGCAGCACATCTTCCAGGTCTCCGACGAGATCGAGCAGAAGAAGAACGAGGTGCGGCTGTTCATGAACCTCGACGGGGGCGAGCGGCCGGGGGAGGGCGGCCCGCGGTGGCTGTCGGTGCCGTTCACCCACCCGGCGACGATCGACACCGTCGTGATGGATCCGGAGCTGAAGGGCAAGGTGAAGTCGGACCTCGAGAGCTTCCTCAAGTCGAAGCAGTACTACCACCGCCTCGGCCGCGTCTGGAAGCGGAGCTACCTCCTGCACGGCGCGTCCGGCACCGGGAAGTCGAGCTTCGCGGCGGCGGTGGCGAAGTTCCTCGAGTACGACATCTACGACGTCGACCTCTCCCGGGTCGCCGACGACTCCGACCTCAAGGCCCTCCTCCTCCAGACGACGCCCCGGTCGGTGATCGTCGTCGAGGACCTCGACCGCTTCCTGGAGAAGAAATCGACGGCCGTGAGCCTTTCCGGCGTGCTGAGCTTCATGGACGGGATCGTGTCCTGCTGCGGCGAGGAGCGGGTGATGGTCTTCACGATGAACGACAAGGATCGGATCGATCAGGCGGTGACGAGGCCCGGTCGCATAGACGTCCACGTGCACTTCCCCTTATGCGATTTCTCCGCCTTCAAGGGCCTGGCGAGCTGTTACTTGGGACTCAAGGAGCACAAGCTGTTCCCGCAGGTGGAGGAGATCTTCCAGGCCGGGGCGAGGCTGAGCCCGGCCCACATCGGAGAGATCATGATCGCGAACCGGTCCTCCCCGACCCGGGCCCTGAAGACTGTGATCGGCGCCCTGCAGAGCAGCAGCGAAGGGCGGGAGGTCCCGAGCAAAAACGGGGCTACATTGACCGGTAGCCGGTCCGGGCGGGGCGGGAACGAGGCTGCCGAGCCTGCCTCGGTCTTTTGTAGGGAGAGCGTCCACACGGTTAGGGAGTTTGGGAAGCTGTACGGGCTTTTGAAGATGGGCAGCCGGAGGAGAGACAATTCCATGGACTTGAGTTCGGGCGAGAAGGAGGGGTCGAAGCATGAAGCCCAGAGCTGAGGCCATTCGGAATTGGTCATTCGACTCAAAATGGGTTAACCTCAAGATCTAACATCGATGTATAATTAGGAAATTTAATGCTTATTTCTTATTTTTGGCCAGAGGAATCATAAGTGAAAAATTGCTTGATCTTTGTATAGTGCGTCCATAGCAATGAACACCGTTTGTTTTCTTCTTCGGCGCTGGGAAGTGAGCTGAGCTCGGAAACGTTTTGCTTGATGCGGGCAAACTGTCAGATTCCTTTTCTTGTACACGGAGGCTTTGAAACGATCGATGATGATGCCTTTGACAATTCTCGCATTCATGTCTGACTTTTCTCATTGCCTTCTTCTGGTAAACCATAATGGAGGAGAATTTATGGGAGGCGTTCGCTTTTGTCAATGCGACAACCTTTACGAAAATCGTGTTTGACGGTCCCGGCCTCGGATCCCGTGGACAGCTCGTTCCCCAATGATGTTCTCAGATTGGAGCCTACCGTCATCAATTCGGAACCCAAATCCTTGTCAAATGACATGTCATGTCAGCTCGTAATAAGAATAGTGATGGGGGCACATTCCATCAACTGAGACAGAGTATCTTAGAGAGCTAAACATCGAGGATACCTTTCTTTTAAAAATAGTGGATGGTGTGATACCGTAAGAGTTAGAAAAATAGCACGTTGGGATTGATTGCATCATAGGCATGTCATCCACCGGCCCCTCTAATCACATTGACCCCAAAAAAACACTTTTGGACGAGTTTGGATGAGATTATTTAGATACGAAGTCCAGTCAAATTAGGCTTATATTAGCACACGAATTTTTTCCTGGCAAAAGTTGTACCGGTCCGCCACTGATCACCTCTAATTCAAAGTTCCTTTTACTTTGCAATTAGTCATGTAACTGTGAATTATAGTTAAGTTAGGGCGTTTGGTTTCTTTTGGGGAATGCATTTGCCAAAATGCAAATACCTTTGGGTAAATGGGGTTTTCCAGAAATGCAAATATCGTTTGGTAAAATTTGCATTGAGATACAACTTTGGCCAAAATACCGTTTGGTAAAATTTGCATTTGTAAATGACTTTTATTAAATTAAAAAAACAAAAAAAACATTTCTAATTTTTTTTTTTGAAATCTAGCCACCGAACCGGATGGATTTCTGGGCCAGGACCGCCGGATTGGGCGGCGGACCAGCCGGATCTGGCGGCCGGACGGTCGCGGGGGTCGTGCGACCCGGCGACGGTCGCCTAAGGTCGCACGACCCGGCGACGGCCGGATCTCGGGCGGCCATGCGGTCGCGCCGAGGTCGCGCGACCCGGCGACGGCCGGATCCAGTGGCTGACAGGACGGTCGCCGGGGTCGCGCGACTTCGAGGAGACGGCCGCCCGGGTCGCGCGACCCCGTGACGACCGCCTTGCTGGTCGGCTGGGTCGCTCGACCCAGCAACGGCCGCCCGGGGTCACGCGACCCCGGGCGACGGTCGCCGGGGTCGCGCGACCCCGGGCGGCACGACCCCGGCGACGGTCGCCGGGTCGCGCAATCCGCGGCGTCGCCGAGGTCCGGCGACGGTCGCGAGGTCGGGCGACCCTCGGGCGGCGGTCGCCGGAGCCTCGGCGGTGCGCACGTCCCCTGGCCGGCCGTCGTCGGCCTCCGGTCAGCTTGGTGGCGGTGGTGTGCGGTGGTTTTTGAGAAGATGAACAGTAGCGGGATTTGCATTCGGAGACGCAACTTCCCAAAGCACCTTCGGGACTGCTTTGCGCTGGGAAGGCCATGGCCCACTTGGAAAACGCACCGCATCTTCGCCAAAGTCGCCAAAAAGTCGAACCAAACGCGTTTGCGTTTGGGCGGTGACTTTTAGAGTCAGCGTTGCCCCATGAAAAGCCGAACCAAACGCCTGGGTCTCAATCGAGTGATCAAAACGACTCCACTCGTATCCCACCCAAACCACAAAACGGCCCGCTCGCACGGTGCCTAAAATGGGCCGACGGCCCATAGAGCCACGTGCGGGCCGCGGGCGAGCGCACCTGCCGCGACTCCCCCTTCCCCAGAGCCAGAGGCCAGCGAAGCGAATTTTCGTCTCGGTCCTGCCTCCCCCTTCCTCGTTTCCATCTGTACGAGGCCCTGCGCAGTAGATCGACGATCCGGCTTGCTTCGCTTCGATTTCGCTCCGCAAAAACCTCGCGAAGAATCTCCAAAGCGAATCCGCGAATTCGCTCCCCCGCTTCCGCTCGAGGTACGCCAATCTAGCGATCGTTGACGTGAATTTTTTTAGCGCCGATTGAGGAATCGTCTCACACGGGAATTCTTCCGTGCCGTAGCCATCGAGCTTGACTCGCGGGCGTCGCGTGCCGTGTTGTCTGGGGGGCGTTTCGGCGACGGACGGGGTGAGGTGCGTGCTGGGGGCTGCTTCGCGGCCTGATTTCCGCTCTCCAGGTATTTGCTTAATTGTCTTCAAGCCTGCCAGATGCGATTTTTTTTTTTTTTTTACCCCTTCAGTCGCGGGATTGGATTTGCGTCCTCCGGTCGATTAATTTCCTTCGATTTCTCGTTCGGTATCATTCGATTAGCTACCCTGTGTCTGTGTAATGGAGAATGCGAAAGGCTGTGTGGTTATTGACTGCAAGTTAGGAGTTTGCTAATGTGTCCTTACATTGCACGCCGCGCCTGGCAATCGTTTCTAGTGTGATTTCGAGTATTGTGTGCGGGTCGTACTCGGCATGATTTTTGTCGAGCGGTTGATTGTCTCTGTCTCCTTTTTTCTTCTCATTTGTGCATTCTTCCCTTAGTCTGTTCTTGCAACTGAATTATGTTTGCCACTTTTTATTTTCTGTCCAGATTTGAGGCACCGCTTGTTTGTGGAGTAACATCGCGACAATATGGTTAGCAATCAGCGGAACCTTTGATTTCGAGAATTGTTCTGATTTGTTTTCTGACAGAATGCGGAATGTGATGTTGTGCATGTTCATGATGGTTATCCTTTTTCTTTCTTCAGAATTATCTTCTTGGAGCATTTAAACCATCATGCAACATTTTTATCACATTTGCCGATGGGAAAAACCGTAAGCAGGTAATCCAAGTCTGCTACTGTTCGACTGATTATTACTGGGGAGTGGAACGATTGTCCTTGCTTGATGAAAATGGTTATCAAAATAATTTCCAAATTTTGAGATCTTTATCCTTTGTGGGGGTTGTTCTCTGAATACATAGATCCATGCACACTGATATTAGTTGCTCTAGTCTGGGAAAAACCATTCAACATAAAGCATACTGCGCGTGTAGCATAAGCAGCAGAACAGAAGTCTGTCTTTGGAAGTATTGTGTAAATGGTAATTATGCATCTTATCACTGGTATTGTGCCCAAAAGTCTTCGAATTTGGTTCCAAGGCCTCAAGCTTGCAGCACTGTTAGACTCTACTAGTCACAGGCACCTTTTCATTTTCTGTTATCTCAAGTCTAGATTAGTTATCAGCTATCTTTTCATCATCATTGTCTTCATCATAATTGCATCACAGTTGATGCGAAAGGGTTATATTATGCAATATATCTATAGTTCTTGCATCCTCATAGGTTCCTCTGAAGAAGGAAAATGGCCAAACTGTCATGGTCCCACTATTCCAAAGCCAGGAAAATATATCTGGCAAGGTATTCTTTTATTTTTGTACTCAGTGCCAAGTATTGCAACACTCACTATTTTGTGAAAAAATAGCTTCATGTAAATATGGTTTCGATTGGTTTTGTCATCCAGGTATCAATAGAACCAATTCAAGGGAAAAAGGTTGAACACAATGGTGTAAAAGTTGAACTCCTGGGTCAGATAGGTTAGTGCCAGCTACAATGTGATGTTAGAATTATGCTCTGGTGCTTTGAGAAGTCTCTTCTCGGACTTTCATGCCCCTCATTTGGTGATCAAAGAGTGCATTCTCCATTGCGAGCAAATAGCTGAATCTGACTATGCTATTGCTAATTTATTCTTCTGCTCAAGCAACTGCATGTCTTTGGGTTTTCATTATAATACATTCAAAAATGTTATCTACTAGTAGCAGTAGCTATTGGCTCTGTTGTTTTTTGTGGATGGTGTTACTGTTTGAATTTTGAGTGGGTGAATCGTCTTCTGCTCAAGTGGAAGTTGTCTTCTTAAATCAGCTGTAATTACAATTTGAGTGGCCTGCTCTAGTTTCTAAAGATAGTTCTGATGTATTTTCTTAGAGAGAATTTCGTTCTGTGTTGGAGGTCAATTGCTCTCCAGGATAACGTCAATGAATGCGTGACTCCATAGTTCTTTTTCCTTTTTGAGACTATAAAGGATTGTATAATTGCACTTATCTTGTACTTTCGATCGAGTTGGTTGGGGAGTTGTCTTGTGAATTGCTGTGGTCCATATTTGCAAAAATTTGACAAATTTTTGTGTTGATCCATAGTGATTGTTGCTTTTACTGTATTGAGAAGATTCTTAAGAAGAATATGATTTTAAGGTTGTTTTGTATCAAGATGAATGCCATAAATTCAATCCAATGCTTTGATGAAACATTGTAATGGTCATAGGCAAACATCTTTTTAGTTGATGCTAGTGCTGAAAGTTTTTTTTTTTTTTTTTTCTTCTGGCTTTATTAATGGCAAGCTTTTCTGAATGGAAAAGAGAAAATGCCTACTCTAAAAATTGTATTTTTGGTTGTGCATATTGACTTCCTTTTATCTTCATTCTTCTTTTTTTATGATTATTTGTTGTAGTCAGTTTAACATATGCATTTTTGGCCAGTGTATTTAAATGATTTATCTTGTTTTACTTTTCAGAGATGTATTTTGACAGAGGGAACTTCTATGATTTCACTTCTCTTGGTGAGTTTCACTTTAGGCCTGTCTGATGCAACATGATAACTACTTTGTTGTTTTATGGGTTATGATCCATTTGTTAGCATCAAATGATGCTTATTTGTGTTCTTTCATTTGCAGTTCGTGAGTTGGATGTCCCTGGTGAATTATATGAAAGGAAAACATACTCGTTTGAATTTTCTACGGTTGAAATGCCTTATGAGACATATAATGGAGTTCATGTGAGGCTTAGGTAAGTGCTTTGTCGAATTCTGCGCAGAGAAATATGGTTTACATGGAGGAATTCCGAACAACTTCCTTACATGATCTCACACTATCTTTTGTTTGGCAACTTGACATGTTCTATATTTCTGGTGCCCTTTTTAGTGCTTTCAGCTCTATGCATGCGCACACAGTTTGTCCATATATCAAAGCATCTCTGTATGTACTCATGATGTGCTTTTGCTTTTGCTTCATGCTGATAATGATGAGCTGTCACTAAGATCAAGTCCATAGCGATCTCAAACTGCTTCATAGGTTCCCTTTTTTAAATTCTGTTTCTGACAAGGCCATATTTTGGTCAGTCAATTTATATGAATGTGTGCCGTGATTGACTTAATGCCTCAACTTTACTTCTGTCTGTTTTTGTTGTCCAATCCACTTTTTCTAAGTGAAAGGAGTCTTTGATCTGTGTGTAAAAGTTGTTTTAGTTTTCTTGTCCACTCTTTTCAGGTATGTCCTGAAAGTAACAATCAACCGTGGTTATGCTGGAAGCATTGTAGAATACCAGGATTTTGTGGTAAACTTATTTTTTTCTCTGCCATTAATAGTCGATTACTATACACATTTACAGCTACCATCAATTATGGCATCTCAAATTTTTTGTTTTATGGTTGTCTTATTTCATCAGGTTCGAAATTATACTCCGCCACCATCAATAAACAATAGTATCAAGGTGGGAGCAATGCTCTGTTTAAGAGTGGTTTTCAACACGCCTTCAATTTTGTCATAGCTTTTTCTATATATGGGGATATGATAGAAGCATAGGAAAATTGTTCCATAGTTTGAGAGCTCCCTTATCTCACTTTTATTTGACATCACATGCATAGTCTCTTCATTGCTATAATTGTTTCTCAAAATTCTCAATTTTCATTGCAATTTTTGTGTCATGCAGATGGAAGTGGGAATTGAAGATTGCCTACACATTGAGTTTGAGTATAATAAAAGCAAGTGAGTTCCTTTCTTTTTTCTTTCTTCCTTTAAGATCTTACTGGACCTCATTTGCTTTGTGGTAATCTGAGATGCAAAACATTCTTTTTAATATAGGAGAGTGCATTGACGCAATCTGTTTTTTTGTGAGACTAATTATCTCGACCACCTGTCCATCATCACATTTTTACTATGTAGACATCGCTGATTCTTGGTCTAGACAAGGATTGTTTTCTCATTTTGAATAGGAACTTTTTCATTGCCTGTGCAATTTGCATGTGTTGCAGGTATCATCTGAAAGATGTCATTATTGGAAAAATATATTTTCTTCTCGTGAGGATCAAGATAAAAAACATGGATCTTGAAATCAGGCGTCGAGAATCAACGGGCTCTGGGCAAAATACCCATGTCGAGACAGAAACCCTCGCTAAATTTGAACTTATGGATGGTGCTCCCGTCAGAGGTATAGCTACCAAACCTTGAGGTTTTGTATTTCACTACCAAACATCTATGCTCTTACGTCATGTTGTATGAAATGTTGTCATTTTTAAGGAAGTTGTCTTTTTTGTCTTGTCTTTGGATGCTATAGACCTGTTGCTTATGATGAGCACTTGATGCAATGGCTCATAAGCATGTATTTGCTTGTACAGGTGAATCTATACCCATTAGATTGTTTCTTAGTCCTTATGAATTGACGCCAACCTACCGGAATGTCAACAACAAGTTTAGCGTGAAGTACTACTTGAACCTTGTTCTTGTTGACGAAGAAGATCGACGGTATTTTAAGCAGCAGGAAATTACAATATTTAGGTTACAAGAGACATCGTCATGATCCAAGAAAATCAGCACAGAATTGGTCTATTGAAAGCGGAAATTGACTGCCTTGTGACATCTTGTAAGGCCTTTGAAGTTTAGGATTCAATAGTGGGACAGACAACTTTTGGCTTGTAAAGGGTAACTGCTGATTGTTATACCAGCTCTATCACGGCTTTGTTTTTGGTGTTGTTGCTGCGGTTGCCTGCAGGGATTAAGAGAATGACTGGGTGGCTTTTATTATGGATGATCTACCAGTTAGTGTCGTAAATAAGATTCTGGTACAGCATGAGGTTCCTTGGTGCTTTCGCAGAAACCGCATATACTCCATGGCGTTTAGACTTTATTTGCAGAAAATATCACACTTAGTGCATTGACATGTGTTGATTGGTCATTATCTTTTTCTGGTCCTTGATGTACTCTGCAGTCTTCTTGTTTTAACATTGCTTCTTGCCCGTATATATTTTATATTACTGGATCATTATTTTTGCTTGGCTTTCGTTGGAGTTGATGGCTTGATACTGATGTCATGTTCTTCTTCGCTAATGAAATTTATTGTAGATATGAACTACTGGAGAATGGCGGATATATTTACCAATTAGACTCTGGAATTTAAATGTCCGGCAATTTTGGACAGACGCAAATCTGCAAATGTTACGGATTCACCATGCCTAGTCTATAGTGCCTTAAACTTTAGCGTCTTTTATACCTCTTTTTTCCGATAATGATTTTGATCCTTTTGAGCTGATGAAGGGTCTCTAGTCTCTTAATTCCTCTTTGGCCATAGAGCGGATGAAACTTTTTCTTTTTGCCGAAGATAAATTGGAGATGCTCTGAGCTGCGTGGTAATAAACGAGGAAATTTTGGCCATTTCTCACACGAAAGGAAATTTCGTAATCGATGCATTTTTCAACTCCTGCTTCATTCATTTTGCCACACGTATAGAATGGATTCAAAGAAGTGCGAATTCTTCTACTTCGATGCATTTGGGGACAGATCGGAAGAAAAAATCGATGTTCTGATTGGAGATGCATTCTTGTAGTCTAACTCCTGCAAGATATCAATGATCAAACTGTCTGGTTTACACGTTTATCAAAGTACTCATCGTCCGACTGGCGACAGGCGACATTGACCGCCATATCCCATGTGATTTTCCTAAATGAGAAAGATCAAAAAAGCGACGATATGATGCTCGAGTTTTCACTCTTCAGAAGCTGCCGGCAGTCCCTCCTTGAACCATGTATACAAGCCCCCTTCTAAATGGTAGACATTGGTGTAGCCGTTGAGCACCAGCAGGTATGCAGCAATAAGTGATCTGCAGGAAAGAGCCTGATGAGTAACTATCGAACGATCTCCAAATTAGAGGATTAAATCATGATTACCTTGATTGTTGTCCTTCGGGAAGATTTTGAGATGGCTTCATCGTGCCGCCGGCTGAGCAAGCCACGATTATCTTGGCATCTTTACCGAGTTTGGATTCCACAGCTGTGGCAAACAGGAGGTTAAGAAGATCAGTCTCACATCTTTCACAACACGGGGAATACCGTCGAAAGCAAGATCGCACGACAAGGCTATACTTGTTATAAAGTCCGGGTTCTCCTCCGTGCCCGCGAAGATGCCGAAAAAGGCGAATGCAGCTCGCCTCGCGATGTCCCATGCCGTCCATTCCTTGATGAGCCTATATATTTGCACGTTTATTGCCCCCGGCGGATGAGCCTACCGTATAAAAACGAGCACACAATTTCCTCAATTCAGCATGTCCAATTGATCCAATTCGTGGTTGTGCGGAAATTCAAGACGATAGATAGCAAATCGACTAGCTAACCTCCTTGTATTCTGCTTCAGGTCGTACATCAAGAATTACGAACTTATTTTCCTGCTGAAGGCGCAGTGCTTCCTTCACATCCACGCTCCTCACCTGGAAACAAGATATCCAGCTTAATTCAAAAGCTAATTCAAGTTCCTGATCAAGGATCACTGAGCAAATCCATCCCTTTTCAATAATTAGTAAGTTAAGCCCTTTGTCATGTTTTACTTCATTTGGCATCTCTCCCAACATTTATGGGCAACAGAAATGTCTCTCTCTGGCCGTAGGAGACAATTAGGATTGACAGCATGTCTATTTAAGTTCGTCTAAGTCATTTGGACGTTCAAACAGACATGAGAATTCCTGTCAGATGGAGTGTCCTGTCTGTCCCAGGGACAGACTGTTCTCCTTTTGCACACGTGAATGAGCATGTCTATATATGCGAGAGAGAGAGAGAGAGAGAGAGAGAGAGAGAGAGAGAGAGAGAGACCCTTTTCTGGAGCAGCAATTCCCTCTTCACCTTCCATTCTTCTTCAGCTAATTCCTCAAGACAAATTAGAGAAAAATCAGTTCGTGTTGGTGAAGTTAACTGGCTAGGAGTTCAAGATACTCCTGAGACATATTCACTTCTCACTTAATTCCGCGAATATGAACATTACCAATGAATTGGGAGGCCGGTATGAGTACCTGGTGACTTTGCAGGCTTTGTTGCTGCACTCATGACTTTCAGCCCGCCAGGAACGGATCGTGTCGACAAGCTCCTGTGCGAATGCCCGAACGATCCGAGCGCGGCGCGGCAGGGTGCATGGTCGTGAGCGGCCCTCGGAGTGAAAACGAGAGGCGAGGACTGGAAATTGGAGTGCAAAGAAGATGAAGATGCCGGATGGGGCGTGACCGAAGTTAGACCTGCCATTTTCTTCTTCCTTCTCTCTTATCCCCAGAGCTTCAATCAGCAAATGCGGCACTTGGAAATTGTTAGGTTAATCAAGACTGGTCTTTTGATAGTGTGACAAGGAAATTTGGCAACAAGACTTTGTATTTTCTTGGTGAGTTCTTTCGGTATGTTTTCTGGAGATATTTCTGCACACTTGAGGGTCTACGGACGATGGGGCCACTTGAATTGGAGATTGAGGATATTTATCTTGCTCAGAATCTGAACTTGTGGTGGACATCCTAAGTTGCCCATGTTGATGTGGCTTTGCTATTCTAGCCTCATCCATCTGATGCTTTCCTTTCTCCCGCGGGCCCTTCCATTGAAAATGACGGAGGCTCGAGAAGTAATAACACGAGGCGATACACGTCGAGATGCATTTGAATCGTGGAAAATAATAAATCTCGCGTGACTTCTACCGAATCCAACAATTTGAAGCAAGTTTGTCTTGAACTTTTAACTTCTGCCTTTTTGAGGCAATTGTCAGATTTATTTTTTTTATCAATCCTACTCTATTCCTATTTTAATTCTCATTCTTATACTTTTGTCTTGTCTCTATGTAAGGTGTGGAAGTCGAAACTAATACCTAAAACTAAATCGTCCTCACTTTAATCCCCCGAAAAAGTGCGAATTCGAATTTTCCACCTTCCTTTTTTTCTCGTGGGAAGAGTGGCCACTTACAATGGTCGGATTAACACAGCATGAAAATGGGCAACAAGAACAAGAAGGGAATAAATCATTTTTCGATGGCAAAAGCTGCCGTCTACTTTGTTACAATGGGCTAAATCTGAAGGTCAAAATCATAAAACTTCCCTTCCCGAGTCTTAGGAACTTGTGAAGAGCAGGGCCCTAATGCAAGATTGAATAAAGCATTATGCAAATTAAATAAGAAAATATCCAAGAGTCCCTATTTTTAACTTAATTGTTAATCTTTCCTCGTTATTTATGTAGGGGTAATTTAAGAAAAAGCGAGAAGAGAGATAAAAAAAAATGCCTTAATTTAAAGATAAATCAAGAGAGAAAATTATCTAAGAAGTCCTAAACTTATTGTATGGTGATCGATTCAATCTTAAACCTTTCGATTGTGTTAATTTAGTCCCAGAATTTTTGACAATTTGTCATATTTAGTCCTAAACTTTTCGATTGTGTTGATTTAATCTTAGACATTTTGATGTAGTCCTTTTGGCCGATTATCCTAATATGTAGGATTGAATTGGTAAATTTTCAAAAAGCTTTGGGACTAAATTGGCAAAAGATTCATGACTAAATTGACAAATCATCAAAAGGTTGAAGACTGAATTGGCCGTTTTACAATAAATTTAGGACTTTTTGGACAATATCCCTAAATCGAGATTAACTCTAAAAATAGGATGTGGCATCCCGCATGCAATGCATGTGTTTGTTATGTCTGGAGAGAAGGGAGAGAAGACGTAATATTTGGGGGGTTGGAGGAGGCCTTTCGAGTGCCTACGTCTTACTTGTCCCAAGCCCAAAATTAATAAAAGTACTAGCCATCATCTATCGATTAACCTCTCGCAATATCTCACGTAATAATAACTTAATTTCATGAAAGAATACACAGATTCTTCCTCTCATGGCAAGAATCTCTTGGCTTCAAAACACTTGAAAGGCACCAATTGGATGCAATTAATTCTACTGTTAAGAAATTACAATTTAAGAACGATGATGGAGAGGGACGGACGGATAGGTTGGATTGAAGGTTTTGGTCAGTTTTCAATTATAACCCAATTTTTTGGGCCTTAAAATTAATTTTTGCCTCCATCGAATTTTCCTTATAAAAAAAAATGGTAACTCATTATTGCAAGTAATTTGCCCTCCACAAATTGATGGATGGGGTATTGAAAAAGCTTTGAAAATTCTGGCAGGTATTGCGAGTAGAAGAAATTTTATCCAAGGGTAAAATCGCATAAGGGACCGGAAAGAAAGCGAAACAAACTCATGTTCTAACTTGAGGTGCACAAAAAAGAACTAGGTTTGAGGCTGAGGATAGACTCATACAGGTCGAGATTGTTCAATTCGGAACGGTTCAAGACAAATTTAGTAGGCATGTACTTGGTACATTTAATCATTTTTCTCGATCGAGTGAGCAAGATGAGGAGAGGTCAGAAGAAAATATAAAATCTTGTCGGCAAATTTATTTCGATAACTGTATACCTGTTAAAATGGGCCATAGACCTATTTCTTATTTCATATTTAATGGGTTGAGTTGTTATGTGGATTAGTTATATTCAGTGAATGTGTCATGAAAGGGTTTCGAATGGTAAAACCTAAAATATTATATATGCTAAATGAGTTTATAGTTTATTTAAATCCAACTCACTTTTATGACTCTCTTTCGCACTTGCTCACCGCGTCTCTCTTCTCAATTTTCCATGTCAGCACTTGCCGGCGTTCACATAAGACATTTTTGGGTAAAATTGGTTGGAATGACTAAATTTGAAAATCTTTAAACGGTTTACAACTGAATTGACCAAATTAAAATATTTGTGATTGAATTGGTATGATTGCAATTGATTTATGACTTTTTTTTTTTTTTTTCCGTAATTTCTCCTCTTTTTCATGAATAGACGTGGCCATTGAATTCAACAAGGCTCATTTTTCCAAAAGTTCTGTCTCTAAAAAGCTCTATGTCGATTGTGCCAATTTACGTCCTAATCCTCAATTCCACGTCAGGCTGGCGAGATCACATCCTCAGCTTACCATATTGATCATGCCAATTTACGTCATAATTCTTGATTCCACGTAAGGCTGGCGAGATCAGATCCTTAGCTTGCCATATCGATTGTGCCAATTTGCACCCTAATCCTCGATTCCACTTAAGGCTGACGAGATCACATCGTCAGCCATTTTTTTTTTCTTCTGTTTTCTTTTTTGTGGGTGAAATATGACACTTTGTAATCCACCAAAGTCAACTCGACAAGGATTCCAGGGCAAGGGGGATGAAAACTCAGCTCTGAAAAAAAAAAAAAAAAAAAGTGGACAGATATGATTGCAATAGAGCTATCGTGTATTATTTAAAAATGGTGTAAAAGCAATAAACTCATGTTTTAACTTGAGGTGCCCACATTCTATATGTGCACAAAAAAGAACTAGGTTTGAGACCAAAGAGAGGCTCGAACACATCGAGACTATTCAATTTGAAGCGGTTCAAGACGAATCTAGTAGGCACACAATTGGTATATCTAATAATTTTTCGTGATCGAGAGAGCAAGATTAGGAGAGGTGAGAAGAAAATATGAAATCCTGTCAACAAAATTATTTCAATATCTGTAGACCTGTAAAAATTGGCCATAGACCTATTTCTTATCTCATATTTAATGGGTCGAGTTGTTATGTGGATTAATTATTTTTGTGAATAGGTCATAAAAGCATTTGAATGTTAAAACCTTAAATATTATGTATGCTAAAGAGTTCATGGCTTATTAAGACTTAATTCTTTTCTATGACTCTCTCTCACGCTCGCTCACCTCATGCTCTCATCTCAGTTATGTCAACGCCTGACAACGTCAACATCAACGTCAGTGATTTCTAGCCAAAATTAATGACTATATTTGAAAATCATCAAAAGGTTTATAACTGAATTTGCCAAATTAAAATGTTTGCAATTGAATTAGTACATTGCAATTGATTTAGGACTTCTTCTTCTTTTTTTTTTTTTTTGGTCATATCTCTTCCGATATATGAACAATGAGCCTCATTTTTCCCAAAAGTGTCGTTTCTAAGAAGCTCCATATCGATTGTGCCAATTTACCTCCTAATCCTCAATTCCATATAGGGCTGACGACTTCACATCATCAGCTTGCTTTTTTTTGGATGAACTATGACACCTTGTAATCCACTAAAGTCAACTCGAGATGGATTCCAGCGTAAGGAAGATGAAAAGTCAGCTTAAAAAAAAAAAGGTTGACAGACGTGATTGCAATTGGGCTATCGATCATGCCGTGCATTTCATTTAAGAAATGGTATAAACAAATTGCGAGTAATTACGCATTTTATTAGGGTCACGACGCCCCTGACATCTGGTTGACTTCTTTTGTGGGAATATTCACAAATTGTTATAGTTTCTTTTCAAGCATGAAGGATATTTTTTTTCTTTTACAATATATAACCATTTCCATTGTAATTTTGGACCAACAAGGATTAATAAGCATCTGAAAGCACGTAATCATATAGATATCATAGCACCGCACGTAACCATATACGTAGCATAGCACCACACGTAATCATATACGTATCGTAGCAATAAGTCATGGTGACTTGAGCAATATATATGAACACGCCCGTTTCATTTTACGAAAGAATTAATATAACAAAGGTCATAGATCTCGCGTCCACATGATGTCACTGAACTCCCTGCTTATCATACAAAAAACATGAAAAATATATGATCGGTTCCATCTGTAATGTCAGGTCGTCCAGGTCGTCTTCGCAATTGATGTGGCTTATGCGTAAAGTTCGTCAAAACAGAATCCTTCCATCAAAATTAAGCATCGGGTGCATTTTAGTATCTTACAATATACACAGTTTCTCTCTCTTGGATAACAAAACCCTAACGTGCCAATTGCTGCATTTCTGCGGTGGATCTCTGCGTAAACTTTTTCGTTGTTTGTCAAGACCCTTCTTTGTCTGGCTTGCTCAAGATCGTACCATCATCTACATTTTTAAGGGAAGATCGGTGTTCAAATCTGGAAGTATGTTCATCGGACCTAGTTTTTGGACTCATTTCATGAAGTCTGGAGGGATGAGAGAGAGAGAGAGGCATGGTTATGGACATCACGTCTTTTAGGTTTTTGATTAAAATAAGATGAGAACCCTAACATGGGGAAGTACGGGAAATTCAATAAAAAAATATGATAAATTTAATAAATATTTATGAAATATTTTAGTAATTTCTCCTCCATTTCATAAATAGACATGGTCATCGAATTCAACAAGCCTCATTTTTGTCAAAGTGGTGTTTCTAAAAAATTCTATGTCAATTGTGTCAATTTACGTCATAACTCTTGATTGCATGTAAGGCCGGCCAGAGCACATCGTGGGCCTGTTTTTTTGTTGTGTTTTCTCTTTTGTGGATGAAATGTGACGCTGTAATCCACTAAAGTCAACTCGAGAAGGATTCCAGCGCAAGGGGATGAAAGGTCAGCTCTAGAAAAAAGAAAAGAAAAAGTGGACAGATATAGCCATCGATCATGTCGTGTATTCATTTTAAAATGGTGTAAACAAATCATGGTGATTTGAGCAATAAACTCATGTTTTAACTTGAGGTGCCCACATGCTCCATGTGCACTAAAAGAGCTAGGTTTGAGGCCGAGGAGACACTTGAACGGATCAAGAGTGGTTAATTCGAAATGGTTCAATACGAATCTAGTAGGCATGCACTTGGTACATCTAATAATTTTTCGTGATCGAGTGAGCAAGACGAGAAGAGGCCAAAAGAAAATATGAAACATAGCCAACAAAATTACTTCGATATCTATAGACCTATCAAAATGGGGTCGTGTACCTATTTCTTAACCCCATATTTGATAAGCCACATTGTTATGTGGATTAATTTTATTCAGTAAATGGATCATAAAAGGGTGTCGAATAGTAAAACCTGAAATATTTTGTTTTTTAAATGAGTTCACAGCTTATTTAAACTCAACTCCCTTCTATGATTATCTCTCATGCTCGCTCACCTCATACTCTTATCTTAGTTTGGATATGAATTTTCCTAAATTATATAAACTATGAAAGTATTTTCGTAATATTGGTTGAATATAGATCACTAGATTTGTATTGTGGGTCAATTTGGATTGCATCAGATCATTTTTGCCTCGACCCGGTGCGCACCCATTTGATAGGCTTAGAATATTTCTCACTTATATATTTTTAATATTAAAAAAATCAACAATTTGCAAAAGTCACATGTCCCAATGGGAGAGGTGGACTTTTGATGGAGCATTGGAAACCAAGTTTTACTCGAGGGCACGTTGAATTCTAGCTCCTATTTGAGTGTCATTCGACTTATACAAAATCGATTGTGCTAAGCTTGCTTCTTCTTCTTCTTTTTCTTCTTATATATATATATATATATATATATATATATATATATATATGAAATATGACACTTTGTAATGCACTAAAGTCAACTCGAGATGGATTCCAGCGCAAGGAAGGTGAAGAGTCAGCTCTGAAAAAAAAATGGACAGACATGATTGCAATGGAGCCATCGATCCTGCCGTGCATTTCATTTAAGAAATGGTATAAACAAATTGCGACGTAATTACACATCTTTATTAGGGTCCCGACGCCCCTGACATCATGTTGACTTCTTTTGTGGGAATATTCACAAGTTGTTATAGTTTCTTTTCAAGCGTGGAGGATATTTCTTCTATTACAATTTATAACCATTTCCTTTGTTATTTTAGATCAACAGGGATTTTTAAGAAGCTTCTTAAAGCACGTAATCATGCACGTATCATAGCACCACACGTAATCATATATGTATCTAGCAAAAAGTCATGGTGATTTCAGCAATACATATGAGCACTTCCGTTTCATTTCAATCTTTCTATACGCTTTTACGAAAGAATTATTAGAACGACGGTCATATATGTCATGTATCACTAAACTCACTGCTTATCATATGAAAAACATGAAAAATGTATGATCGGTTCCATTTGTAATGCTAGGTCGTCTTCGCAATTGATGTGGCTTGTGTATAAAGTTCTTCACACAGACTATTCGTCAAAATGGAACCCTTCCATCAAAATTGAGTATTGGGTGCATCTTACAATATACATGGTTTCTCTCTCTTGTATGACAAAGCCCTAACGGGCCAATTGCTGCATTTTGCGGTGGATCTCTATGTGAAATTTTTCGTTGTTTGTTGAGACCCTTCTTTGTCTGGCTTTCTCAAGATTGTATCATTGTCTACATTTTTAAGGGAAGGTTGGCATTCAAATCTGAAGTATGTTCGTCGGACTTGGTTTTTGGACTCATTTCATGAAGTCGAGAGAGAGAGAGGGGCATGGTTATTGACATCCCGTCTTTTAGGGTTTTGATTAAGATAAGATGAGAACCCTAAAAAGTGGAAGGACGGGAAATTAAATGAAAACATGACAAATTTAATCAATATTTATGAAATATTCTGGTAATTTCTCTTCCATTTCACAAATAGACATGGCCATCGAATTCAACAAGCCTCTTTTTTCCAAAAAAGATGTTTCTAAAAACTCAACATCAATTGTGCCAATCTATGTCCTAATTCTCGATTCCATATAAGGTTGGCAAGATCACATTGTTAACTTTTTTTTTTTTTCCTTTTTGGTGGATGAAGTATGACACGTTATAATCCACTAAAGTCAACTCGAAAAGGATTCCTGCACAAGGGGGATGAAACGTCAGCTCTAGAAAAAAAATAAAATGGACAAATATCATTGCAATAGAGCTATCGATCATGTCATATATTCATTTTAAAATGGAGTAAACAAATCACGGTGATTTAAGCAATAAACTCATGTTTATACTTGAGGTGCCCACATTCTTCATGTGCACAAAAAATAACTAAGTTCGAGGCCGAGGAGACACTTGCACAGGTTGAGATTGTTTAATTCGGAATGGTTCAATACGAATCTAGTAGGCCCACACTCGGTACATCTAATAATTTTTTGTGATCGAGAGAGCAAGACAAGGAGAGGTCAAAAGAAAATCTGAAACATTGTTTACTTTGTTATTTGTAGACCTATCAAAATGGGGCTATAGATCTATTTCTTAATTCATATTCAATGGGCTGAGTTGTTATGTGAATTAGTTTTATTTAGTAAATGGGTCACAAAATGGTTTTGAATAATAAAGCTGGAAATATTTCGTTTTTTAAATAAGTTCACAGCCTATTTAGACCAAACTCCCTTCTATGATTATCCTCACCTCGCTCACCTTGTGCTCTTATCTCAATTTCAGTGTGAATTTTCCTAAATTAGATAAACTATGGAAGTGTTTTAGCAATATAGGTTAGATATGGATAATTAAATTTACATTATATGGAAATTGATCAAAATATGTTAGATGAGTCAATTTGGATTGGATCAGATCATTTTCGCTGCGACTTGACACGCCCATTTGATAGATCCACAATATCTTCACCTATATATTCTTAATATTAAAAAAATCGGCAATTTGCAAAAGTCACGTGTCCCAACGGGAAAGGTGGACTTTTGATGGAGCATTGGAAACCAAGTTTTATATGAGGGCACGCTGAATTCCCCTTCTTTGAGTGTCATTCGACTTATGCGCAACTCGGTGCAAAAATATCATGAGAATAGATTCCCCGATCTAATTTCTTCTTCAGATAAAAATTTAATTTGTACACTGATAATTTGGAAAAATAAAATAAAATTCAAAAGACAATGTCGGAGCGAAGATGTGTGCTGAACAATGATCCTCTGTTTCAAGGGAAATTATTTAAAAAAACTCTATACCTATTGCACTAGTTCTAATTCAGTCTTAAAATTTCAAATTTGACTAATTCAATCATAAATCTTTCGATAATTTATCAATGTAATTATTTTAGTCAATTTTGAAAGGAAATCGTGAACATGAATACCGACTTTCCGACATAAGTTGCTTGCATTGGCATGGACAATTTTTATAATAATTTTAGAACTTTTTGCATGTTTTTAATTTTTTAATTTTTAATTTTTTTCTAAGCCCGGCCAACCCTCGTTTGTGACTAGCAAGGATCGGGCAACAACCCTCGCTAGACTTTGTAGGAAAAAAAGAAGGAAAAATAAAACAGAAAAAAAAACTCGGGAATTTTTTTAAAATCTATGAAAAATTTCCGTGTCAACACCAGCCGTCCTACGTGTTGCTGTCGACATCTATATCAGCAATTTTCAACCACGAATGATCAAAATGACTATATTTGCAAATCATTAAAAGGTTTATCATTGAATCGACCAAATTTAAAAAGTTTGCGATATACTACAAACTTTTTTTTGTGAGTAATTTCTCTTCTGTTTCGTGAATAGACGTGGCCATCAAATTCAACCAGCCTCATTTTTTTCCAGAAGTGTTGTTTCTAAGAAGCTCCGCATCGTCCTAATATGCTGGATTCCGCGTAAGGCTGGCGAGATCACATCACCAGCTTGTTGTTTTTTTTTTTTTTTTCCAGATTAAATATGAAACTTTGTCATCCATCAAAGTCAACTTGAGAAGGATCCCAGCGTAAGGGGGATGAAAAGTCAGCTCTAGAAAAAAAAAAAAAAAAAAAAAGTGGACAGACATGATTGCAATAGAGCTATCGATCATGTCATATATTCATTTAAAAATGGCGTAAACAAATCATGGTGATTTGAGCAATAAACTCAGGTTTTAACTTGAGGTGCCCACATTCTATATGTGCACAAAAAAGAACTAGGTTTGAGGCTGAGGATCTCGAACGGATCGGGACTATTCAATTCGGAACGGTTCAAGACGAATCTAGTAGGTATGCACTTGGTACATCTAACAATTTTTCACAATCGAGAGAGAAAGACGAGGAGAGGCCCAAAGAAGATATGAAACTGTGTCAACAAAGTTACTTAGATATCTGTAAACCTATCAAAATGGGTCATAGACCTATTTCTTAGCCCATATTTGATGAGCCGAGTTGTTCTATGGTTTAATTATATTCAATAAATGAGCATAAAAAGATTTCGAATGGTAAAACGTAAAATATTACATGTGTTAAATGAGTTCACAATTTATTTAAACTCAACTCCCTTCTATGATTCTCTCTCACGCTCGCTTGCCCCACGTTGTGATCTCAGTTTGGGTATGAGTTTTCTTAAATTAGTTTAACTATGGAAGTGTTTTAGCAAGATGGGTTGAATATGGATCACTAGATATGTATTATATGAAAACTTGTCAAAATGTGTTAATTTGGTTAACGTCGATTTAATCATTTTCGCCTCGACTTGGTGCACTCATTTGATAGCTCTAGATTTGTGTCACCTATATATTCTTAATATTAAATAAATCGACAATCTGCAAAAGTCATGTGTCAAGGGCACATTGAATTCTAGCTCCTCTGTGAGTGTCATTTGATGCAAGTCGGTGCATGAATATCATGAGAGTAGATTA
Source organism: Eucalyptus tenuipes (assembly GCA_014182365.1). Taxonomy (NCBI): domain Eukaryota; kingdom Viridiplantae; phylum Streptophyta; class Magnoliopsida; order Myrtales; family Myrtaceae; genus Eucalyptus; species Eucalyptus tenuipes. The sequence goes on along the minus strand of CM024547.1, from coordinate 2,748,472 downwards.
CCCTATTTAATTTCTTCTTTAGCAAAAAAAATTGATTTGTACGCCGATAATTTGAGAAAAAAAAATATCGGAGCAAAAATATATTGCGCCGAACGATAATCCTTTGTTTCAGGGGAAATTATTTAAAAAATTTTAAATGTATTGTGCTAGTTCCATTTCAGTCTTAAAAATTCAAATAGTTTGATAGTGTGTCAATGTAGCCCTTCTGACAAACTTTGAAGCGAAATTACTAACGTGAACGCTAACTGTCCGACGTGACATTGCATGTACTGACATAAACAATTTTTATAATATTTTTTGAATTTTTTGTATTTTTGTATTATTTTTTTCTTCTAAGCCTGACCAAACCATCACTTGGGACTAGCGAGGGTCGGGCAGCAACCCTCACTAAACTTGGTAGGAAAAAAAAAAGGAATAAAAAAGAAAGAGAAAGAAAAAAGAAAATTTATAAAAAAAAAAAACCTCATAATTTTTTTAAAATATATAAAAAAATTTCTTGTCAACGCCAGTCATTTTACGTGTCATTGTTGGTGTCAGCGTCGGCAAATTCCTGTCAAAATTGATCGAAATGATTATATTGATAAATCATCAAAAGGTTTACCATTAAATTGGTCAAATTGAAAGATTTGTCATTAAATTGGCGCGACGATAATTGATTTAGGACTTTTTTTTTAGCAATTTCTCCTCTATTTCATAAATAGACATGGTGATCGAATTCGACGAGCATCATTTCTTCCAAAAATGACGTTTTTTAGAAATTTCCGCATCGATTGTGCCAATTTACGTCAAAATCCTCAGATCGATTCCACGTAAGGTTGGTGAGATCACATCGTTACCTTGGTTTTGTTCTTTTTGTTCTTTTTTTTTTTGGATAAAATATGACACTTTGTAATCCACCAAAGTCAATTCGAGAAGGATTCCAGCGCAAGTGGGATGGAAAGTCAGCTCTAGAAAAATGGGATCACGCCGTGCGTTTCATTTTAATAAATGGTATAAACAAATTGCGACGTAATTACTCGTCTTTATTAGGGTCACGACGCCCGACTTCTTGTTGACTTCTTTTGTGGGAATATTCATAAATTGTTTTAGTTTCTTTTCAAGCATGAAGGATGTTTTTTCTTTTACAATAGACAACCATTTCCTCTGTTATTTTGGACCGACAGGGAATTTTGAGAAGCGTCTGAAAGTTTGTAGTCATATACGTATCGTAGCAACATGTCATGATGATTTGAGCAATACATATGAGCACATCCGTTTCATTTCAATCATTCTACGCGCTTTTACGAAAGAACTAGTTATGTCAACATGACGTCATTGAACTCTCTACTTATCATACAAAAAATCATGAAAGATATACGATTGGTTGTGTCCATATTGCCAAGTTAGCTTCACAATTGATGTGGCTCATGCATGCTAGTTAAAACGATCGGGCGCATCTTACAATAGATATGATTTCTCTCTCTTGTATAATAAATAGCTAACGTGCCAATTGCTGCATTTCTGCGGTGGATCTCTACGTAAAATTTTTCGTTGTTTGTCGAGACCCTTCTGCCTAGCTCAAGATCGTAGGATTATCTCCATTTTTAAGTGAAGGTCGGTGTTCAAATCTGGAAGTATGTTTGTCGGACCTGGTTTTTGGACTCATTTCATGAAGTTGAGAGAGAGAGAGAGAGGGGCATGGTTATGGACATCACATCTTTTAGCTTTTAATTAAGATAAGATGAGAACTCTAAAACGTGGAAGGACAGGAAATTATATTTCTGAAATAATTTTCAGATTTGTACATGTGGTTGGAATGGATTCATGTGAAGTTGGTGGAAGTAAAATTTAATCAATTCAATTCTTATCACGATCAAATTAGGTAATGTGCCGACGAGGACATTGTGTCTTTTGTGCAAATTTGCCTTACAATACTATGATTGCGATCTTGTAATAGAAGTGAGGACCACCCCCCCCCTTCCCCCCACCAATTTTCAAAAGTTAAACATTGGGGGATGCTCCAACGTGAGTTTACCTAACTTGATTTGGCAGAATCAATCCGATGCGAGTAGCTGCGATATGACGTGACGAAACCCATTACGTAATAGAATAGTGAAATTGCAATTTTGCTAATTGATGCAATGGTAACTAATTCTACGTCAATTGATTGATCTAATACAAATTTACCGTCGCATAATCTTAATGAAGAGTTCACAGCCATAAATATACTGATAACTACTCTTAAGTCTTAAGAGTTGGTCAATCCAAGCAAGCAGGGATTACTATAATCAACCAAAAAGAAATTCTCTGGTGCGACTACGAAAACTTCAAATGCGATGGATTCAATTATATACAGCAAAATCATATGAATTCCTCATGTTCTGGAGGTGCGTGCACGTATGCGTAGATATAGAGGGAGTGGATTAATTGTCTAAGGACTATATCAACAAAATGCACACAACCATCAGCTGATACAAACATCGAATTTAAATAAGGACATTACCATTTTTTGAATTGGGCAAAGCACGCGTGCGGGTAGGGGACGGCCATAATTGATTAGAGGAAGTTCTCTTTCAATTGGGAATGAAATAAAATACGATCCATTACAAAATTATGGATCGATAATAGAAGTAACTATCAAAGAATATATTATAATGTGGCGGCCGCGAGCTCAACCTTCCCCACAAAGGGCAAGGATATCCAGCCAGAAAAGAACTTTTACAGCGTCTTTGATGCTTTTGTTTACGGCATTTCCTTTGGTAATTAGGAACACAACATATGGAAGTTCGACACGTGCAATGAAATGAGGTGGGCAGATTTCTTGACACGATCTCCTCAGGATCTGCAGACCCTCGTTAGGATTCGTCGATTAAAGGATGCTGTTCCGACCCACGGAGCCAAAAAAGAATTTTAAGTTTTAGTCGGGATGAGGTAAGGCCCTCGAGTTGAACATTTCAACCGAGGAAACAAACAAATGGGTTGGTTCCATTGATCCTGCCCTTTTGATAAAAGAAGATTCTTGTTCATTTTGCCCATTTATAGGGTTTCCGGATTTTGCTCTTTATGGATTTTGAGATTCTTGTTCAACTTTGATTATGTTCTATATAGCACCTCTTGACAAGTCAAGAGGCCTCCTTTATGTTGTTCGAATAGATTTTATATAAACCAACCCTTGTATTTCTAGAGTTATATTTATCATTTTTGTGGACTGTATGTGTTTCGGTACTTGTATCCTTTCACATGGTATTTAATGGCATCACTTGTGTTTCTAGCATTGTCTGTATACTAAACTCAGGACGAGCTTTTTATTTTCTTTTCCTAAGGACAGCTTGAAAAGAAAATTCAATGTTCAAGTAGAGTGCTTCCTGGAGAGACAAATAAGATATCTCGACACAGTGGCATCTTGATACCCAGGAACAGGAAAAACAGTTTTCAGAATAAGAAAGAAAAAGTGGGCCAATCAAGATGCTCTGTCGTCACGGGTGGCAATATTGGGATGATGCCATGGAATAAAATTCGTGGGATGATGCCAAGCCGAAAACCCTAATGTTTATTCGATCATTATCTTAGCTGTTAATTAAGGTTATATTATTAATTTAAGGTGCTGGGTACAGACTTACCAGCTACTGTTTATTGCTGCCTGGATCTATATATATAAATACACATATACATGTACATATTTACTAAGACCATAGTTTTACGTGCAAACACGATGGTGACGAGAGGTATAAACTCCATTAGATGCGCCATCAAGGCAATAAATAATACTTTGAAGAAATTGATTAAATTACATAAAATTTAACAATCTATTAGACCAAATCTTCACATATATATCTTTGATTGATGTATCCAGAGTCCACCTATATATCTTTTGGAATGACAATAATTCATGAGTCATGGCACATAGTATGGGAAATTTGTTTGCAAAGTTCTAAACTTATTGCACGGTAGTCAATTCAATCATAAGTCTTTCAATTGTGTTAATTTAGTCTTAAACCTATTGTACAACGGTCAATTCAATCATAAGCCTTTCAATTGTGACAAATTAGTTATAAACCTTTTAATGATTTGTCAATTTAGTTATTTTGGCATGAAATTATTGATGTGGCGATCTAACCAACGTTGAATATTCAAGAAAATTATAAAAAAAAGTCAATTTTGCCAATCTGGTTCTAAACTTTTTTTGGACCTGGTGAGTCTTAAACATTTTTGCATTTATGCCAATTTAGTCCACCTAACCAAATTTTATTGGCCGACGCTGACATGGCACAACCAATGTTGTCGTGGCATGTCTAGCGCTAACGTAAACAAATTTTAATAATATTTTAATATTTTTTAAATTTTAGTTATTTTTTATTTTCTTTCTCTTCATTCTTCTTTCATCTTTTTCTTCTTCCTCTAGCTAGGACAACCAGCTAGAGACAAGCCCTCGCTAGATCCAGTGAGGGCGAGCCTCACCAGGGGTGGTGATTACTCCCAAAGGAAGAAGGAAGAGGAAAAAAATAAATAAACAAAATTTTTGAAAAATATTAAACTATTATTAAAATTTATCCATGTAGGCACCACTTGTGTCATGTCAACACCGATCATGTCACGTCAGTGCCGACCAACTAAATTTGGCCGGATAGACTAAATTAACACAAATGCAAAAGACTTATGACTCATTTAGCCAAAAAAAAAGTTTAAGATTAATATCTTGAAAAATCTCAAACTGATATATGTGTAACAAATTTATCTCAAACTATTTTTTTGACAATGAAAAATCCCAAACTTATGCGCCTGTGACAAATTCACCCCGATTGACCATAAAAAACCATAAACTTATATTTATAACAAAGTTACCCCAAACTAACTTATTCGACCGCCAAAAATCCCATAGTATATTTGTAACAAATATACCCCATGTTAAATTGGATTAATACAACAAAAAAATCACAAAAATCGTAAATTATGACAAATTGAGAGTAAAATCATAAATTAGTATACCAATTAACTGTCACATGTAATTTAACTTAATAATTTGACAATAAAATTTAAAGGAAACTAACATAGTGTAAATTTGTCACAAGTGTACCAGTTAGGGGTAAATTTGTCAAATGTGTACCATTTTAGGATTTTTTGAGGTCGAAAAATTAGTTTGGGATAAATTTGTCATAAGTGTACCAGTTTGGAATTTTTCAAGGTATTAATCCAAAAGTTTATGACCAAATTTACACAATTATAATAGGTTTCAGACTTTTTTGGTAATTCTCCATTGATTGTCCTATATGGAACAGTTGATACTAACATGAATAATTTTGTCAATTTTTTTTTAAAAGAAAAATTCTAAACTTTCTTCTCCTTTTTTTTTCCTTTTCTTTTTTCCCTTTATCCCTATGTCGATTGCCTTCGCCAGCCTAGGCACAGGTATCCCTCTCTAGAGGCTGGCGATGGTTAGGTGAGGGCAACCCTAAATTTGGGAGATTTGTCGGTGATCTTGTTGTCGAGATTTGGAGGGGAGTGTCATCCAAACCTCAATTGCGAGATCTGATGATGTTGCACTATCGAGGGAGGGAGGAACATATTGAATTTTGTAAAGAGTGACATAGCCAAGGGGAAAGGTGGAGCTGAACACGACAATGATAATATAATTTGGTGATGGTAGCGACGACCACTCCAGTGGAGGAGGTATGGTGATCTAAGTAGACTGATATTGACACTCAACACTCGATGTAACACGACATGACACGCCAACACTTCGTTTTTTTTTTTTAAAGAATTTCGACACGTTATATATAAAAATATATATATTTTTACATATGCATGATAAGTTATCATTTTTATGATTATTTTAATCAAATTAATTTGATTCAAATTCACAAATAAATAAATAAATAAATAAATAATAAAAGAGCCTATAATGAATTTACGCTAAAAACATTAATCCATCATTTATTAATGACATTCATTGTTTCAATTTAACTAAATTCCAATAATCCATAAAACTTAGAGAAAAAAAAACAAATAATCCACATTTTGGGACTCACATGTCAAAAGAGAAGAGAAAAAAATAAATTTGGAAGGTGAATTGTGCATAACGAGAAGTGAGTCAGAAGAAAGATAAGTTTTTCTTCTTTCCACTTTTATTATTTTTTTATATTTTATTTTTTTACATATTTACATGTTTTTGTCAAATACATTTGACCCATTATTTATTGATTTTTTTTTTTTTAATTGATCCCGTACATGTTAAATCACATGTCGGAATTTCCGAACTCACATGTCAGAATTTCAGCCTTGCATATCAAAGAATGTCGGAAAATTAACTAGGTGTTAGAAAATCCAACACCCGTTGACCAAGTATCGGAGAGTGCAGTTGACACAACGCAAAAGTTCTCAAAAAGTGTTGGTACTACTTAGATGGTGACTACTCAAAAACATAGGAAATGAGAGAGGGAGAGCAAGTTAGGTTTGGTCGAAAGGTGGATTGCTATGAGTCAATCTATTGACGAAGGACTCACACAAATAATACATAACTAGCCTCACGCAATTCACTCAAAACTTTAGTAAGGAACACTTTCCATCTGTGTTACCATAACTCAATGCAACATTCCGAAATAATATTGCCTAAAACCATCAAACTGAACAAAATAGAGGATGAACCATTTGGGAGATTTGAATTGGGGACATGTAATTACGTACCACTAGAGTGCATATCATCTTTTTTGTCAAATCTTGCTACTTATAATATATTATATTTAAATCTTGTTAAAATAATTCTATCGTATTTCCGTCTTTTCATTTATTGGAGCTAATATACTTTTTGCAACTTGGAAAAAAGAAAACTATAGAAATAACGTTCGGGAAAAAAAAAGTTGCCTAAAATCATATCAAAGATGAGCCTTTATGACTAGTATCATTGAAAAATTTCCAAAATAACACATATTATAAATATTGTTTAAATTGATAGTAGTTGCAACTTGTATAAGCAAAAGATACCTAGGTTCCATTTGTTTTGTAAATAAGAAATGATTTGAAAAATATTTTCCTAAATATGATCACTTGTATTGCTTATAAAAATTCAATGAATGAAAAATATTTTCATCGTTTATGAAAATATTTAGATAGAAATTGTTTTTGGTGATAAAAAATTGTTTATTTTAAGCAGTAAAATTTATTATTTTTGCAATTATATAGTTGCCTAAAGGCGTTTTTGTAGCCTGCTTAATTAGAATGACTAGCGTAATTACACACAATCAACACTACTTCATGAGGAATTCCCCTATGTTGCCAATTTGAAGATCCGCATTGATAAATCCAAGGTATATCTACAGAAACAACAAAATTTCACTCCTTTTTTTGTCCGTTCTATTCTTACTTTCAACTCATTTTCAAACTTTTACCATACTCTTTTGCAACCCTACACTTGAAACTAAACGTTCCCCACTTCCAAATCCAATCCCTTGAGAATGTGGAAAATTGAACTCCTCATCTCCTTTTCATGTGGGAAGGGTGACCACCAGGACAACCCTAGTGGTTAACAAGATTTCACTTAAAAGAGCAAAATATCTTATCTTTTTAAAGCACTAATGTGGGGGTGTATTGGGAGAAAGTATCGTTCTTCCACCAAATAGTTTTATCTTTCCCAAAAATGTTGCGATTCCATTTTTCTCCCACAAACATATGGTTTTATCTGATTTATTTTTCCTTTTTCTCTTAGGCTGCATTTGCTCGTCCAAATTTCTAATCGGAATAAGACTAAATAAGATAGAATATGTAATCTATGGGATTTTGATATATCATATCCATTGTTTGTTGATTACATTAACAAAGTCAAATATATTTACATTATATCATGTAAATTATTTGGTATAAACGATACATTAGTAAAAATGAACCAAAATTTTTATAAATAGAGATGGTAAAAATCTCTTGTGATACTCTTGCATACTTTATTTTATTTGGTTTTTATTTTATTTTCCCCTCTTTTATTAATTAATTTCATTTTTATTTTTTCCCTCCCATCATTCTCCAATAAAATTTTATTAAATAGTAGATTGTACTAATATAATCAAAATACTAAAATATGTAAAATATATAATAAATGTATATTTATATATTGAAATTATTTTATAAAAATAATTAAATTCGAATATATAAGAATAAAAATAAGATTAAATTAAAATAATTATATTATTATTATTTATTTTATTTTGAATTTCTTATATTCGAATTCAAATATTATTTATATTTAGATATAATTTTAATTTTGTTAATTTAAAAAAAAATCTTTGAGAAAAATAACTATTTTCAATCACTCTTACTCACTTTATTCTATTTGCTTTTTATTTTATTTTACTCTCTTTGTTAATTTTTTTATTTTTTATTTTTTCCCTTCCCACTGTTCTCTAATAAAATTTTATTGGATAGTAAATTGTACTAATATACATAAAATACTAAAATACCTAAAATATATAATAAATATAAATATATATTTAAATTTATTTATTGAAATTATTTTATAAAACATAATTAAATTCGAATATATAAATAAAAATAAGATTAAATTAAAATAGTTAAAAAATGTTATTTTAAATTTCTTATATTAGAATTCAAATATTATTTATATTAAGATATAATTCCAATTTTGTTAATTTAAAAAGTCTGTCATTCGATAAAAATAACTTTCCTTCTTATTTTTGAATGCTAAAATCTTTTATTCATCTTTATCCCACCTGACAGATCACAGGATAAAATTTTTATATTAAGATATATATCATTTTATTAATATCCCCATTTAAAAATAACTTTCTATTATGAGAAAACACCAAACACCGGGATATGATAAAATTTTATCCTATATCCCCATTTATCCTGTCTTGAGCAAACACCAAATACATGATATGATAAATTTTATCCTATCCCGAATTTTATCCTGATGGCCAAACGCAACCTTATTGTATTATAAATCTAATTGAAGATTGTATTTTGTAATTTTTCAACTTATCTTTTAAGAATCCAATTGTACTTTTGCTCTTTTATATTTTCAAAACAATCTATTGATGTATCTTTCATGCATTTGTATTGATTTTTGATTTAGTTTTATTTTGTTGGAACCTTTTAAATCCAACTTTAAACAATTCATTTATTTTCTACATGTATTTATTATATAAAAATCAAATTTAGGATGAGATATTGCAATACTATGATAAATGATACAAACAATACCGGTAATCTCTATCTTATTTTTTCTTGATTGAATTGCTGATAAACCATTGAGTTCCTTATGATTAGAAAAACTATCAATCTCCTCTAAAAGATTAGTTCATCTTTAAATGGGTTCATAGGAAATTTTTTATGTGAGTATATATTTTCAAATTTAACTTACCTGGTGGTCCACTTCAAAATTAACTTCACCAATAGTCATTTTGTAAATTAATTTAATTTACTTAATCAACACATATGTAACTTATCTTACTTTATTATTGCCTAACACAATATGAATATATATAGTTACCACGATTATCGAATGTCTTGAATAATTAAAATTTCGCATATTCTAATAGACAAAGTTAAAACTTCAATACGGTTTATTAGTTCATTATCTAATATAAGAACACAACAAGAGAATTCATGCGATTATCCTACCATCTTATGATATACCAAAAACACTTTTTTAAAACAAAAATAATAATGCTAAAATAATCTATATTTGCTAAAAAGGTGTTCCATATAGAAAATTTAGCTTTTTTCTGTGATCCCTTCTAGTACTTTTTTTTCATAACGTGATTGGTTCGGTTGGATAACTCTGTGTATATCATACGCGTTATCTTTCTCAACTTTGTCATACATATCAATGATCAGGCGCATTCGAGCCCGTACTGTTTCACGTGCGTTGGCAATTAAAAAAAAACTCCCCCGATGCAGTGCATTTGCCTAATGCTTCTTTTAAAAAATCGAGAAGATAAACAGTAAAAGGCTTCTATGTAGTGGAATTCCAAAAATCCTGATATCATGCTTAGAAAAGCTCCATTCTGTATTATATAAGTTCGCTGCAGTGATGGCCATGTCCTCTCTTGTGCTCTTTTTGCGTACAAAACCCTGTGCTTCATCTTCTCTCCGCACACGCATATATAGAGAGAGGAGAGGATGCTCCAAGCTCTCCATCCATGGAGGAAACCCTAACAACTTTGGAAAAACCAGGAGAAAAAAAAAAAGGAAAGCTGGAGAAGTAGACACGCGTGGTACTGATCCGGCTCATCTGTCGATTCCTCGGTAGTCGTTGTCCGTGGTCGTCTTCCCACCGGCTGAAGGCGAGCCGAATCAATATCACTCTTGTATGCTTCTCCTCCGCGCCACCCTCGAAGCCCTAACACGTTTGGAGCTTCTATTAGAAGAAAAGCTGGAGAAGTCGGACACGGCAGGGTACTGATCCAGCTCATCTGTCACTTTCTCGGTCACCGTCCAGGGCATCTTTTTTGCCGCCCCACCGCCCTCCGTGGAAGCAGAATGCCGCCGGCAATCACCCGAGATAAGTTCTCACTGGATGCATATGCTTCTTTCACTACCTATCAATTCATTCAGTTATGTTACTGTGAGCTGTGAATTGGATCCAGTGTTACTGTGTTTTCCCGTTTCCCTTCCTGCTGTTTCGGCAGCATCTGCTTGTGGCTGTATGAATTGGGGCTTGATGATGCCGATGCATTTTACTCTCTACACATCTTCAAGTTTTCATCAGAAGCTGAGATTAAATTTCGTCTATAAGATGAACAGCTTATTAAAGCATCTTTCTTCAGAGATTCTTCCCAAACTCCTTCTGTGGGCTGTTGAAAATTAGAGAGAAAATGTGTATTCAATTATGCAAAATAATAGCCAGCCGGCATATATATTTTTATATTTATATATGTATGTATGTATGTTTAAAAAAAGAAAAGAAAAAAGCAAATGTGGTACAGGGATGTCTAATGTTTTCAAATGACTATTTTTATATCATCATATCTTTTGTTGGTATCTATTTATTTATCAATCTCATGCGCATGTTGACTATGAGCAGATGGAGTTCTCCACTTCTTTTTCTTTCGTTTAGCATAAAATCTCGAATCAACTACTTATTTAGATGTATACATAGATTGTCTAAGTATATCAGACAAGAATCTATTTTGCTCCTTGATATGTGATGTTATTACTTAATTGTGACATAACTTCATTCTTTTTAATGTACTAGCCTCTTCCATAACATTTTATAAAGATCCGGTCGAGAATATTTCAGGTGCGAATGATATAGGGTTTATTTAGACTACTTAACATAAGTCTTTCTCTTAGGTTTTTCCTTCAAAGTGATTGGATATAGTTTTCTTGATGAGTGGTTAGCTTCATATACTTTGACACGGGAAAAGTGCACCACCGGTCCCGACCTTTATGTATTAAATATAATGGATTCAGAGCTTATCCTTTTATTCAATTAAGTCCCAAACCCGCGAATATTTCAATTGATTCAATTCTGCCCTCGACCTGTATCGAAATTGTAAATTAGTTCTAAAATTTATAAAATTTATATTGAAAAGTTTTAAGTCGGAGATATCACCTGAACAACTTTTTAAGTGACGCGTAGACAATTTTAGTCACCGTCGCTTGATTTTTTAGGTTACCGCCCCGAAAGTGGATTGGATTCAACGACCAACGGGAGTCCGGCACGCTGTTTTTAGGTTATGAGTAAGTACCGTGAAATTATTCTTTAACCTATCTTCGCACTTGTTCAACACGACAGCGGCTCTTCCCAAATCCGAAAGGCGGAAACGGAGGGGGGCTCGCGCCCACACTCATCAAATCTCTCCCGGGCCCAATAAAATGGGCCGGGCCGGAACTCACGGCCTGAGGAGAACCGGATCCCGCTTCCTCCGACCCACGGGCCCCGGTGCGCGTGGCGTTCCCTCGCCTAACGCGGCGCGTGGGGCCCCCCGGGCCCACCACACTTCCCGGCTCGGCATCATGTCAATTTGTCAACTTAAAAAAATGGCAGAAATTCCTCCACTGACTGACAAGCTGATTCTGTGTCTTTCTCTATAGCGGGGCAAGAAGCCATGCTCCTCGTTTCTTCGTCGTTCTGCACGGGTCAGTCCTCTCTCTCTCTCTCTCTCTCTGTCTCTCTCTCTCTAGCTTGCTTGCTTGCGGCATATCTCGGTGCGAAGGATATTCATCGGTTTGTTCCGAACGCCTTTATTCGCGCGCGATTCCGATCCTCCCTGCGATTCGTGCTTCTCCGGGAAGCAATCGGGCGTTGTTGTGAAGCCCAAGCAACGAATGATGTCGGTCCCCCGGATCGCCCCAATGGGCGTTCCCGCGATTAGGGTTTCGATGGGATTCGAAATCGAGCCCCGATGCTTTGCTTTCTAGCGGACTTTGGCTTCGGTGGTGTTTTTTTTTTTTTTTTTTTTTTTTTTTTTGGGTCTGGGCTCTTGGATGGGTTGGTGAGGATGGTCGCGTACCCGGCGCGTTTTAATGGGTTTTTTTTTTTTAATATAAATTCCGTCTCCGTCGATCCCCGATATAAATAATACGAATCTCCGCTCGAGCATAAATCCGCTTCGGCGGAAACTTGCACGCTAAAGCCACGCCCTGTTCGTGCTCATCGTTTTGCTGCTCGGGTTGTCGAGTCATTGCTGGGTTTTTTGGGTTTTCCCTTTTCTGGGTGGGTTTCAATGTGAGGGATTGATGTTGGGTTGGTTTTCCGAGTTGGGTTCTTGTGAATCGCATTGTTTTGTTTGCTTTCCGGTTCGCCGTGATTCGTTTCCTTTCCTGAGCTTGGTTCTTGTTTGTTTTTGCTCGAGCAGTTGGGTTGTTGCAGCTTCAGTAGTGGGTTTCGATGGCGGAAATCGTGGGGCCTCGGATATATAGCTGTTACAAGTGCCGTAATCATGTTGCAATGCACGACGATATCATATCTAAGACTTTCCAGGTGAGGCCTCCTTCGAATTTTCTTTTCCAAGAAAATGGAGTGCCGATTGTTTGGATTGTCGTTTTATGTGAATGGAGGTTGCAGTGGGTTCTGCAATCCGTATGTTTATGTTGCTTTTCGAATCAGAAGGATTGAGGCGATAGAGTCCTTTCTCACTGGTTCACTGGATGGCAATTTTGATTCAGGAGGGAGGATGGTCATTTGAATTCGAAATGCAGTCTTGAACTCAAAGGATGGTGGTTGTAATATCTCTGCTTTAGTTCTTCGTGATAAAAATTAAAAACTTAAAAGCAGCGAGACTAACCTTTTGTGCTAATATGTTACAATCGGTTGTGCATATGAACAATGAGTTTCGAATTCACTGATATATCCTTTGATTACTCTTTTTTCCACCTTAAGAATTATAAATAGATCGTACTCAGGTAGTTCTGGCAGATTCATGACCAACTATGTTGTTGTTGTTCTTGATTTTCTGTGGCCTTGATTGGTTTGACTGCAACAAAAACTTTCAGGATGATTTTGTTTTCGTAATCATGTCCCTAGGGAAGAAATGGCCGAGCTTTTCTGTTTTCTCATGCCATGAATGTTGTTGTTGGGCGCAAAGAGGATAGGCATCTCCTAACCGGTCTTCACACCGTTGCTGATATCTCTTGTGCTGACTGCCATGAGGTGTTGGGATGGAAATACGAGCGAGCTTACGAAGTTTCACAAAAGTACAAAGAAGGGAAATTCATACTGGAGAAAGCAAAGATTGCCAAGGAAAACTGGTAGCATTCCACAACGTTTATGGGCCTGCTTTACACTTGTTCCGTCCTAATTTGATCTGTTCAATGTTGCTAATGGTCGTGTTGTACATAGATGCTCTCCCAATTGGAAATGTCATTGTTTCTCACTGTTGATTCTTTCCATATGCTGTGTGGATTGTGGACGCCTCTCAAAACGATCATCACCCTGTTTATAATGAAACTTGTTGACTGTCTTGTGTTTCTAAGAATTTCTGTGGCATCAAAGGCTAGTAATTGCTGTCTATATATACTGTGTGGTCTCTGTATTGAAGAGACGTTTTCTAAGTTGTCCGGCAAAATTCCAGAGTCTGACAATGAATTATGAATGGACATAGAATACGAATATAAGTAATCACTACTCGAATACTCTCGGTTGAGAAATGACTTATACCGTTCAAGTCGGGGATGCGATGGATGTGGTGCTTGATGCTTTAAACTCAATTGAGCACTTACTGTTTGTGCATTTCTCCGGCTAGCTGCCCCTTTGACATCTCTTCATCTGCAAAGAATTCTCGATGTGAAAACACAGAGACAAAGGGCTGATCTTTGAATAGGAAAAAGAGTGGATCTGCAGGGTCCCGAAGCGATTTTAGAAACCAATCGCGCTCTAGGAAAAAATCTCAATATCGTATTCGTTGAGGCTTTAAACTCAATTGAGCACTTACTGTTTGTGCATTTCTCCGGCTAGCTGCAACTGCGTCTGTAGTTCTGATGGACTGCGTTTCATTCTGGCTTTTGGAGGCTGAAGGAGAATGGTTTGGCTAAAAGCCTTTTACTAGAAAAAGTGCTCCTGCTCTTCCTCGTTAATGTTCATCCCGAATGATATCGTTGGAGGAGCCTGGTACTTTTCTTAAGCAAAAGGATCAGACTGTGCATAAAAAGATTGTGCAAAATCACACGTGAATGTTTGCACCTTTGACAAAATTATCCATGGTTGCTCGAACTTAAGGTCATGGCATCTATGTTCCCTCGAGCTTGCAGCACCTGTGGTTGCGAAATCGCGACCATGACCATCAGATCCAAGTTGGACGGCAGTGAGCGGTGCTGTCGACGTCGGCGGGGTGGTTATGGTTGAAGGGCTGGCAGGGCGAAGGCCGATGGTGAGAAGGGTTTGGATTTAGGTGACTTGAGGTTAGGATTCTGTTTATTTTTTTAAATTTTTGTGTTGATGATTCGACACCCATGAGGTGTTAATAGTCGGATGGTATATGTTAGCAATCGGACGATCCACGTAAGCAAAACCTGATCGGCAATATAAAGGGCATGGCAAAAAGATTAACGGATATATCGAGACGCTTGGCCAACAACAACAAAAAAATAAAATAAAATAAGGAGAGGGATAATTTTGAATATCGGAAAATGATAACGGTGCCATTTTTTTGATAAATTCAACTTCGACTCACTATGTAAAAAGAATAGGAATTCAAAATTCAGCGAGAAGGGTAAAAATCGAAGGAAATCGAGACCAATCTGAATTGCGTTTATTTACTGGAAAATTCTATTTCGGCCCCGTAACAAACGACAAATTAACGAGACGAGGGGCGGCACGTGCCAGGTCGTCGTCTCCCCTAACGATTTTCTTTTCATTTCCCGAAACGACTCGCCATCGCGATCGCCTCTCTCGCACTGTCACAGAACAGAAGCGGACGGCTCGGATTGCGACTCGAGGGAGCGATGTACCTGAAGAAACCCCTGTGGACCGACGCCCTGAAGAAGAGCGGCGGCCGCGGCCCCGGCCCCGGCGCCGACGCCGACTCCGGCGACCGCGACGGCGGCGGCGGCGGCTCCCCTGAGCTCGAGCGGGACTCGCCGCTCGCGGTGGTGGAGGAGCTCGTCGGCTTGCTCACGAAGCAGCGGGTGTACCGGGAGGTGACCCTCGCCCTCCGGACCGGCCTCAGGGACGCCCGTGCCGAGTTCTCCTTCCTCCGCGTGCGCGGCCTCCGGAGCCTCCTCAAGTTCCTCCGGTCCGTCTCCGAGTCCGACACCACCATCGAGCTGTTCGCTCTCAGCCAGTCCGTCCGCGAGCTCCAAGGTTCTTCTCGCTTCTCGTCGCGCTCCCCGATTGCTGGTTCTGTCTGGAGTTTGGATTTCGGATTTGGTTGCTCCTCGATGGAAAGGAGAAGAGTCGAATGATGAAGCAAATTCGAATTGTTTTTGGTTAACCGCGGCGACGATGTACATCTTTCGAAATCTCAGGGCCTGTGCATTCCCGAGCTCCGACGTTCCCCTCTCAATTTTGTGTGTGTCCGCGTGTGTGAAGACGGATTTAGTGGCGTTTAAGAGTTGGTTGCTGGTGAAATTCCTCAATGATCGGAGGCTTAAAATTCTGCTTCTTGGCTCGAGAAAGGATGAAATAGTTTGTGGATTTTGATTATATATGTTTGATCGAGATGGCAGGGGACATAGTATTGCAAATTTCAATGTTTTCTGATTTTAATCTATGTGCTTGATTTGATGTCTGAGCTGAACTCGGAGTTGGTAGATGAGCGTTTAGGCAAGTTCTTCTGTGCCAGATCAAATTGTATGCTCGAAGAACACAAATTGACAAATTGACAACGCCAGACTCGATTGAGTTAATCGATGGCCATGAAAGATGAGGCACATTACGGATCTGTTACACCACTTAGCAAAGCAGGCCAATCACGTTTTAGTAAAATGAGCACATGTTCTGGAGTCAAAAGTAGTCTTTTGCAAGAGCTATAGATGAACAATGACTTTCTTCATATGACTTGTTCTAGGTTGGTTTTACTCATGTTTGTCTGTCTGAAAACTTGCAGTGGTTCCAGTTTTGTTTCAACATTCATTAAAAGATGCAGAGGAAGGCAATGTGGCGAGTTTGGATCATATTTTCGCCCTTGAGCCTCTGAAGATAACTAGTCCGTCGACAGATGCTGAAGTTGCGTTGGCACTTCGAGTTTTAGAAGGTTGCTGTCTTCTTCACACAGAGAGCACCATCTTGGCGCATCAGCACAAGGCTATTCCTGTACGTATAGGCCCAGTTCAAATGCGTTATTGATAGACATAAATTTGTGCTGGACTCTTGGTATGGATCTTTAGACAGTAATTGTATGATTTCAATATGGTAAAATTACATGTTGCTTAATATGGCAACTTGTCGCTTGAAATGCGAAAATGATTCTTGCTTTGAGGATGAGGAAAACTGGAAGGGTTCAAGTAAGTGGGAGGTTTCATTGCACTTCAGTTTGATGAGCTGTAAAGTGAAGGCACCGAGTAAAGTGTAATGATCATTTCCTATCAGATGATGGCTTCTGTAAAGATCTTTGCCATCAAATGATGGCTTCCGTTAAAGATCTTTGGGCCTGTTCCTTGTTTACCTCCACGTTCCAAATTATATATCTCATTCCATTTTTTAGTGGAATAAATGAACTAGTTTTCTATGAGTTTGAGAGCCTACTGTTTACTGATAAATCTGAGTCTGTGTCTCTTAACTGCTGGATTAAGTCACATTTGGTAATGGACAGGTTTTGATGAACATACTTTCCACTCGGGGAGTGCTGGAACAAGGTGTTTGCTTGGATGCTCTGATTTCTATCATGTTGGATTCGTCAGCCAATCAGCTGGTATTATCTCTCCTTTCTTACTTCAGTATGGACAAATGCCGAGTTGATCAGATTTCTATAATGTTAAATTCATCAACCTATCGAGGTTTTGTCCTTACTGCGCTTATAGTGTTTATAACATAGCCTTTGTATTGGTTCAGTTTGTTGTAGTTGCATAGCATTAGATGACGTAGATGACGTTCAATTTATGACCAAAATCTCAAAAGTTTTTTCAATATACAGGCACTTGTGATTCTTAAATTGCCGATGTAGTTAAAGAATGGCACAATCTTGTGTAATAGGTGCAAGCATTTGCTTAGGCTGCTTCTCCTTTTTCCAGGCGCCATTCCTCTGTTGCAAGCATGTTGTGTCATGCTTTTGTGGTTGAGAACGACATAAACATTACAAAGGCTCAAAGAGATTGAGCCATCCGGGATTTGTGGAAAGACGTGTAGTTGAAGAATTTGAATCTTTTGCTACAGGACTTTGAATCATGCCGTGGAATCGAGGAAGTTGCAGAGCTCATAAGGGACAAACAAATCGACGAGAACCTCAGGCAGTTCTTAAGCCCAAATCAAAGCCTTTTTTCTGACAATTCTTGCTATCATGTCAAGAAGTTCATTAAAAAAGAAACTTTGCTCTCTGATCAGGTTGAAGTGCGGGGAATTCTTGCTGCTGCTCATTGGGCATGTAAACGGGAGGGACAAGTCTCCCATGGCAACCATTCACGAAGATATAAGGCAGCTTCTGGGGGAGAAATCTGCATCCTTGATATGGGCAGCTAGTCAATTTGGCTCAACTCTTGATCCAGACCAGAGATTGACAGCTCTGCACATTCAAGCTCGTCGGGTTCTTGAATCAATCGGCATGTACTGAGCCATAGTCTTTGGGGGTACAAAAATCGGCCCCCTTTTTGCCCACTTGTTACTAGAAGATGCTAGTTGCAGAGATGAACCTTTTCAACTGTAAGTAATTTCTGTACAAATGGACTTGGAGCAGTTGCTAGTCATGAGACTCGACCATTATAGACAAATTCCAAAATCCTTTTTCATGTGTATTGATAAAGTATCAAGAGCATCATATATCTCATATGTTCTATGATGAGACATGTCACGGGCAAGAAAAACATGAACTTGGTCTTTGTCCTCTATCCAACTACAGCCTGGCCTCTTCTGCATTCCCCAATCTTTCATCATCCTTCTCATTCTTGCCAGATCAGACCATCTGCCTGCACGGGCATATAAATTCGCTAACAGGGTGTAGTTACCAGCATTGTCTGGTTCCAACTCTATAAGCTTCTGGGCTGCAATCTCTCCTACACCCACATTACAGCAGATGACACAGCCACCAAGCAATGCACTCCACACCACTGCATCCGGTTCCACCGGCATCTTCACTATAAGATCATAAGCTTCAGCAAGCTGCCCAGCACGGCTTAGTAGGTCAACCATACAAGTGTAATGTTTCAGCGCAGGCTTCACATTGTAATGCGCCATTAAGTCAAAGAAATGGCAACCAGTTTCCACCGTTCCAGCATGGACACAACATGACAGAACAGATAAGAAAGTTACATGATCTGGTTCGTATCCCTCCACTAGTAGTCGACGGAACAGAGAAATTCCCTCTTCTCCAAGACCATGCATTGCATATGCAGTGAGCATGGCGTTGTGCACCACCAGGTTAGGATTTGCAATTTTGTCATAAGCCCGCACTGCATGCACAATGCTGCCAGATTTAGCGTACATGTCGACTAGGGCAGCTCCAATGTAGACGTCAGTATCATACTCAAACCTGATTGAGTAGGCATGGCACTGCTTGCCTCGGTCCATCGTTCCCAATCTAGAGGATGCTGTTAGGATCATCCCAATTGTGTAGGCATCAGGCTTTAAACTTGAACTCTGCATATCAGAGAACAAGATCATAGCCGAATCATGATGACCATTCTCCACATAACCAGCAATAATACTGTTCCAGGTATAGATGTTTGGCTCGAAATCATCCTGCTTCATCCTTTTGAGAAGGCTTTGTATATTTTCAATCTCATTGCAGCGGGAATAGCCTGATATTAGAGCATTCCATGTTGTCGTGTCCCGTTCAGCCACTTGATCGAATGCCAACTGCGCTGCCACCATGTCACGACATTTGCTGTACATCTCCACCAAGGCCCCACCTACAAAGGGACTGGAATGCAAGCCTAGAACAATCGCATGGGAATGTATCTCCTTTCCTAGTCTCAAAGAAGCCATATTAGCACAAGCAGTTACAACACTTCCCAAAGTAAAAGAATCAGGTTGAAGCCCTTCTTCGAATAGCATAGAAACGTACAGTTCCAGAGCTGCATGAAACAGGGAATTGTCTACATATCCCGAAATGAGTGAATTCCATGAGATAGTACTCTTCTTGACACCTCGCTGTTCCATTCTGTTAAACAGTGCCCTGGCTTTCGATATTTCACCATTCTCCAAATACCCAACCATCATGGTGTTGTAAGCTACTTCATTTTGGACAGAAAAATTTTCAAACATGTTTTCGGCACTTGTCATGTCCCTGCACCTTCTGTACACATCTACTAAACCATTCACAACGTAAGAGTTAGACATGAACTTATGTCTTGTTATGTAGCCGTGAATTTCTTTCCCAAGCTTTAGCTCTTGTAGTCTGGCGCAAGATGGAAGAACACTGGCCAGAGTCCGTGAATTCGGTTCAAACCCTTCTATAATCATTCTTGCTAGCAGGTCAATGGCTTCCTCATCATAACCATTCTGCGAGAATCCTCCGATGACGGCACTCCACGAAACAAGATTCGGCACCAAACCATCTGAACAAAGCATATTCTCCAAATACTCCAATGCCTCATAGACCATGCCATTGGCAATACAAGCTGTAATGACAGAATTCCACGAGACGTGATCCCTCTGAGGCATACTCTCCAAAACTCTCTTCGCATCTTCTAAGCTTCCGCACTTGCCGTACATATCTATAAGAGCATTGCACACGTAAATATTGGACAGATGTTGGTACTTGATCACCATCCCGTGCATTTGTCTACCCAATTCTACCGCATCAAGACCGCTACACATCTTCATCGCGATCGGGAACAAGAAAAACTCCAGCTCAACGTCCCCGAGCTGTAGTTCCCGAAATAACAAGAGACCCTCCTCGAAAAACCCATGATCCAAACAAGCGCCTATAATGCCCGCCCAAGAGTACAAGTTCCTCTGAGGCATTTCATCGAACACCCTAAACGCGTCGCCCAAACGACCGCACTTGCCGTACATCTGGAGCAACTTGGTCTCCACGAACTCATGCCCACGAAACCCACATTTGAGGGCGTGCCCGTGCACTTGCCTCCCAAGATTCAGGCACTCGCAAGGTTCAAGAACCGAGGCGTAGGCGTAGGAATCGACGGGCCCGTCAAGGAGGATCAAGCGAGTCCCGCGCGAAAGCTGAGCAGCTTGCGCAGGTCCGTGCGCTCGTCGAGCCTTCGGGAAGGGAATGACGGTTGTCCTGCGAGGGCCGGCGTCGTCGGAGCCGCGGCCGAGCGTCGGCGGCGGCGACGGCGGGGAGACGGTGGCCGGGAGCGGCGCCAGCATACGCGCAGCCATGTTGGGCCGTAATTGTGACGACAGCGAGGAGGCGGACAAGACTGCTGCAGAAAAATTGGAGAGATGAGATGAAATTAGCCCTGTTTGGTTACGCGAACATGACTAAACCCGCCGTAGCTTGGTTTCTTTCCGTGAATTCGCGCATCGAGTCCCTCTACTTTTAGTTTCATTTCAATTCGGTCCTCGTGCTCTCAATGTTGACCAATAAGGTCCCCGCGGGCCGTAGTCTATCGTCAAGACGGGTTTAAGGGGAAATCCGGTCGAATTCTAGTGGAATAGTCGACAAGAGTCGGACAGCTGGTTGTTGATTTTTCTACGAGTCGCTCGGAGAAGTCAAAACCGTAATGATTATGGGGAGTTGTTGTCTACTCTATTGGACAATTTTGTCGAGTGAATTATTGATTTGTCAAGATAACGTGGTATATAGACTATGATTGTCATATGTTTCGAGAGAAACACGGTGCAAGTCTTCAAACATACCAACAAGAGAGTGTAAATTCTCAGAATTTTCAAATAGTATAATTAGATTCTGAAATCTATTCAATCATTGTGATCGGAAATCCTATTAATTCCATTCAATTTGAATGACTCCATATATTGAATAACTACGCTTTAAAACTTAATTACATGCATCGTTCTGAAGATTGTACTCTGTCAGCATTTCTATATAGTTGAAAGTGAAGAGTTAAAGGAAATGCATGATTGCACTTTTCCAACACGTTTCGGGACTTAATTACTCTATTTAAAAATTTTAAAACTTGACGGCAGTTCGACGACAAGAGCCTTTGCTTTCTAACGGTCGCCTTCAAAAGTATTTTCATTTCAACCTTTTGAGCGCTTTCTCCATCCTTGAAGCAAATGATCTTAGATCGGAATGAGTAGGAAAGCTGCCGAGAAGTCAAGAACTGAAGATGAGATTCTGCATACCTTGGTACCTAATAAGCCTATCTTTTTCTGATGAATCTCTCTTAAGCTTTTGTCAAAACCAGCTGCCAATAAAAGCTTATATCTCTCAACTCAAGCTATCACATTAAAGAGAACCCTCGATCCCAGATTCCGCTAAGCCCAACGATCTAGGTGAACACAAGGTCGTGCTTCGGATCGACGCGACCATCGATCTTCGAAGGGCAACGGCAATGATGCTATCAGGACCGGCGCTGCATGACAAGAGTTTTAACGGGTCATTTCTATCATCCCCATATAGTAATTATCACCAAACGTATGAGGGGCCAAGGGATGTTTGAAAGTCCTGCCCATTGCAATGACAAATTTAGAGGAACAAAGAGAAAGATTCAAGGGGAAGTTAAGGCAAGATAGATGGCCCCCAGTTTGGCAAGAAAGTGACCCTTTTTCATGGAAATAGTGGGGGTGGTGGTGGCGCCCAATTCCATTGACCGCTTTCCTCATATGATAATACCGCTAGTGATGAAGAATCATAAAGAATGATTTTCCCCTACACGGCTCAAACTCGAACAGCGGCCAACGTGCGTCTGCAACTTGAGGTTCCGGATTGGGATCGCGTCGGCCCGACCGAACCCGTCATTCATGTGTCCCTCTCTCGACTGGTCCGGCGCTCCCTCGTTCCGTTTCGACCGTGTTCACAGCTGCAGTCGGATATCAAAGCATGGAATGCAAAATGCACGTTTGGAGGAAGGGAGTTTGCTGAGAGGATGAGATTAATGTGCCCCCGCGGCTGCACTTACCGAGGGGAATGTTTTGGCGGGGCCCCTGCTCATGTTAGAGAGAGAGAGAGAGAGAGAGAGAAGAGGGCGGTGAAATCTCGCAAACTGCTTTTGTCGTGAAATGAGCAAAAGCAGCTCGGAATATATTCATTGGGCATTGCAATGAGTAATGATTTTTCATGGGAATGGATCGCGTTGCCATCACCGTGTATCCGGCCACGTTGGGACTGACTGCAACGAGGAATGGAATGGTGGTGGGAGGAGATGGGTTAATTAGTAAAAATTCTCGGAGGAAGAGATTCAAATATCTTCTGCAGTGCACAATGTCAAATTCACTGGCATCGTCTTAAAAGGCGTGCACAAAACTGGATATTATTCGCGTCATATATCCAAAGCAAGATCTTAACGAGTTTCTGCAGCACAGCACACTGATAAACATACTTGATATGCAGCTTCCGATTTTCGAGATGTTGATTATGCATGACGGCAAGGGATTCATGCATTAAAAACTACAAACTTTTTCACAGATTGTTGGATAAAGGGTGTAGGGGTCACTTTATAGCAAAGGCGTTTCAGATTTGTTTTGACTCTATATCTACTTCGCTCTTCTGATGACCGGAGTAATCTAATCTTCAAAAGGTGCCTGCACCACCACCATCATCACCGCCATCATCATGACTCCAAAGTGGCATGCCATGCCATGCCATGTGAGGCAAAAGGTGATGGGTCGTACCAACCCTAGCTGGTCCTTTCCCTTCTTTCTGGTAATTAATCTTTCTTCAGATCAGATCCCCCCCCACTTTGTTCCTTGAAGCAGCTTTCATGGAGTGGAAAAAAGAAAAAGAATCTCTCCGAGAACCAGGTGTTGCCGATAAGACCTACCCTTTCTGACTCATCTTCAAAGAAAACAGGAGAGAGAAAAAGAAAGAGGGGGGTTGTTTTTCAGCCATCATTCCAACTCATTCATGCTCAGGGGGAAAAAGAAGACAGACAACAGTGAACATGCTCGTACAGATAATTGCCAATCAACCATTCAGACATCTTGAAACTGTACAAACTGAGTAACGAGACCCATCTGACTTCGTTAAAGCTTAAATCTCTAACTCTCTATTCCACGCTTGAGAACACCTAATACAGTATTCCCAGACTAGCTTCTGAAGCCAACCCCAAAATGAGCTTCAAAGACAAAGGGGAGAGAGAAAATAATAAGAAAAAAGAAAGAAAGGAAAAAGGTTTAAAACCCCATGTAACCCTGATTGTTAGTTCCCATCAAACGCCCCAGCCCAACCAAGTCGATCCAATCCCAAGAAGAGAAGAAATACAAGGTTAAAGAAAAAAAAAATCAAAACCCTTGAAGCGTGTGATGATGATCGAATACCAATCTTTCTCAATCAATCACCATGATCCTCCAGTGCCCAGCACTCCATTCCAATACCCATTTGAATGATCTCCTTGTCCTCTACTTTGAAGACCAAACTGACCATCAACACTAGGAGTACTGGTCACTTGATGCTTCAAACCATCCTCCATAGGAAAAAACAGCTTCGCACCATCATTACTGTCGTCACCATTGCCGCTCTCTTGCAACCCTTGGAGGCTCCCAAGAAAGCTACCACTCTCAAACCCATGTCCAGAAAAACTACCGAGTGAGGATGTCGTCGGTTTGAGACCAAGGAGATGCTGGAAATTCAAGCCACCGGCCGCATAAAAATTGGAGCTTGAGTCAG
This sequence comes from Eucalyptus tenuipes, assembly GCA_014182365.1. Taxonomy (NCBI): domain Eukaryota; kingdom Viridiplantae; phylum Streptophyta; class Magnoliopsida; order Myrtales; family Myrtaceae; genus Eucalyptus; species Eucalyptus tenuipes. Next base: position 2,724,200 of record CM024547.1, on the reverse strand, counting down.
ATACTACAGGCATGTGCGGCATGAAGGAGCTTAAGCTCAATCCCATTGAAGAAGAAGCAATAATTCCACTGCTACTCTTGGGATTTTGTTGATCAGTAGTAGGAGTAGTATCAGGTGGGTATGTTAAGTTCAGGTCTCGTTGGGCTTCATGGGTCTTAGGGTTTTGAGGAAGACTTGACGGGCCCACTACCAGATCAGGAAGCTTGATGAACTTCGATGATGGCGAAGAAGAAAATGACGAAGAGGGTCTCTTGTTCTTCCTGGAGCCACCACCCACAGGGACATTCCTGAGGGACCCACCCTCAGTCCAGTACCTCCGACAGGCCTTGCAGAAGTATCTGGGCTGAGAGAGGCTGTAGTTGTTGTAGTAGCAGAACTTGGTGTTGCTTGAACTGCACCTCGGGCAGTTCAGGGCTTGATCCTTATGCGGCCTGCTTGTTGTTGTGGTTCCACATGTAGGCTTGATCTCTTGCAAGCTCACGGACACGGGCCTCGATGATGATGCTATTTCCATTGGGGGGTTATTATTAATCACCCCAAGGAATCCCTGAAATTCAAACAACCATAGGAAGGAAGGAAGGCATGAAGAAAACAGAATGAATAGAGACAGACAAGGGGAATAGGAGAGGAAACAAACAAACAAAAAGACAGAAAACCAAAGCAAAGAAGGTGTGCTTTGAAGGCTTTTGGAAGAGCGATTATGCGAGAAGAGAGCAAAACAAACAAATTATCATAACTTTTCAGAAGGAAGACAGAAGAAAAGGAGAGAAAAAAAAAGAAGAAGAGAAGAAGAAGAAGAAGAAAAAGGTCGGCAGTACTTTCAAGGACTCGAGAAAGATCTCCAAAACGACAGCAACATAAATTCAAGCGTATTTAGTGGAGGGCTTTGCTTGCTGAACATCATCTCATGGGGGAGAAAAGGTTACTTTTTTTTCTTTCCTCCCCCTTTCTTTTTTCTTATGATTTGAAGTCGAAGGGGAAGGAACAAAGCAATCGAACAAAGAGAGGAAAAAGTTTTTATCCACAAAGCCCCCAACTACCAACTCGAGCAGAGAAAATCTTGAGCTGAAAATGATTGTATCGGGGGAAGAGAGAGGAGAGGGTACCTGTTCAGTCCACTGAGATGGGGCTGCGTTGTCCATGGCTTAAGAGGGGAGCTGAAAAGGTGAAGGGAAGACTGGGAAAAGAGAGGGAAGAGAGGAGAGAAAAAAAAGCCTTTAATGGAGTGTTTGAGAAGGAAATCGCCAACTTTCCAAAGCCTCTGTGGTCTTAAAGCAAAAAGTCGGAAACCCACACAGAAAAAAGAAAGCCGAAAAACATGGCACAGAGAGAGATAGAGAGAGAGAGAGAGAGAGCATGTGATTCCATGCGTTATAGCCGCTTCTGTATGAAAAGTGTATGAAGCATGTAAGAGAGAGAGAGAGAGAGAGAGAGAAGGTAATCTGGTAGTTTAGGTGGGATTAAACGTTGCATTGTTACATCATGGGACAAAGGAATATGTCGCCCCGCGGATCGATGTGATTAGTGGTGGATGGTCAAATTTTATTCCTTCTTCGGATGTTGGTCTTTGGGTGCGTCTCCACTACTGCTCCCTCCCCCCCTACTAAAGTTGGATTCCTCCTCATCACCAGGTGCACGTAAGTTATACCCAATGGTTATGTAAGTGATAGCTCTTTCTAGCACTTGATATTGATTTTTGAAGTTTTATGCACTGGTGCATGTGAGTCATACCAAAAGTTATGTACATGGCGGAATATAATTGGACTCTTAGATAATTGGGTTGTAAAAAGCTTCCCCTCGCATCATTTCGAACACCGCTCGTTTGAAGGCTCGATACCGATTTATCAAATTATTCCATACTATTGATATAACTATCATCATTTTTTTTTTTATCTCTTCTACGGAATCCAATGATGTGATGAACTTATATTGAATGTTGAAGTAAGTACATCCACTTGCTTATACTTTGTTTGTTTCATGAAAATTCAACGATTTGAAGAATTTATTTTTGTAATTGAGTTATAAAACTTTCAAAAGTGTAACTAAATTCTAGAATTTAGCACATTAGTGCAATCGAGTTATTCTATTACCTCCATTTAATTAGACTAATAAAAAATGTTGGTGTGACTTTTTTTTATTAATATATGGCGCCAATGTGGCTTTTTTTTTTTAAAGAAGAAGAAAAGATTTTGTCAATATGGATATTCTTCTTTTTAGTCCACTTTGTAGTAAAGTGATATAAAAAAAATTAAATGAAAGCCTAAAAGTAAAAAAAAGATAACATGAGGCATGGGTTTGTAAGGCCTCCCATGTGCCCTCGCCAGCAGGGTAGCACTGTTGCTATTGGTGGAAAGGCCGGCGAGGACCATGGGGTCTCGGCAATGGCTGGCAACCCTCACCCGGATCTGAGCGAGAGCAGTCAGTCCTCCTTGGATTGGCGGCACTCGTCCAGATCTAGGTGAGAGCCTATGAGCCCCTGCCTTTTCTTCTTTAATAACTTTTAGGCTTTTTTATTTTTTATTTTGTCTATTCATTTTTGTTTTATTTTATCCGGATCATATGATATTGAAGTCGACTTTTGGATATCGAATTAAATTAACGTTTTTAATTTGATATTCATACAAATTAGAATAAGAGGACTTGGAAAACAATATTATCGTGGCCTAACTCAAAAGAGATAAGATGGAATGAAAATGGAAATCTAGACCTCGCATTTCTTGAGGTGTAAAGTCATCGAGGCATTATTCCTCGGTCAACCATTTGAATTATTGCACATCCTACTGTGTCAACAGTAAAAGCCACAGCATTCGATCGACTAATTTATTAGGCTAGTGAGGAGAAAATTTGCACATAATATTCCAAGTTCACAACAAATTTTTCTAGACGGCAATGGTAAACCAATCTATCTTCTTTCAAAGTGAAATAAAGGATAGAGAGGAGCAATTAGTGTGATAATTCTTCTTTGATCGCTCGATCTTGTAAATATAACAATGTAACGATATCAACACGTAAGACAACATGTTTATCACTACTTGGGGCTACTTATATAGTAAATTACTTAGCTTTCATCCGGTTAATTATGGTTAAGAATGTTAGCCTGTCTTTCATTTTGTTAATTTAAGTTAGAAATATAGTTCATCTTTACTTTGTCTAAACAGAGACAGAAACTAACGTCGAAGCATTGGCAAATGGCGACGTCATTATTCGTGCCATCCCACGACTCGTTCATTCATTTTTTTTATATCATTTTTATGAAAATATTTTTCAAATTTTCTTTTTCACAAAATAAACGGGGCTCAAGGGAATGTTAATGTTTTGTCTTTTATTTTTTTCGTTCTCGAAGCAGAAAGACACAATTAGAAAGAAAGTAGAAAGAATTTACAGAAAATGCGGCATCGGGGTCTTAGTCAATATGGATGGACCCCACCCGCCAAGGGGCATCATCATGCTGGAGTGGGGGGCCCAAAGAAAAGCCTAAATTCTTTGAAATCCCTACTAATTCTCCACCATTTGCGCAGCAGGAGCTCTCTCTGCATCACCTTTTATTTTGTTTTATTTTATTTTATTTTATTTCACTTCATTTTGCGGTTTGAACTCAAACCATCTTTTCCGTTCAAGAAAAAGGGCAGACTTGACACGATTTTAGTGTTTTTTTATTCGATTTTTTCATATCTGGTAAGTGAAATGATGAAACTTCCAAACTTTTTTCCCAAACTGCTTTGTCACGCATTCAGCTGTTTCTCTTTTTGAGGCTTACAAACTGATTTGTTTTTTTTTTTTTTCCACTAATTCCTTTTCAGATGAAATTGAAAATAAGGAATGGAAAGGAGGATGGACTATGTATCTCATCCGAGCTTTCCAAAATCTACGTAACTTAATTTGGACATGAATCATATATTATATATCACGTTTTCATCGATGTCTCCATAAGTTATAACCGTTAATTCATGAAAATTATACTTTTGATTGATAGTTGAAACCGATGGAGATACCAACGATAGCATGGTACAAAGGGGTAGTGGCTCGTCTCCCACTCAATCTCAAACAATTTAAAGGCAAGAAGTGCTTTTACCCCGACCATTAGTATTATTACCCAAGTCCATGATGTCCTGTCGGTCTGTCACGTTTTGAAGCCTTTCATGTACCCGAAAAGGGGAAAGAGGGAAAAGGGAAAAGAGCAAAAGATTTTCACAATGACAATGAGAACGACCTGATCTAATTTCTACGTACTCTCACTCTCAATTAGGGCAGCCAGGGCAGCCAATTGCTACTCTCCTGCATACCTTTGAGAGGAGATGGCTTCCGTGTCGGTAGCTCATTTGCGTCAACAACGCGTGGTGTGTGCATTACGATTTTGAGTTAGCATTGGTACATCCGGATTACAATTGATAAGCCAAATCATTCAACTGCTCCCGATACATTGTTCGCATCGACAATGCATTATGCGCCATCCTGTCGTACAACATTCGAATCTTTTGTCGTTCTTATTTCGCTTCGTGTCATATGAACATGCCTCGAAACACAAACATATTTTAGATGAGTTGCTTAGTACGAGAAACGAAGGCCGTTGAATCCGCCTGATGGAAACATCAATTTTGCCACTATCTCCTCTAACATCACTCGGGTGTTTTTCAATTTGGGTGCTGTCCAATCACCAAACACATCCAAAACCTCAGTGCTTTGAGAACGAACTCAGCACAGAGAATAATCCAACGCAATCGCAAAGGAGGTGTCATTGTCGGCGCAAACGTCACGTAAGTCCCCTTTCCTTAAGCCACCTCCGCAAATCTTTCGTTATCATGTTCAAAGATTGCGAGGAAATTTCCCTGGCTGCAAAACCCGGCCACCGGATTCAAAGGTCCCAAGGAATACTTCGAGAAGCGAACGACACGGTTTTTGAATTTTATCATCAGGGAAACCCGTTTAGTCTTAATCCTCATTGTGCAGCCATCGCCCCCGGCCGCCATGTTCTCCTGCTGTCTGCTCAGCCAGCTATGTTGTCTGGCGGCGATAGTGATGCAAAATACATACGTGCATCTCACTGGAGCACGCAATAGTCGAGACTGACGCGAATCAGATGCTGCAAGCATCAATCAAGCCAACATAGTTGACAAACGTGCACCGAACGGCCATGCACGAATGCATTTTGCACACCCCACATGGCACTCGACAAGTACGATTCACGATTTCTCCAAAAGGAGCAGTAGAGAGCATTAATCATACGCAACACGTTATTCTAACCACTAGGTTTTCAGAGAGATGGATAGTTTCTCATACTAGTCCGTGGTGCTACTGAATTTAGAATATAAATTTGTTAGTCGGGCCGAACCTTAGCATATTTGAACGACCCTTAGGACAGAGATGCACGCACGGCACGGATGACCTCTCGGTTCACGGTCCAAATGCGCCCATCAATATATGACCAGGCAGATCAAATCACTCTCTGATCATTAAAAGGAGGTCATTCGAGGAGGACCTCTGCTTCGGTACTATGATGTTGTTCCAGGGGAATGTAATGACACTATCGTATTGCAGCCTGATCATTTAAGGCTAATCACAAACTTGATTTTCCAGAGAAATGTAGTGCTCATAGAAATAGAGAGCCGACAATGAATCCTGCTCATTTAAGGCCACAAACAGTCGTAGATTTGACCCCATCACAAACTTGTTAAGAATTTTATTAAAGAGTTCCTCTATGGCACTTGTTAAACAATCAAGAAAGGGGAAATCTTTAACTGCACTTACTAGTCTCGTTATATGTGGCTTTTGAAATTGAAATTTTCCTCATGGAATATGCTTAACTAGTGTCCTCGGGACGCTTGTCAAGGTGTCCCACTTGTTAACACAGATTATGCTGCGGCAGTGTTGAATGAAGCGATTGTTCCACGGATATGATCTAAAGAGAAAGCATAAAACCTGCCAGATACGTGATAAGCTTACCCAAACAAGAAGCAGCCAATATGCCATTAGCAGACAATGGAAATAACTAAACTGACTCACATGACCTTATCCTCGCATAAGGTCATGGCTGACTGTCCTGTATCTAGAAAGAAGGCTAGACATGGATTTGAAGATGACAGAGAAATCAGGCAACTATCATCCGTGAAATTTGTCTGGTTCCTTGAAATTTGCCCACGCGCATTTTTCTGGCGGCCAATCGACATGATCGACCATTGGATTAGCAAGAGCAGCCTGAATTCAATGGAACATCAGAAGCAGCTACGAGCTACCCTTGTGTATCATACAACATGCAGGGAGGCAGATGGTCGGATATACCTTGATTATTAACTCAAGACACTGTGATTATACTCTGTCTCTACAATGATCCGAATGCATGATAAACAAAACTAAGGATATAAATGCAAACTGAAACCACTTATTAACACTGATTATGCCGTCCCATTTATGAACACACAAGATTATGCTGCGACGGTGTTGAATTAAGCTATTTTTCCACGGATATGATCTAAAGAGAAAGCATAAAACTTGCCAAATACGTGATAAGCTTACCCAAACAACGAGCAGCCACACTTCAATACTGGCTGAACCATATTTTATTAGAAGACAGCCGAAATAACTGAACAGATTCACATGACCTTATCCTCACATAAGGTCATGATTCTGTGTCCTCGATCTAGAAAGAAGGCTAGACATGGATTTGAAGATGACAAGGAGAAATCAGGCAACTATAATCCATGAAATTTGTCTCGTTCCTTGAAATTTGCCCCCACACACAATTTCTGGACGCCAATCGACAAGATCGAACAATGGGTTAGCAAGTGCAGCCTAAATTCGATGAACCATCAGAAGCAGCTACGAGCTACCCTTGTGCATCATACAAAATGCAGAGAGGCAGAGGGTAGGGTATACCTTGATTTTTAGTTAACTCAAGACAATGATCCGAATGCATGGTAAACAAAACTAAGGATATCGATACAAGCTGAAACCACCGCAGCATTATCATCTGCTCCGCAGGCTATAACGACAATGCCCAATTTTTTGTCCATCCCCTCTCTCGCCATCTCTGCTACGACTTCCGATTCGAATGCATCGACTGCTCCATGACTAACAGCTTTTATATGTTTCTTGTATCAAACCAAAAGCAACACTACCTCTCCTGATTCGCTCATCCTAACTCGGTTTTCTTTCTAAAGGCTGAAGAAAAACCACATCACTTGATCGATATAAAACATTACTAAGGACCCTGAAGCTCAAATCGAACGAATGAAAAACCATGAAAAAAGGGCTATGATCCATCTTTCTTCGGCCGCTGTACAAGCAATTGCCGGAGCACGAAACAGCTCGAGAGTTGCGTTTATACCATCCCCAAAGCTGCCATTACCACGTTCAAATCCGAGACTTTGAAGAGATTATATCAACACCAGCTTGAGCATTGTACAATCCGAACAGAAAAGAAACCAGACATACTGATGATGCAAAATCAAATCACTAACAAGCGCGATCCACCGGCGAATCGAACAGCCACGAGCGCTCGATCCAGCCTAAAGGATCGCGATTCACGATTGCGCGACCAGATACAGCCACGCCAATGCGCTAACTTAGGAGCGAACCCCAAAACAAAAAGAAAAAAAAACCAAAAAAGGACTTAATCACATTCAGCGAACACATATCGCCCGAAAGAAATACACAAAAAGAAAAAAAAGAAGAAGAAGAAGAAGAAGAAAAAAAAAGGCGATCGATCCGGGGGAATTGTACCGGAGCGGCTCGGAATCGGGAGCTCGGAGCTCAGACGGGGAGGTTGGCGACGTCGTTGGGGTCGCCGTTGGTGGCGGAGGAGCTGCGGTTGGCGGCGGAGGAGAGCATGAGGGGGAGATCGTGGGCCTCGGTGGGGTCGTCGGCGTCGTCCTCGGAGGTGGAGAGGTTGATGCAGGAGCAGCGCTCGAGGGAGGCGAAGAAGGCCGCCGCGACGCTGGTGCCGACCCAGGAGGCGACGCCGTTCAGCTTCTCGTAGGAGATGTACGCGCCCAGGAGTCCATCGATCTCGGCTTCGGACGGTCTCGATCGAACGCGAGCGGATCGATTTCGCCTGCTCTGGTCTCCTCCCGTCGTCGTCGTCGTCGTCGTCGTCGGTGGAAAAATCGGAATCGCAGAGAGAGAGAGAGAGAGAGAGAGAGAGGAGTAAAGCGCGTGAGGCGGTCAAAAGCAGGTGCCGGATGACCGGACCGGACGGTTTCAAACGGTCGGACCGTTAGGCCCATCAGACTTGTTCAGACCGGCCCATCTCCAGGACCAGGCCCAGGCCGAGGCCCATGAACCCAGTTACCTTTTTTTATTTTCATTTCCTGGCTGCCGTCCTACGTGGCATGCCACGTGTGAATTGGAGAACCACCAACGGATAAACACAGGAGGGGGATAGACAGAGAAAGCACAGCGACACGGCAATGGCGACTTCCTTAGCTCCGCTCTCGCAGACCGCCCTCTCCCTCCGCCGCCTCCCGCCGACGCGCCGCCGCTCTTCCGCCTCCGAGCTCCGCTTGCCGATCCGCCTCGCCTGCTCTGGTCAGCGCTTCGGTTCGCTTTCCCATTTCTTTTTTTTTTGCGAAATTTGATTGCGTTTCGCCGTAGTGGAGTGAGCGCTCGCGTTTAATCTCTCGGTTGAGGTGATCCGAATTGAAAAGAGAAGGCCGTAATTCGACGCGTAGAAGCTTAGATTATAGTATTTGAAGGCGGGGAGTGGGGTTGCTACTAAAAATGTCGTCTTTACTTGGAGCAGCTTCCAAAGAAGGTTGGGAGATCAAGGAAAGCACGTGTTGTGTCAAGGAATTGAGGAATGTGGCTTGCGGAGTACTTGCTGTTTGGGCTATAACTGCAGCTCAGCCAGTAATTGCTGCTAGTCAGGTTGGGAAACTTCTAGTTAATACCGTCATTGAGTGTTTTTTTCCTTTGATTTTTAAGTGGTATTGCGTGGATAAGGACTAATCTAATAAAACAAGTTGGTCAATTAGCTATACTATCGGAAATCCGAAAACCGAAGCTTCGGTTTGGGGCAAGCATCGTCACAAGTCGCAATGACTCCACTTTGCAGCTCCTTATTATAACAATTAGAAATGTGCTTTGCGAACAACATCAAGGCAATTAATCTGATGCACCCCTTTATTCAATTTATTTCAATGCTGTTGCTAGATCCAAGTTATTGCTGCCGACAGTTGGCATAACGGAGAATAGTAAAAAAATTTACAGGTAGAATAGTTGGGTGGAACCAGCTACTAAGGAATGTTTTTTGTGCATTGTTGCGTTAGACTACTCGTGTTTGGTGAACTAAGATGAAAAGGTTCTATGAGGCTCTTTTCGTTAGAGGTAGAGACATTTTAGGAGTGCATATCTGATATTTAATGCAGGGGGCTGTGTATGTTAATAAAAAAATGGCTACTTCTGCTTTGTTTTTTGATAGAAATTCTACTTAGCATAGGTGCCATGAGAAAGAATAATAAGATCTTAATTTTGGTATGCAGGAGGCAGACTAATGTTTCTTTGCAGTTGAAGCAGTAAACTTACTTTATATATTTTGATCGTTTGTCTTTGAATTGGTTATCAGAGAGGAACATTGGCACATACTCATTAAAATGTTTGTATAAAAAGATATCTATCATTTGGTAAGAAGTCCTTGTGAAGTTGCGTCAACAATAGCTTGATTGTTTAGGGAGTTACGGAGAAGATAATCAGATTTCGATCAATAAGCAATTTTCTTTTACCGCATGATGAAATGACCAAATCCTGTAAATGTGAGATTGCCAAAATACTTTGTGAGCAGGTTTCTCATAAACATTGTGGCCATCATAACAATCGCAATCTGGGATATGTGATGAAAATCTTTCAGAATGTATAATATTTCATTATCCAAGGCGCTTTTACGCTGCAGAGGTTACCTCCCTTATCAACAGAGCCCAACCGCTGTGAACGTGCATTTGTTGGCAACACAATAGGACAGGCTAATGGTGTTTATGACAAGCCAATAGATCTCCGCTTCTGCGATTATACAAATGAAAAATCTAACCTAAAAGGGAAGTCACTGGCGGCAGCACTCATGTCAGATGCTAAATTCGATGGTGCAGACATGTCAGAAGTGGTAATGTCAAAAGCTTATGCTGTTGGAGCTAGCTTTAAGGGTAATTTTCTTCCTTGTCCTATACTTTGGGAACTGTGTCATTTTCTTAACAGTATTTCTTCTAATGGTAAGTTCTCAGCTGGGAGGTCTTACTTATTATGAAAGGTACCTTATATGACTGTTCATACTTTTTTATTCTTTTGACTATTGCTCGTACTTACTGTTTATGGAAGTGCAAGATCTTTTTGATGTTAAGACCTCATTACAAGTTGGAATGAGAAATATTACAGGCTTTACTTACTGCATTCCAGGAGCACGTGATAAACTGCTCTTCAAGTTCTAGCAAGAAGCATCTTTTGAAGTTAGATGATTGAATCATTTTGTAAGGAAAAGCTGTGGCGATCCCAACGTTTGGTGCATTTTTTTATATGTTAGAATGATCTTTCTCAAATAAAAGCAAAATATAAGTACTCAGGCCATGCTTCGTGCCAACTAATTACCAATACTATCATTGCAGGACAACTTGTGAGTCTTTGCATGTCTGCTGGTTTTAATCTGATCTTGGCATTTGCGAACTCACTTTGGAGAGTGAAACTTTGAAAGTGCATGAAACATCTATCGCCCATTTTGCTTATGGTGGATCTCTCAATCCATCAAGGCATCCTGGAAAATGAAAAATCATTGCCGGGTGTGCTTCTACAATCGCTATATGAAAGCTGTTTGCTACTAATTGACTCAGTTTTTCTTGGTGCATTTTTCCTAGAGCTACTGTATATTTCCACGAGTTGATCCATTCTCCATATGCAGGTACCGACTTCTCAAATGCTGTTTTAGATAGGGTTAATTTCGAGAAAGCAGACCTTCAAGGAGCTGTATTCAAGAATACCGTTTTGTCGGCGTCTACCTTCAATGAAGCTCAACTGCAGGATGCAGTGTTTGAGGACACCATTATCGGTTACATCGATCTCCAGAAGCTTTGCACCAACACGACCATAAACGCGGATGGAAGAGCTACTCTTGGATGTCGGTGACTTTGATTTATATTCTGCCTTTGCTTTTCATTTTCAATAAGCAAAGTCGAGGGAGATGCTCTCTAACATAGTGAGAGTTCTTCAGTGACGAAGGAAGCGAGAATGATTCGGCGGCCACTGTTAGGGCCAGATTGATTCGGGCAAGACTTATATCCATATCTATGTTCTGCTTGTGAATGAGCTATGCGCGACAGCCAATGTCCAGTCTATTGTTGCCCTCGAGTATAGTTTTGTGCTTTGTTACAGGTTCCACGTGGATCGAAATTGTCTGAACCGTATATCATGTGGGGCTTCACTGTAAAACCTAGATAATCGATGGTTTACAGGTGCTTTGACAAAGCAATGTCTTTTCATCTTGTGCACAATGTGACGGCCAATGGACACGCTAGTAGGGGCTCCATGACAGCTGCACTAATTCAAAGAGACTATCATTGGATCCACTTATTTTGGATCCAATTGCTCATGTGTTTCATGCCAATCTACGCGAAACCGATTATCAATCGCTACCTCGCTCTTATTTATTCTTACATCAATCATTTACAGGTGTCTTGGACGCGCTTAAGGAATCATCCGCATCTTTCCATAGAAAAATGATGTTGAAAGAAAGGTGAGCAAGTTGATATGCTTGTGCCAGTTTCCCTGCTTACTCGTCAAGATTTTCTTCGCACCACGTGTTTTGCACCGTGAGCAGAAGATCTCACATCAACGAATTCTCTTCGAGTGCCTTCTTTTTCATGGAGCTCAGCTGAGGCGTCGTCCTTATCTGTGGCGATAACTCAGTACCCATCATAACAGCAAGGAAAAAGAAAACCGGTCTTTCCGGAAGAGCGGCATCGGGAGCATCTTGATTCGAGGAGGAGGAGGTTTCGTTGTCCGACTCCTCATGAAGGTTGTTAGGATTGGCCGGCTCGCCCTCGGGAGGTTGCTTCGTTTTCATAGCTAATCAGACTGGATAGAATTTGGAGAGCTCTCAGTCACCATCGTTCGCATCGATTCTGGCACGCAAGAAGCTGTCTCTGTACGAATCAGTGATTTAGGGCCTGTTTGTTTGTGTTTCTCATTTCAGTTTATGAACAGATTTTCTTTTTTTTTTTCCGAGAACAAAAAAAGAATGTAAACAATAAAAAAAAAAAAGGTGTTTCTTGTTTTAACAACTTTTAAGAACAAATTTTCTCTCTTCACTCTTTTCTTTCTTTTTCTTCTTCTTTTTTCTTTGGCTGGTCGCCGGCCTTGGCCATGGTCGGCGACCGACCGTCGAGGGCCGGCGACCTCGCCGGAGCGTCGCCGGCCCCGGCGAGGCCGAGCTCACCCGGCCATCGGCGAGGCTCGGCCTCGCCGGGCCACCACTAGGCAACGCCGACTTGGCGGTGCCCGGCGAGGCCGAGCCCGAGCTCGCCGAGCCTCGGCCCGTGCCGGCCGAGCCTCGGCGGGCGAGCCTCACCGTGGCCGGGCGAGGCCACCGGGCCTCGTCGGCGGTCGCCGGCCATGGCCGAGGCCGACAACCGGCCAAAAGAAGAAAAAAAAAAGAAAAAAAAAAAAAAAATATTAAAAAATTAGAAGAAACAAAAAAAGAACACAAATTTACCAAACGTGTTTTTGTTCTTTTTTTATTCTGGGAACAAGTTTACCAAACGTGTTTTTCTAGTCAAAAATTGTTCAGGAATAGAAGTAGTTTTTCCATTTCGTTCCCGAAACAAAAAAGAATGTAAACACAAATAAACGCACTCTTAATAAACAGGTTACTGTACAGGCTTCTCTGTAGCACCACCTCATCAACAGTGTCCAAGTCCATATTGCAAAAAATTGACCCTAAACTGAAATTCAATTGGGAACGACGACCGATTGTTTTACGAACTGCCAACTTGCCAGGCCAGGGCTAAAATGACTTGATAGCTCTCATCTCAATTACATCGACAGCTTTCGATTATTATACTCCACCACGCAAGGAGGTGCTATTTTAATCGCGCCGACGGACCTTTAAGAACTTTAGTTTATTTTGCCTTGCTTGGAAATTATATGCTTCTTTATAATACTATCATTTACATTTAGGATTTAGGGAGTCGTGCACGCATATTTTCCAAATCATTCACTTTTCACGAAACAAATAACTTTTAAAATTCAAATCTATCACCATCTACCATATATCTAAATAAAAAATAAAATTCACTCTAGCAGATAATTATATATGATGTATCCTATGTTCTTATCGCATAGGCCTTTCTTGAAGTTAGCGATGAGTGTCATATGAATGATGGACGAGTCATAAAGTGAATCGCATCCATTATCAGGTTAAGATAATCTAAACTTTTCTAAACTTTTCCACTATAATAGGGTTTTGAGTCTCTCTCTTTCTCTGTGACTGGATGGTACGGATGATCACATTCAAACATGAAGGTAGTTGGAGAGTCTTTTAAGGAGACAAAAGAGATGAAAACGTCTTGGAAATGCTCATCTTGCAATATTTTCTCAATTATTTTAGTTCTTCCTATAACATATATAGTCTTAAATTCCAAATTAAAGGATTACACTTGGTTTGGCATGGGATGACTTTTAAGGCTCATACCCTTCATATAATATGTCACGACCTAAAAATTCCCATACAATTTAAATCTCGAATAAATAGATAATTTGAATTCACTTTAATTATCTGATGAGTAGTTAATTTATTCTCAATTGTACAATTAATTTAACCTTAACTAACGTGCACCAAAATCTTCTGTATAGAAATATGCCTTTACTTTCGCTGCGAAACTCTAATACAATCCTTCAAAGAGATCTTATGAAGCACTACTCTAAATGCCCTTGAGCTTGAACTCAACTAATCTCTAAGGTATATCGGGATGAACCTAAGCTTAGTAAATGAAAGCTCTAGGCTTAAAGTATAAAATCTATTCACCACTCGACCTCTAAACACCAACATCATAGTAACAATTAACAAGTAATATCACGTATCATTTAGATATCATTATAATTCACCAATCAATCATTTATTCAAGGTATTTCTTAATTATTTACATATTCATAATAGAATAGTTCAATCACTTGAGGAGTACGACATATTCTACATAATTTAAGTATTTGTAATATAATCCCAATCTAATGTGTTAACCAATTCATATATTGTAAGCACATATCGCAACGTAGATTTTCAAATATATCAATAATCCACATACTCGCAAAGAAAGTTATAAGCTTTAACCAATCATGTCAATTTTCCTTTAACACTTGCCCCTACTAAGAGATCAAATATTCAAAACAAGTGTTCACATACATTTTCAAAGCATATTAATTAGGTTTGTTCAACGTAATATAATATAGTAATGAAATAATCATGCGTGCAATGAATAAAATAGAAGTCATGAGCTAACATTCAGTTTAACACTCAAATGCATACAGACAAATGTATCAATCTCATGATGCGCAAATACCACAAAGTAGCTTACCAATATTCACAGATAAGTATCTATTTCCTACTCATCATTGGCCATGACCTATATTAACTCACAAGGCATCTTGACTAACAAAATATCGTCACGACCAACTTATGTAGAATGGAAACATAAACACATCTTGGCTGCAACTCTTAGCCAGCCTATCCATCACAAATGTTGTCTATATTAGTAAGGATAAATACACCATGATGTACATTCGCACGATGATGGCTATTCCATAATATTCATAAGTTACTCAAGTCATATCATTTCGTGTATAATTCATAAGACTTCATGTCCTCTTAATTTTGTAGAGACATATTCCAGATATTAGAGCACCAGGTTAACTTTTGAGTCATTTACTCATACAAGCATATTCGCTCTCCAATGATTAGGTTATGGCAAAAGTCTTCTCACATAGCATCATTTACATACAAATCGTTGTAAGACAACAATTGCCATGTATGTTTCAATAACCCCATCTACAAATAACATGATACCGGCCTATTGACAATTTTCTATCTATAGTGAAAATCAAATGTCAATTTATCATCATTTGCAAACCCACAAATTCTTATCATAAAACACTTGTCACTCGATATATAGTGTCATCACGTGCAAATTATTACTCCACAATAATTGCCATGTAATTGTGTGCAAATAATATCATACTAATCTCTTGGCATTTCTTATATTACCAGTGGAAACCAACCATCAATGTATTATCATTCGCAATCTACTAACTTTATATATATATATATATATATATATATATATATATATATATATATATATATATAATTCAATCCAAGAGCTTCCAACATTCTTACATCACATAAATTTATAATCATTCCCAAGTTTCCATTAAATCTAAAGTGTATGTTGGTCCTACAAGATCCATTACACAAAAGACACATTTACGACAAATTAATGTTACACGTAAAGTTTAAGATTTGATCACCGAGAGCATATCAAGACTATAATCACTCTTATCATCACACTCACGTCAATTATATAGAATTTTAGCTCACAAAATTGCAAGATTAACCCAATATAATTCTGATTTCAAAATTTCACTATTTATCTCATTTTTTTAATCTAACTCTACTAGTCAAATCAATTAGCTAAGGCCATTCTTTGTTTATTTGATCCATAAGAATATCTTATTGACACTATACACAACTTCCAGATTTTTTTTCACTATCAAAACAACCACCTTTTCAAAATATTTATTCAATTAACTCCAAATTTTAACTAATTGGGTAAATTGTCTGGATTACTCAATTAATTGTAAAGCTAATTACAAACCTACAATCATAAGCATCCTTAACATGTGCCTGAAAAAGTTCCAGTTTTGGAAAATGAGACCTTTGACTTTTTGAAATTACAAATTAGTCCCAATTCCACAATACTTATATTTTTTTGCCTAATCTAATTTCTTTAATTAATATATATTAATCACTAATTAATGCTCATTTTAACTAATAAAAACCACAGTTCACAGGAGATTTACACGCTGGAATTTACATTTTTGCCCTTGTATTACATAAAATTACTATTTTAGCCCTTTTACATGCATAGTTTCAACTCTAACACTTTTGCTCATCAAAATCATTTTAAATCCTCTTGAAATCACTTGACCAACTTTTCTTGTGATATTAGTAACATGTTCATAACAATAGCACAGGTAGACCTCAACTAATATCATTCTCATCTTGAATCAACATGTCATCACCCATGATACAAAATTAACTAAAGTCACTAATACATATAGGGTGCGTTTGGTTCGGATTTCAAGGGCTTTCGGGCCCGAAAGCCCCTTGAAAAATCTTTGGATCGTTTGGTTCAACTTTGAAGCCAGTTTTCAGCTTTCAACTTGCCTTCAAAATGCTGAAAGCCCAAAGCTAGTAGGGACTAGTTTTGGGCTTTCAAAGCATTCCATCGAATGCTAAAATTATTTTCCCTTCCAAAACTACCTCACTAATTCTTCATATTTTCGATTTTGCCCATGATTATTATTTTTTAATTGAAAAAGGAGGCAGCCCTTCGCCGAACCGGCAAGGGCTACGGCCGTCAGCAAGCCAAATCTAGCACCGGCGGCCGTCGGCCGAGGTCGCCCGGGGTCGAACGACCTCGACGAGGGTCGCGTGACCCGGCCCGAGGACCGTCGGAGGTCGCTCGACCTCGGGCGACCCTTGGCGAGGGTCGTGCAACCCCGGCGACCGCCGCCCGGGTCTCGCGGGCCGCAGCGACCCTTGCTTGGGTCTCGCGAGGGTCGCACAACGGCGCCGAAGTCGCACGACCCTCGCGAGACCTAGGCGAGGGCCACTTGTGGCTAGTTCAAGTGACCTAGCCGGGTCACGCGACCCTCGCCGAGGGTCGGTCGAGGTTAGGCGACCTCCGGCAGCCCTCGGCTGGGTCACGCGACCCTCGGCCCGACTGCGGCCGGCGCGCGAGATCCGGCTCACTTGGGCGGCCATAGCCCTTCATCGGTCCGGCGAAGGGTTTAGTTCAATTTAAAAAAAAGATACACAAACACACACACACACACACACACACACACACACACACACACATTATACCCATCAAAGCCCATTGCGAAAGTTTTTTTTACCAAACGCACATTCAACTCAAAGTCCATTTGCAAAATTTTTTTGCCAAACACAATTGCATTTTCCCAAATAGCTTTGGGCTTTCAGCATTTACATTGGACTCAAAGCCCCTTGCAAATAGTCTTGTCTCTTGTTAGCTCATCATGTATTCATTAATCTCTCTTACAACATGCATCTATGATAATATTCATACATTAAGCTAAAGTCAACGAAGGACCAAGAAAACTTAGTGGATCAACCCAATTTAGCCCCAAGAGTTTCACTTACCTTGAATGAAATTTTGAACACATCAAACATTAAATCACCTTAAAACCAAAATAAACAATACCAATTAACAACTCTTATTCCTTAAAAACAAATAGTTTGATAGAAAATGGAAGTCCATGAATTTACCTTGTAAGACACTTGATGGTTGGAACTAAAAACTTAAGCACACAGATTAGATAAACTTTGGATTTGGTGGAAAGTTGAGTTAAAACTTAGACTTTCTCTGTTGAAGAATGGAAGGTAAAAATAGTTGACCTTGAAGAAATAGAGGTGGAGGTCTTTTTGGTTTGTTCCACAGAAGGAAAGGGATGATTTTATTTGTTTCTCATCTTATTTTCACCTTTATTGATTACCATAAACCATGGTTAAGTTAAATTGTCATGGATGATGTCATTTCATAGGCTAAGCTCAATGTCACAAAGTAAGTGCGCGTGGCTTATTTATATGAGTGACAAGTGGCTTAATTTGAGTAGCTGAATGGAGATGACAAGTGGAGAGAGCATGATCAGTCACATGGATGTATGGATGAGAATCATTATTTGATTTTTAATGATTTGATTTATCAAGAGATGACATGAATGATGTCATCCTAGGGGGAGATGTAACGGCAAAAAAAAAAAAAAAAGAGCATGTGGGTTAATATACTTGGTGGAAAATGAAAAGAGTTGTTGAAGTATAAAATTTACAATGACTAGTAGAGTATGGCTATGAGAGAGGGAGAGAATCATGAGATTATTAATGCTATTTGGAAAAAAAATATGAATTTTATTTTTCTTATTTTTATTTAAAACAATATTGCTAACATATTAGATAGCATGGAAATTTAGGATGCAACATAATATAGTCCGAAGTACAAGCTGAAAGACTAAAGGCAGATGATATTACAAATGCCTTAGCTTGTACAGTTGTGAACCGACGAGAGATTGTGTAGAACATCTGAGAAGCTTGTTATTGAGAAAAGAACAACAAGAAAGAGAAGCTGCACGATATAAACAAAAGCGAAAGACTAAGATCTTTTTTGTTCCAGTGCCGAGTACTGTTTATGTCCCGATAATCTCATTCTTAATCGTCAATCTTATTTAATTATAAGTCTGGGATCAACCACATTCGAACGGATAAACGGCTCGACGACAAGGATGCTACGTGGCGTCGTAGGCTTACACAGACGGAGAGACCAAGGGTTAAAGGATCAATCGCCATCTCCAAACCGAAAGTCGATTTTGACCAGACTACATCAAGAGTATCCTAAGAGGCCGAGGTAGATAACTACGCAAAACATTTGCCAACCGGCGCTCGGTCCACGCTCCTAATTTGATTCAATTGGGAAAAACCAAAAAAAAAAAAAAAACCGCAGACATGATATAATCATGCCTTCTGATATGGCTGGGAAGCATAAATCAGGAAGGGGAGAATAAATTTCCCTCTCTTTTGTCGTTTCTACCTAGTCAGGACGTTCTGGCACTATGGGAAGTGAGAAAACACCATCATTAATCACATAATTTTCAACATTTTCGTCTTGGGGACTTATTTCAACGAGTGAAGTAAGGACTATCGATATTGCTGCGACCATATTCTTTATCGTCCTAATCTTACTTTCGGCTACAGGATTGACATGTCAGTTGGTCTAACAATTGTCATTGAATATGTGGCTGTCCTATAAGAATACTCAGGAGAATCCGCGAGGACGTGATGGAAAATTAGGTCTCTGACAGCACCTACTTTTGTCATCCGCAACGTAACAGGTTCTTCGCTTTCCCGTCTTGTTCGAAATTATGGTATGCCTTAACTTTGCATATGATTTACGGAGTACGATGCCAACCGAAGCGTACGTTGCACTTCAGCCCACGTTGTGCCGACATGCGTGACTTGGCTCCAAAGGAGTCCCCATAGGAATCGTTGAAGTCGGACCAGGTGAAATCGAGAAGTGAAAATCCAACTTGGACTTTGATGACCGTCTCAGGGGAAGGACAAACTTTCGCTTGGTATGCATATAATTCTTCAACTGGGGCTTTGTCTTTTATGTCTAATAATGAAAAGAAGATTTCGGCGATGAAATCAATTGTGCGGTGTGCTCGTGCTCGTGAATAGCGTCCGAAAAATTTGTACCCGTGAAATTTTGTTGTAACACTGGTAAATTCTTTCATGATATCGAGTGCTTGTTTAGTGAGACATTGTGGGTGAAGAATTATGAGATTATTCTGCATGATTGAAGCTAAGAAACACTAAAAGTATTTGAGCCATTCGAGTATGATTATAGTCTCATCTAATAATGTCTTTGTAGTCAATCTGCATTTCTCTTCAGATGTTTGTAACCATAACAATAATGATAGTAAACTTATTTGAAAGGCTACATGTGGCCTAATCCATTAAGTGTAGTGTTTCGTGAGTGAAATATCATTAAATTAAGAAGATATGTTTTTAAAGAACGGGAAAAGAATTGTTCCAACGTTACGGATGAGGAGCGTTGTTTTTCTGATGATATAATTCATGCAAAACACTCTGGCTTAGACACCACTTGATCGCTAACAAAACAGAAAAAGAATACCCTTCCGCTTCATTTTAGCTTATACCAAGATGTCGGCACGACAATGCTTGTTTGCATCGAAAATGGTGTATTAAACCTTAGTACGTTCGTTTTAGTAGAGATAATGGCAATTTAGTGGCAGTCAAGGATGAGGTACAAAGTCGGACAGACAGGCAAATGCATCGAAAATCCAAACTGGGTCTACTTCCCAGTTCATTGTGACAGCCAATCTGCTTGGTAGCGTTCAGTCCTAATGTGTTAGGTCCATCCACCCTATGCAAGCCCCAGGTCTTCAAGCCAGCCCCCATCCGTGTCCTTTGTGTTATATGTTATGATATATAGCCTTCAACATTTTCTGTTCTAAACTGAATTTACAACCTCGATATTACGTACCTAAAAATTCATTTATATATCTATACATCTCATGTATTCCAAAAACAAAGAAAAAAATTATTAATTTCATGTCTTTACCACAAAGGATAAGAGTGAATTCGGCCACACATCCCCAAGTATGAGTCATCATCGACTCCCCCAACTTTCTTCCCTTCGCTCCCCGCCTGTTTTGTCGCCATGCCAGATATACCTACTTTCGGGGTCAATCTTCTGTAACATCAAAATGGAAAAGGTTCCTAAAAGAGGGAAAGAAGGTAAATGAAGTGGGGTTAAGCAATCTTAAGGATCGCCGGAAAGGACTCTCCATTGGAGTTTAACTTTGTAAAAGCATTATAATATTAGAGGACGGACGGCGGATCTGGACGCATAGAAAAGGCCATAAATTCAATTGGGTCGGTCGATGTTCGCGAGTCTGGTCGTTGGCGTTTTAGGGATGGCGTTTTAGGGAGAGATTGACTCTCGAGCTACCATTCCACCAGCACCTACAATTCTCCCCTTCAGCTCATCAGCTAGCGATCGCTTTCTGCTCCCCAGGCTTTTTTTGCTTTTTTTGTTTTATATTTCTTTTTCTTTTTTGGAGTGTTCTTCCTTCCGTGGGAAAACTGACTTTCAAGTGTCAACAAACGAGACCCCGGAGATTCTTGAAACCCCTTTCGTCTTGCCTTACATGCCCTCGAATCACGGGCAGAAAAGTTTCTGTAGTCCCTTGAATCCTGGCGTACCTAGAACGGGCCAAGTTCACGAGGCATCAACCAACTTTCGGCTTGAAAAGCCAGAATTCGAGTGTCGGACGGCACGAGCGATTGAGCTCCAGGACCTAAAAATGTTTCTTGGGTCGTGGGAAGGAGAATGTAACGGGCGGCCTCCGTGACGATGCGTTTGACTAGCTGAAAAAAACTGGGGGCAGATTGGTAAACATGGGTAGCTGTGCGAAAATCGACTGATCTCTCCGCCCATCTTGCATTCTATATATAAGACGAGACAAGGTCGTGAGAGCTCATCACTTTGTGTTGCTCCTAGGGGAGAGGGAAAGAGAGGGAGAGAGGGGGAGAGAGAGAGAGAGAGAGAGAGAGAGAGAGAGGGGTTGAAGTGAAGATTATGGGAGTCCTCCTAGTAATGTTTCTTGCTCAAATGAGTATTCCAACCACAGTTAGCACCAAGAACTGGGACAGAACAGTTTGGTCGTGGTTGCTTTAGCAACTGAAACCGTCTGCTCTCTCTTATGCTGCTGTTCTGAGATGCTCATTTGAGCAAGCAATGTTATAGGTGGAGGTTGTTTTGTTCGCACTCGCCATCGTCCAGTGTGCTCTATCCTTATAAATGTCGCTCTCTCGGATTCAACGATGTCAATCAGCACGCTCTCTTGCACGCTCCTCTGCCGTCCAGATAAGTTCTATTCCTCCCCCTTATAATAGCATGTATACGCAAAAATGATTTGAAGTTCGCATGAGATCCCAGTTGAACATAAGCACAACCACTCCGTATCTTTCTTCTTCCATGTATGCCAACTGTTGACATTGTTTTTTATTTTACGGAGTATATTTACTCACTCAAGCTCTAAAACGAAGCTAGCCATCTGGCTACATCATGGGGATTTGAAGTTTCCTTCTTTTCCTTTCTAAACCTCAGGAGATTTGACTGAAAGGCGGTTCTTGCTGTTAATAAGACGTGAAGTTATAGGAGGAGACAGCCATTTCCAGATTACATGTCTCTCAAAGTTGATTTATTGAATATAAAATCCCGAGCTGTGTTTATATATTGGAGCTAAATCAGTGTGTGGACTTTTTGCGCTCGCGCCGGTGCGTTTATATTCGGTAGCATAAGTGCAGTTGATGATCTGTGAATCTTGAGCTCATGTCCGAATACGGGCATGTGAATGGCTTCGGTTCTCTGAACCAGATTGCGTTATTTCTGCTGCATGTTCCTTTTAGAAGGATTGAATCAAACTAGGGCTTCTCTGCATACTTTTTCAACCAACGGCCTAGCTTGCTTTTTAAACTGTACTCTTCCCGAGGACGAATGCAATCCAAGATCAGCATGTCGTCGCTCCTTGATTTTGAACTGCATTCCGTGTCATCATCTCTTTTGATAGATTGATGTCGACTGAATCAGGTAATCTCTAAATATCTCTTTCGTTAGTTTATGGTTCTGCTCAAACCGATTATTCACTGATATTATCCACGCTCTGATGGGGGTCTCGGTGCATGATGAGAGAACGATGATGCCGTGCAAGCTTTCCTTGTTGTTGCACCTATCTATGAAGAAAGATACGATCAAGCAAATGCATGAGAAGTCAGCCGCATGTATTCTTGTTGTTGTATTTTCTACAGGAGTGAGAAAATATCTGCACCTTCACCATCCAATTATCCACTAAACGATTAGTACCATTGAAGATTATGGATCTTTATTATGGTTTTTTTTTTCCTCTTTTTCCTTGATCAAAGTGCAAAATAGGCGAGTCTAGACAAGCAATTCCTTTCTTGAGCATGATTGCTTAGGCCGGCTGTTTAGAATTGAGTATTTCTTGATAGATTTGAGCTAGCTTTTCAATTAGAGCCTCCTGTATTATCTTGGCTCGCCCGAGTCCATTCCTCAAAAGAAACTACGTTCATTAATAAAATCACATTAACCTAACATCTGTCTATTTCTCTCTTCCTCCACTCCCCCCCACCCCCCACAAAAAAATAGACATTTCTTTTCTTTGGCCTTTTGTTCTCCCGCTATCTCTCTAGGACAAAACAAATCCCCTCCCGCGTTGCCCTTGTCTCGTCCTCCTCCATCGTCGCCGTCATGCCCCTCCACCTGATGCCCACCCGGTCCCCTTCGGACCAATCAGCTTTGTCGACGATAGCTAGGTAGCTCTCCCAAGCTCGACGGGGCCACAGGAGAGGGCATTTGGTGGAGAGAGAGAAAAAGAGAGAGGCGCAAAGTGGAGAAACGATAGATGCCTGCTACCACCCATATGGTCTGGTCTCTTTTCATCCACATTCTGATAAAGGAGCTAATCAATGATATGATCATTAGGTTGCATCATCATACCAGCTTGTAAGCTAGCGAAATAGTAGAAGTTCAGTGCACTTAGTCCTACTCTGTAATGATTAATCTATTATTTTGCCTTCCCACAACAAGAGGACTCCTCGTTCTTGTGCAACATTATATGTTGCTATGTCACTATCTAGTCTTAGAAGAATTTCTCTCTTTCTTAATGGAGTCTCAAATGACAATCTTATCCCCAATGGATATTAAACCTAATCATAAGTCTAGCAGTCCGTCTGGCCCGTCCAAAATAATTCAGACAAACAAGATTTGAAGCATAAAATGAAGCGAACCTCTACGAAAAAGACTTTCATAGTGAAGTACATAAGTTTCTTCCCATGCCTGTCCTTGATCTTTCACCAACATCAATGTGTAAATGGGAAAGTTCTTATTCCCTCGTGGTCTAAAACACATAGGTAGAGATCTCAAGAAGAAAATGATCCTATTAGACCATTGTAGTCACACGCTGTCAAACATATAAAAAAAGGGTAGGTTTAGAAGCCCTAGTAAACGGTCAAGCCGCTAAAGTAGCTAAAGTGGTGATAAATCTTGTCAATTTCTCCTTTTTAGGGAGCCTATATATACTCAGCCTCCAATGAAAAAAGTTAGATCATTTACGATCTTTCTATGGATCGTGTCATTGAAAATGATAACCAAATGTCCATGCAGTCAAAGAAGATCCGAAATGCATATGTGCCGTGCCACTTTTTTTCCCTCCACGAGTTCAAAAGAAAATCAAAGAATACGTGCGTAATTTCGTTCGATGAATTCGGTACCTAAGTCAAATATGAATCCAGATCACAAAAATGAGCGGGCGTTGTCGAATCTCGCCGTCCAAATTCATATTCATGAGGATAAGATCACCAAGTAGATTTCTCTCCCAAAGGAGTTGTCCCAACTTGCAGCAACACCAGCGCAGGCACCTGCGATTGGCTGATCTTGGCTTAAATGGAAGCAGAGTCGGAACCAGTCACTTTGTGCGTCCGCATCCGTGGGTTCAACCTTGGATTAATATAAGAAAGCCTCGTCAGCTTGAACCAATCTGATCCGATCCGATGATCCAATCGCCAGAGCAAAATCAAGGGTCGGATTGCGACAGAAAACACTTAAAAAAACAAAGGCAGTTCTTATTTTGCTCGTCGATATTTTTCTGTCGGCCATTTGCTGCGAAACCTAAGTCTTTCTTTTTCCCAACAACCTTTCTTAACCTTTAGCCTTCGGCAAGCACCTCATTGCATTGCCGCGACCGCCGCAATTGACTCGATCTCTTCCCCTCCTCCCCGCCCCCCCTTGTGCGTGTGAATTGCGATTGCATGCACTTTGAATCGTCAAGAGTAGGGTCCTAACCTCCACCTGATTTCTCTCTCGAATACTAGTTACGTCAAAGAACACGTTGAATCGTCAAGAGTAGGGTCCTAGCCTCCGCCTGATTTCAAATACTAGTTACGTCAAAGAACGCGTCACGTCGAGCTGCTAATGATAAATATCGGCGAGTATGCGAACGATAACAATGTCCCGTTGAAGATAATTATGGCCGAGACGACGCGTCAAGACTGCTTGTCTTTTCGTTTTCTTTAAGACAATAAACAATGTGGCTCAAATCAGTACGGTTCATCGTTTTCGTATAGATTCGCATCAAAGACTAAGGTTTTTTGTGGCACAGATGAAGATACTTTCAAGATGAAGAGTTTTTTTTTTTTTTTTTTGGTGGTCTCTTCTTTTCCGAGCCGCAAGACCACCAATTAATGTGAGATTTTGTATAAATCTCATTCCTAAAATCAAGCATAAAATACCCATAATGCGCATGAGACGACTATATGGTCAAACATACTGTTCAAAGTTAATCGAATCATATCTTGATGGGAAAAATATCAAAGAGAGATTATTAGTACATACATCTTTGAAATCGTGAGAACAAATAACGATCGACAATTAATGAAGGACATTGTCCAATCCATCCTATTTAGTCGATTTAATTCTAAATTTTTGTGTGAAATTTTAATAAAATCATTTCGGACAATTTTTATTTGAATTTACTAACATATTAGTATGCCACATAAGACAATCAATAATAACCCTAATTTAGGCGAAAAAATGGTCAAAAGTATTATATTGTAATTTCGTGCAAAAATTTAACACTAAATTGGTAATAGTCAAGATTTTATGTCCAAAATTTATTTTTGAATAACATATTTAGGATTGATCAGATAATTTTTTTTTTGAATTAAGAAGTTAAATTTATTGGTGCAAACGCGAGGAATTTATTGTGGCCAGAGGGTAAAAGTCAAGGCCAAATGTCAAGGGGGTACACTTAGAAAGCTAGGTCTTGAAATTAGTGCCACATTTGTCGAATCGACATTACACGTGGAGGCAAATGATAGGACTCATGTTCTCAAGACGATAGCCATTGGTGGCTAGAATTGATTTACACTCCCCTTTCACCATGTAAATCTGTCACTTTTTTGGTTTGGAGATGTGCACATTGACACACACAAAATTAGGGGCCAACCCATCGGTCTAGTCACATCTCATTACATTACTTGCACCTGGAGATAAAGAACGGTTCGTCTCGGGCTCTTGGTCTCTTTAAATCAATCATTTAACCACAATAATACACCTCTCATTTCCGAAACTCATGCATCATTTAAGGGAAGAGAAAACTATCTAAAATGTCTCATACCCCTGTTGACACCTAAATTTTGGCGACCCGTTTAGTCATTTATCGCATTAAAAAATCAGGGATTAATTTTAACGCCTACAAAAAAATTAATTAATTGCATAGCATATAATTTTAGATGTATTTATTTATTATTATTGCATTTGCATTGGGCTGGTGACGAATGTGTTCGAATTAGTGGTTCTAAGCTTTAAATTGACAGGCCGGACTAAGCTCACAAAGCGAGCAAATTGGCCCAAGCCCCTTTTTTTTTTAATGATCGAAAATTATCATGTGAAAATAGAGATTTGAAATGTTTCCGAAATATGTTGGAGGATTTTTCAACATCTTCGGATAGGGCAAGTGTGACAAAAAATATTGTGAGCTCATCTTTGCAGGATTTGAAATTTGAGAAAAAATCATTTTGCAATCCTGAATCGTATCAAAAACAAATATTGTGTTCGGAAAAGAAATCTTTGTGGATATTGATTTGAAAAATTAAAACCCTAGTCCACTCACCTATAAATAGGTTGCTACATTGCAAAGTGAGAGGGAGGCCACACATTGAATATACGGCCACAAAAAAGAGAACTCACGTTCTCCAGGGGGGTCGGCAAGCCATTATATCGAGGCCACACAACTGAGAAAACACGGCCATTGCACAGAAAGAGGCTCGGCCATGGAAATAGGGTAATATAGAGAAGAGAGAAACAGCAAAAGGAAAGGGAGAACACACTTGAGAAGAACAAAAAGTTTTCCGGTGGACCCCCGTGGCTCTAGTTGCTATCCTATATTTTCCGACGAGCCAACTCATAGTACCTGCAAGTCTTCGCCCATTTATCATTTATAAAGAACGCAGGGAAAGGAAAAGAACGCGTCCAAGAGAAAGAGAGGGACAGTGGAGTTTATGGTTGACCAGGCTCATCCACAAAAGCCAACTCATGCACAAGTGTGCTCTCTGGACATCACCACTCGCCCCGAAGTCTACGGTCAAAGAGGAGTCATAAGAATTTTGATGGATTTCTCTTCTTTTAGGTGTTTTTCCAGATTTGCTAGTAACGTTACGGGTGTTATGATTTTATTTGGGAGAAGTACACTATCAG
Organism: Eucalyptus tenuipes; assembly: GCA_014182365.1. Taxonomy (NCBI): domain Eukaryota; kingdom Viridiplantae; phylum Streptophyta; class Magnoliopsida; order Myrtales; family Myrtaceae; genus Eucalyptus; species Eucalyptus tenuipes. Next base: position 2,697,081 of record CM024547.1, on the reverse strand, counting down.
TGCCATAAGTTGTGTACGGCGCTCACTTTGGTGTCAAAAGTTTCCGTTGGATCACTTAAGTGCCAAATCGGAGGAAAAACGATCACTTTGGTGCCATCGGCGAAAGATTCCTACCAAAATGATTACGTGGCTTAAAAAAAAAAAAAAAATCGACAAGGCCTTTAAACGATGTTGTTTTCGGTCCTCCTTAAGAAAAACGACGTCGTTTTGCCGTCCTACATGGATGGCCTCATAAAAACGACGCCGTTTAACTCATTTGGAGATTTTTTTTTTTATTTGGGGATTGAAATTAGGGTTTTTCCGGCTGTTGTCGCTCGGCCTCCGCCGTCACTGGGCCGCCATCGCTCGCTCAGCCGCCATTGCTCGGCGCTGTTCGGACACCCTCGATGGCACACAAGGGAGCACCAGCCCCGGTCGTCGGAGCCTAGGTACTGGAAGACGCAGGCCAGGCATTCGGTAGGGAGATCGGAGATGGAGAAGGAGACATCAATGGTGGCGCACTCGTCGGTGGCCTCCCGACCACCGGCTAGATCAGCCTTCGACTTGGCCTCCAAGTGGCCATTGTCGGGGTTGGGATCGGGGTCGGGGTCGGGGTAGGAGCCGTGGCCACCGAGTGGCCATCATCGCGGTTGGGGTCGGGGTCGAAGCCGTGGCCGCCGAGTGGCCATCGTCGCGGTCGGGGGTCGGGGTCGGGGTCGAGGTCGGAGTTGCGGCCGCCAAGTGGCCATCGTCAGGGTCGGGGTCGGGGTCGGAGCCGCTGCCGCCGAGTGGCCATCGTTGGGGTAGGGGTTAGGGTCGGCCGCCGCCGCCGCCGAGCACGAGGGCCGTCGAGAATGGCGACTGGCCGGAGATTTAGGGTTTTGAATTGAGGGAGACACCAAACGGCGTTGTTTTGGTGTTAGGATGCTGACTGTGCTCTCCAACGAGCCATATCAACTTCAAAAATTAATAAAAAAGTGTCACATCGGATTTCCGGCCAATTGGATCGGAGTTGGCACCAAAGTGAGCGTTTTTTCAAACTTGTTGGCACTTAAGTGATCCGACAGAAACTTTTGACACCAAAGTGAGCGCCGTAAACAACTTATGGCACTGATAGTGTACTTATCTCGATTTTATTTCATGCAAACAAAAGAATAGTTTCTGGCGAGTAGACCGAGAAGAGGTTGGAAGTGTGGCGGCTACAGATTTTGAGGGAAGAATAGACGATACGTTGCCAAGCACCCCCGCCAACCACACCGCCGTGAAGCATCGTTGCCATGCACATAACGCTTGCCCCCGTTCGCCGTCAAAAAGCCGGTCGCGATCTCGGTCCGATTGCACTTGGTCCAAATTTAGAAAGAATATCCTCGAATTAAGTAAGATATACATCTCTAGTATATTTGGATATTTTATTGCCTAATATATGTCTATTTATATCTAGTGTTCATATACATGAGTGATAGACATAACTTTCAATTAGGATCTATTTCCTAATTCACAATTGCATATAATCATTGATTCCACCTATAAGCCTTTAGATGGAATTATTGACTCTGCAGGAATCTTTAAAATTGATATTTTGATTTTTGAGGCTTAAGATCTACTTATCGGTTTTATTCGCGAGATTACAAGTTGATTGGATATTATTTCCTTATCCGCATCGATTGGATGATATATGATCTTGAGCGATTTGGTGCTTATCTTAATTGTTTTACGTATGCTGAAAATACAAAAATTGCATATCATGTAGATTAGAATCAATTTTCTAGATAAAATTGCATGATAGAATTGTTAGATTCCTTTAGAATGCATGTTTAGATGATATCTAGGTTAGATAATAGCTTTTTTAATTAAATTTCATGATGAGATAATTTTCTAAGTTAAGATAGGATTCAGTAGTCTATTCCTAACTTAAAATAGATAATATCTCACTTTAGTTAGATTTTTATTTTTTAGCAATTTTAATTACGAATTTTCATAAAAAATACAAAAAAATCATGTTCATGTCATGTAGAATTAGGTTCATGAAATGCACGTCATTTAGTGATTGTTGCTAGGTTCATTTAATTAGAAATTGCACGTCAATAGAATTAATTCATTAAGTTAATTTAGATTGCACATTTAATTATTGCATTTTTTTAAAAATTACTTTACTCATGTCATATAGTTTAGGCTATACTACTATGTCATATCACTTCATGTTAGATTAGTAACATTGCATTACATATAGATTAGATTCTCATTAAATAAGTGAAAACAAAAAGGTCATTACGTGTTAATTATAAATCATATCTAGGATTGTCGATGTGAATTCTGATCTAACACTGCAGATGCTCTCGTTGCCATGAGGTAAGTCTTGCAATTTATTCATTGCTTTATCTGAGTGTTAAATTAATGGTTTGCGCACCCGCATGATTGCCTCACATATTAGGGAAGTGAATTAAAATTAATTCAAGTTGCCTGCAAAATATTTTTTCAAAATAAAATAAAAAGGTACTGAAAGGGTGTTAGTAAAAGCTAGCATAATCAAGTCCCTGAATTCACAATCTTTGGATCGCAGAAGTAAAGTAAATCTCTTGTTACTTTACTTGGATTTCTAATTGACCCACCAAAAATAGATTAGTGGTGACTCCTGATTGAAATATCATTTGCATGTTAAGAACTTGAACCTAAGTCGCGAATTGGAATGGGTTTGGGAGAGCCCGAGCTAAGTTAGACTTAGTAGTCCATTAGCCTAATCCTAGGTGGTGCACCCGAAATTTAGATCGCGACAACCCCTTATACAGCAGCCAAGTCAATCTTAAATTTGGCACTAATTTAATCATAAATTTTTGACATTTTATTAATTTTGGTGGGAATCACTAATGCTTGCTGATTTACATTGCATAACCAACACTGAGGTGAATTATTTTTGGAAATTTTTATAATTTTTTTCTTTTTTTCCTTCCTTTTTTTCCCTTTTTCTTTTCGCAATGGCCGGTCTCAAGCGATGGCCAGAGACTGGCCTTTGCCTAAGACTAGCCATTGTTGAAAGTAAAGGGATAAAAAGAAATGACTATAAACAATTCTAGAAAATTTTTAAAAAAATGATCAAAAATCATTTGCGCCAACACTAGTGCCTGATCATGCCACGTAAGCTAGCTGGCATCCACATTAGCAATTTTCAATCAAAATTGATTGAAATGAATAAACTAACACGATCAAAAAGTTTAAGACTAAATTAGCTGTCGTCCAATAAATTTGACTTTTTGAACAATCATTCCTCTAATAGAAATGAGCCATGAATCAAAATGATGGTATTGGCAAGGGGTGGCAAATGGGTGAGTGGGGTTTAGGTAGGTCATATATGAGTTTGATTTAAATCCACTCATTTAACTTACATTAATCCATTTATTTCCTAAATAATTCATATGACCCATGCCTAATCTAACCTACATCCAACCCAAACCAACCCATTTGACTTGCCAAAAGATAAAGAAAAAGGCCCAATAGTTATGAAGGAGCCACATTTTTTCCACTCCTTGGGTTTAAACACTCCATTCGACTGATAATTTAACCATATTAACCCTTATGCGGCCTACTATTTAGGATGCTTCAATAGTCAAAGTTTCAGCCCTCCTTTTTTTCTTTTTTTTCTCTCTCTTTTCTTTTCTTGAGGTCCCATTTTCCTTCATCTTCTTCACTCTCTTGCGAGCATTTCTCTTCTTTCCACACCTTTGTGTCTACCAACAACAATGCTCTTGATTTTTAACTTACTGAATCAAGAATAAGTGAAGACAAATCATAACCTATTCTTCATCAAAACAACACATTGATACCAATGGCTTGTCCAACAATGATGAGCATGCTTAATGATTCAATGGATATAAAGGTGAGGCGGCCATGGCCATACAAATCGGTAACAATGGGGACTCAGCTTTAAACCATGAAATGTGATAATTCGGCACACTTATGGCTTAATTCAAACTAACCCATGGGACTAGAATAGACAAAATGAAAGAAGTTAAATTTGAATAGACGAACAACTAAAAAAAAAAATCAATAGGAATAGAACCAATCTGATGGTGACTTTTGTGAATTGAAGATGGTAATTAAAAAAAAAAAAAGGATCATGAGCGTCTTATGTGTGTGTGCCTAGAATTTCTTTTTTGGCGGATAATTTGTTCTCTCAATGAACTCTATTCGTTGTCAAAAAAAAAAAAAAAAAAGAACAATGGTTTCCCACATTACGCAACTACAGCCTTAAATTCCTTACTCATAAAGCCAGAGACTCCAATAACTTTGTTGACTTTAGTGATGATAGTTCAATGCTCCCTGTTGGCGCAAGACTTAGTGAGGTCCCCACAATTGTTGAACAACCATTTGCTTTTACCGTAACGAGAACATTGTCCAGACATACTCCCCATACCCCTTGTTCGAGTCAAAAGATCAAACGTGTGTTCCCCTGCATGACATAAATTCATTCCCCTCTTTATCCTTAGCATTACAACCACACCAATATGAGAAAACCTTTAACCAGCCCTTGATTCACAATGTTATACCAAACAACATTGTTGTTGGGAGACATCAAAGGCATGCAAAGAAGAGGATCACCTGCAAGAAGAGAAGTGAGTAATAATACAGAAATTGAGACCCACAAAGAAAGGGAAAAAAAAAACAAAGCAGTAGGAGAGAACCACTTTCTTATCTCTAGCAGAGTTTAAGTGAAATGTGCTAAATTGTGACCATACAAAGGATAATATGGTCAAGACATTTGTGAAAGGGAGTATTCAAGCCATGGAAGGAGTGGAAAAAACATGATCCATACAAAAATCTAAGCTGCAAAAAAAAAAAAAAAAAAAAATTAAAGCTCCTCCTACTTCTTGGCTGCCGCCACCTCCTCCTCTATCCCTAAGCTGCAGACTTCACCGCCGCCGCCGCCACACAACCCCCTCTTCTCGACATTGCAGACCTTATCTTGCTTAGCTCCATCTTTGTCGAGAACCTTACCAATCCAAACACCAGCAGGTACCATCGGCACTTCCTCCTCCAATTTGCCGGTGACCATGTCCTCCTGCTCGAGCTCTTTTGGCTCCTGCGACCAGTTAGGAGTGACGATCTCTTTCTCTCATATCCTCAATGAATTAATACATCGAGTCCTCGAGAAGCCTCAAATCCGACTTCACCGCTTGCTATAATCCAATCGCTTAGCCCAATCAACCTACACAAGCGCGTTGTCACCCACCTCCTCCGTCTGAAATTGGGGGAATTTCTACCCTCCTCCTCCTCCCGACTCCGAGTTCTTCGATCAACATGCTCGCACCAATAATTAGTCACAGCCACAGGTCGAAAATGAAATCGACCTGATATAAAGAGATTACGAACTGAAAATCAAAGCTAGGCCTTCAAAAACAGGCTCCTTTAAGATACATTGAAGTAGACTAGGACTTGCATTTAGTCCCCATTGCAATGGCAAATACTGTTTGGATCAATCTGATTGAAATGAGAAATTGAATCAATTTTCCACCAGAACAAACAATGGAGATTTTTAACGAGTAACATTGAGATACTGGATTTGGTTTCACAAAACTTGTAAAGCAATGTCGCAAATATTAGTGGGTAAGCAATAAACAAATTAATGGAAGCACTCAACAGAAGTCTCATAGGTCACTTTAAAATCAGTTTTGCTAAAAGGTTCGAGTAATCTCGAGCATTACTTATAATCGAAAAAATAGAGCAATGGAGTGATTCACAAAAATTCGACTTTAGAAGAGATAAATGCCATGTCAAAAACGGGCCGAGCATTAACATCCTACAGCTCCAACAAAAGGACCTTCTAGCTAGAAATCATCATCATATATATCCCGGTCCTAGCAAGTCATAGTTTTAAGGGCGATTTTCATATCGTGACTCATTAAATAAACGAAGTAGCAAGAGAAACGCCGAGCCTTATAGCCTGCTTTGCATGCAGTGAGGGCAGATTCGAGAACCATGTGAGACACCGGCTGGAATCCAAGCTAGGAGATACCAATACTCCCAATTCCAGTGCCAAAATTATCAGAAGATGAAGAAGACAGTTTTCCATGCTAATTACCGATGTCGCCTGGGATCTAAAAAAGAAGACAAGAGATCATTATATAGAATGGTCTTTACAACTGGTCTAGCCTGGCACTTACTCGAAGCTTGCTTGTAGCTATGTGTGTAAAAAAAAAAAAAAAAAAAAAGCTAGGGGAAAAGCCCCAAGAAAGCCAATCCCCAAATGCCGAGATTCTTTCCTGACTACGGAAAAAGCAGAAGGGAATATGCACTAACTAACTGAAGCACTTCTTGTACTAAGCAATTATCTTATCATCCTCAGGACTCAAGACTTTGTTGAAGATGAACTATTTTGCTTCTGCAAGGAAGCAGTTGAGGTATTACTTTTCGTCTGGGCACTCTGGTTCGAAGATGACGACTCAGTGAAGAAAACTACATGCTCCTGATTATTAAGAAGCAATTGAAGGGCTCTCGGTATCCTGGGAAGGTTCACATCCAACAACCCCTCAAGTATTTGAACAACTTGCCCCATCGATGGCCTGTGAGTTTCCTCATCTTGGACACACCAGCAAGCAACTCTGCATATCCGAGTTAGCTCTTCAGTATCAGTGTTTGTCTCCAAGTCTCGGTCCAAAAGATCGAGCGGGTCACCTCCTTCAGCTATCTTACTAGCAACCAATGTTGGGAAGAACTTATTGGCCCCATCTTCCGAAAGCTCTGAGTTCCTCCTTCCTGAAACAAACTCAAAGAGCATCATTCCATAGCTATAAACATCAGCTTTTGCTGTTATGGCCACTCCAGAAATCCACTCGGGCGCAAGATACCCTCTTGTGCCTCTCATGGTTGTCAACACCCTGCTGAAATCTCGGCCGACGAGCTTTGCCAGGCCAAAATCTGCCACTTTTGGACAGAATTCAGCATCTAGAAGGATGTTCTCTGGCTTGATGTCGCAATGTATGATGCAGTCTCTGCACTTCTCATGGAGATAAACCAGACCTCGAGCCGTTCCCAAAGCAATTTGGTATCTCGTTTTCCAATCCAAGGTCTTCGAGTCCTTTCTATGAAAGAGATGATAGTCTAAGGAACCGTTTGGCATGAAATCATAGACCAACAGCTTTTTGTCACCTTCAGAGCAGAACCCACGAAGCCGGACAAGATTCACATGCTGGATGTTGCCGATTGTGCTTACTTCTGTTCGGAATTGCTTCTCTCCTTGGCTTACGCTTTCAAGCTTCTTGACCACTATGTGACTTGAATCAGGTAATGTTCCTTTGAAAACTGAACCGAACCCGCCCCCACCCAACTTCTCTGAGAAATTCTTGGTTGCCACTTGCAAGTCCCGGTATGCAAAGGCTATCAGTGAACCCTCCATTTTCTTTGTTGTTACAGATGCCCTTCTCCTCCATCTCCAAATGCCAAAAAAGACAATGGCTAATATCGCTACCGTGGAGCTAACAGACCCTGCAGCTATCGCAATTACGTAGCTCTTCTTGCTTGTATCCTGAATGTCAGAAGCGGCACGCCTGAGATAGAAGCTTTTTCCATCGGTTTCACTTTGTGAGAGCTGTTGCGCATTGAAGAGATCCCCAATCCAGATTGAGCAGGCATTATCCTCGAAAGCATAAGCCGTGCAAGAGCAATTGCTCAAACAAGCAGCTTGGCATTCCGTATCGCTCCTGACATCTAAAGATTGGGGATCTTCAGGCAATATCATGTTAGAACTAAGCGAGAAACGGTCTCTCTCCGCATTAGAAGCATTTGCTGCACAATTCAAGTCGGAATTCCTCTTGCAACCGCCAGACCAATCGCTCAAATTCCAATCCCTCACAGAGCTGATGCTAAACCCAGGCAAGCAGCTGCAGAAATTGTCATTATCCTCGCTGCAAACACTGAAAGGCCCGCAAAGTCTATACACATCGCATTGTTGCCGGGGCAGAGAGCAGATCAAGTTCCACGCGTGGGAAGAAGGCAACCACGAATACTGCTTGAGCTGGCCAGAAAGATCTATCATTAACGTCGATATGATGTTAGAGGAGATTTTGATTGAATAGGTGAAGTAGCTCTCGTTCTCATTGTCCACATATTTGAAATCGTAAATATAGTTCGATCTCATTTCAGGGACCAAAGAGAAAATTTTCATCCGATTGTCCCACGCCCCACTAGTCCAATAATGATTAGACCTATTCCACCATATGTAGTACTCACCGTCACTGGGTGAATGGAGATGGAGAGAGAACAAACCTGTCGAAGGGTCCTCCGCGTTCTTCCATGATGTCAATTGCTGACTCGTGTTTTTGCGCTTGTCGATCCCTAATTTGGCACTAGGAAGCCACGTGTGTGTCGGGTGATCAAAGCTCTGCCACAGTGTCACATTAGAATTCGGCGTGTCTTTGAGAGCGAAGTTGCCGTTGTCCTCAAGAACCGCCACCATGGAGCTCGACCCAGATGAAGAAGTTCGCAAATCCGTGGACCAAACGGGGACTTGAGAGTCCTTGACAATTACAAGATTGCCACCCGAGACCTTTAGTTCAGTGGAGTGCCTGTCAGTGACAGGGTTGTCTCGGTTGGCAACCCAGACGATGGTCCGCTCGCTAACTTTGTTGTACCATATACCTATGTAGGAGTAAGACGACTTCCCTGGTGTGAAGAAGCCAAGTGTGAAGTTGCCACCCAAGGAGGTTAAGGTTTGATTACCAGATAGAGACCGATTTGCATCGAGCTTGTCTGTGCCAAGACAGAGGTGGGTGTAGAGAGATAAGCAAAGCAAGAAAATTGGGAGTATGAACGACCATGGACTATTGTTTTTGCTATCCATGGCTGTACCATACAAGGTTCGAGCGGACGGGTGTAGAAACAAGATTCATAGGGGGGGAGTATATATACCCGTTTGTGCTCGGAGCGAGGTTGGGGTAAGAGATCTCAAAGAAGAACGGGTCAAGAAACGCGCAAAGTATCGTGTGGAAACTTCAACCGAGACTAGTGCATTATCAGGTGGTGGGGAGGGAAAGAAAAGTGAAAAAAATTTTGGGGTGGGCGGAAAGAGACAAGGGAAAAAATGGGGGAAGTGACAGGAGGGGGGGGGAGAAAAGTGAAAAAAAATTGGGGGCGAGGAAAAGAGACAAGGGAAAAAAGGGAGTTGGGGTGGGGTCGGGTGGGGTGGGGTGGGGTCGCGACCCCCGAGGGGACTTTTTATTTAATAAAAAATAATTAAATGAAATAAAAAAAGTAATTTCGAAAAATAAAAGTACTGAATGTTGAATGATTAGTGTAAATGTATTGTAGGTTCTTTTTTTAATTAATTAATTATTTATAAATTTGAATTAAATTAATTAAAAATAAAAATATTTATTTAATATACAACGTATCCTAGCGTGTCGGAATTTTCTATTTTTAAGAAATGACATGTCGTGTCGTGTCGTGTCGTGTGTCCATGCTACTTAAATTATCATCAAGTAAGTAGGAAGAAGCATTTAAGCAGGCGTCATACCAATGAACAAGGATAGGCATATGCCATAGTGAAGAAGACGCTAGTGGTGCAACTTGGACATGTGATCAAGTAAGACTTAAAACATAGGCGAATCAAGACATTGATGAAGCAAGAACATAGTTTTACCAGCTCCAGTCAACAAGAAAGGAAGAAAACCAAGTGTCAAAGTCATTGATACATTGAAAAGCTAGACTAACAAGATTTGATTTTCATGAAGCATGGTCCAATATTTATATGGTCCCTACTCTTGTCTGAACTAGTCACGGGTCAAGAAACGTGCAAAGTATTGTGTGGAAACTTCAATCGAGACTAGTGCATTATCATCTATGAAGCACGAACATGTTATACGTGCTTCCGTGTCATGTCCGACACATGTCAGAGCGTGTCGGACACGTCGACAAACGTTGACCGCGTGTCGAATTTGTCGACAGGTCGTCAACTTTTGTCGACACGTTTCGACACGCGTGTCCCAAAGACAATGGAGGGTGGAGGCGAGGGCTAGGGAGTAGAGACGAGGCCGCGAGCGACGGCGAGCCCGTGACGGCGAGAGACGGCGAGAGAAAGAGCAGAGATTGAGGCGAGGGCCGCCACTCTGTGATGCTGCGATGGATCGGCTACGAGGCTGCGGCTGCGAGGGAGGAAGGGCCGGAGGCGAGGTGGTGAACAATTGTGATGAGGATCGAGAGCAAGCAGAGATCGAGAGGAAGAGGATAGGAGGGGGTCGTGCGACGAGGAGAATGAGAAGAAGGGTGCTGCTAGGGTTTTGAGAAGGAAACTAAGGGTGCGCATGACAAAATTTCGAAACAAATTGATATCTCAATTTCGAAATAGAAATTGAGAAGTTAAAAATTTTAGCTTCCGATTTCTTCTTTCAAATCTATTTCGGAAATAGAAATCTATTCCAGAAATAAAAAAAATCAAATTGCGTTACCAAACGGATTTTTCCAAACCTATTCCGGGAACAAAGAAAGAGAGAAGTAGAAATTTTATCATACGCGTCCTAAAAGAATAAAAAAGGGATTTGGCATGTTGGAGGGAGGGGGAAGTGTCAGGTGGTGGGGGAGGGAAAGAAAAGTGAAAAAAATTTGGGGGTGGGGGGAAAGAGACGAGGGAAAAAATGGGGGAAGTGATAGGAGGGAGGGGGAAGTGTCAGGTGGTGGAGGAGGGAAAGAAAAGCGAAAAAAATTTGGCGGCGAGGGAAAGAGATGAGGAAAAAAAGGGAGTTGGGGTGGGGTGGGGTGGCGACCCCTTGGGGGACTTTTTATTTAATCAAAAAATAATTAAATGAAATAAAAAAAGTAATTTCGAAAAATAAAAGTACTGAATGTTGAATGATTAGTGTAAATTTATTATAGGTTCTTTTTTAATTAATTAATTATTTATAAATTTGAATTAAATTAATTAAAAATAAAAATATTTATTTAATACACAACGTGTCAGGCGTGTCGGAATTTTCTATTTTTAAGAAATGACGTGTTTGTCGTGTCGTGACGCGTGTCCATGCTACTTAGATTATCATCGAGTAAGTAGGTAGAAGCATTTAAGTAGGCGTCATACCAATGAACAAGGACAGGCATATGCCATAGTGAAGAAGACGCTAGTGGTGCAACTTGGACATGTGATTGAGCAAGACTTAAAACATAGGCGAACCAAGACATTGATGAAGCAAGAGCACAGTTTTACTAGCTCTAGTCAACAAGAAAGGAAGAAAATCAAGTGTCAAAGTCATTGATACATTGAAAAGCTGGACTAACAAGATTTGATTTTCATGAAGCATGGTCCAATATTTATATGGTCTCTACTCTTGTCTAAACTAGTCTCGGGTCAAGAAACGCGCAAAGTATTGTGTGGAAACTTCAACCGAGACTAGTGCATTATCATCGAGTAAGTAGGTAGAAGCATTTAAGCATGCATCATACCAATGAACAAGGACGGGCATATGCTAGAGTGAAGAAGACGCTAATGATGCAACTTGGACATGTGATTGAGCAAGACTTAAAACATAGGCGGACCAAGACATTGATGAAGCAGGAGCACAGTTTTACCAGCTCCAGTCAACAAGAAAGGAAGAAAACCGAGTGTCAAAGTCATTGATACATTGAAAAGCTGGACTAACAAGATTTGATTTTTATGAAGCATGGTCCAATATTTATATGGTCTCCATTCTTGTCTGAACTAGTCTCGAGGTAAGTATCTTCAACAAAATGTGCTTGTTCCACGCATGCTAAGCTGACCTTTTCTTCGAGGGACTAAGCTCTAAATTAACGCATTGATTTCTTCCCCCGATTCATTTATATGTAACATTATGGTTGCATGTCTTTATCGGAAAAACCTTATAGATTGTGTCCTGGCCAAAGATGATGGAGTGAAGAGACCTCTCAGGTTAGACTTGGAGTGATTGTTATTTGGCATTGTGTCCATTATAGTCTTTTAGGCTGTGTTTGATGATCGGGATAAAATTCAGGATAGGATAAAATTTATCATATCCTACATTTGATGCATACTCAAAACGGGATAAAGTCAAATATAATGGGGATATAAACCGGATAAAATTATCTCATAGGAGAGATGGGATAATGATGGATAGGATTTATGATATTCATAATAGGAAAGTTATTTTTCTCGAATAATAAACTTCTTAAATTAACAAAATTGAAATTATATTTCAATATAAATAATTTTTGGATTCTAATACAAGAAATTCAAAATAAAAAAGTAAAAATATAGTTATTTTAATTTAATCTTATTTTTATTTATATATTCAAATTTAATTCTACTTTATAATATAATTTCAATATATAAATATCAATATAAATTCATATTTATTACATATTTTAGATATTTTAGTATTTTAGGTATATTAGTATAGTTTACTATTTAATAAAATTTTATTATAGAATGATGGAAGGGGAAGAAAGAAATTAAAAAAAAAAGAAATTAATTGTAAAAAAGAGAGAAAGATAAAATTTGAAAAAATAAAGATAAGGTAGTTGAAAGTGTCGCGAGAGATTTTTACCATTTTCATTTATAAAATTTTTGACTCTTTTTATTGATGTGCCGTTTTACCAAATAATGCACATGATGAAATGTATATATATCCAACTTTATTGATGTAATCACCAAATAGTGGATAAGATATAGCAAAATTCCTAAATTCCATACCCTATCCTATCAAATTCTATCATGATTAGAAATTCAAGTGACCACACATACTGTTTTATCAATTCCTATACATATGCGACTTTTCTTTACAGGATTAGATTCAACGGTGGCCCTTATATTCTTGCCTGAAAATCAAAATCTTCCTCTACTTTATTCTAAAGCATCTCTCTACTATTTAGAAGTGTCCCAATTAATCTTTCTATTATACTATTTCTCATGCCATTCAAATTTCATGAACAGGATGCTAGAATACATGTGTTGTGCTATACTTCGCTCATATAATTATGTGGCGAAAAATAGGTGTTAAGTTAGACAATATAAACTTAAAAAAAAAAAAAAATCAATTGAGAGAGCTCCATTATGGCCACCGTAACTATGAGCTCTCCAACCCTAAGCTAGCGGCGACCATGGCCATTCAAGCTCAAGCCTGCAGATAGCCATGGCCGAGAAATCTATTCAAAACACGAACCTTGAGCCCTAGCCACTTGATCTTTGAGCCCACGAAATGGCTACATGAGCTTCGCGCTTGTAGCGGCCATGTTTGCTTGAGTTTTGAGCCATGAAGCTCGCGGGAATCTAAGTAGTATCGACCCCAACACACTACGTGCGACATAACATGACACGACATGCCTAAAAGTCATTTATAAAAAAATATAGAATTCCGATATGTTGGGAGACATTATATATTAATATATATTTTTATATATACATAACAAATTATCATCTTTATGATTATTTTAATTCAATTAATTTGATTCTAATTCACAAATAAATAAATAATGAAAAAAAGCCTAGAATGAATTTACACTAAAAACATTAATTCACCATTTGTTAATATCATTCATTATTTCAATTTTACAAATTCAACTCCGTTCCAATGATCAATAAAACATACTATTCAAAGTTAATTGAATCATATCTTGATGGGAAAAATATCAAAGAGAGATTATTAGTACATATGTCTTTGAAATTGTGAGCTAGGTTGCATGGACACGCGACACGACACGACACGACAAGTCATTTCTCAAAAATAGAAAATTCCGACACACGACACGTTGTATATTAAATAAATATTTTTATTTTTAATTAATTTGAATCTAATTTATAATTAATTAATCAAAAAAAAAGAACTTACTATGAATTTACACTTAATCATTCAACACTTTCGGTAAGATTGTAGGTTTTTTTTTTTTATTTCATTGTCCCAAATTTACATTTATTTTTCGAAATCCTCCCCTCCCCCCAAATTTACTTTTATTTTTCGAAATCCTCCTTGCGCCCAAACTTCCCTCATCTCTTTCCCCACCCCCAAATTTTTTTCACTTTTTTTTTCCCTCCCCACCACCTGACAGCCCATCACTTCCCCCTCCCTCCAACACACCAAGTCCTTTTTTTTTTTTTCTTTTCAAAACCCTAGCAGCGTGGCGCCTTCTTCTCCTCCTCCTCGCCGCACAACGCCTATCTCCGAAAGCATCGAAGACTCGATCAAGAAAAGCACCAACATTCGCCGAAGGAGCGGAAAAGGGAGTAACCCAGAAAAAGTTTCAGTGAAAAGGGATCGGAAAAGAAGGCAGAACGCGCGGTCCCTGTGCGCCGAGAGGCTGCACACCACTGCGAACTCCTCCTCCTCCTCCTCCCCTTGCCACTATCGCCGCCGCCCTCCCCCACGCGTGCCTCCCCATAAAGTTTCTCCTCACAGCTCTCGCCCTCTTTCTCTCACCATCTCTCACCGTCGCGGGCTCGCCTTCGCTCGCGGCCTCATCTCTACTCCCTCGCCCTCGCCTCCACCCTCTTTCGGACACGCGTGTTGAAGCATGTCAACAAAAGTTGACCATGTGTCGACAAATCCGACACGCAGTCAACGTGTGCCCAAGCGTGTCGTCGTGTCTGACACGCTCCGACATGTGTCGGACACGACACGGAGGCACGTGTAACGTGTCCGTGCATCATAGATCGTGAGAACAAATAATGACCTATGATTAATGAAGGACATTGTCCAATCCATCCTATTTAGTTGATTTAATTCTAAATTTTTGTGCGAAATTTCAATAAAATCATTTCGGGCAATTTTTATTCAAATTTACTAACTCATCAATATGCCACATAAGACAATCAATAATGACCCTAATTTAGGCAAAAAATGGTCAAAAATGATTATATTGAAAATTTATGCAAAAATTTAACACTAAATTGGTAATAGTCAAGATTTTATGTCCAAAATTTATATTTGAATAACATATTTTGGATTGATCGGATAACTTTTTTTTTAATTAAGAAGTTAAATTTATCGGTGCAAACGCGAGGAATTTATTGTGGCCACGAGGGTAAAAGTCAAGGCCAAATGTCAAGGGGGTCCTCTTAGAAAGCTAGGTCTTGAAATTAGTGCCACCTTTTTGTATGGTCGAATCAACATTGCACGTGGAGGCAAATGATAAGACTCATATTCTCAAGACGATAGCCATTGGTGACTAGAATTGCTTTACACTCCCCTTTCACCATGTAAATCGGTCATTTTTTTGGTTTGGAGATGTGCACATTGGCACACACAAAATTAGGGGCCAGCCCATCGGTCTAGTCAAGTCTCATTACATTACTTGCATCTTGAGATAAAGAACAATTCGTCTTGGGATCTTGGTCTCCCTAAATCAATCATTTAATCACAATAATACACCTCTCATTTTCGAAATTCATGCATCATTTAACGGAAGGAAAAACTATCTAAAATGTCTTACACCCCTTGTACAGTGGCCAAATCAATCTTAAATTTGGCACTAATTTAATCATAACTTCTTTGATATTTTATTAATTTTGGCGGGAATCACTAATGTTGGCTGATTTACATTGCATAACCAACATTGACATGAATTATTTTTGGAAATTTTTACAATTTTTTCTTTTTTTTCCTCCTTTTTTTCCCTTTTTCTTTTCACAATGGCCGGTCTCAAGCGATGGCCAGAGACCGGCCTTTGCCTAAGACTAGCCATTGGTGAAAGTAAAGGGATAAAAAGAAATGACTATAAAAATTCTAGAAAATTTAAAAAAAATTATCAAAAATCATTTTACGTTAGCGCTAGTGCCTAATCATGCCACGTAAGCCAACCGGCATCTACATTAGCAATTTTCAATCAAAATTGATTGAAATGAATAAACTAACACAATCGAAAAGTTTATGATTAAATTAGCTGTCGCCCAATAAATTTGACTTTTTGAACAATCATTCCTCTAATAGAAATGATGGTGCAAAGTGTCTCAAGAGACATTAATCAAAAGGATGGTATTGGCAAGGGGTGGCAAATGGGTGAGTTAGGTTTAGGTAGGTCATATATGAGTTTGATTTAAATCCACTCATTTAACTTACATTAATCCATTTATTTCCTAAATAATTCATATGACCCATGCCTAATCTAACCTACATCCAACCCAAACCAACCCATTTGACTTGCCAAAAGATAAAGAAAAAGGCCCAATAATTATGAAGGAGCCGCATTTTTTCCACTCCTTGGGTTTAAACACTCCATTCGACTAATAATTTGACCATATTAACCCTTATGCGGCCTACTATTTAGGGTGCTTCAATAGTCAAAGTTTCAGCCCTCCTTTATTTTTCTTTCTTTTTTCTTTTCTTGAGGTCCCACTTTTCTTCATCTTCTTCACTCTCTTGCCAGCATTTCTTTTCTTTCCACACCTTTGTGTCTACCAACAACAATACTCTTGAATTTTAACTTACTGAATCAAGAATAAGTGAAGACAAATCATAACCTGTTCTTCATCAAAACAACACATTGATACCAATGGCTTATCCTACAATGATGAGCGTGTTTAATGATTCAATGGATATAAAGGTGAGGCGGCCATGGCCGTACAAATCGGTAACAATGGGGACTAAGCTTTAAACCATGAAATGTGATAATTCGACACACTTATGGCTTAATTCAAACTAACCCATGAGACTAGAATAGACAAAATGAAAGAAGTTAAATCTGAATAGATGAACAACTCAAAAAAAAAAAATCAATAGGAATAAACCAATATGATGGTAACTTTTGTGAATTGAAGATGGTAATTTAATAAAAAAAAAAAACAGGGATCATGAGCGTCTCTTGTGTGTGTGCCTAGAATTTCTTTTTTGGCGGATAATTTGTCCTCTCACTGAACTCTATCCGTTGTAAAAAAAAATGAACAATGGTTTCCCACATTACGCAACTACGGCCTTAAATTCCTCACTCATAAAGCCAGAGACTCCAATGACTTTGTTGACTTTAGTGATGATAGTTCAATGCTCCCTGTTGGGGCAACACTTAGTGAGGTCCCCACAATTGTTGAACGATCTTTTGCTTTTACCGTAATGAGAACATTGTCCAGACATACTCCCGATATCCCTTGTTCGAGTCAAAAGATCAAACGTGTGTTCCCCTGCATGACATAAATTCATTTCCCTCTTTATCCTTAGCATTACAACCACACCAATATGAGAAAACCTTTAACCAACCCTTGATTCACAATATTATACCAAACAACATTGTTGTTGGGAGACATCAAAGGCGTGGAAAGAAGAGGATCACCTGCAAGAAGAGAACTGAGTAAGAATATAGAAATTGAGACGCACAAAGAAAAAAAAAAAAAAAAAGGAAACAAAGCAGAAGAAGAGAATCACTTTCTTAACTCTAGCAGAGTTTAAGTGAAACGTGCTAAATTGTGGCCATACAAGGGATAATATGGTCAAGACATTTGTGAAAGGGAGTATTTAAGCCATAGGAGGAGTGGAAAAAACATGATCCATACCCAAAAAAAAAAAAAAAAAAAAAAAAAAACTTAAAGCTTCTCCTACTACTTGGCTGCCGCCACCTCCTCCTCTATCCCTAAGCTGCAGACCTTATCGCCGCCGCCGCACAACCTCCTCTTCTCGACATTGCAGACCTCATCTTGCTTAGCTCCATCTTTGTCGAGAACCTTACCAATCCAAACACCGGCAGGTACCATCGGCACTTCCTCCTCCAATTTGCCGGTGACCATGCCCTCCTGCTCGAGCTCTTTTGGCCCTGTAGCCAATTAGGAGTGACGATCTCTTTCTCTCATATCCTCAATGAATTAATACATCGAGTCCTCGAGAAGCCTCAAATCCGACTTCACCGCTTGCTATAATCCAATCGCTTAGCCCAATCAACCTACACAAGCACGTTGTCACCCACCTCCTCCGTCTGAAATTGGGGGAATTTCTATCCTCCTCCTCCCGACTCCGAGTTCTTCGATCAACATGCTCACACCAATAATTACTCACAGCCACAGGGCAAAAATGAAATCAACCTGATATAAAGAGATTACGAACTGAAAATCAAAGCTAGGCCTTCAAAAACAGGCTCCTTTAAGATACATTGAAGTGGACTAGGACTTGCATTTAGTCCCCATTGCAATGGCAAATACTGTTTGGATCAACCTGATTGAAATGGGAAATTGAATCAATTTCCCACCAGAACAAACATTGGAGATTTTTAACGAGTAACATTGAGATAATGGATTTGGTTTCATAAAACTTGTAAAGCAATGTCGCAAATATTAGTGGGTAACCAATAAATAAATTAATGGAAGCACTCAACAGAAGTCTCATACATCACTTTAAAATCCATTTTGCTAAAAGGTTCGAGTAATCTCGAACATTACTTATAATCGAAAAATAGAGCAATGGAGTGATTCACAAAAATTCGACTTTAGAAGAGATAAATGCCATGTCAAAAACGGGTCGGGCATTAACATCCTACAGCTCCAACAAAAGGATCTGCTAGCTGGAAATCATCATCATATATATCCCGGTCCTAGCAAGCCATAGTTTTAAGTGCGATTTTCATATCGTGACTCACTAAATAAACGAAGTGGCAAGAGAAACGCCGAGCCTTATAGCCTGCTTTGCATGCAATGAGGGCAGATTCGAGAACCATGTGAGACACCGGCTGGAATCCAAGCTAGGAGATACCAATACTCCCAATTCCAGTGCCAAAATTATCAGAAGATGAAGAAGACAGTTTTCCATGCTAATTACCGATGTCACATGGGATCTAAAAAAGAAGACGAGATCATTATATAGAATGGTCTTTACAACTGGTCTGGCCTGGCACTTATTCGAAGCTTGCTTGTAGCTAAATGTAACAAAAAAAAGAAGTTAGGGGAAAAGCCCCAAGAAAGCCAATCCCCAAATGCCGAGATTCTTTCCTGACTACGGAAAAAGCAGAAGGGAATATGCACTAACTAACTGAAGCACTTCTTGTACTAAGCATTTATCTTATCATCCTCAGGACTCAAGACTTTGTTGAAGATGAACTATTTTGCTTCTGCAAAGAATCAGTTGAGGTATTACTTTTCGTCTGGGCACTCTGGTTCGACGATGACGACTCAGTGAAGAAAACTACAGGCTCCTGATTATCAAGAAGCAGTTGAAGGGCTCTCGGTATCCTGGGAAGGTTCACATCCAACAACCCCTCAAGTATTTGAACAACCTGCCCCATCGATGGCCTGTGAGTTTCCTCATCTTGGACACACCAGCAAGCAAGTCTGCATATCCGAGTTAGCTCTTCAGTATCAGTGTTTGTCTCCAAGTCTCGGTCCAAAAGATCGAGCAGGTCACCTCCTTCAGCTATCTTACTAGCAACCCTTGTTGGGAAGAACTTATTGGCCCCATCTTCCAAAAGCTCTGAGTTCCTCCTTCCTGAAACAAACTCAAAGAGCATCATTCCATAGCTATAAACATCAGCTTTTGCTGTTATGGCCACTCCAGAGATCCACTCCGGCGCAAGATACCCTCTTGTGCCTCTCATGGTTGTCAACACCCTGCTGAAATCTCGACCGACGAGCTTTGCCAGGCCAAAATCTGCCACTTTTGGACAGAATTCAGCATCTAGAAGGATGTTCTCGGGCTTGATGTCGCAATGTATGATGCAGTCTCTACACTTCTCATGGAGATAAGCCAGACCTCGAGCTGTTCCCAAAGCAATTTGGTATCTCGTTTTCCAATCCAAGGTCTTCGAGTCCTTTCTATGAAAGAGATGATAGTCTAAGGAACCGTTTGGCATGAAATCATAGACCAACAGCCTTTTGTCACCTTCAGTGCAGAACCCACGAAGCCAGACAAGATTCACATGCTGGATGTTGCCGATTGTGCTTACTTCTGTTCGGAATTGCTTCTCTCCTTGGCTTACGCTTTCAAGCTTCTTGACCGCTATGTGACTTGAATCAGGTAATGTTCCTTTGAAAACTAAACCGAACCCGCCCCCACCCAACTTCTCTGAGAAATTCTTGGTTGCTACTTGCAAGTTCCGGTATGCAAAGGCTATCAGTGAACCCTCCATTGTCTTTGTTGTTATAGATGCCCTTGTCCTCCATCTCCATATGCCAAAAAAGACAATGGCTAATATCGCTACTGTGGAGCTAACAGACCTTGCAACTATCGTAATTACGTTTCTCTTCTTGCTTGTATCCTGAATGTCAGAAGCAGCACGCCTGAGATAGAAGCTTTTTCCATCGGTGTCGCTTTGTGAGAGCTGTTGCGCATTGAAGAGATCCCCAATCCAGATTGAGCAGGCATTATCCTCGAAAGCATAAGCCGTGCAAGAGCAATTGCTCAAACAAGCAGCTCGGCATTCCGTATCGCTCCTGACATCTAAAGATTGGGGATCTTCAGGCAATATCATCTTAGAACTAAGCGAGAAATGGTCTCTCTCCGCATTAGAAGCATTTGCTGCACAATTCAAGTCGGAATTCCTCTTGCAACCGCCAGACCAATCGCTCAGATTCCAATCCCTCACAGAGCTGATGCTAAACCCAGGCAAGCAGCTGCAGAAATTGTCATTATCCTCGCTGCAAACACTGAAAGGCCCGCAAAGTCTATACACCTCGCATTGTTGCCGGGGCAGAGAGCAGATCAAGTTCCACGCGTGGGAAGAAGGCAACCACAAATTCTGCTTGAGCTGCCCAGAAAGATCTATCATTAACGTCGATATGGTGTTGAAGGAGGTTTTGATTGAATAGGTGAAGTAGCTCTCGTTCTCATTGTCCACATATTTGAAATCGTAAACATGGTTTGATCTCATTTCAGGGACCAAAGAGAAAATTTTCATCTTATTGTCCCACGCCCCACTAGTCCAGTAATGCTTAGACCTATTCCACCATATGTACTTGTAGTACTTACCGTCACTGGATGAATGGAGACCGAGAGAGTACAAACCTGTCGAAGGGTCCTCCGCGTTCTTCCATGATGTCAAGAACTGACTCGTGTTTTTGCGCTTGTCGATCCCTAATTTGGCACTAGGAAGCCACGTGTGTGTCGGGTGATCAAAGCTCTGCCACAATGTCACATTAGAATTCAGCGCGTCTTTGAGAGCGAAGTTGCCGTTGTCCTCAAGAACCGCCACCATGGAGCTCGACCCAGATGAAGAAGTTCGCAGATCCGTGGACCAAACGGGGACTTGAGAGTCGTTGACAATTACAAGATTGCCACCCGAGACCTTCAGTTCAGTGGAGTGCCTGTCAGTGACAGGGTTGTCTCGGTTGGCAACCCAGACGATGGTCCGCTCGCTAACTTTGTTGTACCATATACCTATGTAGGAGTAAGACGACTTCCCTAGTGTGAAGAAGCCAAGCGTGAAGTTGCCACCCAAGGAGGTTAAGGTTTGATTACCAGATAGAGACCGATTTGCATCGAGCTTGTCTGTGCCAAGACAGAGGTGGGTGCAGAGAGATAAGCAAAGCAAGAAAATTGGGAGTATGAACGACCATGGACTCCTGTTTTTGCTATCCATGGCTGTACCATACAGGGTTCGAGCGGACGGGTGTAGAAACAAGATTCACAAGGGGGAGTATATATACCTGTTTGTGCTCGGAGCGAGGTTGGGGTAAGAGATCTCAAAGAAGAACTAGTCAAGGAACGCGCAAAGTATTGTGTGGAAAGTTCAACTGACACTAGTGCATTATCATCGAGTAAGTAGCTAGTTTTGGAAACAAACAAACTTTAATCATTCCTTTGGCAAAGCACAAACTTTAGTA
Organism: Eucalyptus tenuipes; assembly: GCA_014182365.1. NCBI lineage: Eukaryota > Viridiplantae > Streptophyta > Magnoliopsida > Myrtales > Myrtaceae > Eucalyptus > Eucalyptus tenuipes. The sequence goes on along the minus strand of CM024547.1, from coordinate 2,675,408 downwards.
TAAACTTTAATCATTCCTTTGGCGAAGCACAAACTTTAGTTTAAACTTTAATCATTCCTTTAGTTTACAACGGGTCTAAGGGGTTTTCTTTGTGCACAAAAGGGTTTCCTTTGTGTATCTAAAGGAATGATTGGGTGTGAGCTAGACCCCACCATACCCGTGTGGGTGCGCGATTATTTGGCGCACTTAGCACTTTGCACACCCGCGGTTTAATTAGCACTAACCCTTTTGTTATTTTATTTTTTCTTTCGTACAGTTATCTTATTAACTTTGATCAATTCAAAGGTTGTTTTTTTTTTTTTGAGAATTCTCGGAAATTATTAAAAAAATTCAAAATTTTATTTATTAAAATAATAATAATTTTTTTAATTAATTATTCCGAATTTTGTTTGTGTCTTTTTAAGACAACCTCTGGAAAAGATACTTGTTCAGTTTGCAACTCTTCCCGAAAGGTCGCAATTGTTCGCTTTTTCAACTTCTACCAAGTGGATGCCTTTGTTCATCTGGGCAATTTTCGAAATGACACGTTTGTTCAATAAGTGTGGGGTTTCCTTTGTGTACCTAAAGGAATGATTGGGTGTGGGCCACTATATCTCGCGTCTTGGTGCGCGATTATTTGGCTCACTTAGCATCTAAGTAGCACCAAAAAGCGACACAACATGACACGTCGACACGTCATTTTTTAAAAATAGAGAATTCCGACACGTTGGGACATGTTGTATAATTTTTATTTTTAATTAATTTAATTCAAATTCAATATTTTTATTTTTTGAAATTATTTTTTAATTTTATTTATTTATTTTTTCTGATTAAAAAGAAATCTTCTTTCCCTTGCCCACCCCCCCCAATTTTATTTTTTCTTTCCCTCCCCACCATTGACAGATAGGTTGTCCTATCACTTCCCCTCCCCCAAAATACGTGATGGCCATTAGAGTCCCCTTTTTTAATTACTTTTTAGTTTCCTATCAAAAACCCTAGCTTTACCTCCTCCTCCTCGCCGCTCGCCGCATGACCCTTCCTCTTCTCCTCCTCTCGATCCTTCTCCTTCCTTGCCGCTCGCCGCACGACCCCCTTCCTCTCCTCTTCCTCTCACCTTCGGCCCTTTCTCCCTCGCAGTTGTAGCATCGTCAGATCCATCGTAGCATCACAGTGGCAACCCTCGCTTCAATCTATGCTCTTTCTCTCGCCGTCTCTCGCCGTCGCTTGCGGCCTCGTCTCTGCTCCCTCACCATCGCTTCCACCCTCCATCGTCTGCCGGACACGCGTGTCCAAACGTGTCGGGCAAAAGTTGACCACGTGTCGAAAAATCCGACACGCGTTGACCGTGTGTCCGACCGTGTCGACGTGTCTGACACGCTTCGACCCATGTCGGACACAACACGGAAGCACGCAATGTGTCCGTGCTTTATAGCTTAGCACTTTGCGCGCCAGCGGATTTAATTAGCACTAACCCTTTTGTTATTTTATTTTTTCTTTCGTATGGTTATCTTATTAACTTTAATCAATTCAAATGTTTTTTTTTTTTTTTGAGAATTCTCGGAAATTATTAAAAAAAAATTCAAAATTTTATTTATTAAAATAATAACAATTTTTTAAATTAATTATTCCGAATTTTGTTTGTGTCTTTTTAAGATAACCTTTGGAAAAGATACTTATTCAGTTTGCAACTCTTCCCGAAGGGTCGCAATTGTTCGTTTTTTTAACTTCTACCGAATAGATGTCTTTGTTCATCTAGGCAATTTTCGAAAAGACATGTTTGTTCAATCTTGTAGTTTTTTCCCGAAGAATTGCCTATGTATTAAGACTGTTATATATATATGTCACTTTTCAGAAGAACGTGTGTGTGATCATTTTCGAGCATTCTTTCGGAAAACTACAGCCATCCTTTCAATTGTTTCTTAGAAAGACCCTGGAGAAATACTAGAATTGCTATCTAGTATTCTTATTTTGAGACTTTGTTGTATCCTGGAGAATATTTATCGGTGACCATTAGTAACTTTGTGAGGCAAATAAATCCTTAAAGAAAGTGATATCACGGCTCAAAGTCCGACTTAAGTACTCTAAAGATCCGTATTCATTGTTCTACCCAATTCGAAGCCATATTTTCCAACAGGTAGAAGCATAAAAGCAGGCATCATACCAGTGAATAAGAATGGACATATGCCAGAGTGAAAGAGACGCTAGTGGTGCAACTTGGAAATGTGATTGAGCAAGACTTAAAACATAGGTGGACCAGGACATCGATGAAGCAGGAGCACAATTTTACCAGCTCCAGTCAACAAGAAAGGAAGAAAACCAAGTGTCAAAGTCATTGATACATTGAAAAGCTAGACTAACAAGATTTGATTTTCATGAAGCATGGTCCAATATTTATATGGTCCCTACTCTTGTTTGAGCTAGTCTCAGTCAAGAAACGCACAAAGTATTGTGTGGAAAATTCAACCGAGACTAGTGCATTATCATCGAGTAAGTAGGAAGAAGCATTTAAGCAAGCATCATACAGTGAGCAAGGATGGGCATATGCTAGAGTGAAGAAGATGCTAGTGGTGCAACTTAGACATGTGAGCGAGCAAGACTTAAAACGTAGGCGAACTAGGACATCGATGAAGCAGGAGCACAATTTTACCAGCTCCAGTCAATAAGAAAGGAAGAAAACCAAGTGTCAAAGTCATTGATACATTGAAAAGGTGGACCAACAAGATTTGATTTTCATGAAGTATGGTCCAATATTCTTATGGTCCCTACTCTTGTCTAAGCTACTCTCGAGCTAAGTATCTTCAACAAAATGTGCTCATTCCACACATGCTGAGCTGACCTATTCGTCGAGGGACTAAGCTCTAGATTAACGCATTGATTTATTCCCCCAATTCATTTATATGTAACATCATGATTGCATGCCTTAATTGGAAAAACCTTATAGATTGTGTCCTAGCCATAGATGATGGAGTGAAGAGACCTCTCGGGTTGGACTCGGAGCAATTGTTACTTGAAACTGTGTCCATTATAGTCTTTTAGGCTGTGTTTGATGATCGGGATAAAATTCATGATAGGATAAAATTTATCCTATCCTACATTTGGTACCTACTCAAGACGAGATAAAGTCGAATATGAGGGGAATATAAACCGGATAAAATTGTTTCATAGGAGAGGTGAGATAAGGGTAGATAGAATTTCGATATTCATAATAGGAAAGTTACTTTTCTTGAATAACAAAATTTTTAAATTAACAAAATTGAAATTATATTTCAATATAAATAATTTTTTATTCTAATATAAGAAATTCAAAATAAAAAAGAAAAAAATTTAGTTATTTTAATTTAATCTTATTTTTATTTATATATTCAAATTTAATTCTACTTTATAATATAAATTCAATATATAAATATCAATATAAATTCATATTTATTACATATTTTAGATATTTTAGTATTTTAGGTATATTAGTATAGTTTACTATTTAATAAAATTTTATTATAGAATGATGGAAAGGGAAGAAAGAAATTAAAAAAAAAAAGACATTAATTAAAAAAAGAGAGAAAAATAAATTAAAAAAATAAAGATAAAGTAGTTGAAAGGGTCACGAGAGATTTTTACCATTTTCGTTTGTAAAATTTTTTACTCTTTTTATTTATGTGCCTTTTTACCAAATAATGTACATCATCATGTGTATATATCCAACTTTATTGATGTAATCACCAAATAGTTGATAAGATATAGCAAAATCCTTGAATTCCATACCTTATCCTATCAAATCCTATCATGGTTAGAAATTCAAGTGACCAAACATATTGTTTTATCAATTCCTATACATATGCAACTTTCTTTACAAGATTAGATTCAACGGTGGCCCTTATTTTCTTGCCCGAAAATCAAAATCTTCCTCTACTTTATTCTAAAGCATCTCTCTACTATTTAGAAGTGTCCCAATTAATCTTTCTATTATACTATTTCTCATGCCATTCAAATTTCATGAACAGGATGCTAGAATACATGTGTTGTGCTATACTTTGCTCATTTAATTATGTGGCGAAAAATAGGCGTTACTTTAGGCAATATAAACTTAAAAAAAAAAAATCAATTGAGAGAGCTCCATTATGGCCGCCATAACTGCAAGCTCTCCAACTCTAAGCTAGCGGCGACCATGGCCATTCAAGCTCAAGCCTGCGGATAGCCATGGCCGAGAAATCAATTAGAAACACGAACCTTGAGCCCTAGCCACTTGATCTTTGAGCCCATGGAATGGCTACATGAGCTTTCCGCTTGTAGTGGCCATGTTCGCTTGAGTTTTGAGCCATGAAGCTCATAGAAATCTAAGTAGTATCGATATCGACACACGACGTGCGACATAACACGACACGACACGCCTATAAGTCATTTATAAAAAAATATATATATGATTTTAATATGTTGGGACATGTTATATATTAATATATGTTTTTATATATACATAACGAATTATCATCTTTATGATTATTTTAATTCAATTAATTTGATTCTAATTCATAAATAAATAAATAATGAAAAAAATCCTAGAATGAATTTACACTAAAAACATTAATTCACCATTTGTTAATATTATTCATTATTTCAATTTTACAGATTCAACTCCATTCCAATGATCAATAAAACATACTATTCAAAGTTAATTGAATCATATCTTGATGGGAAAAATATCAAAGAGAGATTATTAGTACATATGTCTTTGAAATCGTGAGAACAAATAACGGTCGACAATTAATGAAGGACATTGTCCAATCCATCCTATTTAGTCGATTTAATTCTAAATTTTTGTGCAAAATTTCAATAAAATCATTTCGGACAATTTTTATTCGAATTTACTAACATATCAGTATGCCACATAAGACAATCAATAATGACCCTAATTTAGACGAAAAAATGGTCAAAATGATTATATTGAAATTTTGTGCAAAAATTTAACACTAAATTGGTAATAGTCAAGATTTTATGTCCAAAATTTATATTTGAATAACATACTTAGGATTAATCAGATAATTTTATTTCAAGAATTTAAATTTATCGTGCAAATGCAAGGAATTTATTGTGGCCACGAGGGTAAAAGTCAAGGCCAAATGTCAAGGGGGTTCACTTAGAAAGCTAGGTCTTGAAATTAGTGCCACCTTTTTGTATGGTTGAATCGACATTGCACATGGAGGCATGGAGGCAAATGATAGGACTCATGTTTTCAAGACGATAGCCATTGGTGGCTAGAATTGATTTACACTCTCCTTTCACCATGTAAATCGGTCACTTTTTTTGGTTTGGAGATGTGCACATTGACACACAAAATTAGGGGCCAACCCATCGGTCTAGTCACGTCTCATTACATTACTTGCACCTGGAGATAAAGAACGGTTCGTCTCGGGATCTTGCTCAATCAATCATTTAACCACAATGATACACCTCTCATTTTCAAAATTCATGCATCATTTAACGGAAGGAAAAACTATCTAAAATGTCCCACACCCCTTGTACAGTAGCCAAATCAATCTTAAATTTGGCACTAATTTAATCATAAATTTTTTGACATTTTATTAATTTTGGCGGGAATCACTAATGCTTGCTAATTTACATTGCATAACCAACACTGACATGAATTATTTTTGGAAATTTTTATAATTTTTTTCTTTTTTTCCTTCCTTTTTTTCCCTTTTTCTTTTCACAATGGTCAGTCTCAAGCGATGGCTAGAGACCGGCCTTTGCCTAAGACTAGCCATTGGTGAAAGTAAAGGGATAAAAAGAAATGACTATAAAAAATTCTAGAATTTTTTTTAAAAAAAATTATCAAAAATCATTCATGCCAGCTCTAGTGCCTGATCATGCCACGTAAGTCGGTTGGCATCCACATTAGTAATTTTCAATCAAAATTGATTGAAATGAATAAACTAACACAATCGAAAAGTTTATGACTAAATTAGTTGTCGTCCAATAAATTTGACTTTTTGAACAATCACTCTAATAGAAATGATGGTGCAAAGTGTCTCAAGAGCCATGAATCAAAAGGATGGTATTGGCAAGGGGTGGCAAATGGGTGAGTTGGGTTTAGGTAGGTCATATATGAATTTGATCTAAATCCACTAATTTAACTAACATTAATCCATTTATTTCCTAAATAATTCATAAGACGCATGCCTAATCTAACCTACATCCAACCCAAACCAACCCATTTGACTTGCCAAAAGATAAAGAAAAAGGCCCAATAATTATGAAGGAGCCGCATTTTTTCCACTCCTTGGGTTTAAACACTCCATTTGACTAATAATTTGACCATATTAACCCTTATACAGCCTACTATTTAGGATGCTTCAATAGTCAAAGTTTCAGCCCTCTTTTTTTTTTTCTTTTCTTGAGGTTCCACTTTCCTTCATCTTCTTCACTCTCTTGCGAGCATTTCTTTTCTTTCCACACCTTTGTGTCTACCAACAACAATGCTCTTGATTTTAACTTACTGAATCAAGAATAAGTGAAGACAAATCATAACCTATTCTTCATCAAAACAACACATTGATAGCAATGGCTTGTCCTACAATGATGAGCATGTTTAATGATTCAATGGATATAAAGGTGAGGCGGCCATGGCCGTACAAATCGGTAACAATGGGGACTTAGCTTTTAACCATGAAATGTGATAATTCGGCACACTTATGGCTTAATTCAAACTAACCCATGAGACTAGAATAGACAAAATGAAAGAAGTTAAATCTGAATAGACGAACAACTCAAAAAAAAATCAATAGAAATAGAACCAATCTAATGGTGACTTTTGTGAATTGAAGATGGTAATTAAAAAAAAAAAAAAAAAAAAAAACAGGCATCATGAGCGTCTCTTGTGTGTGTGCCTAGAATTTCTTTTTTGACGGATAATTTGTCCTCTCAATGAACTCTATCCGTTGTAAAAAAAAATAATAATAAACAATGGTTTCCCACATTACGCAACTACAAGCTTAAATTCCTCACTCATAAAGCCAGAGACTCCAATAACTTTGTTGACTTTAGTGATGATAGTTCAATGCTCCCTGTTGGGGCAACACTTAGTGAGGTGCCCACAATTGCTGAACAATCATTTGCTTTTACTGTAATGAGAACATTGTCCAGACATACTCCCGACACCCCTTGTTCTAGTCAAAAGATCAAACGTGTGTTCCCTGCATGACATAAATTCATTTCCCTCTTTATCCTTAGCATTACAACCACACCAAAATGAGAAAACCTTTAACCAGCCCTTGATTCACAATGTTATACCAAACAACATTGTTGTTGGGAGACATCAAAGGCGTGGAAAGAAGAGGATCACCTGCGAAAAGAGAAGTGAGTAAGAATATAGAAATTGAGACCCACAAAGAAAGGAGAAAAGAAGAAGAAGGAAACAAAGCAGAAGGAGAGAACCAGTTTCTTATCTCTAGCAGAGTTTAAGTTAAACGTGCTAAATTGTGGCCATCAAAAAAAAAAAAAAAAATGTTAAAGCTCCTCCTACTACTTGGCTGCCGCCACCTCCTCCTCTATCCCTAAGCTACAGACCTCGCCGCCGCCACACAACCCCCAACCCCTTCTCGACATTGCGGACCTCATCTTGCTTAGCTCCATCTTTGTCGAGAACCTTACCAATCCGAACACCAGCAGGTACCATCGGCACTTCCTCCTCCAATTTGCCGGTGACCATGTCCTCTTGCTCAAGCTCTTTTGGCTCCTGCGGCATGTTAGGACTGACGATCTCTTTCTCTCATATCCTCAATGAATTAATACATCGAGTCCTCGAGAAGCCTCAAATCCGACTTCACCGCTTGCTATTATCCAATCGCTTAGCCCAATCAACCTACACAAGCACGCCGTCACGAACCTCCTCCGTCTGAAATTGGGGGAATTTCTACCCTCCTCCTCCTCCTCCCGATTCCAAGTTCTTCGATCGACAGGCTCGCACCAATAATTAGTGACAGCCACAGGTCGAAAATGATGAAGAAGGGTACGAAGACAGCTTCAGCCTCGGAGTACGATTTCATCGACTTTAAAAAGATAATGAGCAATTTGGAAATTTCAATGACTCGATTGATTACTATCGGATGATCGAGCACAAGCTTATAGTGCAAAGACCGAGCGTTTTCTTCGATTGAGATATGAAATGGGCTCTCAAACATGGGCCGTGGACGGATGCGAATTAAGAGCATGGTGGGCCGACATCATTGTATCACAGTTTCTCAATGTGTTTCAAGCAGCTTGATGAGGAGGCCTTCTGAATACTAAATTTAGCTCGGTGTTTGGATCACCCGTGAACCGCCGGCCCAACAACCCGAGAGCGGTGGCGACCCGGCCCGTGCACGCACGTGCGGCCACGAAATCGCCACCCGAGACAAACGTACAAAAAGGCCCCCAGGCGCATCCCCCACCGGCCACCGTCGCGCTCCGCTGTCCTTCTCTGCGGCGCTCTCTCTCTCTCTCCTCTCCTTTCTCTCTCTAAAATCCGCAAAATTTCAGGGTTTCGCCGCCTGCTCTCGCCCCCTCCGATGATCCGCGCGAGCTAGGGCCGCGATTCCTCTCGTCCGGCGCCCGAACCGCCGCCTCCGTCCGGCCGTTTCCCCTCTCCCTCCCTCCCTCCCTCCCTCCGCCAGGGTGTTTCCCCGCGGCATTCCGGCGGCGATCGGCGGCGCAGCCATGGGCGGCGACTGGCAACCCCTCCTGCAATCGGTCTTCATCGGCCTGATCTTCTCCTACCTCCTCGCCAAGCTGATCTCCCTCCTCTTCACGTTCAAGGACGAGGGCCTCGCCGTCGCCCGCGCCCCCGCCCCCGCCCCAGCAGCAGCGGCGGCGGCGGCGGCGAAGCGGCCGGGCTCCGGAGCTGGAGATGCCGCCGAGCCCGACGGGGCCGACGGTGGCGGCGAGTCGCGCGACTCGGATTCGGTGGTGGCCGAGCACGGCAGCGTGAGGAACGAGAGCGCGGCGGAGACCGACGACGACGGTGGCAGCGGCGGCGGCGGTGGGGGAAGCGATAGCGATTGGGAGGGGGTGGAGAGCACGGAGCTGGACGAGATGTTCAGCGCGGCGACGGCGTTCGTGGCGGCGGCCGCGGCCGATCGCCTTTCCCAGAGAGTGTCGAGTGATGTTCAGTTGCAGCTGTACGGATTGTATAAGATTGCGACCGAGGGGCCGTGCACTGCGCCGCAGCCATCCGCGTTGAAAATGACTGCGAGGGCTAAGTGGTAGGGTTTGTTCATCCGTGGTTTTATATGTTCTTGCTTTCTAGGTTACTTTGATGAAGTTGATTGATTTGGATCGACGACAAAAATGAGAGCAAAATGAGAGAAGAGGTTGATGGTGACACTGAGACTCATTTAGGGAAACATCAGTTGATTTTGTTAGAAAGAGAAAAAAGTGGTACTTTTGATGTAGAGTTAAGTCATATTGCAACGGGAGTTTAGTCTACATCCGGAACTTCTCGGGGTTGATGTTGTAGGTGCTATATCACAGTCCATTATAACAAGAGACTGCAGGTGTTCATGGAGATGCTGATGTAGAGTAGTTCTATATCCCTTTAGATGTTGCTCTTTATTGAGTCTAAGGGAGTGCAGCATTGTTCCCTTCAGATTTGCAAATGATTATGCACTATCTATGTAGTTACTCAGGAGAAGAGCAGTGTGTAGATGCTTGAGAATTTGGATCCAAGGTTTGTATTGGAAGGGCCTAGGAAACTCCACTTGCTTAAGCTGTGTGGTGCATCAATGCAGGCTTCTTTAATAAGACTACGAGCTCTACCTTGTGAGCAGCTACTTTTATTGCTTAAATCCTGTACTTCATCTACTTTTCTAATCAAGTCCTCATACTGTCAACATTTCTTGTCAAATCCTTTTAATTACTTAAAATGTCTGGTCAATCCTCCCCGTACAAAATTCAGCCAAATTCAGCTTACGAGGACGTCAGAGTGTTATGAAGATTAAATATTACCTAGGTGGACACTCATCACGGGTTGTGGACAGGAAATTGATTGAATTTTTTCAATTTTTTTTTTAGAGGACCAACTTTTATTTACGGAAATGGTGTTATTGAGGATGACATGGTAGCTGAGAAGTTATTACCTATGTGGAAACCTTCGTGAGTCATGGATAGCGAATTGATTGAATTTTTTCAAATTTGTTTTTTTCTATGCTCTTGCTAATCCACTATCTGTCAGTTCATATTACCCTGTGTATTTGCAGAGGAGCAACTTTTATTTATGGAAATGGTGTTATTGAGGATGACATGGTAGCTGAGTTGTACCAAAATGCTCTTATCATTTTAATGGATGGTGTTAGCATGGCTTGTTTTTGGTAGATGATTGCTTTTTTTGCCCTTGAAATACTAAATTTGAAGCGGTTTTTGGGGGATGGTTCAGGCAAGCGTGGAATAAATTGGGTGCGATGCCACCTGAAGAAGCAATGCAGAAGTACATCGACATTGTTACTGAGCTGTATCCTTCTTGGATTGCTGGCTTAAGTATGGTGAGATCTAATCCTTTGATGTCCAGGTTGCCAGTATTTTAAGATCTTGTGAATCTTCCCTTGAGTAGGTCCTATTTTCTGTGCTTGAATCTGTAGAAGAGCAAAGGCAGTCTTGGTGATGCACCAAGTACAGAGGCCAAAGGACCGATGGGGCCAGTTTTTAGCACATTTGTGCATGAGGAACCTGGAACTGAGTCGTAAGTTCCTTGTATTGCTCTAGCTAGGTTGCCTGCTCCTTTAAAGATTAGTTTCACGTTCTCCTTTAGCTGTCTTTGACATTACTTACAGTACGACTGTATAGTGCACATTATACTTTCTCCACCTGCATGTTGGGCTATAGGGCTATCTATCATCATGTATATGTTGTCAATCGCTGCCAAAGAAGTTTGTTGAGTTAGGTTTGGTAACTGAAAGATGGAAACAGACTCCAGTACAGTAGAGATGTGTGAAAAGGTTGTATTTTGAGTGAAAGATTTTGCACTTATAACCTATCTGTGTTGTGTTTCAGGAAACTGGATGCTGTACATGCTTTTGCTAGAGAAGGCGAAATAGATAATTTACTTAAATGCATTGAAGGTGGTGTTTCAGTTAATGTGAAAGGTATTTACATCACTCTTGCAGTCTTTATTCTGAGCAGTCTTTATTCTGATGAGTAGTGCTCGAAATCTTCTATTAGTTTATTATGCTTGTTGTAGTGTTTTAAGCCTCTGATAAATGGTTTCTCATAGCCCCGGGGGGGTTTGGGTTCAAAAAAAAAAAAACCCTAAATTAGAGGAACATTTGTGATGTAATGCTTTGTTGAAGCGACGTCATAGTTTGGAGATGGCATAGACAATTGTGGTGACCGGCCTTTCTGACAGTTTTTATTTTACAGCTGGAAGATACACAGCTATCTTTCAACATCTGCTCGAGTGAGTGATTTTCAGTTGCAAGGAATCAGCTAACCAAGAATGTCGTGTAAACAATATGATCCAATATAGGAATAAAGTGGAATGCTTTACTTCAAAATGGTTCCGTATGACTTGAGCTATTACACTGAAAAAATTTGATTCAACTGATGCTGTCTGCTGGCTATTGTCTTGTGACTCTTTGACAAACATTTGTTAACATTATTTGTTTACTGCATATGGGACATCAAAGCACAAATGAGGTTTGGATTCGTGAACTGCTGTAGATTCTTGGTTTTTGCTCAAGTTTGAAAATTTGGCGATGTTTCATTGTCTTTCTTGGTCAAGGCTCTCAAGTTGTCATTCAAAGAGTGGTGTCAAGTTTCATACAGCGGTTTCACTCTAGATGTAGACCATTATATCCCCCTCAATTGGGGAAAAGTGCATTATGTTGTGTGCTTCATTTAGCTAAGATGGGAGTAAAAAGGAGCATTGGTAATACGCTTTTTTATCACCCTTTGAGACCGTGTGACATTATTGCAGATAGTGAAGGTAGGACCCCACTGCATTGGGCTGTTGACCGTGGTCATTCAAAGGTTGTGGAAGTGCTTGTCAGCAAGGATGCTGATGTAAATGCGAAGGTATTTTGTTTACTTTTGCCTGCAGATATGCTATCCTGGTGCAGTCTTTTTAAGAATTCCTGTAAGAGAAGGAAACAGATATTCGATGGAAAGTAGAACTTCGTTGTCATAATAAATTTAGTGTCGGTCAAGGATACTATGTCAAAGGAACACGGTCTGATGATGTGCATTTATTAGGCATAGCATGTGGAGTCATCTCAATGTTCACATTTAAGTACATCTTTTTTGTCCTGTGTGGTAGGACGATGAGGGCCAAACTCCGTTGCATTATGCTGTTGTATGTGACAGAGAAGGAATCGCGGAATTCCTTGTGAAGCAAAATGCAAGCACGGATGTGAAGGACAATGATGGCAACACTCCTCATGATGTTTGCGAGTCAGATTGGCCCTGGATGCGATCTGCTGCGGTGCATGCAGACTAAATCCCAATTCTAACTCAGTTCTTCCTCCTAGGGGCCACGAAATGCTCATCTAAATCGCCGCGTGATGTACATATGGCTATATATAGACTTATCTTCCTCGTTGGGTTCGTTTTTATGTTCCAGTCAGCATGGGGGCGCTATTGTCAGTCCTTAGTCCTATCGTGTATGCGATATTGTTCAGAATGCACGTTGAATCTTGGTAAAGGAAAATGAAAGCCGTTCCTGGAAGGCATTGATGGGGAGGGTGTTTGTGTTTCTGGGATGGAATTTTTGCCTTGTCTTTATAGTTCTCCCCCCCTAGGAATGGATCTTCTTATGCAGGGTGCAGGCCGGAGGAGCGGGCAAGGAACACTCGTATTAGGCTCGCCCTTGGTGATTGAATTAATGGTCCACGAACCATTTCTTGCCACTCTTATTTGAGTTACTTTCTAATCTTTATTTGATCACGCACGAGTTGGTAACTATGTTGAGAATTGGCAAGTTGTTAGAAAAGCTGGTTATACGGAAACGATTTGATAGTAAATGATTTGAAAAAGAAAAAAGAAAAGAAAAGGTAGGTAATTTTATCGAGACAATTTCAAGGAGTAATTTAAATAAAGGTTCAGAATTTGAATCAAGAGTCGTTTACTTTTTCAAAAGTTGGTCAGGAAAATTTTATGACTCGCAAACTCAAATGATAGTTGTCAAGGTAAAACTGGTTTGGTAATTTCATATGAAAATAGATGGTGAGAAACTCGAAAAGAATTAGTAACTAGAATAAGAATTGATAACCTGAACAAAAGTAGGTAATTCAGAATTGGCCTTAATTGACATTGACAAGTGACTCAAATAAGAGCTGACCATATTGAATAAAATTGGTAAGGAGATGGTAAGTAATTCAATAATCGAAGAATAATAGATAACTCATCGGAGTTAAAATTGGTAATTTCGTATTAGAATTGGTAAGTTATCGAACCAAAAAGAAACAAGTCAATTTCATAAGAACTATGACTCACCAACAAGCTATAGGACCAGCAATTCACAGTTAAACCTCTTTTGCCAAGCATCAGAAAAATATATTTCCTTAAAAGTGTGCATTAATTGTAGCTATTTGCTACTATTCCCAGACTTTTCTTCTCTGCCCCTCACTCCCAACCGTCGTCAACCGTCTTTCCCGCCCACACCTCCTTTGCCTCTTCCCTCCCTCCATTGCATTCTCTCTGTCTCCTGGAATCCCCCGCCCCAGCACCCCAAGCATCCGAAAATGGCAAAGGCGGTGGTTTATGCCCTTGCCGCTGCCGCCTTGATCGCCTTCATAATCTTCTCCCCGATGGGCCAAAAGGGTCACAACCACCTCCGCTCGAACCGCCGCCTAGGCATCAAATTATCCCACCCGACTTTCGACCCCCTCGTGACCGAATTGGAGAGAAGGCGAGAAGGGGAGCACGCGGATCGAGAAGACCCTCCGGCAAGCACGGGAATTGGTTCTCCGATCAGCAGGAACGAGTATTTAACGGACGAGGGCGAGCTCAACATCACCTCGAGGCTATTGTTCTTGTTCCCGTTGTTGGACGACGCGCCAAAGGACGGGGCGGTCAGCTTCAACGAGCTCGAGGCATGGAACGTGGGCCAAGCGCACGAAAGGCTGGCCTATCAGACACAGAAGGAGATGGCGTTTTTTGACAAGGATGGAGATGGGGCTATTTCCTTCAGGGAGTACCTTCCTCAGTTCTCAGATGAAGACATAGGTGACTTCATGGACAATATTAATCGGCCTATTCTTCTTAATTCTTGCTCTGATCAAAGTTGGTATCATTTAATTCTCAAGAATACAGAATGAGGGAATCCTTTAAATAACAGGGTTAGTTTTAGTCTTTGCCCCCAATTAACTTCTTGTTAACCCAGAAAGTATTAGCAAGAACAATGACGAAGAAAAGTTTACGAACGATAAGATGTTGCGATGATCAAGAAGTGACACTAGGAATTTTTCAACAGAGAGAAATGGTTCTGCACACGGTGAAGCCGGGTGGTGGCAGGAGAAATTCCTTAATGCCGATGTCGACCAAAACGGAAACCTCAGCTTCAATGAGTTCATGGAGTATATTTCCATTGTTTGCCCATTTCTTTTTCCTTTTTTTGGCACCAAAATTCGAAGAAAGCCATTCTGATCAGGGCGAAAAATCAATGCTTTGCTGCAGTTTCTTGCATCCCGAAGATAGTAACAACACAGAAATCTGGAAATGGCTTCTCTGGCAAAAACTGAAGTAAGGCATGATTCATGATCATAACCTCAAGTGCTTTATCAAGATTGCTTTGTCTTTAGCCAAACTGCTAGCTTACTGTATAGGTAATCTTTTGCACGCTGGAAGAAGATTATGCCCCTGTTAAATGAACTCATTTCTTGCTTTTGCCTTATTTGATTCTATGCCTTCAGGCAAATGGACTACGACAGTGATGGCAAACTTAACCTCGATGAGTTCAAGGATCAAATCTATGACATCTACAAGAACTATGTGGAATTCGATGCCCATGGCGGTCATGTGCCTACACCTGAACAGAAATTCACCAATCTCGATGTGAACAACAATAAGTATGCGTACTGCACCACGTTCTTTTTGCTTTTTGTTACTGTGCTTATTTTATTCACATGACTAAACTGCCGAGCCCTCAAAAGAGATTCACAGCCAATATCTGCTGATGCACTCAATGACCTCAACATGCAGACTCCTGGAAGTCGAAGAAATGATACCAATACTCCATTATTTGAATCCTGGAGAGTTATCTCATGCTAAATATTACACTGCTTATTTGATCCGTGAGGTTAGTAGAAGCTCGCTCTTATAATTGAGATCGGAAATGTAGTTTTTGGAACAGGACATTATGTGACTATCTGAAAATGACATGCGATGACTTTACCAGCATTATACGTATTTTTCTCATCTTTGCACTGATGTTATTTTCAGGCCGATGACAACAAAGACGGTAAATTAAGCCTTGAGGAGATGCTTAACCACGAGTATATGTTCTACACCTCACTCTTTGAGGAGGATGAGGAGGACGAGGAAATGCACGATGAACTCTGAAAATGGATTGTCGTCACTCAATTAATCTCGGACTTTCCTGCAAAGAGAACTCCACCATCAGCAGTGGCACAATCTTTGTTCAAAGAACTTTCAGGAGTCGGAAAAACAAGGGAGGGGGGACAATGGAAAGCTTTTTTGAGAGAAAAATCAGAACTTAAGAAACAGATGTTAGGTCGGTTCCTAAAATTTCCAGTATGACCTGCAAATTTTTGAAAGGATAGCCAGTCATCTAATGAGTTTTTTCTTTTACAGATTCACTTAGGAATTACTTCCTCGTCCTTTTACATATTAGCGTGTGTGCTTATAGGCTTGTTACAATCTTTAAGAGCCTAAAGTATCATCGATGTGAAGAAGGCTTAGTGAAAATGACAGAAAAAATATCATATGATTCCATCTAGAGGTCTACCTTTCATTTCCCAGGAGAAGCAAATTCGTGCTTCTTAATCCAAAGAGTGCGCTGAAACCAGGTGAAAAGTTGCTAATGAACAGCGAAAGCAAAAGGTATTTGTCACATAAGCTTGTCATACGTTTCCGAAATATATGCCACATTCAAACCTCATCATTAATCCAAAGTAAAAAATCGAAATTCATTTTTTTAGGTTTCTTTATGAGTTTGGTCCAATGGAGGAAAGTCCTAACGAAAGACCGTGCCAAACCAAAGCAATAATTTCGGCATTTTTCGTCGGTAGGTCGGACCCTTCTGGTCTCCGGAGCTACGAGAGTCGTTTTCTTATCGTGCAGTGTAGCTAAAAGATGGTTGATACGCGATAACTAAAGGTCAATACGAGAAGGCTCTCTCTTTCCTCTCATTTCCTCAACAGATGAAGGTTGAAAAAGGAGATTCTTTGAATGCAGATTAGCCCCCACCTCTTAATGTGAGAAATTCTTGCTGAGGTAATCAGTAAGAAGATATGGTTGGTACTGTAATGCTTTTGAGGTAGTTCATAGAATGTGCTTGTGCTCCTTCTTTTTCAGTGACATGACTTTCCACCACATAGAAAATGCCTTCCGCAAATGCAGAAAGTGGAGTTGGTTTAATTCCCTCATCTAGCTTCTCCTTTTCTGTTTGGTCAAACTGAATTTTTCTGTTCAGATTCATTCAAGTTTCTCCTTCACCCAGACGCTGAAGATAGATGAAAAGTAAACGATTGCATTTGGAAGATAGTGCATTGATCAGTTGAAAGGAACCCGCACGCAACACACACCAAGAATTTCAAAATGAATAGGACTCACCACTTTCTTCAGTCCTCCCTTTCAATTCATGCCACCCAAATCCACAAGGACATTTGTGATGGCCACCTACCAACTATTGATCTGACCCTTGGGGCAAGCACGTTCGTCGCGATCTCGATCGCAATCGTGGTCATGGTCATGGTCATAGCAGGACCGTTAAGGTAAGATTGCAAAATATACAGGTCATGGATTCGGTCCGTCCAATTATAGACATGGACGTCGCGAGCGATCTAGGAGGGACCATTCGGACCGGCATGCAGCATGTACCACAAGATTCTAGTCAAACGCATCTCGAAGTTCATTAATGGGTTGTACTGAGAAAGAGAAATTTACATGTTCCCATGATCCTGAGGCTCACCTCAGCTTGTTCGCAAGCTGGAAATCTGCCAGTCATTTCCTGAAACTGGTTTCAGCGCAGACCTTTTCTCATCTGAAACAGGTTCATTCGATGAGAGCAAATGCAATGGTACAATGCATAGTCCATACGCGAAGAGCGAAGTAAGAGCGAAGTAATATTCACACAACTTAAAAATTCAAAGGAAAACAATTTGGAGGATTCAAAAAACAGTAGAAATAATGCACGTAATCCATTTTCTTCAAAAAGATTTTGATCTTTGCATTAGAAGAAAGGTTCCGCTTGTAGAGTATGAAAAAAGAACAAAGATTCCTCAATTGTAAACAGAGCTATTCTCATTTCGACCTCAAAAATACCATTTTCATAAAGAGAAGGCTTCAAGAAAATATACACTGGCATGAACCACCAACCAAGACATAACCGGTTCAAAGCTATTCAAAGCATATATTGGGAAGTTTTGCTCTGATCTTGGAAAGCCTAGATTAGATTTTGGAGTTCACATGGAAAGTAATTCACATCTCCGTTTGTCTCGTGAAAAATCAATAATTGGAAAAATATTTTTTTTACTTTTAATCGTTGTTATCGCTTACAAAGATGAGCTAATAAAATCTATTTCTGTTAACAACAACATTCATGCTTAAACATTTTTTATTGTTAATAATAAGAATATTTTCAATTGCCTCTTTTCCAAAGAGATATAAATGATTAAAATTAAGATTTTTTTGTTTCAAATTGTCGATTTCCCGTGACAAGCCTAAATTCCAAAAATACTACCACATAGTTGTGCTCACTTTAAATGGCCAAATATGATACGCCACCAAGGCCTTTCATATGGTTTTTTTATTGAAGAATGAAATATTGATAAGTTAATTTTGCATCATTAATACCCAAAAACCCTTTTTCTTATATGTGTGATGCATATCGTGTTTATATATATGTAAGAAAAAAGTTATTGATTGAACATTCGGTTGGTTGATCAATCCAAATTATTTTGAGCTGAATTTTGTTGGCATTACAAATAAAACCCCATTAAATGCTCAAAAGTCATTTTTACATTATGTCTCATATGTATAGACTCGAACTCAGGAAAGAAAACCCCTAAAAAAACATTAAATCATCTAGTTTCCACACACTAAATGCAACTAATTAGCTCAACACATCAGATTAATCCGAAATGAGTATCACTACCAAGATGCTTCCTAGTTCCTATGCCAAGAATTCTTGCAATTAAAACTTAGAATGGAATCACCGTTTTGTAGCCCCGACAACCTTGAACAATTCCACAAGCAAAGAGCTCAAAGCACTTTCATTAGTCAATCAAAACCCATCATTAACCACCCTTCTGTCTCCCCAAGCGATGATTAAATTTCTAACTTTTGGTCCTAATAAATTGGATCGGCACAGTATCGACATGTCGAGCTGTCTCCTCTTTCGGTAGTGCTCTTCACTAATGGCTTCGTAAACCACAGAAAATCAAAATCACACAGAGAATTTCGAAGTCCAAATGCTTGCCACTATGATCTCATCTGTGTGCCATTTCCTTCTCCATTCCCTGTTTTGGGTCTCCATCCAATTCACTTTTGAAAGTGTCGAAAGCCGAAATGTGAGGATCAAAGCACCAGTAACAGTGTACTAAAATGGGGGGTATTTGGTACCACGGAAAAAGGGAGAAAGAATCGGAAATTCTCCAACGAAAAATGTTTGCTTTATATGTCTCCCACCAAAGATATTTCATTTTTATTTGGGAAAAACGACAAATGAACGACCATGATTATCTATGCAACTAGATATTATGATAGCATCGCATTGCGAGCTAATGATTATTCACATATTTGTGTGACCAATTTCACGATGAAGATCGATGAGAAACCATCTCATGACATTCTCACTTGAATCGGGAAGGCACCGATTCGAACCACATTAAACCCCCGATTTCGACCACCTACGCATGTCATGTCGGCATTGCATGGAGGTCAGACTACAACAATCAGTACTAGACATTGGCTTGATTGACCAATGAGGAAGTATGGATAGCAATTAGCAGTAGCACTAAGGCAAGACGAGTCCCTATGCCTATCACGCTCATTAAAAGGGCGAGAAGAAAGAACGACTTGTACAAAAAGAAGGCGAGAAATTGCCCGTCTTTTGTACAAGAACAGAAGGGGACAGGAGGACGAACACCCAGAAAAGCCATGCAGATGTTGCAGAGGACTGTGGCCATCACCTCAACCCTCCGAGTGCTTTCTTTTGGGAGAAGACGATCGGCGAATGCGACAAGAGGGACACAGTAGAGTTGACTTCGATCGTTGTGGGCTGAAGGGAAAAGTAATGCATTCCATCATCATTCTGTTGTTGTTGAGTGGGGTTGCACCATGACTACAGCTTTTCTCCGCTTGTGGCTTATGCCCACCACTTGACGTTTAATATGAAGTGAATAACAGCATACGTGCCGCGTCGACGATCCGTCATATTCGCATTTGATTCACCGACAATCAAATCCGTCGGTTTCGACTCCTAAACTCGCTTTGCTTTACAAGTTTAGAGTAATCGGTCGAAATCTTTGTATGTGACCCGTTAGCCCTTTTTTTAGACAATATTGTGCGACGAGAGACAGGGTTACATTTAGCATAGTAGGGGCCCTCGCACCCACTCACTGGGCTTTCAAGTAATGCTTAAGAAATTGAGCACAAAAAGAAATAAGTTTTCCTGCCATTAATTTTCTCAGAAGAGAATACAATTCAGTTGATGTTCCAACATTTTCATTTCAAGTTGGCCCGAAAGAATTAACAAAGCTTGAACGAAAGAAAAATCGGGAAATTATGAGAATGCGGTTAATTTAATTGCTGAAAACAAGCACACTCGATTACTTGTAATCATTCCTAAAAAAATTTCTAGATCCATTATTGTGATTTGTACCTCATATCGGACACAGACAAGGGCCAAAGACAAAAAGTTTACGGCAAAACGGGAATTTTTGTAGGGACTAAAACTTAAAAGTTCAAAGATGAGGGACGAAACTGCAATAATGCTCCTCGATATCTAGAGACCACATATGCAAACTTTGTTACGTATAAATGGAAGGCAAGCCTCTCTTCTCCCCCACACCATCGCCCCCTGCTTCCTCCAAAGCTGAACAATCTCGGAAGCAAACAAGGATCGTATCCATGGCTCCTAAGGTCAAGACCCTCGTTCTCGCTTTCATGATGTTGCTGATGATTTCTGTCTCCCTAGGTGAGCATCTCCATCTCAAATCTCGACATTAGCTAAAAATGATTTCCAATGTCCGCATCGGGGATTCGAAGAACTCAATATATTCGGTGTGTAGCAATTTACATGACGGATATTATTCATTTTTTGCAGGCTTGCCGGGCGAGTTTGATGGTTCAGGCGCAAAACCCTCATTTCCTAAGGTATAGTTTGCACGAAACACGACATCATTCGTGTATGTGATTATATGCATGCATTTTGGGGTGCATGCAAGCATGCAGTGTGTACCCTAGAAGAGTTGTGAAGATGAACATATGCGAAAGTTTCCCCGTTCTTGAAGAAGAAATCTTAAGCTATAAATGATGATTCCGTTTCTTGGTTCTGATTGTGCTTCTGTCTGATATGAAGTTCAGTGAAAATAGACCTTAAAAAGCTTGTCGTTGGTAACATTTATTTTTGTTGATCTCCTTAAAGGTTGGTGAAAGACTGAAAATGAGGAAGCTCATGATGGCCGAAAGCCTCCTTGACTACGAAGACGTGTGCGCCAATCCCAAGCATGATCCCCGGAAGAAGGGCTGCAAGAATAATCGTTGATTCTCTCTCTCTCTCTCTCTCTCTCTCTCTCTCTCTCTCTCTCTCTCGGATATAACATAATGCGTCAAGAGACCATATGTATTGTAACATTCTAGCCAAGTAGAAATGTCACGCACTGTAATGTCTGCACTGTAATGTATGTCCTGATGGTGTAATAATAAACCTCTGAGGTATGATATTTATGACGGAGTATCTGAATTTTTCGCGCTTTAATTATTGTGCGGCTGACAATGTGTTTCCATTTACGAGAACAACCGGAACTCGCCTTGAGGCTTGAACAACCAGAAATTTCACCGTCCATTGTTTTGAGGTCTTCTATGGAAAACTATGCATAGAATGAAAGGTTTCCTACCCAACTGTCTAAACGAGGAAACTTTCCCTCATTACATGTGAATGTTACTCACGCAGATGAGGAAATTTTTACTAACCAATTTATCAAGCTCGCGCTAAAAGACAACGTCCGGGTTGCTCTAATGAGTGCTAACGAAGATCATATGACGACGCCAGTTGCAGAATGAGGTCATAAGCATCAATGTTTCGTGAAGCATCCAAACTTATCCACATATGACTTATTATCTTGCTTATTATCTCTCATAATGAAATCTGTACTTATAGCAAAAGGGAAAACTGATGTGAACCCACGAATGTTATATGGTCTTTCCAAAGTTGACAAGCAGACAAGAGGAAACAAGGAGAAAATGGTGTCAGAAGCATTAACGTTTGGTGAAGCATCCACACCCATCCACATATGACTTATTATCCTGCTTATAGTCACGCATAATGAAATCTGTACTTATAGCAGAAGGGAAAACTGATGTGAACCCAAAAATCTTATATGGTCTTTTCCAAGTTTGACAAGCAAACAAGAGGAAACAAGGAGAAAGTGGTGTCATATGCATCAATGTTTCGTGAAGCATCCACCTTTATCCACATACGACTTATTATCCTGCTTATAGTCTCTCATAATGAAACCTGTACTTATAGCAGAAGGGAAAACTGATGCGAACCCAAAAATGTTATATGGTCTTTTCCAAGTTGACAAGCAAACAAGAGTAAACAAGGGACACTGTTCTGTCTCAATTCATGAATTCAATCCCTCAATCCACTATCTACTCTGGTAACCAATATCGTTTTAGTAAACACTTATATGTTCTAATTCAGCTAAGATATGTATATGCGAAAATGTATAGTATATACTGCAATTATCAGATGCATTGAACAACAATAACTCGAAAATAATCTACATTACAAGGTCCAATTGGCTGCTAAACTTTGCAACATCGCTACATGGCACGACTCTGTGGACGCTCAGGTAAATTCCTCTTTCAAGTAACCAGGCCCCGGTCTGAAGGGATCAGACTCTGAATATGCCTCTGGTCGATAAAACCCAGAATCATTCACGCGATTACTGAGCACATGAAGGATGGCTTTCTTCGTGCCACCGTACTCATCCCTGTTGTTCTCAACATACTCCTTCGCCTCAGCCGCGACATCATTAATGAAATCAAACCGATTATCCTCTGACAGCAGAAGCCTCTCAATGTCCATCGTCAATAGCTTTCCTGTTTCCTTAATTTTCCTCTCCTGCTCCTCGAGGAAAGGAATCCTCTCCAGTTTGTATTGCAACAAGTCATCTTTCTTTGTCTGCCAAGATAAAAGAGATCTTCTAGGTAAAAGGCTAGAGCAAAAGAACTATTCTATACATAACTTGGGAAATTACTTTGATGGTTCAAAATAACAAAAGGGTCTACTGTGAAATTACTTTCAAGATATTCAAAGATCACATGCCAAGGTTTCAGGTAGCAGACATCTAATCAGCCAGCAACTTTATCTTAGCCATTTCACTGAAGAATTCTGGCCAAAGAAATCATCTTGACGAAGTGCATATCAAGTGCCTGCCATTCCACTCAAAACCAGGTGGAGTTAAGACTCTAGGCTTTATTACACTGAACCAAGATTACTGTCATACAACATATATGTGAGAGACGACGCAGGTAAAGTATTCTCTTTAACAAATGTCTGGTGGCAGAGTGTGCCGTTAAACACACCCAAAGATAGGTGCCGGCCGATATGGTGGGAGAAATTATTTTAGTTAAACCAGAGTGCCAAGGGAGCATTTGATTAGACCAGCAAAAGTATATAATGGACAAATAAAATAATTCAGAAAAAACATGCGGAGTAACCCTAATGTATACTCCGTGCAATGCAAGCAATTCATTAACTCATTGAAGTAGTCCTATCAATCATTTGACCATGAAAAGCTTCACATCATTTTATCGCTATCAACATCCCGTATCCTTCAAGTAGCCATCAAATGCTCCATAAATTTCGCGTTTGATGTCGCGAAACGTCCTTAATGAGCACAACTCATCCCCATGTTTCACCAACTATACCACGAGGAAAGAGTTCAACATAGAGAACCAGGACCCTAGCCGAACCTATAAAGCAGAGAGAACCAAGCTAAGTAGTCTATTACACATCGATCAAGCGATTCAATCCTTATGCCACTTCACAAGCAAGACCAGTGAACCAAACCAAGAAATCCAAAATGTCCGGCAAACTCAATTCCTCCTCCTTATATTCCTTCTCGAATCCAAGGATTAAACTAATCCGGTCAGAACCCCGAACACATCCCTATCGGCTCACACAAGTCCTCGCGTGTTCAGACATGCATTACAACCTAGGCCATCGTCACGGCCGAATCTAACCCCTTTGCCGAACTAGCAGTGAAAGCGAAACATCCCCATCAGGTCAAACAAGTTCTCGCGTGTTTAGACATGCATTATAACCTAGGCTATCGTCACGGCCGAAGCTAAACCCTTTGCTGAACCAGCACCGAAAGCGAAACACCCCCATCAGTGTCGCTCCTACGACATCGACAATGCCCCCACAAAACCACAAACCCTTTAAAAATTCCGCGAGGAGCAAGCGAAAAGTACCAGCTTTCTCCGCCGCCACACCCGCCGGCCGCGGCCCCCGCTCCCCGACTGCGAAATCACCTGCAACAGCGAGACGGAGCCAAAGTTTCACATTTCACCGAGAGAATAGCACCATCGCGCTCCTCACAAAACGACAGTACTGGCGAGAGAGACAGAGAGAGAAGGAGACAGACCAAAAGCGGTGCCTTCGACGAAAGTGCCGGCGCCCGTGCATTTACCGATCGTTTCTGCCAAAAAAAAAAAAAAAAAGGGATTGGTTGTCGAATCGAGACGGGGGAAACGTTAGAACGAGGCGTTTGGAGAATGGGTTTAGCCGAGAAACGAAGAACGAACCGGCGAGCTCGCCGGCGCGGCGGCGAAAGGAAGCGAGCAGGAGCAGGAGAAGGAGCGGAGCGCCATGGCCAATCCTTATTCTCTGCGAATAAGATACGACATAATCCACTCTCTCCCTTCTAGAACTTCATCGACGGGCCGCGACCCGACAGGCCCGCCCGAAAATGATCGGGCTTGGCCCAGATTCCTGGACGGGTGTGGGCGAAGCCTGATTCAGGCCCTGACCCGGCCCGCCCACCGTCTTCAATAATAAAAACAGTTTTTTTTTTTTTTTGGAAAGAAAACCTTTCATTACAGAGTGGCAATTTTCGACTTTTTGATGATTAATCTTTAGAGAGTTTACACGGATTTTTTATTTGTTATTTTCTGGGCATAAATATATAAAAGAAAGATATACGATTTCTATAGACTTACGTGGGCATGTGACCATACCCAAAAGGTCATGTGAAGTTCGATCCTAAATGAGCTTGCCTGAATTCGCTTAGCAAGCATATCTGACCTTCGCGCATGTACATATTTCTTGTAGTAATGCCAGGGATATAAAAGGCAGGCGACTTCCTCGAGCATTTTTATGTGTATTTTCTCTTATTTTGCTAAAAACACAGGAACCTTATGTCATGGTTGAGCTTTCGTTGTAATTTATATTTATTCGATCAAGTGCTCTCATTCATTCGTAGGGCATGACGAAACTATTTTGTCTATTTTTTTATATTTCAACATCAGTGCAAGATTTGAAATATAACTATTATCGGCACGTGTATATGTGTTTTGCAAAAATATAAAATAAAATAAAAAAGAAAATTTTAGCAAAGATTCATGCAAAAGCAAAAGGGAAGTCAGTTTTTATTAAATTTTCAAGAATGCTAACCATAAGAAAAGGGAAAATTACATAAATAATCCATAAAATGTGGCCTAATGTGCAATCTCCTTCACGAACTTTCAATTTGTTCGATGTGATTTTGAATTTTTTATACATGTTCAATTTAGTTCACATACTATATGAAAATGCTTTACGTTTTTCGTGAATGTGAATTAATTGAAGGACTAATATTGAACGTCTTCCATACAGTTCGAGAATTAATTTGAATATATACCAAAATTTTAAAGATCATATTGAACAAATTAAAAATTCAATGACAATATTGCAGAGCTAAAATTCAAAGATCACATTGTTAATATGTCAAGGGTTGGTAAGGTTTTGCGCATTTGAACAAAATTAAAAGGTCAAGAACCACATTATTAAATTTGGTCAATTTGAATCATTATCCCTTGAGAAAAAAAGAGTTAGGAAATACTGGCACTCTTTGAGAGCATTCGTATTGTATTGGGCACTTCGACACGTGTAAAATACTCTCTGACACTATTAGACATTTTTTAACACTTGATCAACACGTGTCGAAAAATCCAATACTCGGTTAACTTTCTCGACACTCGAGTCAAAATTTTGACATATGAATTTTATTGAGGTCAATTTTGAAAAATTTCAATGATTGATCTATTAAAAATATATATGTAAAAAATAAAGAAATAATAAAAATAATAAATATAGAAAGAAGAAAAATATAATATTCTCTTATCTTCTAACTCTCACTATATACAATTCACATCTTAAGTTTTTTTTTTTTTTTTATCTTCCAATGCGTATGTGAAATGCTTATTTTTTCTGTAAATTTATTGATTAATGAAATGGAGTTGAATTTGTTAAATTGAAATAATGAATAATTTTAATAAATTGTGAACTAATATTTTTAATGTAAATTCATTTTAAGCTTTTTCATTATTTATTTATTTATTTATGAATATAAAATATATATATATATATTTAATACATTAACGTGTTGGAATTATTTATCTATTGAGAAATGACGCGTCGGGTAGAGAGAGAGTATGTAGCGGTTACCTCAAAAGGGCGGCGTTTGAGGGACACGCGCCGCTATTCGCACTCTAACCCCACACGTGGAGCCAATCACGTCGCGCGTTCCACCACCCGCCAACCCCTCTCGCTCCGTCCATTAAAGCGCGCACCGACGCCCGCGAAACGACACCGCCTAGCCGACAACGACAACTCCCCCCTTACGACTTTCGACTTTCGACTTTCGCCTTCGCAGCTGCAAGCAGTAGCAAGCAGAGCAGCAGTAAATCACCAAAATCATACGGCGACTAAATATTCCGACTGGAAGAGCTGCAGTGAAAAACAAACCCCAACGACCCTCCGCCCCCTCCCACCGCCGGCGAAAAAAGAAGAAGCTCGATCGGCTCTCCTCCTCCTCCGGCGACGAAAACCTCGTTCTCCGAGAAAGCTGAACCGGAGCTCGATCTCGAAATCAAGCTCCTCCATTAGCATTGTCCGGACCAAAAAAAAAAAGCGAGCAGCGAAACCCTAAGCTGGCCCGCGGCGAGAGATCGGCTCTCGGATTTGAATCGGACCTGCGGGATGTCATGACGGTCACTGACTTATGATATTCTTCCGAACACGTGTCCTTCTCCGGAACCCCGAACCCTAGCTATGGAGAGATCCAGATCCAAGAGGAGCTACTACTACGATAATGACTACGATTCCGAAGCCCCCGGCAGGGCCAAGCCCCGGTACAACCACCACCACTCCTCCCCCGGCCCCGCCGCCTCCGCGCACCGGCACCGCGGCGGAGGAGGCGGCGGGGGCGGCGGCGGCGGGGGCGGCCGGCAGCAGGACTCCTCGCTCATGGTCACCACGAGCTACCGCATCCTGTGCCACGACGCCAAGGCCGGGGGCGTGATCGGCAAGTCCGGGTCCATCATCAAGTCCATAAGGCAGCACACGGGCGCGTGGATCAACGTCCACGAGCTCGTGGCCGGGGACAGCGAGCGGATCATCGAGATCTCGGACACGCGGAGGCGGGACCCCGACGGGCGAATGCCGTCCTTCTCGCCCGCGCAGGAGGCCCTGCTCTTGATTCACGACCGGATTATCGAGAGCGACGCGTATAACGGTGGGGAGTACGAGGACGGAGGGGGCGGGAATCGGGCGGTGACGAGGCTCGTTGTCTCGAGGATGCATGTGGGGAGCTTGTTGGGGAAAGGAGGGAAGATAATTGAGCAGATGAGGGTTGAGACCAAGACTCAGATTAGGATTTTGCCCCGAGATCACACATTGCCTCGATGCGTTACCATGGCTGAGGAGATTGTTCAGGTTTGCAGATTCAATTAGGCCTAAAAAGCTAAAAAAAAAAAAAATTAACAAAACTTAAGCTTTCGGGTCGTGGGGGAGAGATGATTACGAATGCTGAACTGATTGGACAATCTGCGTTTGCGTCTGAATGTAGTCACGGATGTTTCCACTTGCTCTTTGGTGCTTGTGCGGACCTTTCTTTATTTGGCCCCCAGCAGAAGTGCGGGCAAAATCCTTTCTTAAGATGCTAATCCAAAATAATAATCTGTTCAATGGGAAAGTAATGGAATGGGCGATTCACAGATGATCTGTCGATGAGAAGTAAAATGCCAAGCGCTTGATGGAGTTGGACATATCTATCCTTTAGAATTTTCCTTTTTAAGGCATTGAATGAGGCAAGTCTAGAATAATCGCTATGTTGGCTCTGGACTTGCAGTTAATGGCCACGAAGGGTTTAAATGCTTCTAATGAATTCCAGTTTTAGCGTTTTGCTGTTCCTGAAACCCTTGACTTTTCTACAGAATGTCAAAGCTGCTCCCTGCTTTGATTCAGAATGCAGGTTTCTCTGTGGGGAGGGGGTTATTCAAAACCTTCAACTTTGTCTATCATATACTCACTGTTGAATTTCTGTAATGAATTAGTAGCTCACTATGATTCTTGCCATTTGTAGGGTATAAATTTAATCAGTTGAATGCATTGTTCTTTTTTGGCCAATGCCTCATGCAGGACCAAATTTATCAGATTGGTCGTCCCTAACTATTTGCCATGTCATTCTAAATTCCCCTTATTCTTTCTCAACGGACCACTATGACATTCGTATTTTTTTGCCGGAGTATTTTGATTCGTGAATCACCTGTGCAAACTGCCTCAACGAGTGTTCATGAAGATGAGCACATAAATTCAGTATATTTGTTGGTTGTGTTGAGCATCAAAGTATCTCTGCATTTGGGTTGGACTTTCTATCAATATCTATGATCTTCAAGAAACCTTGAAGAGTAATAATTGGAACGAAAGGATCTGACACAACAGCTTCTGATAATTGTGTATGCCGATGCTGCCTTGATATCTAAATGGTCTACCTCACTTGTGAAGTTGAGATTATTTTTTGATGTGTCTCTAATTTCCATTTATCACCTATAGGTTGTAGGCGATGTGAATGCTGTGAAGCATGCAATATCAATTATTTCACATCGCTTGAGGGAGAGTCAACATCGTGACCGCACTCATTTTCATGGGAGAATACATTCACCAGAGCGGTTCCCTTCTGATGATGAGTTCATTCCTCACACAAACAACTCAACACGCCGTTCATCTGGCGATGGGACTTCATATGGTTCACGGTCCAGTTTCACCAATGCAAGAAGCAATAACTACATCTCTCGTTCATCTGGTTTACCAACAGAGTCCGAGGCTGCTCCCATGACTGATGACACACAGCCACTGGATGGGGATGAACTTGTGTTTCGAATCTTATGTCCAATTGGAAAGATAGATAAGGTTGCTGGAGAATCTGTTGGAATTATCGAACTACTCAGAAATGATGTTGGTGTGGATGTTAGGATTTGTGACCCTGTGGCTGGCTCAGATGAACAAGTGATTGTTATTTCATCTGAGGAGGTAATTGCCTTTCAGAAACTTGTTTTTTCTGTCTAGAAATTCATTTTATCTGATGCGGTGCAATTGGAATTGAAAGATTCTGCATTTTACAACTCAAACATGGTAGCATAAGAATTTCAAATTAGGATGATCTACCTTGGAATTGTAAATATCTGAGAAGGTTTCTGTTTTAATTGTTTGACTAGGGTCCCGATGATGAACTTTTTCCAGCCCAAGAAGCTTTGTTGCACATCCAAACTCAGATTGTTGATCTTTTTCCTGATAAAGACAACATTATAACCACAAGGTTACTTGTGCCATCTAGTGATATTGGATGCCTAGGGGGAAAAGACGAACTTCTGTATGAGCTAAAAAAATTGACCGGTGCAAGTGTACAGATTCTTCCAAAAGGAGATCTGCCTGGTGGTGCTTTTGCAGATGATGAGCTTGTTCAGGTTTGGTTCATAGGCTACTGATTACTGGAATGGCTAATGCATGCTGATTTTATCTTAACTTGCATGCTGGTCTTGAGCTTGTTGCAAGTCCCAAAGATTAATTAAACGCATTGCTTACCATTTGTGTGCAAGATAAGTCCTCAAACTAGGGTTCTAGATCCCGATTCTCCATTTTGGTGCCTTCGATATCTCTATTCTGGGAAGGTCAATGTATATGGGCACTCTCCTCACCTCTATGTGCATTCTGTTTCTATCTTGTGTTGCTTATGGGTATTGTCAATCCCACATGGGCTTTCGTGTTACTTTAAGTTGTGTACCTGTGAACGGCCAAACTGACAGGATTAATTTTATTTAGTTGCTTTCTTGTCCAGATTGTAGGGGAGATAAAATCAGCTAGGGAAGCCCTTGTTGAGGTGACATCAATATTACGGAACCATTTCTACAGGGAACTTTCTGAAAAAGACTCACCTCCTCCTCCAGAAATTGAGCCGATCCCTTCCAATAGTATTCCTAATCGCGAAGCTCAAGCTCTACCCGCTTCTGTGACAGCAACCCAGCAGGGAGTGCAAACTTTTGCAACAGCACAGCCATCAAAGGTTTCCCATGTCAAAGATTCAGCATATCATCTATTCTTCCTTGTTTCCCTTCTGATTTTTTTAGTCTCTTTAGTTGTGGGGTTGTGCTTGGCTTATTATGGTACTTCGATTTTCCCTTTCTTTCACGGGCTTTCTACATGATACTGACAAGCTGAAGCATTGAGTGTCATCCTTGGTTCCACTTGTGGAAGACATTCTTCTAATTTTTCATTTGGCAAGTCAGATGCCAAGGTTACTTTAAATGTAGATCTAATATAACGAAGTAATAATTGCCTTTTGAGGGACAGCTTGACTCTTTGTATTACTAATTTTCAAATGACATTTTGTAGGACAATGGGAGTTCTGCTCCTGAGACAGGAAGGCATAATGAATGTGAGAGTCGTGAGGATGCCCCTAGCTTGAGCAGGTAATAATTTCTTTGCATATGGTAACCTCCCACAGCAATGTTGCCAAATTTTCTGCAGTATAAATGTGCCCCCCTCTTTTTCCATAGAGTACCTGCTGTTACGCTTGTCACACGGAGTACCCTCGAAGTTGTTATACCAGAGTACGCAGCTCCAAAGCTGATAGCAAAATCCAAAAGCAAGCTGACTCAGATAAGTGAGGTAAGTTTGCAATTCTTCAACATTCACCTGATATCGTCTGGTTGAAGTGGTGAAATGCTTGATCCGTGACTGAGTTTGCTTGGAGCAGTTGTCAGGGGCTAGTGTAATCCTGCTAGAGGATAAACCAGAAGCAACTCAGAAGGTAATTCAGATATCGGGCACTCCAGAGCAGGCTGAGAGAGCCCAGAGTCTGCTACAAGGCTTCATTTTGAGCAGTAAGGCTCTCTTTTGCCCTTTTGCACACTCAAATCTGCTTTTGCATTAAAACTGGCGCAGACTGACTCCTTTATTTGTGTACTTCTCATTTAACCTGAAGGTTTCTAGATATTGTTTTTTGTCTAACCTGCAACAACATGCTTCTTTCGTGTCTCCTCAATTTCCAGCTCAAGAAGATGGACCTTGAAGTTATTCTAGAAATGGCAATTAGCAGTAGAACCTACTCTAGTGATGGGGAGCTAGGTCCTCGGAGAGTTCGTCTCCCAATCAGACTTGCAATTAATATATGCTGGCCGACGTCAAAGTGATATGGGGAGCTTAGTTCCAAAATTTGGGTCATAACCCATTTAATGCTTCTTGAGGAGGATGTGGTTTCCACCTGTGGGAATCACCCCCTGATCCTTTTCGCTGCTACCGTACATGCAATGCCTTTTGTCTTATATTCAATTTTCCCTCGGGATGAGAAATGCAGTGCCTTTCGTGAATCTGTAGTATAGACTCCATGTCCTCTGCAACTCTTGCGTTGGTGTTTCCCTTTTCATTCCGGTCCACTATGTTTAACCTAACATTTGCCGCAGGTGAAAGAGTGGATACTTCTGGGGGAAGAGCATGCCCAGAAACTGCGAATGCTCTTTCGGAACCCCGAAAGTAAATTTCACTCTTTAATCACTGTCATCGGTAATGTTTAATCGGAGTGCTAATGGCCTTGGATCGGAGGATTGCCAACTCGAGTGCAAGAGCCTGCGATTGCAGGTGCTCTCGGTTTCCAGTTTCTCAATGGACTTTGACCTGCCATTTTCAGCCTCTCAATTGAAAATCCCATGGTCGAAGCAAAGCAACAAGGCTATTCCTAAACAGGGTCCCTCGCATTATAACAGACGAGGACTATGGAAGAGGAAACGAGTAAAAAAGCCTAGGAATGGAGTAAAACGCCAGATTCGGTTAGACCTGTAACTCCAGACGCATTAATATTAATGTGGCGTTTACTGTCGGCCCATGCATCGAGGATAATTACGTTATATAGCTGGCTTGGAGCGCAACCTGAACCAGAATTCAAGCCGCCACGTCCGGTCTATATTACATTCCGTGTGGCTTGAACGAGAAGAGACACGACATGGAGGGAACTTGGGTGGCGTCCCTATCGTCCGGGAGGATATAAATATAAAAAAAGACAAAAAAATCAGAAAATTTAAAATTTTGCAAAATTGTCCACGTGGCCTCTGGTCATGTCAAATAAAATAATGAGCATCCATATTATTAATTTTCGGTCAAAATTGCTGAAATGATTGCATTGACCAATAATTAAAAAGTAAAGTGATCGAAATTACTGCATTAACCAATCATTAAAAAGTTTAAAAATTAAATCGATACAATCACTGACAAAAAAAATAACATAAATTTAAAGTGCAATTGACTAATCATTAAAAAGTAAAAGTGATCGAAATCACTGCATTAACCAATCATTAAAAAGTTTAAAATTAAATCAATACAATTGCTGACAAAAAAAATAACACAAATTTAAAGTGCATAATTAAAATGGCACGAGTGTAATAGATTTATGATTTTTTAGATAGTTATTCCACCGTTATCTTATCGATGTTGCTTCAGCCTGTCACCATGTACAGATAAGATACGAGCTAGAACCAGGGTGGGTCTCAACATTATATTATTTTGGCTTGACGGTTTAGAGAATTTCCTTTTAACTAATAAGCTGGCTTCATAGGGGTAGACGGGCGTTTCTTTTCACCAAAGCTTGTGCAAATGTCATGTTAAAAATAATTTAGAGATGCCATGCGGTCTTTCTTCAATTGTCGATAGAGTCAACTTAGGGATAACTCAGTAATCTTGAAGGCACCTTTAAATTATCGAGAAAACCTAGTAAATAATCTTACTTGTTTTTCTTGCAACTATGTAATTAATTAAAAAAGATAGGCGCTTGTAATGTGCCTTTTTCATATATAATTTGGTAGCAAGTCACTTGTCAGCGTGAATATGTCGGTTTTGACGTAGACCCTTTCTACCGTAATTAATAGCCCGTTTTAGTTTATTGAAAAACAAACCAGTTGCTCCCGGCTTTCAATTTCAATCAGTGCAAAAAAATTGAAAACTCAAAGTAAAGCCTTCCGTGCTTTTCCACACGTTGCCTTCGGTCGTCTTGTTTCGAGAAGATGTTAATTGGATCGCCATAGAAAGAAAGAGCGGTTCAAAAAAGGGGGGTTGACTTTGCATCTGCTTTGCTGACCCAGTTGATCTTCATGCTTATTTTGGCCCACCTCATTAGAATTTTTCTATGGAAAAATTTCCTTACAGTGTTTGCTTTTTGAACCCTTTTTTTTGTCGATTATTTCTAGCTTCCACTCTCATGTTGACTGGCTCTAAGGGCAATAGTCTAAATTAAGGAACATGGCTGCTTAAAATCATCGGGGGGCGATGGAGTCTTCAATTGTCTTTCCAACCGTTGTTTTTTAAGGAAGGGGCAAACTAGCCAAGTTAAGGCAATCATGCACGTGCCTGGCACGTGGTTCTCCACAAGCGTTGGCAAGCCAAATTAGCTGGGGATGAAAAAATGGACAGGGAAGAAGCGGACAAAAATGAGAATTGGAAGTTGTGGTTGTAAGAGGGTACATGAAAACAAGTGAATGCTCAAGGAGAAAGCATAAATTGTACTTACGAGTCAAGCCGACTCGTCTCGGTCATTTGGCATTTGCCTCACGAGCACGATGGCATCTCTCAATTGAATCGTTTTTCTCTCCAAATCCAGCATGCTTGGAGTAACTTCCCAATTTTCCTTTAACTCCAATCTCTATTTCGATTCTAAACCAGTCGTTACCGCGTACGAACATGGCTTTTCACTTTATATGGTTGACAATGTGCCCGATGAGGGTTCCCCCCGGCATGCTTGGAGTAATCTCTCAATTTTCCTTCTAACTCCAATCTCTATTTCGATTCTAAACTAGCCGATACCGTGTATGGACATGAATATTCACTTTATATGGTTGACAATGTGCTCGATGAGGGTCCCCCCAAAAGCAATAGTATTTCGTTTGTAATGTCACTAGCAATCAATGGTCATACTTATTAATTTCTTTGTAGTGAGAATATAATTGAATCTCGCATCGAAGTCTTAGGGTAGCACATGTGCTCATAGTATAGTACAATCATGCCATTACGAAGACGGTGGGATTAGCCGCTATTGGTAATGACGATGACATGTGGAAGGTGGTGCATCATTGTTTCGCGGATGTTATTGATGGAGAAGGTGGAGGTGGTAGTTACTGGTTAGACCAATTCTACATGACTCTTTTTATTTCTTAAAAGTTGGGAAATTTTGAAATGCATTCTCCCATGACATTAAACTAAAAAAATTAGTGTTTCGCCCTTCGTTAATGTGATGGAGGCGGTCATTTATTGTCACCAACCTCTCTGCTTGTTGTTACAAAGTTGTAAGATCAACAATGAGAATGAATTTTCAAAATTTAGGAATTACATTGAACAAATTTAAAGTTTAAAAATCACATTGAATAAATTTAAAGTTGAAGAATCATATTGGGTATCAATTTAAGGACCACTTATATCAGTTGCCCTTGTATTTTTTCTATGTCAATGTCTTTTTCTTTGGTTGAACTATGTTAATGTCAGGTGGCGGATTCAATATAGAAAATTCTTACTCCAATTTATTCCTTGTGTACTCCAATTTATTCCTTGTATCGGGAAACCTAGAACTTGAGACTTGTAAGAACAACTAAGCGCCGAATTCGGAATTAAATCGATTTTGAACCAATTTACCCTTAACCCAAAGTAAGTTCTTTTACTCTTTTATTAAAACTAGAAAAATATTTGTTGAAATTAAATTTGGATGACATATTATCCTTAAGTAGAAAGAATCGTATTCGTGTTTGTTACATGTATATTTTACAAAAGATAAAATAAAACAAAAAAGAATACTCCGATCGGCTCCATGGTAATAGAGTCGGTTCTTAATCCCAAAGATTTAAAATCGACTCGACAAAGTAGATTCTAAATTCTAAGCCGGAGACGTACTCCTTCTAGAATTGATCACTCCCAATAAAAATCGAGCATCTATTGTTTACCATTTTCCACCAAACTTACGAGATCGATTGGGGAAAGAAAACGAACATGACCTTTAATCCCAAATATCGGAATCCAACAGTATTCCTGATTAGACCTTTTCTGAACACTTTCCAACGGAAGAGCACAATTAATGGCTATAAATAACAAGAATCTTAAAACGAAAAAGAAGATAAAATTGACAATGGACGATACAGAAAGGAAGCAAAAGAGCGCTAATCCGGTTTTTTTTGCCACCTCAACTCCAACTAATAATTTCATAGAAAAATAACAAAATTTACAAAAAAATAAAAAAAAATTACAAAAAAAAAAAAAAAAAAAAAGGAAAAGGATATGTTCTTCACGGCGTCTCCGTCCCGACGTCGAACTTTGACTTTGAAAGCCGACCACCCCTTCCAGAAAATCATTCGCTATATATGCAGCTGCACGCCTGCCGAGCTTCCTCTCTCTCTCTCTCTCTCTCTCTCTATCTCGCTGTGATGTTTCTCGACAACTAATTCACGCTCGCCCAATCCTGGATGTTCCTCCTTTCGCTGTGATCCTCCCCAACACCAGGAAGAAACCGAAAGGAAGGAAGGAGGGAAGGAAGCACGAAAGAAAAGGCAGGAAGGAACAGCATAATTCTGATTCTCCATCGCCTGCCGACGGATAAGGAGGGGGCGCAAGATGCCGTTCTGCGAGGTGCGCAACAATGGCATTAAGCTCTTCTACCGGACGTACGGCCGCGGGCCCGTCAAGGTCCTCCTCATCATTGGTAAACATGACGTTCTTGGTTTCTTGGTTTCTTGGTTTCTTGGTTCCCATTTTGATTGGTTATCCCATTGCGGGGGTGTTGAATCTTTATGTGGGTCGTTGCCGATTGATGGTTCTTGATCTGGTGCGGGGTCGATGGGCAGGACTGGCCGGGACCCACGAGTCCTGGGGTCCCCAGATTAGGGGTTGGCCGGCACGGACGCGCCCAGCGACGGCGGCGGAGATGACAATGAGAGCGGCGGGGGCGGCAGCAGGATCGAGGTCTGCGCTTTCGATAACCGCGGGATGGGGCGGAGCTCCGTTCCCACCAAGAAATCATCGTACACGTGAGTTCTCCTTTCGTTTGTTTGATGCCGGATCGTCGATGGTGATGGATGATGATGATGCCTCTTGCTGTGCGTTTGCGTCCGTCCGTATATTGCACTGGCATTGATGAAGTTGTAGGAATAGTACTTTTCTTGCATTTCATGGGACGCTCTTCTTAACCTGATAATGATTCAACGTTCAAAAAACTGAATTATTTGAAGTTCTCTCCTTTCGTAGGTCGTTCATAAGCTTCTTTGGTTATCTCTCGCTTAGACTTCATAGCTTTTAAAGCTGTTTCAGCTGTTGAAAAAGTAACTTGACTTCATTTCCAGCTTTCAAAGCTGTTTCATTTGAACGATCGTTTCCTTATTTCTTTACTGAAAGTAGGGAGGAGTAAGTACCCGTCTCTGAATTATTTATTGTGTAATCTGATGCGAGATGGATACTCGTGGTTTGAATGAGCAAAACGTTGAATTGCGAAGATTGAGGATTTGGTTGACTTTTCCTGACATACGTGTTCACAACCAACTAAATAATGTAGCTCCTGGCCAAAGTTGACTTCATCGTTCAATAATATTGGGAATGGTTGGTGCAGAACAAGGATTATGGCAAAGGATGCTATTGCAATAATGGATCATTTGGGCTGGAAAGATGCCCATGTTTTTGGCCATTCAATGGGTGAATCTCTGACCCTTCACTTCACCTGAACTTTATTGACAATATGGTAGTTTCATTTTAGTGTCCTTATGCATTTGAAAGCAACCTAATTTGTTAGAACATAGGCTAGATTTATCTGGGACAATCAAACTCCCACGAATCTTAATGTGTGCAGTTTTGTTTTTCTTTTCTGATGATTTATTTTAGATTGGTTGTGAAACAGGGGCGATGATCGCTTGCAAACTGGCTGCTATGGTGCCCAACAGAATTCTTTCACTAGCTGTACTTAATGTAACTGGTGGAGGTTTCGAATGTTTTCCCAAGGTAGAATGTCTCCTCTTTTTTTCCCCCTGAAATTGTAAACCTTGTTCCTTGACCATTTTGCACCGATGTATGGAGTTGATAAGTACCTGTGAATTTTCAAAATGTTTCGCTTTGAGTCAATGTCCATCAGAGCAACCAGCTCAAGGTTTATACTTACATAGCAAGCACTAGCAGGATGTAGTCGCGCAATACATACCAACCATCGTGCCATATACAGGATGCCATTCTCTTTATTGATTGGATGTTCATTAAACAGTATCCTAATGTCGGTATTGTTGATGATTAGGTCTTGGCAACCAGAGATCTCACATCTAGTGCAATAATGTCTATTCAGGCTGTATTAACAACATGAGTATTACATAGAGACATGTGAAAAGATTTTAATATGCAGTGGCACTTTTTGGTCTGAAATCCTTTGATAATCCATATGCTATACAGTCACATGGTTGAACTCGTCAAGTTGCACCGGTCTATTGGTGAAGTCAAATTCTTAGGGATTTTATATTTGATCCACTGATATCGAGGTGGCATAGTTCTATGGAGATTTCGATTGAGCAAGATGCGCTCTCTCTCTCTTATAAAGAACTTCCTGTTGTAAGTTGTAAGTTGTAAGTTACTGCTACACAGGACCAGCGTCAACCTGGCTGAAAATTTTCTGTTGACAACAAAAGCCAATCATTTTTTTTAATATCCCACGTCTTGACTGAATGAACTTTACTTACCCTATTCCTCATCCTTCTTAGCTTGACCGGAAAACAGTATCCATCGCATTTCGTTTCTTGAGGGCGAAAACTCCAGAACAGAGGGCAGCCGTGGACTTGGACACTCACTACTCAAAGGTAAATAAATAATTTTAAAGTCTGTCAATGTGATGGCGTTATTTATAGGAAGGCGTTTAACACAGATAGATTCTAGGAACATTAGCTTCATTTCCCTTTCTGCAAGTACTTTATTTGGTCAGTCTTTGACTGGTCTTTCTTATTTGCAGGAGTATCTGGAGGAGTGTGTAGGGTCTAACACCCGGAGGGCAATTCTATACCAAGTAAGAGATGCCAGACTAGGTTGAATCTTGTAGTAAGGCTTCGTTTAACTTATTATATTAACAAAATGGAGTGACTTTAACTGTCTAGTGGTTCTGTTAAATGGACATGCTTTTTTGGTAGCACACATGATTTAAGTTGGAACCTCAAAGGCACCATGTCTGAAGGTCAGCCCGCAGGTTAAGTTTCCAAAACATGTTTAGAACTTTGCGTTTGTAAAGGAAAATGGCATGAATAAGCCAGCAAGATTGCCTAAGAAATAGAGTTGGAACCTCAAAATCATCAAGTTTGAAGGCATGTATCATGGCCTTGAAAAAATTTCGCATATCCACGAAATCTGCAAATGAATTTAATGTTCCTCTGATTGTTCCTTTTTTTGCATTCTGAACTGAAAGAGGCATGTCCAAGCACTGCAATAGCCACCTCGCATTAAAGGACTGCCATTTATATTCCTTAGTGCATCTTGAAACTTTTTTCAGAAGAGTAGTCTGCCCCGAGTTGCCGAGCCAATCTTTAGCTCAGAGCTTAGATGCTTATCTGATTGGCTTGCTTGATATCTATACATAAGGTTCAATGCTACTTTGAAACGCAACTTTGCCTTATTTGATCCTTGACATGTTATGGCATTGAAAGTTGACTTCAATGGCAAACTCGTCCATCATGCAGGAATATGTCAAGGCCATATCAGCCAGCGGGATGCAATCCCCTAATGGCTTTGAGGGTCAAGTCAATGCTTGCTGGAGACATAAAATGACCCCGACAGAGATTGAAATGATACGTTCTACTGGATTCCTCGTGTCCGTCATCCATGGAAGGTAGCGTAGACATGCTTAGCCTTTGTTTTATTCTTTCAGGACTCCAACACTGTTTGTGTATACGATAGCATTAGTAGCAATGTGAAGGAGGATCCTGCAGAGGCCGGGAGAACAACATCCTAATAGAGGAAAAGCGTTTCAGAATTTCAGACATTAGAATGGCTTAACTTGAGCAGTCACTATAAATGCAGAAGACACACAAATGGGTAGTCATGGGAAATCTACCCCAAATTTTCTAATGTCATACTAAGTTGATTATAATGACAAATACATAAGTTGGGCGTCCATCTAAAATCCTATTTCTGGCATTCATGTAAAATCCAATTTCTGAGCAGCTTCAGCTTGTCTCTTATTTCTCTGGAATTCTTCCGTCTTGCATTTTTTTTTTTTTTCCAATACCATATCTCATGGAGATGGCTCCTCCAGGATCCAGTTGACTACATATTACATGATAGTTCCCCAGAGAAGTACGCTGATTTAACTTCATTTTTGTCGGTGTTAGGCATGATGTCATAGCACAGATGTATTATGCAAGGAGACTTGCAGAGAAGCTCCACCCAATGGCTAGAATGGTAGACCTCCATGGAGGGCATCTAGTGAGTCATGAGAGGACTGAAGAGGTAACGGTCTACTTCTACTAGAATATTTTATAGGACTGTGAATGGGTGGACTAAGCTTTGCTCTATGGGGTGCTGCATACCATGACCAAATGGGTCCTAGAACTGGTGCAGCACTCTGGGGAATTTTTTTTAAAAGGCTGCATTTTTGGTGTGAAACAATTTAATTCTTGTAGTGACTTGGATGTTGAAGAGGTTGACTTACATGGCTCATGATAATACTACAATTTCTCTCATTTTACTATTGGTTTTGAACTACAAGAAGAACAGTGGGTTAAATTTTTTTCATGGGATTTATATTAGAATCGCAAAACATTCCCTGATTCAGTCTGTGTCTTAGTAATGTACTGACCAGCCAATTGAGCTTCCTCAGTTACTAGCTAGTGGCTTTCAGATTTTGAGAAACGACAATGTTACAGAAGTGTATATTGTCATAGTTTTCCCAATTTATACTGTGGTCTCATCAAATTGATTATCAATGAACGTTCTCAAATTACCTAGGAAATCAGTGAGTTAATCGGACTTTTCAGGTCAATCAAGCTCTTCTTGAGTTGATCAAGGCATCTGAAATGAAGGTCAGCCCAGAGGACTGGACTAACTTGCCCACGAAAAGACCTGGTGAGTATTTCTATCCTCAATTGACTCAATTTTGCATGTTGCTAACTTCGTGGAATACAACGCAAAGAGGTTCTTCATGAAGGACTACAATAATATGGTTTCCTGACCTTCCGACTGTATTTCTGCTGTGATTGTTGATGCACAATGTCTAGGCTGTCTAATTATACATGCTATTCTGGCACCAAAGCAAGAATTCCTAAGCTTACACCTTTTTTGTACATGGAAAGTCCCCGACTACAGGCTAGCCTTATGTTGGAGCTCTTAAGGCTCAGCATTTGGACCCTTCCCCAATCAAAGTTATCTACCTAAATTCACCTGACCAAATCAAAGCAATCCTATGGGCAATTCATCGTATGATAGTTGAAAGTCTCATTGCTCATTAGTTCTGCTGACAGAGAATTTCTGAAAATCTGAACATGTTTCAGCACTTGAAACGGTTGAGGAGGAAATATGCAGTTTTTTTTTTTTTTTTGTCAGAAGGAAATAGCCAATTTGACTCACCTCTTTACTGATGAATTTGCCAACATTTTTCTTCTAGGGTGGATAAGTACAAAATTCACATTAGTTAAAAACACCGGAGGAGGAAGCAGTGTCTCTCTCGCGTACATCATACTAGAGAGGCTACACATTATCATGCTGTACTTCTTCAGCGTGTTTGTGTTGGTATTTGAATATGGAAGAAAAGCCATACGAAGCCTCAAGCCTGTCAAAGTCGGAGCTTCCCTGACATAGCAACACTCAGAGAAGCCTTTTTGTTAACTGGTGATTCTACATTTCGCCATTGATTACGTTCAACACATAACTTATCGTTTGTTCCCCTGTTTATCCGACTTCTCACGTGTTTATATGACTTTGTTGCAGGTTTTTCTGATCTTTTACCTTATCGGCATCACTCTTTACTTACCGAAGCAGGTGGCTCGGTTGAGCAAACTATCATTTTATGTGACAACAAACGGAAATTGGGGAGTTAAGAAAAACAAGAGAGGCCAATTCGCGGGCGGATATATTCAAACGGGAGGACAAGAAGGAACTCAAAAAGTTTTCCGGGTTCTGTCTTCCATGCAAGTCGAGATTCAGAAAATAATTTCATATCCAAGAGACAGAGAGGCTTAAATTTCCCTCTCTGTAATACGAAATGCTTTCTAATACATCTGCTGATTATTTAAAATCTTGTGCCTCTGGACTTGATATTCCTAGCATAGCAAGCAATGCAATGAAGTTATCTAATCACAATGCAAAAACTGAAAGCCCCTCAGCTTAAACGCTGCCCTTCCTAGCTCCGACCAAGCGTTAAACCATAACTAACGCAGAAAAATACCGTATCGACCGAGGAAATATGTTTACGGAGTGCCGGCGACGGGACTTCCAGCAGTTCTGGCCATGTATAATAACTCAACTTCGAAGACGATATAGAAGAGAGACTCTGGAACTGAGATTTCATGTAGTTCCTTAAGGCAGAAGAAGGTGATGAAGAGATCATCATGCAAAGTTAATAAAACAATCAAGCTATCAGGCGGCTGATATTTATTGCAG
Source organism: Eucalyptus tenuipes (assembly GCA_014182365.1). NCBI lineage: Eukaryota > Viridiplantae > Streptophyta > Magnoliopsida > Myrtales > Myrtaceae > Eucalyptus > Eucalyptus tenuipes. Next base: position 2,633,884 of record CM024547.1, on the reverse strand, counting down.
CTGACCCGACCATGTAAAAAGCGAAATGTAGAAGCTTAAGAGGGGAAATCTTTCAAGGTATTTGCTTATGCCGCACGGCATGCCGTGCCGTGCAATTTCACCAACCTAACAAAAAGCTGGCCCCTTTCGTTTCGATAACACGAAAGCTCGGATGTGGGTATGTCGCAGATGGACTAATGATATCTCGAAACTTTCGAACTAAGCGTTCGTCGAAACGAACAGACAAGGCAGGAACAACCGATTGATTCGGATCAACTGTGCAAGCAAATTCAAACAAGGCGAACCCGAATATAAAAGCAGCAGAAAAGAACAAAAGGAAAGAACGAATCGTGCGGATGAATTCTGTAAACTTAAAGAGTCGTGAAGATAACGAATCATGGGATTGAGCCAGCTCTCTCGAAGTGAATTGCAATTCAGCAGCCGAAAAAAGAAAACGGGGTGTGGAGAAAAACTCTCAGAGAAGGCAGAATCCAAACCAAAAGAGAGACGCGGGAGCCATGAACGATGCTGGAGGATGCTCCCCTTCATGCAACTTCAACAGAGCCATCTCCTCTTCATGAATGATGCCGGAGGATGAAGATGGAGATGAAGATGACGCGTGCGCAGTGCCCTTTTCGCGAAGAAGGAAGAAGAAGGAGGAGGAGAGAGAAGAGAGAGAAGGGATGGTGGAGTGAGAAGAAAGGGAGGTCAAAGGTCAATCATCTCCATGGAAGGTGCTTCTGCTGTAGGAATATACTCTTCTTGCTCCTGCGGAATATCTCTTTCTTGCTACTCTTCGACATTGTTCCCTCCACGTGTCCCCTTCGTTGCGGCCGGATTTCCTTTTGCCGTTTATATTCAACCTCACCAAAATTGAATTAATTATTCTCCTCAAAATCTAAATTATAATTTAATTTCCTGAAAATTATACATAAATAAATAAAACTACGTATGAATCTCGAGACTTTTAGAATGTAAAGCACTAAGATGGTATTCCCTTCACATGAGTAAGTCAAATACATGGAAAAGAAAACTTGGAGATGTTGAGCATGTGAGTACCGGTACATTAAAATAAAAAATTAACCCATTAAGGTTACCTGGCAAACTGATGGACAGGGCAATCCCTGCATAGAGACACAAGGTCTTGTTGCCTAGTAACTAAACACCAAAAATTCAAACGGGATCCTGGTCATATATGAATCTCTTAATAATGAAAAAAATTCAAAATCACTCTTTGGTAGTTTTCCAATACTCTTTTATATTGTAAACAATTAAACTTATCATTCTCATCTTGCTATTGTACTTTGTGAGGGCAAATATCACTTGTCGTTATTGCTGAAAAAACTTCAAAACTTTTATTCGGACTAAATTATTCGTATTAATTCATATTACTTTTGGGTTTAAGATGCTTATAGGCAAAATTCCACAGTCGAGTTTTGCTTCAATATTGCCACTTACGTTATATATGTGTCCTAACTATTTGAAACGTCAATGAAGGTAAAATCAAATCGTAAACTTGTTCCATATCATGAATTTCACTGCAAAAAAAATAAAATTAATGGAATGATTTTTTTTCATTTCGAGGTCGGATGCGAATATCACTATTTCTTTTGATTAGTTTGATCTAAATTGAATTTTGCTCACAAGGAATTCTCGAAATCTCCAGCTGGGTGTACTCAAGTCCCCATCATGTTTGGTGGACCAATCCCAGATCGACTAGGCGGGCTCAGGGTCAGGGCCCAATGAAGAAGCGCCACCAGGCCCACCACCCTTGGGCCTGGAGCCCAAAACGACGCCCGCCCCTTCTTCTCCTCTCTCTCTCTCTCTGATCCCGAAAATACGCCTCGTCGTTTCGCTCAAGGTTAAACCCTCGCCTCTCCCGTCTTGCCCTATCAATCGTGCCTCCGTTCCTGTGCTTCCCACGTGCTTGGAGCTTGAACTGCGAAGCAGGAGGAGCTCCAATGGCTGCCCAACCGAAAACCCCGTGGGAATTCAGCTGGTCTCTCTCTCTCTCTCTCTTTCTCTCTCTCTCTACCCATTTCCTATCTTCTTGATTCATACTCTATTCCCTCTTGTCTTTGATCTTTTCTGTCACTGATGTGTTGCGAATGTTGGTGTTGGGTCAGCGATGGAACCGACCGTCCTTGTCAATCTCGTACTAGTCTCGTTACCCATGAAGTCCTTCCTTCTTTTTTATTCTTTTTTAGAGGCATCGTCGCTTACCATGAGTTGCCATGTAAGTTTCAGAAGCTAAGGCAAGAGAAAGCTTCTAACTTGCATGTTCAAGATGAGATTTTTATGGACTGTCTACGGAGTGTCTTCGATCTTTCTGTCTTTGTGCCAGCGAATTTACTCGACTGGCTCCTTTGGCATATGTTTATCCATGCACCACCACCACCACCACCACCACTTTAGGATAATCATTCTTCAGATCAAAGTTTTTTACAGTAAGTAGACAAATGGCAATACAGTGCAAGCAAAGATAATCACCAAATCTAATGTGGGTATAGCTGTGGTACTCGGAATGAGATTTTACATTGACCTCATAACTCTCATGTCCTGCACTTTAATGATCATGCGACATGTCCCAGTTCTGCTTTGTGTACTTTTGAGGATGTATTTGACTAAAACAGGATATTAAACCTTACAATTGTCGCATTAATAGCATAAATTCCCTTATTCTTGGAGTCACATCCTTTTTGCAGTGACTTGCAAGTGGATTTCGAGTCCGATGAGAAAGCTTCCATGGTTTATGCAGCATTAGCTGTCGATAAAGAGGTATCTTTAGCGTGCTTCAGTGCTTTTGTCTGTTAATGGTTGGTAAAATTTTGCTTACGCGATTTCTTTTTTTTTTTCCCCTTTCAATGGCAGTTGCAACCAGACAAAGTGAAGAGGAACATGTCAGTTTCTGATGGAAAGCTTTCAGTGTGAGCTTTTTCACAACTACTAGTTACAGGAATTTGGGGGTTTCTAACTAACAATGCACACGCATGTATGTGTCTGGAGAGAAATTCAATCAAGGCTTGTTTTGTCTTCTGAGTATCTCATACCTTACTCAGACAAAGCCACGCCTATCACTCTTCAATCTATTTCTTCTTTGCCACATGTGTATGAGCATCTAGAGTAGAAACAGCATCAATGCCTATCAAGTTCTCGCCATTGTTGACGAGTAGACCAAACTTGATTCACTGTTTTGCTTCCTCTCTCTATTGATTGCAGACGGTTCGAGGCAGTCGAGGCGAGATTTCTTCGAGCGTCGTTCAGCTCCTTTGTTGATGTGCTAACACTTGCCACAAAAACCATTGAAGAATTTGGAGGAGCAATGGTGTTGTGATGCTTGCTGTCCGCTGAATGCAAATTGTCATGTCATGTATTCTCACTAGCTTGCCTTTTAGAAATTCCTGTAACTGCAGGATGAGTTGCCCCGGTCTGTGTAGCATACTTTCCTAATTTTAGATTATCGAATTATCAATTAGCGCTTTAGCTTTCATAGAATCATGTAAAGACACTATATTACGCGAGATTTTTGGCAGATATGCAAATCCAACCACAATGCTTAAGTGGAAACACGTCCAAATTCAGTTACACGGGGTATGAGGAACTGATTAGTGATCATACGCCCTTTAACGGTGTGCACATGCTTCAAGCTTTGAAGACTGAGATGTCCTGGTCAGGGCATAATGTTCATTACCCAAGTATGTAGACATATTGAAAAGATTTAAAACAGATTCTCTTGCTGTTAGGCACTTTTAGAAGCGTTTCTTGGACATTTCTTGTAGAGATTATCTTTCGTCCAAGGCAGAACTTAACAGGAGTTTTCAATAAATTGCCACTGTCCTTACATTCTAATTGTGAATCTTGCGTGCTAGTTTCTTAAACTAAAGCACCTTCAGGTTCATCCGGACAGTGAAAAATGAGTTGCTCTTTAACTTGAGGAAGCGGACAAAACTCGTTTGTTTCGATAAGCTTCTGACATACATTTTCTCCCGAGTGTGTTACGAACTGCCCTGTGGACATTTGGGGCAAATTTGTGGCAATTGTGACAAAGCCCTCTCCAAAGCATTTGCGCGTCGATGGATAACATAGGGGCTACGTTTCATCCAGCATGAGTCATGATACTAAGAAAAGCGTGGCTAAGGATATGAACTCATTGATTTTCTCTGAATCAAAAGAGATTACAGGTAATGCTACCAGGAACTAGGAACCCAACATGACTCAAGCAACAGATCAATGAATTCCACAAACTTGCAAAAAATCCGAGCAAGAAAAGAGAGTTGATGTAACGGTGATGCTTACACCAGGTACCGCTCACTGGGTGGTCATGTAAAATTATACAGGCAACATACCATAACACGAGGCTGTCTGTAAGCATACATGAGAAAACTGATTGCTACATACCGGGATTGTGAAAACAAAAAACCTATTGCTGGAAAAATAAATTTATCAGACAACGACATGACTTAGAGAAAGAAGGAAAAAAAGGAAGAAAAATCAATTGGATACTCCTTCCTCCCCATCTGTGCCCTTTCTTTGTTTCATGATCCTCTATCCCTCAATATTCATCCAAGTATGTATATAGCATGTCATCCTTCTTTGACTTGCGACGACTAAGCAAAGCCTTGAGTAGACGTTTACTTTTGCTGGGGTGTTGATCGATGTCCTTACCATTCTCCTTCTCAGCATGCAATCGCATTGAATAAGATTTTCTCGGCTCTGAAGGATACTGCAAAAGGTAACACGAATTCTCAGGATTCAGATCTGGTGCATTAGAATTCAAAAAGAAAGCTGATGGATAAAAGGATTGTTTTACACTTACTTGACGACCTACAATAGAAAGATTTGGAGTGGTTGGCCTACTTGGGTTGGGGGTAGTAGGCCGACTTGAGTTCGGAGTCACCTGTCTGCTCGAGAGTGATCCGGAGCGCAAGAGTGGGAATCGGTTTGGTGATACAGTCCGTTTATCTGATTTACGCAGGTAATTATCAAGAAGACTCTTAACAGATAATTCAAGAGAGGAGCAGTTTCAAGGAAAACCAATAATGTGAAGAATACCCAAATAACCTCAAAGATCACACAAAACATGCTCTTAGTGAAAGTAACATGGACATACCTAATTCTTTTTTAGGTGCGGTGGAGGTAAAAGAAAACGTTCCAGATCGCTGAGGAGCTCGAGGAGATGGTGATGGAGAGCGACCTTTACTGTATGAAACAATGTGAAAATACAAATGATTTAAATTGTCCTAGCATGCTTGCAAAGAATTGGGATGCCAATATGAAGTTGATACTTACCTGGGAATAGATTGAGTAGGAGTTTCTCTTATGGTGGCTCGGATGGCTTAAGGAAAACAATCAAGTGATAATAAGTATTATTCATAATTAAATGTTGCTCCAAACTAACTCCTTGAGTAAAAGAGAAAAAAGCAATAGAGCAACCTACCATGTTTAAACTGATGCCAGTCATCCTCATCATCCAGGCTGCAACCATACTTCAATTTACTACCATCAGAGCCACGCATTGTCTCTCCAACTGATCATAGACGACTATAAGCATCTAATACATCTACATTCATAATCAAAGAAAGGACAAACAATTAAACATAGGTTGATATGTTCGCAACTAACCTGGCAAAATATATCGCTTGTGGTACTTGGGGGTATCGATAACCAGAGACTGCTCGGAGCGGCCCTCGTGATCTATATACTCTTGGCATGTTCGAAGTCTCTAAATTTGAATCAAATAATTAAAAAAGAAAATCAGGGCTTACCATAACTTTTGGTTAATCTACAATGCACCAAAAAGATAGCAATACTCTGCAACTTTTGTTACTCATAGGACAAGCTGTATAACACTATATGGACTACGACTTAAACAAACAAACGGTCAATAAAAAGCACATGATCCATGCAGAAAACAGCTACTGATTCTCATGCGACAACTCTGAATGAGTACAAGCCACAATACATTTACATACAATAGTGAAAACTGTGATAACGGAAGGTCCGTCAATCAGAAGCCACCATACATTTGCATCTCATAAGAGAGATGAACTGCCTTAGTACGAATCTTGTCTGAGAGTGGAAAATCAATAAACCAGATGAGACTAAAACTTTTTATGGTCTTCATTATATGATGCACCAGACCCCTGGTGACTCCAACTTTTAATTTTTGCCAGGACCAACAAAAGATAACATAGTACATCAGCTAGCCTCCATCCGAAATGGTACCGTAGATAACAGAAAATTCAGCATATTGCACATTTTTCTACTCAAGACCCTTCCTCGCTCTATGTCCGACCAACATTAAAATTTCGCATGAAATCAAACAATGTTGGAGGATCTGAATATTCAGGAAATTATCTCATACTCATGGTGAGTAGATACGTGTTCAACACAAGCTATAAGTTCAGCAGTCTGATCAAAACACCTTCACACTCCATTGATTTTTTGCACCATTTCAATCTCGACATCAGAGAAGAGGTTAGGTATCTCTATAACAACTTTATAAACTTCATACAAGAAAATTCCTAAAGCATCAATTATTTTCAGCAATTACACACACTGAGAACATAAAATAAGGAACAATTCTTCCCAGATATACCTGCTCAATGCAAGATACACGAAACTCTGTGCCAGAAACCTCGTCAACCTTTTCATCAAGGAGATCATTAACCTTGTAAGTAACAGAACCTAAGTGATCCACAGTATTCACAAGAGCTTTTATGGCATAATCTCTTAATGTTTCCACCACTCTGCATACAAAACACAAGGAATTCAATAAAAGAAAAGAAAAGTTAATATGGCTTAAAAAGCTGACCATGCAATTGTTGATGTATCTACATTTTAGCAAAGAAGTCATTTAAACTACTCACATTTGTTTTTGGTCATCATTGGTATATGACATTTCAAAGTACTCAGCTGCTGAGTATAGTTGTGTCCTTAGATTTCTTAAATCCTGAAATAACAGAAAAGCGTTCAATCAGAAAATCGAAAATTTTGTTTAAAGGAACACAGTGGGACAAGTAGATCCAATAATTCAGTATAAAGGAAGCATGAAGAATAGCCATGGGGTTAGCTGGTGAATAAGAACTGTGTCCTGTGTTAACCAACGTCACGCAGTCAGATACATGGGCAAATTCCATTTTGCATCTTGAAATTCAGTCTCAATCTCATTTTGCTCCCTGAAAATATTTGTCTCACTTGGCCCCTGGACATCACTGATTTGAGTCGCTTTGACCTCAGAACTCATCAGGTGCTAATTTGGAAATCATTAACTAGGCATGCTCTATGATTGAGATGTCTCCTTCCAATAAATACATATTCCCTCCATCCCCCTTTCTCTGTCACTCTCTCTTTTGGCTGCTAAATTTGGAAAGATTCACTGTTTTGCATACGTGTAACTTTATATTAGGCAAATCTTTGTCGTTGCTATGCCTCACCTCTCATATTTTCCTATTTGTTCGAGTAAGAATAGTTACAGTGAGCACCACATAATTCTGTCCAAAAAGTGAGCATCTTTAACAGTGCGAATGTGGACAAACAGACAGTAACTCTGGGCAAGTAAATGAATCATGTACTTTTCAAGAAGGGCAAATTGAGAATAAAACCAACTCTAGGGGAGCAGAGTGAAATTTTTTCAAGATAGTTTGACAGTTAGGCATAGCTGTAAGCCATGTCATGCCAATCTCACGGACAATCCAGTGTTATGAGGACTCAAGCACACTGGGTTCCCTCAATAAACCCTTTAAGCATCTCTAGATCTCATCAAGTGACATTATGAAACCAGCTCAACCACCAAGGGACAAACGATTGAATCATTAATTTTGCCTTCTTGTTTCCCAAATGTCTCTGCATCAGAAACTGTTTTATGTACACATACTCCTGACCAGAACACACTAGCTCATTTCTTCATTGTCGCACCTATTGCCTACCATTCATCTGCTTGGCTACACATGTTAGTCTGCATCGGTAAAAGTCTCTCTGGTTGGGAGATCAACAATACCAATGAGAGGCTACACCATTCCATTAAATCAACTTACCTGACATCGACTTCGCTACATGTGGTTCAACAAATAGCAACAGCTAGAAAGGCAAGGGATCACACCGGGCAGCATATTTTTTAAACTGCCGAGGGAGATGCTAAACACAGCCGGAGATTACCGAAATCCACAATTATGAAAAACAAGAATACCTTGAGACTATTCGAGAAGAGCAAGCTCTGCTGCATAGAGACCTCATCGTAATTTGAAGCTTCGTGAGAGATTGGAAATGAAGATGCTGTCATCATTCCCATTAGAATGGAGCACGGGGTTTCAATGCCTCAGGCTGCAGCAAGTTACTGTAATAGTTCAAAGTCTTTTCCAGTTTGCATTTGAAAAGATAAGCACCAAAAACAAAACACCCAGAAACATGCCCAGCATGAAATCGAGCGGATGACATCGTAATTCCACCATCATTAAGAACCAGGAATCCTTTGAATGCACAGTTGAAAAAGAAAGAGGAAGAGACAATGTGTCGATAAAAGAAGAATCTATTCCTAATCAACCGTTGAATAAGCTTGGTGCAGGTAAAAATAATAGAAAATTAAGGCAGGGCAGTTGATACTAGCCACAGTTCCACAGGAGCAGAACTACCCGAAACCAAAATATCAATTAAACTATAAAGCAATGAAATTGAATTGAAAAAAGAAGAAGCAAAATCCCACGCATACAGACATTGAGACGAGCTCATCGCGAATCTTCAACCGCACACCACATACATCAAATTCACCAACCTCCGAACCAAACCCAATCCTCGGAAATCATGGAAAAGCGTGGAAATCGTGGAACTTCTCCACCCAAATCAATGCGGGACAGAAACAGACCAAAGCAAAAAACGGAGCTTCACTAGCAAGAAGCCGCCGAACCGACAGATGAATACGACCCATTTGAGGAAACGCACGAATTAAGCAAAAACCGGTCGTCCAACGGAGAATTTCTCTAGCGAAACGAAGAAAAGCCGAGTGCATTTCTACACAACCCCCCCCGGCGGAAAAAGAAGCTGCGTATCTGAAGCTTCCGCTTACCAAAAACCAACCTTGGCGTTTTACTTGGAAAACGAACCGTTGGCTCGCCACACCGAAAGTTTTCACACTCCACCACTACCACCATGAACGCGAAGAAGGCTTGGGAAGTTAAAAAGGCCAAAAGGGTAGGCAAGCAGGGCCTATAGCATCATCCGTTTGGTATGGGATTTTTGACAAAACAGGCACAAAACGACAGGCACTGGCCCCGTCGCGCACAGTTTCGACGAAACGGGGAGTGTGCGAAGTTCAAAAGGAAGGGAGAGCGTCAATGGAGGAGAGCTAAACAATGTAGAGAGAGAGAGAGAGAGAGAGAGAGGCGATTGAGGAGAGCACGTCGGTACTACTATGGAGAAAGGGACGATTTTTCCTTTTCGAGCGCCAGGTGGACAGCGGAGATTATCTACCCATTTCCGGGAAAACCCATCCTGCTCAGTTCGTACTCATCGGCGAAGAGAGCTGCAGTGTAAATTCCTCTCGGCTCACGCCTAAGGAAAAATGATTTCTTGCAATTAAAGATATGATTTTTTCCATATTGACAAGAACCATAGAGCGACTATTTCTTTCTCTGGCTCAAACCCTCTTTCGAATGAATCGAATGAATTTAGTAAAATATGTTATTTGGGAATATGGATCGAGCTATGATTTGTCGAGGATAATAGCTATAGGTTTGTTTTAGGATGTTTTCTTTCTTAGACCCTTTTTGAGCATGAAGAGCTCACTGACCATTAATTATTTGCCAGGCAATAGAGGGGGTCCCGCTTGGCGGTTGTCTTTTATGCTTGATTAGTGGGGAGTGGAGGAGCCAGCGCCTTTATGACCCCTTCAAACCTGCCTGCTTTTGGAAGAGGATTGAACAGCAAAAGTTTGCCTCGCGTGTCCCTTGAGCGAATGGGCAAAAATGGGCAGGCCCCATCAGCCCTCGTTCGCGTCCTTTTACAGCCTCTCGCTCTCGCTTACTCTTTCTTTTCAATTGCATCCTGTCGAGTGATGTTTGCACGGGGGATTTACGGGTCCAGTTTGGAGCGAGCGAGCTAGCTGCTGAATCTCGAGTCGTCGCCGAGACCAAGAACGACCCGTCGCTAGCTGATTTGACTGTTCCCTTTCCGAGTAATTTGTCTCTTTGCCCGGCGGGAGTTCTCGACCTGGATATTGCTGAGAACGATCGAATTTCACATGGGTTGAGTTCCAAATTCAGGGGCACGTGTCGTCATGGGCATTTTCAGAAATTGGAATGACGACATCCTCTGTTAATGACGCGGACGACTTGTCTTTTTTTCATCGGATCTTATCTAAAGGACGGGTGAGAAAATTTGCCGATAGCATATCGTTCGCGTATAATGCCAAAAGAAGGGGGGAAAAAAGACAAGAAAACTGGAACAACGACCCTCGGCGCGTCAATGCCTTCGTTCTTGCACACAATAGAAAAGGGGGGAAATGCCCTTGTAAGGCACGCACGAATCGGTGCTCTGTTCCTTTCAAGTTCTAACTCCACCTTCATTACAAAAAAAAAAAAAAAAAAAAAAAAAACCCACCAATAAATTATTATGACCAATAGAGATAATTACATTAATGGTCCCGAACTTTAGTTTGTTCAATATAATCATTGAGCTTGATCCTAATCTATAACTTCATTCTCGAATTATTGGTATAAAATGACATCATTGAATGTTTTCATATAATCCGGAGACTAAATTAAACATGTACTAGTTAATGGATCATATTGAACAAATTGAAAGTTTTGGGACGATATAGCATATTATACCAAAGTTTATAAACCATTTGTGTCATTTTTTTCTAGCCATTATCATCACCTATTGAAGATGTTTAGCCCTTTTATAGGTAAGATCAACTCACCCAAACCGACAACTAGAGAATCGGAGGATTTTCCCCAATATGCAAGAGATAGAGTCACCGTGAGTGCCCGAGAAATTACTTACGTTTATTGACCAGACAAATGGTCTTCCATGGACGAGGGAACAGTATGTACGCATTCGAGAGAAACTTCAGCGGGTGTGCTTGATCCAATAATCAGTCCTAATGAGGTAATGCTTGCGGGTCCATTGATCGCAAAATGGGAAATCAATCTTTAATCGGGGCGAAACAAGATGAATTCTATTTGATATGCACAAAGGTAGCCCTGGATGTATCCTGACTCTAATGTTGAAAAATGGATTAAACAAGGACACAGGAAGTCCCAAAACCAGAGTCAAAAGAATGATGGCAAGGAACCGCATCGTGGTAGTCCATGAAGTTAGGGCGTGTTTAGGGGACGTGACAGGAGAGACGATCATGAGCTGTTTTCTTTTTGTTGTGTGCTGCTTGGGAAGTAAGGATTGCAAGAATCTCCTCATCATGGAGTTTTCGGACCAGCGTTCCGGTGTACCAATCATGCCTCCCCTCGCGCATCTTCTCTGCCCTGCCCAAACGTTTCTATGCCCAGAAAGCTTTCCTTATGCCCAAGCTCCTCAGCAGAAAGCTTCCTTATGCCCACAGGAATTCTTAGTTCAATGTCTTCGTCATTGAACATCGGTCCATTGACATTGCGTCCGTCAAACCACCGGATGAACAAGAACGATGGTCCAATAAAATGATCTTTTTTTCAATACCATCGTCAACGAAAATCAGTCGGCTAACAACCATTTTTGACCAATTGGATCAATCCCCGAAATTCGTGTTTCAATGTTCACCGTCTTTTCGGTTGCGAGGGTTCATCGATCAAAGCATCGGTTCGATGGTTTCTCGTCATTAATTTGTGGATTCGGTCGAATTATTGAACTGAAAACGAGCGGTCGCAAGTCGCAACGATTCCGATGGCGCGTAGAAAAGTGCGTCGAGCTACGTAAGATCAATCAAAGTGAAGAAATCATTCTCATTCAATCTTCGACGTTAGGGGAAAAAGAAAAAGGCTGAAAAAAGGAGAGTGACTGCTTTTAGCACTTGGGACGGCAAGAGGACAAATTGCTCAAAGTGTGAAAGATAAGACGCACTAAAAAGGTCAAAAAGGGACCCAATCAGTGCCGTGATTGGCGCCTGGTGGGGCGGGTCCCGCCCCTGTCAGAAAAAACATCAATGATGTCTTTCGTCAATGCTAAAGCGTTTTCTCCCCATGGTTTAAATAATGATTGTTCCATTCTCTCATCACGCGCACGTGCCGGCGGCATGCACGCGTGCGAGTTGCCCCCCGACGGACGGAAGAAGGCCCAAGAAGGATTTGCTCGAAGAGGACGACAGGTTTTCTTCGCAGTTGCAGACGAAGGACAAAGCCCAGAAAGAGTCAGCCCAATGCACAGCAGGATTGCCTTGTCGTGCGTGCTCTGTCAGGATTGCCGGCCTTTGTTGAGGCCTTCGCTTCCTGAAGGGGAAAAGGCATCTTCCAGATGATGTCGAAGCCTCGTGTTGCAGCAGATGGAGAGGAATTCGATGTGAATAGGGTCGCTGTCTTTAACCATGTTTTTCCAATCATGTGTCGAGGTTTAGGGAAGATTCAGCGTCCTTTTCCCACGCTTGTTTGGAGGAGGGTCATTGAACATACGAGTGATTTCTTGACTATGCTTGCTGCTGGCCTGTAATAATTGCATGTACTATCGATAGAGATCCCCCATAATATTGTAAATTAAGTCGGATCGTAATGGATCACAGCGCAAAATCACGTAATATATGAAACATAAATAAAACAGCAGACGAGAGAACAAAAAAAAAAGAATGACACACCAGAAATTTTTTATGTTGAAAACTCAAAAAGGAAAAAAATACGACAGGACGCTAATCCAGGAACTCTTTACTATAGTTAAAGGATCACAATTAATACTCTAACGGTGTTTCTCTCATAAAAAATCCTCCCAACGGTCACAAAACACATCTTCTCTTGAAAAACTCCCAAGAATTACTTGCATTGTTAAAAACTCTTGTGATTTCTTTGAAGTAACCTCCACCCAAAGTAGGAATCCTCCCTAATTGATTTGATAATCACAGCTTAATTAGAAATCTCCCCAATTGACCGAATTCCTCTTATTTGGGCAATTACTAGAATTTATTATTTCCTGGAGTTCTTTCTAAATAAAACTAATTCTTATTTGGATTTCTTCATTTTCAGCGTCCTATCATAATAAGACTCCCTTCCTATTAGGTAATCTGAGCAATCTTCGAGATATTCTAAATTGACTTCCGACCATGTTGGGCTGCTCCCAACACTTCTTGATCCTGTCTCTTGTCTGCAATCTCTTCGGGATGGTGAGCCAAACATTAAAACCATGTTTAGGAACATTTGGCTCGAACCAAGACGATCTGCACTGTTGGACCCTAGATCCTCGCGAGCTAAGCGAGTCCCAAGCTTCCTCTGATTAACTCCACAATGCTTCGAGCCATGGTACATTAACTCTATCAGCAGTGCCACTATGAGGATAGATGATACCACAGAGCAGCTTGTATTTCAACTAATTTTTCAGACCTAGGAGAAGGCCATTTCCAATCATCTCCATCGATAACCTCACTAGGTTTTAACGTATTAAGATGACCCGATTGGCAATGAGTATATATGGCAACTGTCGACTCGGAAATCTCGATAAACTCTCACCGGATTAATCATCACTCAATTTATTAGACTATTAGACGATCTGCATTCGTTTTCTCATTGTTGAAAAGTGCACGATTTCAAATTTTCAACATTCATCTAAGTCGATTACTGTTTAGCAACTAATGTCACAAGCCATTGGAGGAGCTAAAGCAAGGTAACAACTGTCAGAATTCTCACTGAAAGCACAAGACCGATGCTTGCTAGCAACAACACTGACCTCGTCAAATGCATTACAGCGCGTATGAATACACGATTATTTCGAGAACTTACACAATATTTGCAGATGACATCACTCTGTTTCGGGTCGCAAGAAATAACGATAGAGATTCGACGCGGCGAGGGAGGTAGGCATCGACAGCGGACGAGCAAACCAGGACCGCACAGATTCTGCCCCCTGTATCGACAGACCGATGCAGAAACAACGTCTTGATTGAAAGCCAACAACCCTCAACCAAAAGGAAAGCCTCGGCAGGTCACGCTTGACTTTTGGTGCCTTAGACTTCGCCTGATCGAACTTCTTTAGCGGGCAGCCCTCGTTTTCCTTCTTCGTCATTTCGGGGTTTGTCGCTTTCTGCTTCGGCGTATCGACGCGGGGTCTTTCGGGACTCGTCTTTTTCCTGCAAGCGCAGGACCGTTTCCGGTCGAACGATTAAACCCTACGTTGCGGTCGGTCGAAGTGGTTTCTCGTCCACTCATCGTCAGATCGCGACGAGCTTTTTGATCGCGAAACCCCCCACGGGACGAACGATTCGGTCAAACATTACTTTATCGCATCTACATCCCTAGAAATATCCAAAGACAAAAGTGGAAACCTAGGCGCCACGACAACGCAGGAAGTCTGAGGCCCTAGTTTTTTCACCATAGATCAGCTGATTTATACGATATTCTTTTGCGTACAAGATTTTTACAAGAATTTCTCGATGGAAATGGATTTATATGACTAATCAAACCGAATACGTCCGCAGTCGACCAAAGAGCTACTGACCCTTTGGAAGCTGCTTATCTTGACTGCGTCGCCATGGGACCACCTGCTTCAATCCTCCATAAATGCTTGCCTGCAGTTACGTTGATGTAGCATGTAAATATACAATTCATCTCTACTGCTGGTAACATCAGCCTTTCGGAATATTATACGGCAATATGCCCTTCCCACCAATCAAGAAGGGAAGAAGAATAGTCAAAAGTAGAATTTTGTAAACGAGTTTCAAGCAAGAGATCGCGATCTCAAGACTGACAAGAACAGGAATCACTTTGCCATTGCCATGTTGTTTTGGAAATGAGGAGTTTAGATGACGACATGATGCGAAAGTTCAGGAGAAAAATTGCAAGAAAAGGAGAAGAAGGCTGGAGAGATGAGGTGATTCTCGTACCCACAAGTGCGACTTGGTCTGAGAGAGAGTGAAGAAGCTCCTCCTCCTGCTCACTCTCGTGATCTTCACCTTCGTGATGCTCTCCTCGCCGCGGTCGCCGCAGCCGCCGCCGCCGCCGCCGAAGAGCACCGAGAAGGAGATCCCGGGATTGGCCTCCACGACCCGGCTGCTTCTCTCCTTGCCGTGGAACCCCCACCGCGTCGATCCAAACGTTACCCTCTCCCTTATGTCCCTCTTGCTGCAGCTCTCGGGGCTCCGGAACGACCCGCCCAGCCTCCTGAACGACAGCGCCCTGCCCACGTGGTTAGGCCCGTCGTGCGCGGCGGTCGAGGACGGCGCGACGGCGACTCTGGCGGCCTCGTTGACGAGCCTCGGCGGGAGGTCCAGGCACGCGGCGGCTGCGGCGGCGGCGGGCTTGGGCTCAGGGTTTTGCTCGAGGGCGGCGTGGCCGCAGGGCCTGGGCTTGCCGGGGGCCTCCTCCCACTTGAACGGCACGGAGACCACCTTCGAGTGGAGCGGCGGCGTCAGCATCCCCGGCCGCTCGAGCGGCTTCCGGGGGAGCGAGAATAGGGAGAGCTTGGGAGTGGCGAGGTCGCTTCCGGCATCGCCTCCGTCGCCGCCGCCGCCGCCGCCGCCGCCGCCATCGCTCGGGTCCCGGTCTTGCTCATCGTTCAGCTCTTCTAGTGAATTTGCCATGATTCTATCCTTGTTTTCCCTGAGGTTTCATGCAATAATGCATCTATGGAGTGAAGATTCGGTGAGGGAATAGCTTTTATCTTCTTGGGTAGGTTTTATAGATGGAGAGAGAGAGAAAGAGTGGTAGTGCATGACTTTTCTGGAGAGAGAGAGAGAGAGAGAGAGGGAGGAGGTGATGATGCACGTGAATGTGAATTGAGATAGGGGTCTTCAGGACGCTCCATCAGGCGCTTCTTCTTCACAAGGAAATGGACGGTGTGTGTATGTACTGTCTGCATTCTAATCGTGTCGTGCGGGACAAACCCTATACCAAAAATAAGGCATACATGTTGGTCGAGAATCGTATCGATCATTAACTGGATCTTCAATGACTAAAATCATAAAGACTCACATACATAAGATGAATACAGAATAAAAATAATGTGAATTCATATGAATCGGGTGCATATAGATACTTTTATATTCGTATGCAATGTCTTCAAACATGAACCCACCTATAAAAAAAAAACTGTCAAATTTAGAGGATACTTAAAAAACTCGACGTGAACTGTGAGATTTTCTTTGATAAAGAATCGATTTGCTCTTATTTTGTGGCCGGACGAAAACGATTTTGTGGTTCACTATTCATAACCCACATTTATTTCATCTGCAAACATGCATTCAATACATGTAAATTCCAAGATGCGCGCCGCAATGGTGGCCCGTCGACCATAGGAATGATCGACAGGGTCGATTTCTTAGAACAAATGTTGAGATGCTATTGGCTGATTGGTTTGGTGACGGGCTAATCACCAACGGTCATGTAGAGGTTTTAAATGGTGGTCCATCCTTTTATTTTTAAATTGGACAGGTAGTAAAGTTAAAAATCGTGGTTGGACCAAATGAAGATTGATTAGTGTTTTGCTTTCTCCCTCCCGGGAAATCGTTCAAAACCTCATAAATTGATTGTACAGTCACATTGCGTTAACTTAATTCTAAGCCTTGTAGTCTTTCCAGTCAAATTTGGTTAAAAATTACTAATATGGACGACAACTATTCTCATAATGTAGCCAGCACTTATGTAAATAATTTTTGCTATCGGTGTGTTGATAAATGAAATTCCTGAAATCTCAAACTAGGACGTGTTTTAAAGTCGTGCTCATAGGGATGCAGATGAGTCGCGACCGAGATGGATAACATCATGTTTGTTGCAAGCACAGGTGGGGTGGGATTGCCTACAATGGCATGCGAGCGAGGGCATGGATTGTGAACGATAGATATGTCTCTAATTTCATATTGCCTGAGTCCAGCACATTTTGAAACTATGCGGGCGTTCGTGAGCGACAATGAAAGCGAACAATTTCACGTTGTGTGCCAGCCAACTTTGAATTAAAAATTGCAAAAGCTCTAATCTTTGCTAAGCTCGACTTCTCTGAACATCACATGATATACCCCATACACAAAATACTTTCGCGCGCACAACTTGCAACCCGTCGCGATCACATCCGGTACACACAATCACATTTTACTCGTCAATTGACACAGTGTGTTCATTAAGCTTTGCATGAGTTTTGTATTGCCACCCGAATGTGAACGCTAATCACGATGGTTTTGAGGTGAGAAGTCGTTTTAAACGTCCCTTTTTCGCATGATTGACGTCTTCAGACCATGCCAAAAAGTAGCATATCCGGTGAGTGTTTGATGGAAAAAACACCAGAAAAAAGACACGAGGAGGCTGCGTTAAGTACTAACCTGAAAGCAGTTGCTCACCATTACGCAGCATCCCTGCACGACACAAAGCGGCACCATCCGGTTCTATTCCGGACAAACCGCATCGCGTCCGGATGCGTCCGTCTGGGTCCGTCCAAGCATTACAAGCGGGCAAAGTTTGCTTAAGAACAACGTTAGGTGTGGTAAAATCGATTTGCTAACTTAATGGTATTAAATTATGCTGCAGATGTTGCTGTCGAGTGTTTGTTAATGTTAGGCCTACCGACGTGCGTGGGCGTCGCCCAAATCGGTCCTTCCGGAAAGATGCCTATTCATATTTCACAAGAGTGGTTATTAAGCAACAGTGTACTGGAAGTTCCAGAGATAGATGGAAGCAGCGCATGGAAACAAGACAGAAAGAGCAGATGATCTGATCCTTTCAGGGGTTGTTTTTCTTTCTATTTTCCAGCCTTATCAGGCGAAACCTGCTCATAAGCCGTATGGCGATGCTCGCGCTCTAACGCTACGTGTTCATACAGAGTCAAAATTCGCAATAATCTAAGGACCAATCAGGTCCAGATAAGTAGAAAATTACTCCAGAGGTGTGGGGCAGCTGCGACGCACGTCCGACTCGTGATGTAGCCGTGGTGAATCAAAACTCGGTTTCATGACTAGTCTTCCCAGAAATACAACAATGAGGAGCAAAGAAGAAGAGGTTGAAGGAACCGATTAAAGTGAAGCTCGGAGAAGGCCGAGAGACGTCAAATTGTTTTCATTTCAGGTTTCGAAATACTCCAGAGAGTTCACCTTAAGAGACAGAAAATCATCTGTGAATCCCTACCAAATTGAGTAGTACCGTCCTTGTAGCTCGAGAATCAGCGATTCTCTGGACCAAGAATGACGCGTTAGCTCGCAGAATTGAATGTGGAAGGGTTATCAGATAAGACGGGTCCGGTGGAGGACTCGCACGAGGCACAAACAGTACCATCCGTCGACGACACATTAATAGTCGAATTCTCGGGTAGATGAAGCAGAGACCGACATGTAACCAATCCCGACGACGTCTATTTAAAGAGAACAGACAATCATATTCAGTCTCTTTTTAGCTATTTTCAGTTCAATCCAATGGCAGAGTCCAAGGCAACTGACTCCCAACCCATTGTAGACATTTGGCAAAACGTACATCCAAATTGAGTTGTGCTACAAATTGGTTACGGACGAGTGCTTGGGGAGTTGGGAGTTGGGGCTTGATCATTTAGCTCTCAAAGTCAAATTGACAGATCGTGTTTTCTACACCGCGAGTTTTGGAGTTTCTTGCAGTTGTCCAGTACCATCTCACAGCTCATTCCAAGGGTTTTCTCATGTCACCATCACCAGCAATCGATCCGATGTGCGAATGAGGTAAAAAGCATCAAAGTCCAGACGATTACGGCATAAAAAAAGAACCGAATTTGGCAAGGCGAAAGAGTGATAATCGATGGAACTGCTTACGAGCAGCAAATTTTTGTGAGTTCCATGCTTACCTCCATGTTTTCTTTGTCATTCGCTTGCATTCGGATTAAACTAACACAATTACTTATTACATCGATTGTTTACCTATTATTCAGTATTTTATTTATGAATCATATAAGATGTGGTTAGAGTCAAGATAAGTATCACCATTACATAGATACCATAAACAAATTTATTCATAAGAATTGTGTGTTGAGTATAATTAATAACCTAACATTGATTGGACGAGCAAGAAAAGAAGGAGAGAGGGTGTATTGGGAGAGAGGGTGTATTGGGATAGCCATTACAACTTGTCGGTCCATCTAATAGCGCACAAACATCATAATAGCCAGACAGCCCGTGATAGACTTGTCACATACTAGTTATTAATTGCAACCGGACATACAATTTGGATCCATTTGTTTCAAGGACAAGTGTTTCCGAAGAATTGTTTTCTGACGTGTTTGAATGATTATTTTTCGCGACAAAGCCCCGTCATGTCTCGCCATGCATCTATAGTTCAGAAGAAGCCAGCCATGCATGCATGAACTTTAACCAAAATGCTCCATGCGTCTATGGAAATAAGTCATATTGTCATCCACCATCAAAATTTACAAAAGAAACCCTAAAAAAAAAAGGAAGAAAAAGGAAGAAGAAGAAGCGTAAACGAAAGAAACAGAAGTACAGAAGATAGAGGGGACCAATGTGCCATCCAATGGACAAAGCAGAATACATTCAAACCCATGTTCCGCTCTGCATTCATTCATACAAGAAGAAGATACCGGGAGAATCCATGCTTCCCACTTCCACCAAGCTTCTCGTCCTCCAAGGCCGCCCGCCTGCGCTCGACAAGTCAAGAACAAGACGGACATGGATCAGCACTCGGCGCCAAGCCCGCAATCATATATAGAAGAATATAGCTAAGGAATGATAATAGACAATACCTTGTGTCGAGGGGGGCTTAAATTAGACGTCCTTGGCGACGAGCTCGCCGTTGAGGAGCTCTCTGTAAGCGGCGATGGGCCAGCTGAAGCCACGGAAGACGAGGCGGGAGGCCAGGGGGACGTCGATGATGATCTCCTTCTGGGTGGGCTTCTTTTCGTCGCGGATGGCGATGAGGTAGCTCCGGCCGACCCACCCGATCCACCCGGCGATGTAGAGGAAGAGGATGCCCGGGGTGATGAACTCGCCCCAGTGCCGCTGGTCCCCGCTCACGATCAGGTGGGGGAGCCCGTCGGTGCCGCACAGCAGCCCCTGCTTGCCGTAGTTGTCGAACCGCCGCTTCGTCTTCTCCATGGTGGCCTTGAGGGCCAGGGCCGGGGCGCTGTCGGGGGCGTACAGCTTCAGCGACGACTCCAGCTTCTTGAGCTGCTGCTTCTCCGCTTCGCGAACTGCTTCGACTCCTTGCACGGGGTCAGCCCCGAGATGTCGGCAACCGCGGGCTGCGGCGCCGAGAGGAGGATGGAGGAGAGGGCGAGCGCGGCGGAGAAGGCCTGGAGAGGCGACGCCGCCGAGGTGTTGGCGGAGCCCTGATCAGGGGAGTTGGAGGAGGAGGAGGAGAAGAGCATCTTATGAGGGTGGCGGCCGGCCTGACTGCCTTGGAGGGGCTGAGCTTCGGGGCGGCGATGGGCTTGGAGAGATTGGTGGGGATGGTGAGCGACATGGCTGCAGGATTCTGGTCGGACGATGGCTTGCGATGCTCCCTCCAGTTTCAGGGAGATGGTTTTTAGATTCGGCCAAGGAAAGATAAGTGGCTCAAATTCGGGATAAGGTAGGAGAGAGCGTGGAGGCTGACGTGGGACGAGTCCATTGGCCGCCACGGGATCCATCTATCTCCTCTGATTTTTCTCTTCCCTTTCTCCCTATCCTCTCTTCCTTCGTCTGAATCCCCTAACAAACGAGCAAAGGGGCCCTATTTCTCGTTTCCCTTTTAGCTTTACTACAAATTGTGGCTCATAAGCGTGGCTGGCTCATAAGCTTATGGGACTTTTGTACTTCAATCCATTTCTCCGAATCATCTTTTCAAGTGATGCAAAAGGCGTCGGATTTTATAGATTACCTGTCCAACTATACCTTCATTTCGATTCCAATCGGTTCTCTCTCTAGGTCGAATCGGATTTAGCAAGCTCCACTGGTCTTAGGCTAGTTTTGGGTGTCGGTCTGCTGAGATTTGTGCACTTTGCTCTCTGTTTCTTTACCACTATTGACATCAATTATAGATCTCCCAATCATCAGACGCGATTTTTCGAAAGATCATTCACTCGCGCCTCCATCCAGCGCAGAATCATCACATTTTCTTTCTTTTTGAGCACCGGCTAAACGAATGCTCACTCTATGCGAAAGACCTTGAATCGAACCTGCCATATGCAAGATAGCTTGAAAAGCCGACACCCTCGATTCACTCACGTCTACCGTGATGTTCGCCGGATCTAACAAGGAAAAAGAGAGATAGCCAATCCCGGCAGACCGGACGATCCAGAACAAGCATGGCCACTCTTCCTTGGAGGAGAAGCAAAATCAAGAAACCAGTGCGTGGCCCTAAACCCAGATTAGAAGAAAAGGCTAAAGAGCAAAACCCATCCAGCTTGCAAAGTGCTGGAAAGTATAGGACTTTCGCTTATCTGTGCAAAACTGCGATAAACTAACAATAAAAATCCCTCCAGACACCAACAATGCACAAAGATATGAATAGAGTCTAGCTGTAGGCAACGTCTGAACAGGTAATGCAGTTGGGTCAACGCAAGAAAAATTCGATCTTTAGATCAAAACGACAATAAAAAAGAACCCCATTTGGATGAGACCCAGAAACAGATAGTGACTGCAAGATCTGTAGCTCGGGCATTCGAATCCAATTGGCAATGTACTGCTCAAAATGTTATGTGATCAACTTCAACCATACGGCAACATTCCAGATACGTATAATTTCTATAGAACTCAATCCGGCATCAAAGAGATTCATAGATAAATAACAAGAGATTTACATTTGAGAGCCGAAATGCGCATCTTCAAGAGACTTACGGCCACTGGCATGGCGATGCAGTCGCCCCTCTTCCATCTCCCTCATTTGGGTATAGACAAATCCTTCCGGACTAAAAATTAGTAATCGAAAACAAGCGCGACGACAAACAGGACCACCTGGATCTTCAGTTTCCGGCATCGATGCACTGGAATCCCCTGCAGACCCACAACCACACCCCCAACAAGGCGACGCACACGACCAGATCGATGGACAGCACGACCCACACATGCTTCTTCCAGACTTGCTTGGCCCTCTGCCGCTCCCCCGAATGAACGCCGCTCTTCTGTATCGAGGCGGGGAAATCCCGGCACAGCCCGTTCGCCTCGTCGCCCACGTCAACCTTGTTCTCGAAACTGAGGTCCTTCGCGTCGCCCTTGGCCGCCGATTCGCCATTCAACCTCTTCTTCTTCTTGAGCACCTTCCCGGGGCTGCCCAGCAGCGGAGCCATGAAGGCTCCCCCTCCATCGAGGCTCGCGTTCCTACTGCTCTCCGCGCTCGTGGTCATCGACCCGGGGTCGAGTCGAATCCGTCGCCGCTGCCGCCGCCCGGCCGCATCAGCTCGCGGAGGACCCGATCGAACTGGGGCTGGAAGCAGCCGGGGCTCAGGCCATCGGGGCATCCCGCCGCCTCGCGCCCGACGGAGGCCTCGAAGGAGGACCGGAGGCGATCCAGGAAGCGGAGGACCTCGGGCTTGTCGAGGGCCTCGTCGGCGACGGCGAAGTAGGCGAGGGGATCGGCGACGAGGAAGGTGTAGGAGCGGCGGCGGGTGGTGTGGGAGAAGGAGACGTGGTGGGGCGGGGCGCGGAGGGCGCACTGGCGGGCGATGGGCCGGAGATCGGGGTCGCCGCCGCCGCCGCCGGCGAACTCGGCGAGGATCGAGGAGGCCCCGCGGGCGACGGAGATGTAGAGGAAGAGGCTGGGGTCCGGCGGGATCATCGGTGGGCGTCGCGAGGTTTCATCAAAATTTCAACGCCGATCGAAGGAATGCGCTGCCCTCTCTCTCTCTCTCTCTCTCTCTAAAACCCTCGCTTTAAGGGAATTCTCTCTCTCTCTTTCTAGCTATAGGAGGGTTGGCAAAAGGGAGGAGAATGAATAATGCAATCGGATGGACAACTTTTTTGTGATCTCTCCTCGGTTAACTTCCTTGCTAAATTTAGCAACCGAAAAAACCCATGGATTGTTTCATTCCCTTTGCATCTAATGTCCACTTCAAATTTCGTGCAAATTCACTTGATTATTAGATCCAGGTCGAGAATTAGGTCGGCTAATTATTTCAGGTGTTTTAACCGGCGCTCACTTTCTCGTTTTGCCCGCAATCAGATTGGTCGATATTTAATTCAAAGTGGTCGAATGCATGCTTTTCATTTAGACTTCGCTGTTTAATCAATAGAATAACTTAGAAGCCATTGCGCCCTGGTTCTCCAACTAATGGAATACCATTTCAAGTCCAGGTGTCAACGAGCTAATGCTATGTGGTCACCATTTTTGCCAAAAGGGGGACAAAAAGCAGCAAGAAATGCAATAAGACATCCAACGAGAACGTTTGCTCCTTAATTACAAGGGAATTATAGTAAAAGTAGCTTACAAAATGACGTGCCAAGCTCTTTATACCACACTTTCAATTACATAATGACAAGAGACGGGTAACTCGTGGTGATTTTGGCAAAGATTCAGGACAGATGTACTGACTAAACAAAAGAATGGATCATCCGGAAGCGATGCGGAAGGCTCATGCCCAGCAGGGAAGTGGGCAGGGAAAGTTGACCCATTTCTCTGAGCTGCTAGACCAAAGATTGGCCCCTTGACATACGTTAAATTTGCAGCTTCCGACGTTGTTTTTCTCCTGGTTTTCCATATCCTCGGAGTCATGCTGCCTCACCCAACATAAGGCGGATCTGTGAAGGCCCACTCAAAGACCTCCTCGTACTGCATTGCTGCATTCTCCCACGTATAGTCCTTCGCCATCCCTCTCTTCATCAGTCCCACCCAAGAAGTTTTGTGCTCTTTGTATGTCCTAACGGCGACTTTCAGTGCCTGCAGAAGATAGCCGCTTCACAGTTACCTTACAATCCATAACTCCCCTCAAATAAACAAGGGACCGTTAAAAAAAGGGCCAAAGATTGTGGGACATGGGAACAAACATAGTGGCTGTGCTTAATGATCGAGTAAAATATGACTTTGCTGATACAGCATCCTGTACACTCACATTTTCGCAATTAAAGCAAAATGCTCTCTAGACAAATTGCAACAGTTTCCATTGGAAATGACACCAATATGATCTAGTGCACCACCAATCAGCAGCCATGTTGAGTTTAATACTTGATATAAAACCATTTTGCCACACTTCTAAATCGTGATGTTTTGCGAAATAAAGAAGCTAAAGCAGACTGAGTCTTCTTACATTTAGATCAGGCTATATCGTGCTATTTAGTAAGCCAAACAACAATTATCATTGGATAGGAAGTTTTGGCAAACTTACCGCCAACATGCTCTCTTTTGTTAATGGAGAAAAGGTCCATCTGGCAATCCATCAGAATCATACATCATTAAAGAAGATATAATTTTTCTGATGATTGAAGAACAAAACTTCTGTAGTATCAAGCTCTTAGTAAAGAAGAGAAAGGCGTGAACCCATAAAAGTTAAGATGTGTTAGTTTTGAGATGGCAATTCAATTAGTATGCAAACCATCTCTCAGGAAACAACCATCATTAGGAGGAGAGTTGCCATAAACACATACCCAGTACCGCCGCCACTGCCTTCATTAGCATATGGGTTAAAGTTGTCCACTGTGTCCTGAGGAAAAGAGAACAGGAACGACTAAGTGATACAGAATCATATAACAAAATGTTGCTTTTAAGTTTCCACAAAAGCCTAAACTCACTCTAAGTCCTCCAGTGGCATGCACCACTGGTACAGTTCCATATCTCATGGCATACAGTTGATTTAGCCCACATGGTTCAAATCTTGATGGCATCAGTAAAATGTCACAGCTGTTCATTCATTGACTGAAATGAGTTGCTGCTCCTGATAGAGAGGAGACTGAAATGCAAAACTCAAATTAAATTACCCTGCCGTTATCTTATGAGAAATTGGAACATTGAATCCCACCCAGCCCCGGAACTTCTCTTTGTAGGTTGACTCTGCTGCTCTCATCCATTCTTCAAATCGTGGATCTCCAGACCCAAGCATAACCTTAATAGATTGGATGATTGCTAAATTAAGTTGGATAAAAACGCAATGAAACAACCGGTACAGTATAGATGCTACGTCAGAAGATCCAAGCAATTTGAAGCGGTAACTAAGGATTCAGTATTAGATCCTTGGGGAGCTGAGGAAATAGAGTTATGCACACGACCATGTACTTGAAGCACTGTCGAGAAAGATAAAAACAACTGAAAGAAAAGATTGCTACTACAAGTAAATAACCAAAAAAAAAAAAAAAAAAAAAAAGGAGAATTAAGGGGATGATCCGTGTATCATAGAAAGCTAGACAAAACCAGAAACTTTCAAGGGGAATTCCAAGAAGAAGTGAACTCACTTACGAATTGGATATCATCTTCCATAAGCTCTGGCATTGCCGAAGAAATTAGGTCAATCCCTTTCTGGTGGTCCAGTCTACCGATAAACCCAATCTACAAAGTTTAACGTGCAATTAGAACTGACATCTTGCCATCAGAACCACATAGTAAGCAACTTAATATTACCAATGGGCAGTCTGGCAAAATAGGAAGACCAAGTTCTTTCTGCAGAGCTATCTTGCATTGCACCTGGAGTTCATGAATTAGCCGGTTAATATAACAGTGTAACAGAATAGCCAAGTCACAAATTGAGAGGTTATCACCTTTCCAGAAAGATCACTGACACAGTAATGGGAAGCAAGATACTCATCCGTAGAAGGGTCCCACTCAGTAATATCAATGCCATTGGTAATACCTGTCAAAATTAGCATCAAAGTCTCAAGAAATAGTTCAATGCAAAAATGCTAAGAAAAGCAACAGAAAAGGGAAATAGAAATTCTTAGTAACGGGCTAATTTATCAGAATATGCACAGAATAACATCTAAAACGCTAGCTCAAATCATTGACAATTTAGGATCGAATTCCAAGTAACTCCTAAACTGGAAGTGAACATCTTATAATTATGTGAATTACACGACGCTGCAGTTCCTACACCAAGCAACTAAAAGACAGTTCACTCATTAAGATTAATATATCACTTTGAATACAAGCTTACACACCACTTAGAACAAATTTTCGACTGCTTAACAGTTCATTGAGACCATATCCGCCTTCAGCAGTTGTTATCTCCCAGGAATAACCCTGCAAATAGCAAGGAAGAAACATGAACTGTGTGACGATGAAAGACAAAAAAGGCAAATGAATTGTGTATAAGATGCTATAATATAGGACGGAGATGTGTTAGCAGGAATATCAATGTGGGGACTTTGGAAATGTGAACATGACATATCTTTATCTCCTTTCAAGTGACACTGTTTCACCAGAGTGGCGTAAGATAATTTTTGCCAATCCATGACCAGCTCCAAAAACTCAAAATAAAAGAAAAAACTCTAAACTAGAAAGAGGCATGTCAAAGGAAACAATCTTGGGTACAGATACTGATGACATTTATAACCTTGCTAACTGTAAGTATACGATCGGCTGTCACAATCGCACCCTTTAAGACATTGACAGCTTCCCCAGTATCAAGAGCATGTGTTCTTGCCCATGTAGGAAACACCCATTCAAGTGCTTTATACCATTGAGGAGGGAGTCCCAGATTCTTATATGTCACTGCAGCTTCCACACCCTATAATTCAAGATAGTTTAGTTCATTAGTTCAGCTAGAATTAACTTCATCACTTGTAAATTGCATCATGCATATGAGTAACGAACAAATGTGTTCAAAATAGAGGATCCCATAGCATTCATTAATAATGAATGTCTTAATTACCACTGTTTTATGGACTTAACCCATTGTATTGCCCTCAAAGTGTGTTCATCCAGAATAATATGCTCTATTCCTAGCAGTCAAGTTTGATATATCTCTCCTCTATAAAACCGACATGATAACATAGATAACGTTGGTCAAGTGCGCGTAAATACCATAATGTCCTCTCCTGCCTGACAGCAAGCGCTCCAGAGCTAGAAGGGGTGCTATGAAGTAATAAACAGAAAAATCTCTTCCACATTCCTAGTTCTCTCTTAGGACACTTGAAAAATTCCAGATTGCTCGAATAAGACACATATAGCTTCAAAACTTTAATAGCATGTTTGGTGTTGAATTAACCATCCAATACAAATAAATTTATCAGAGAGTCGTTTATAAACCTTCAGAGAGCTGGAACAACGAAATCCCACCATCAACTTCTTGGGCTACACCCAGAAAAATTTTAGAAGAAAAAGGAATGAAATGAAAAAGATCCCCCCCAAAAAAAATCGCCTTATATCCCTTAAAAGATTATCGTCTTTCTTGTTTTTTTTTTCCATAAAGAACATGTCATCCTGTGAGATCATGCGTAAGGGACCACGGGACCACGTTGCAGAACTGTAACTCATTTTTTGAAATATAATCAGAAAAACTTTGACTGTTCATGTAAAGTAGGTCAGTGGTGAGAGTTTGGAAATGACCTTCAGTTCCCTCACCTAGAGACGACCTTATTCTTCATGGTTTTCTCTAATAAGATACACAATTTAAGAAAAACATCACAAAGCATTTACCTGATGTGCAAGGTTATGGATTATGAGAACACTGCGGGCATCCTTATAAACTCCAAATGGACGGTATTTGGCACCCAAGAGTCTGTGCCAGAAGACCGTTTATCAGCATAACGACGCAATAAAAGATTTAACTGTGTCTATGCAAGTCAAAAAAAGCTCCTCAAGCATGTGAGCAACAGTATCCTTCACTTTTTTTGCATGCAAATTATGCATATTAACCACAGACTGTAGAAACGTAAATAGTCCACAGTCACTTATCATGCAACTTCTCAATTCATTTTTGGTCTAAGCCAAATCATGCACTATTGCCGTCTCATCATCTTACAAGAATCATGATCCTGCTTTTAGGAACTGCAATAAAAGAAACTGCATCTAATAATAAGATCACAAGCAAAGATAGGACTGATAAAACAGAAAAAGAAGCACCACTAAGGCATCATAATCTAATGTGATTATATGTCAGGTTCCAGAAAAGAAAAGAGATGACTTACACTGGCACAAGGCCAGCATGCCAGTCGTTGACTAGAAACAGACAGTTTTCCCCATATGTGAAACCTCCCAGGGGAAGAACTAATGGGGCTTCACATGCTGCATGGCAAAGTAAAGTGAACCGAAACTGTAAAACCAGCAGGAGAAGATTTTGTCATTGCCATATTTTAAGGAAGCATGTCAAACACTGATCTAAATCTAAGCTGTCAAAAAGCAGAAATAAGCAAGAGGAATTTCAAATGCTATAACCTGGTTATCGCCAAAAGCACCAAAACTATCTCCATATGGATTCCCAGGACGGTGGTATGATGGGTGATCCACAAATACCTGAGAAATTGCATAACAACTCAACACTGAAAAAAAGGTTCCGACCGAGTTCTCACTGCATTAGAACTTTACAGAACATGCTAATGTGGCTTCTGAAAAATATAGTTTTGAGTTATCTACAAGTCGTGGATCCTGGAATTATATTTTGAGTAGCATTAAGATAATTCATACCCAGTCAACACCTTTTCTGTACTCGTGGAAGAAGGAAACCTCTTGAACTCCACCAAAACAATGAACTTTAATGCAGTGACCTAAATCGACAGCACCAGCATATCTTTCATCTGCAACAGTCCCATTTTGGTACCTGGGAGAGATAACCATAACCCGGTGTCCCCGAGCAGCTAGGGCTATTGGTAATGAACCACATACATCTCCCAAGCCCCCCGTCTTAGAATAAGGAGCCGCTTCAGCAGTCACAAAAACGATATTGTAAGTTACTTTGGTTTGGGCTTCCTCTTCCCCTTCTGTTTCCTCAGTCTCTTTTATCTCATCGGTGCCTTTTTCTCCCTCAGCACCAGCAACTTCCACGTAATCTATATAACACATTGAATATCAGTAAAATGACCCACCATTTCACAACACTCAAGAAAAAATCAAACAACTCAAGAATATGCAATGCAAAAATCAGGCAAAAATCTCATCTGAAAGCAACAATGCAGGAATATCACAGAGAAGGTCGGTGTCATGCCTATACAACTCCTTTTCTCGCTATTGATTGCAGAGCTCATTCAACAGTTCAAGTTACTCTGAAACGTGTAACTAACATTGCTAAGTCCATAGGTAAAGCCAGGTGTGTTGCTGTGTAACAATGTGAAAACCATAGCTGCTAATCAAGTAGTGGATTTATGTATTCATTTTCTACATATCTAGTCGATAGAAGGGTACAGCCAGGACAAGTTGTAGGCAGCAAAGAACAGAGCATTTATGATCGTCTATGCTCACCCATGAAACTCTATTCTCTTTTCTTCTTTTTATTTATTTATTTATTTTTGGTGGGGGACCTTATGCTCAGTTGTTAACCTGAGAACTCAAGGCCACATCTCTGAGAGACAAAGGGTTAAACGCAGAGGAGCACTATTGCTCGTTAGAGTGCAGCAATACTAAGAAACGTATGGAATTAAGTATTCTTATGGAAAAGAGCTGATGATGTAACAAGTTGACCAAGCTGACAGATCCCTATAGACTATCCGCACCGGGCACAGAAACCTAACACGACCATGTGATAGGATACGCAACTAAGATGGTCGAGAAAGATCAGAATGCTGAGCATCCACCAAAGCCATCGCCATTCAAATTCAACAGGTCCCAGCAAATGAGCCAAAGGTGTTGCGACGTGAATTGGGAAAGCGAGTTCCGACTCGGGCGAGTCTGTTTTCTGTTTATAACTAACATAGTCCCAGCAATTTCGAATGTTGATGGACGTGGAGGTGAAACAATCAATCCAACGCTGTGCCGAGCAGAACAAACTCAGCGCGCCTGAGTAAGCACCATCGGGGAAGAGAACAAGGATGGCGGGCGGGCAATGCAATGATCCCCATCCACCGCATCATTTCAGCAAGTAACCAGTTAACACGATTCGTCATTAACAGACTCCATATCAGAATCCTACTAATCATCCCACCGGTTAAAAAAAAAAAAAAAAAGGAACAAGATGCACCAGAGAGCAAGCAAAAGATCCTAAATCGAGAAAATCAAACGCCCCCGCGCGCTTACCGGGTCGCGTCTGTGGAAAGAGGCTGAACCGACGACGGCGCCGGAGGCATCCCTCTCCGCACCCAACACCATCCCCCACCCCCGCCGCCGCCCTCGGATTCCCGCTCTCCGTCTTCAACCGCAAACTCGTCCTTCGCCGGCGAGCCGCCTCGTCCGCCGCTCGCCGATCTCCTCAGCACGACGGGGCCGGCTCCGGCGCTCCTCCTCCAGAAGGAGACGGAGGAGCGCCCCCGCCCGGCCGCTCCGGAGGCGGCGACGCCAGCTCGCGCCGCGGACGCCGTCCAGCGCGGGATTCCCCGAGCGAGGTGCAGAGTCTCCATGGAGAGAAGTCTCAACCGCGAGGGAGCGAGCGAGCTATAAGTAAAGCAAGAGCGAGAGGTTGCTTGGGAATGGCGACGAAAAAGAAGATTTTGCTTGGCGCAGATTCATTGATTGCGGGGCGAAAACTGGCGAGCGTTGGATCCCACGAAAGGCTCGAAAGCCACGGAGCGGGAGCGCGTGATCGGGTGCCCGGCCTTTCGGACACCGCCAGGCCGACGTGGCGCACCCCCTTGCGCCACGTCACCTGCCGACCTCGCTCCGCGCCACGCGTCGAGCGGCGATGGGGTGGACCCGGGGGGCGTTCCCGTGGGGCGGGGCGCTGAGGAACTAATCCTGCGAAAGGAGGAGGAGGAAAACCTGCAGGAAGATCTCTCGGGGGATGATTGCGTCACTCCCGCGGAGATCTCGCCGACTCGAACCTTTCTTTATTTGGAAAAGAAAAGCAGAAAAAGGGAGAAAAAGGTGGCTACCATTAGCGTCCCGCAATTAAGGAATATCTTGACTTTGATTAATTTAATCAAATTGCGGAAATTCGTCATTGACAAGCATGTCATCATAACCCCGCCTTAGCATATAATTTGCACAATCGCGAGAAAGGCAATGCGACTCGATATCTCGCGATTGCCTATTGAGAAATTATCGTACCTTGCCGAGTTGGAATTGACATCCGATATTGCAATCAAATGTATATAAGTCGTTATCGCTGATTATCTCATGGGGTTGTTCTAAATATGATTTATCATGTTCAGAGAAATTAATGCTAGGAATTTTTTTTATATGTTTCGAAAAGTGGATATGATATGTCAATAACCATGAGAGGTATCATGTTGCGTTCATTAGCCAACACTACTTATACATTATGAGTTTCAAATGCAAGAAATAACTTCTTGACTTTTCGGGTGCGTTTGTTTGTATTTACGTTCAAAATTATTGACGAAAAAGAAATAGAAAAACTATTTTTCGTTTCTAACATTTTTTTAGAATAACGCGTTTGGTAAACGCGTTCTTAGAATAAAAAAAAAACGGCAACATGTTTGGTAAATTTGTGTTTTTTTTTTCTTTTAATTTTTAATTTTTAATTTTTTTCTTTCTTTTTTCTTTCTTTTTCTTTTTTTTTTCTTTTTTTTTCTTCTTGGTGGCCGGCGGCCTCGCCAAGCCACATCGAGGCTCGCCGACCCCCGGCGAGGCCGAGCCTCACCGTGGTTGGGCGAGGCTCCGCCTCCGCCTAGCGGTGGCCGGCGAGGCCGAGCCTTGCTAATGGCTGGGCGAGCTCGGCCTCGCCAGGAGCCGGCGACGTTCCGGCGAGGTCGCCAGCCAAAAAAAAAAGAAGAAGAAAAAGAAAAGAAAAGAAAAGAAAGGAGAGAGAAAATTTGTTCTTAAAAATTGTTAGAAAAAAAAACAAGTTTTTCTTGTGTCTTGTTTTTGTTCGAATTTTGTTAAGGAACAAAAAAATAGATTTTAACAAAAACACAAACAAACGCGTTTACGTTCTTTTTTTGTTCTCGGAAACAAAAAAATAGAAAATCTGTTCATAAACAAAAAAAAAAAAAGAAACACAAACAAACAGGGTCTTCATAAATTACTAGTCTCTTCATGTCGCGTTGGTAACATTATGAGTTACTTTTTCTCCACTTCAATAAGTGACTTTTCCTATAATTAAGAGTACATTTTATCATATCAAACCGGAAAAATGAAATGAACAATTCATGAATTTTGGTTAAGCGTGCAATATGATATATTTGAACTTTTAATTTGTTCGAGGTTATCTTTGAACTTTTGGTACACGTTCAATTTAGTTTTTAGATAATGTGAAAATTTCCAATGTTTTCCCCAATTTTGAAATAATAGAATGATCACATCAAACATTTTCATATAATTCAAGGTTTACATTGAACATGTACAAAAAGTCTATGGACTATAATGAATAAATTAAAATTTTAAGGGACATATTGAACATTATGCTAAAATAACAAATTAAAATTTCGGATATTACATTACACATTTGGTCAAATTTTATGAACCATTTGTATCATTATCCCCATAAAAAATTACTAGGTAACTTTTTGATTTTGATTGATGAAATTCTGCATTAGAAAAAAAATAATTGTCTATCCATCCGTTACTGGCAATTTATTGAAAATATTAGTTAGCTCCAACGAGAAAAGTAATCCTCAAATTACACGACATTAGTTATTTTTGTCTCGTGGCTGAGCTTTTCACATGACAACATAGTGGGTACTCGGTCATTATCAATGACAACAACTATTGATGGATTAGTTTCATCGTCATAAATAAATATTAACTTGACAAAAAATGGTGGTTTCTTCATTAAAATAGTAACTTCGCATACAAAATAAATTTTATTGCACCATTATCGCACATGTGTGGCGAGGAAATTTTTCAAATTTAAAAAGGTAAGTAATTTGAGTCTAATACGAAGATTCAACGTGTATTTTTCATCGGGCATTAGAGATGAGTAAACTTCGACATGTCGAGCCCAACCCTCAACCACGCCTAGTCATCACATCTACTTCGGGAAAATTACCAAAAAAATTATAAACCTATTACAATTGTGCCAATTTAGTCATAATTTTTTTTTTTTGCCAATTTAGTCTAAACCTTTTATAATTATGTCAATTCAGTCAATCCGGCCAAAATTGGCCGGTCGACGCTGACGTGGACACTAGTAGGGGACAATCAACAGGCAAACGCTAACGTGGCAATTTTTAAATTTTTTTTCTAATTTTTAATAATTTTTTTCTCACCTTATCCTTCCTCTGTCCGGTTGGCCACGGGGGTGAGCCTCGCTAGTGTTGGCCCTCGCCGACCACTGGCGAGGGCGAGGCCCCACTAGATTCGGCAAGCTCGGCCGTCCACACGGCCGGACCCCTCCGCCAAACGGCCCGTGTCGCCGC
The DNA here is from genome assembly GCA_014182365.1 of Eucalyptus tenuipes. Lineage (NCBI taxonomy): Eukaryota > Viridiplantae > Streptophyta > Magnoliopsida > Myrtales > Myrtaceae > Eucalyptus > Eucalyptus tenuipes. The sequence continues at coordinate 2,600,523 of CM024547.1, read as the reverse complement.
ACCATATCCCCATCTTGCCTCCCCCCGCTAGCCCCAATCCTGACCGCACTCACGACCTCGAGTTCTCGCAGGATGCCTTCGACGCCATCTCCGACCTGTTCGTGAACCCCGGCCTAGCCGCCGAGCCCGCCCTCGACTCCACTTTTGACAAAGCCGGGATCGAACCTCGGAACGAGCTGATGGATGTGGTGTTCGCTTGCTTCGACTTGTTGTTGAAGCTGCTGTTTGGTCTATTCCGCCGGGTGGAGAAGAAGCCAGAGTTCCACCCGTCCGTTGGGCTGTTCGATGCGATGATCAACGTGCCAATGGCCTCGCTAGCCCTCGCCTCCGGCTTGCCTCTGGCCGGTGTCAGTTGGCCAGAGGAATGAGAAGGTGGAAAAAAAAAAAAGAATTAAAAAATTCGAAAAAAAAAAAAAATATTAAAAAATTATTACATCGGCGTTCGCAAGCCAGCTATCCGACCGGCATCCACGTCAGTGTCGGCTGGCCAATTTTGGCCGGATGAATTGAATTGGTACAATTATAAAATGTTTAGGACTAAATTAATTAAACAAAAAAGTTTATGACTGAATTGGCACAATTACAATAGGTTTAGGACTTTTTAATAATTCTCCCCACCTACTTCTCACGCCATTAGCAAGCTTTCACATGGAAAAAAAAGAAAAAGCAACTTTAATGATAATCTCGTCGGTAATTTACTTATAAATAGGAAACTAGAAGTCTACGCGTATTTAGCGACATATCCATGTGATTGATAAGTCCCAATATAGAAAAAAATAATTACGAAATATAGATTTACTTAGTAAGTTATCTAAGCGGTCGATAGATTTACTATATTTGACTAATGCTTCATTCTGTCGCTATCTTTTTCATGTGAAAGTGTTCAGAAATTTGCACGTGACGTGGCTACTCGTCCATGTGAAGCGGTCGGTCTTCACATACAAAAGAACCGCCGATTCCAGTGACTTGACATCCGTACGTGATTAATAAATTTGATTTGACCATGGAAAATTAATTATCAACATACTACGTGCTTCAATATTTCGTAAAAGTTCGATGACCAATTTTCAAATGAATAGTCTTCACATCATGCATCTGTCAGGTAGTACTCCCTCCCCTGGAGACAATATGTGCACGGATCTCGATTAATGATCATATTCAATAGCTCAAAAAAGCCACAAAATACTTTAAATTATGTTCACCGCAATACATTTACTTTGAACATTTTTCCATTTCATCATAAACCCAAAACTTATATTGGTATCAAACATATAACCTAAATTAATTAAGTTGGCAAATTACGTGGCTAACTACATTTTACGTTTTTGAGCATTCACGGAGCCTTTGATCTTGTCTCGATGAAAATATTGGAAAGAGCGGCCAAGAATGAAATCTTGCTACTGATTGTGATACATTAAACGATGGAAAGCAAAAGATATGACGTGACGTTTGTGTGATATCAATATGTTAACTCACTGTATATCTTATTTTTTTTTTTTTTTTAAACTCCCTCCTTTGTTTTCTTCCTTAGTTTGGCGTGGATGGTGGCAATGGCTATGATAAGGGTAGTGGCAATGAGGGTTGCGGTGAAGACAAATGAGAAAGAAAAAAATTGATGAAAGTAAATGTGTGGCATGAGTTTGATGTTGGATTTTCGACATAGTTAAAAGAAATTTTTGGATAAATGTGTCGCATAAATATAAATTTGAGAATTTTTGTATCTCAAAAAAGTTTGAGATAAATGTGTAACGTAGGTATATATTACCATCATATAAATTTGACATTTTTAGGGTGATGAAATTCTTTTGAGATAAATGTGTTATGCGGATGGATTTTACCATGAGGTGACTTTTTGTTTTTTACATAAAAAAAATTCAGCAAAAAAAAAAACTCTTAAAAACACTTAACTTTATTTTTGTACGAAACTAGTCATGACGTGACTCTTCACTTACAATGCAGTATGTCGCATGTGGTCCGACTCAAGTCGTTGCTTAAGAAGACGAACGAGAAGCGAATGATTGCATTATTAACGCGTTGCAATTAAACGCGGTCATAAAAGCGAGCTAATATATTAATATGTTCGAAGGTAATATCTATTTGTTTTTATCTTCCATCAAACTAAACTGAACTAAAAGAAAACAAATATATATAAACATATCTATTTGTTTTAATCTTCCATCAAACTAAACTGAACTAAAAGAAAAACAAATATATATAATTTATATCACAAGGGAAAATTCCAAAAATAATCTAATTTTTTTTTTTTTCAAATAAGACATTGAAGTAGACATTTTCCCAAATGAGGACGTGAAGTCGTTATCATTTTTTCAAATAAAAGTCCAAAGTGCCAAAATCAATCGAAAAAATGGCTTGAACTCATGGCTATGAAGGGCAATTTCATCTTTTAAAATGTTTCCTTTTTCTTTTTTTTATTTTTATAAAAATAAAAAAAAATAAAAAAAATGAAAAAATAAGGTCACCACCCCATTGCCGATGGGGCGACGACAAAGGTTGGGGACCCCCACCGGTTAGAGGCGAGGCCCTCACACAGGCACCGACGACTTTGCTAGCCTTCACCACCGCTCCATCAACAAAGGGCAGTTGCGTTTTTCTCTTTTTCTTTTTAATATCCTTGATTGATTGAAATATTTTGCTGGCTGACGTGATGCTAGACTTTTATTTAAAACATTCATAACCACATCAAGCCATTTTTCGGACCCGACATAATTTTTATTTAAAATAAAATTTACTTTTTTTTTTTTTTTATAGAAAATGAGAGTATTTCGGATTTTTATTGCGAATTTTTCTTTATTGATGAAAGATCGGATATCGCAACCAAAAGGTAATTGATCTGGTTACATTAGCGGCAAATTTGCAGCCGGAAAGCTTCATGCCATCAAGCGGTCGCCGTTGCCACGTCCACGTGGCGCGATCTCAAAGGGGCCAGTCCTCCATCGACGCGGCAGCAACACCAGTCAGGTACGACTTTTTCGGCTGCAGGGGAGTGCAGAGAACGTCGCGCTTCGTCATCTTCGTCTCCATCTTCTTCGTCATCTTCGTCTCTCGCAGCGCCCCGACTCTCTCTATCTATCTCTCTCTCTCTCTTCCTCCTCCGTCCTTCCTCGACGCCCGCGAGAGAGGTCGAGGATCGCGCAGGACGACGGTTGTGGCTGCGGGGGTGAGGGAGGCGGGAGAGCAGGGGGCTCTGTTGTGCTGCATTGCCTCCGCTCCCTCAGGCAAGCTTCCGCCTTTTTGCCTTTTCCGACGTTCTTCCGGCGAACGTGTCGTTTGAGCTTCGATCGGCAGCCGGTGTTTGCTTGCTGATCGGGACGTGTGCCCGGTTTAACTACTTTCTCCTCTCGCCGGAGCTGGAGTCGGTTGGCGAGCACGTCACCAACGTCGAATGCCGCTCTTGCGCGATGCGTCGCGATCGTTTCGGATGGTGTTCTGGTTAAAGTAACGCCGGAAAAGGGGTTGGCTTTTCACCTGCTTCTGCCGACCCGCGTTCGAGCCCTGCTTGAGCGATCATTTTATCAGCTAATTCGCGTAATGTTCTCGTGTTTACAATATCTATTGACGTGTGTTCGTTTGGTTTGTGGATAAAAAAGACGGGAAAGAATGTTAGTACGGAAAATCACGAAAAATATGATCTTTTTCGAAATCGTGCATGCAGTTTTGAATTTCTACAGTCAAATGTGTTGAGGGGATGATGGTTTCCTCTGCTTTCTTACTCGTGCTTTTTCGACCCGTGTGATCTTTGTTACCGCTCTTCTTTGCACGACAGGTTTCGGGCTGGCTAAAGATGGAGCCGAGCCTGAATTGCGGGAGCATCAGGAAGAGGCCTGCGGATCAGGCGATGAATGATGGTGATATCGACAGGATATATAGATTCACCATATTGTTGCCTAATGGGACTACCGTGGGAATCACGTTAAGGGAACCCAGCCCGACGATGGCCTTCAGGGATTTCATGCTGATGGCCAAAGAAAGGTACAATCGAGCCAAAGCGCAAGATCCATCACTAAGGTCGAAGCGTCCCATCGCATGGGGGAGTAATGAGTTGCATCTCGAAGATGCAAATGGCAACCGGATCAAAAGTCGAATTATTTTCGACAACTTTAAGCCTCACAAGCGCCACATCTTGCGTCTTCACGTGAGTATTGGGCAAAAGTCATATGTTGTTCGCTTGCTCTGTCTTTTAATTTACTGAGAGTGTGCATATTCACTTTAATGGCTGTACTTATTTTACTGTTTGTTTGTATGCATTATCTTTTTCCAATTAGGATGGCTCTGGCAACACAACTGATACTTTTGAGGTTAGTATTTTATTCCTTTCTGCATCGTACCCGACTGTTGTATATTCTCAAGAATGGGTATCACTTGCCTTTTAGGAGTTCTCTTGTTGTGGATTTCGATTGTAGTGGGGGAGGTGTATCATGGCCTTTGAACACATGATGCATGCTACGATAGAGTTTCTCTAGTTCTCTGTGCTTCTTCAAGCAATTGCATTGATATATGCGTGAAATCTCTCACAGAATATGTGGGATTTAACGCCTGACACGGAATTGTTGAAGGAGCTACCTGAAGAATATACTTTTGAAACTGCTCTTGCAGATTTGATAGTAAGTTGTCCTGATGATTTTGGAAGTTATAGTCCCTGTTTGATGCCAAACTGACTGCTGCTCCTTTCGCCAGGATAATTCCTTGCAAGCTGTATGGGCTAATCCCCTGAAATCTAAAAGATTGATTAGGTGATTTCTTGATCTTGTCACGTTACAATTAGGATTGGAACATCAACTCTTTTGTGGCTTAAGGCCGAGAATTTGTGGAACATTAGAAACCATATTGTGGCTTATGGTGGAAGCTGTACGAAGGATGATGCTTCTTTGTGTTGATCTAGTTGTTGAACTGGGTGCATCTTAGAACTTCTCCTATAAAAGGAACCTTTTCTTTTCAAATAGAAATTTTATACTAAGCAAATCTACAAGAGGTGATTGATGACTTGTTTACTGGATAAATATGAACAATTGTAAACATGCATTCTTGTTGTTTCAACTAAATTAGTGAACAATAAATGAGAGTAATGGAAAACAACATTGAAGCTTTTCCTTTGTTTGGAAGTATCACTGCCAGTTTGCTAATTGCCAACAAAACTCTTCTTTAAGTCTGAACCACTTAGGACTTCATCGATGCAGACATCTTTCAGCCATATATTATGAATCATAAGTTTCACATGGAGATTGTCGCATTTACTTCAACATGATAGGTGTTTGATTGCATATGATCATGGGCTAACTATATTTTAATCTTTCATCTTGATGCTTCTGCTAGTTGCATTCTTATTGAAATTTTGTTGGGTTTGAACTTTGGAGCCTGACTCACTTTTGTTTTGAAATTGCAGCTTGGATATATCTGATGAAAAGATCTCGATCTTTGACACTGGCCCTGGAATGGATGACAGTGATGAGAACTCTATAGCAAAGTGGTATTGAGTACTCTAAAGCAATGTTTTTTCTTCCCTATTTAACCCGAACCCACACATGCACCCACACACTCACTTGTCCATGGCAACTTACACCATAAACCGTATCTTGGCTTGAGGGGACAAAATTTTAGGAGAGAATTCTGTGCTTTGGGTAAATTTTGGTTATCTAGTTGAAAACGAAGAAATAACATTGGCGACATGACTTTTCAAACATGCTTTGATAATGTGGAGTTACATCTTCTTCAGATGATTACTTGAGTCAATTATCTATTTCCAGAAAGAGGCTGGTGCTACTTAAATGCAAAATGATGGCTTCTTTGATGGAGAAAACTGATTGTATCCTTTCCAGTTATTTCTAATAGAAATATACTTTATAGGACAGAACTTTTTTTTTTTTTTAAAAAAAACAGATATGCTTAACTACAAGATTAAATTCCATCCACTAGCAAGCCTTGGTTTCTGATTTCATTCTCTTTTTGTAACTTTTCGTGGATTTGTGTTCATTCTTTTTGTCTAGGGGAAAGATGGGTGCCTCACTTCACAGAAAGTATAAAGTTAAGGCAGTAGGTGGAAAACCTCCGTATCTAATGGTAATTTCTCTTTAAACATGTGACATTAATTGAATATTGTAGTCTCTGCATGAAAAAGACATGCAAAATGTCCTTTTGCTAGTAGCAGGAATCCATTGGTATTTCCAGGAGATGTAAATTGATGCAAGCTAATATCACACTTGAATGATTGGTTGACTGCAATATATTAGGAGTGAATCGATTTTTCTGCTGCCATATTCATACACTGTCAAGTATGTCCTGGCATAATCAATGTTCTTAAAGAATCAACTTCCTCTTCTCAAAAATGTTGCTGATACCTTCCACTTCTCATAGGCGGAATTAATTTTCAAAGCAACATTGTGCCATGCAGCATTAGCTTCGTTGAAATACCAAAAATTTTTTTTCCCTATCCTCCCCCAATAAAAAGCAAACACGAACTTCTGTTTTCAATGAGTCGGAATTATATGAGAGAAGTCAACAGTATGTTCCTAGCTAGCTGACAATTCACCATTCCACATCCTGGACATGGATTTGAATGGGGAAAATTAAACTGTTTTGAATCTCTAAAAGTTTAAATTGCTTCTATTTTCTGGATAATTTGTTGAGCGTGGTGCAGCCTTTCTTTGGCTTGTTTGGATTTGGAGGACCAATTGCCTCTATGCATTTGGGAAGGTACATTCCAGAGTATTGTAGTTGTAGAAACTGGTAGTCCATTATATTTTGTGGAGGTAATTTACACCTCTTTACCTTTTAACAAGTTACAGGCATGCCGTGGTTTCTTCCAAGACTATGCAATCTAAAAGAGTATACATGTTACATCTAAAGAGAGAAGCTCTATTGAGCAGATCTGGTTCTCAACACTCTTGGAAAGTATGCAAGATCACTGATTTCTTCATTGTTGTCATATTTTTCTCTTGACTGGACTCCCTTAGGTTCCATACATAGATTTATCTAATCAGTCATCATTTTCTTTGTCGTTTATTCAGACTGATGGTGGCGTCAGGGTTCCTTTAGAAAATGAAAGCGCCAGGGCACCTCAAGGAAGCTTCACGAAGGTAGACTTCTTTTAATAAATTCTTTCTATTGTGGTATTTCAGTGTCAATCGCATTGATTCATTGGACATTTCGTGGTGCATACGCACATCTTTTCTTTTTATATTTGCAACTAAATTTTTGCCTATGTGTTTTTTTTTTTTTTCCTGGGAAGGTTTTACTCAGCTAATCTCTACAAACCTGGTAAAAACCATTGTCTAGGATGTCATCTGTCATGCTCTGACCCGGGCATCATCCATTGAAAGCATGTCTTTTTAAGTAACCTCCATTGCTCTATAAATTTGTTTTTGGCTTGGCCACGGCACAGGACTTGGAAGTAGTCATAGGTCAGCCGTCTTGAGTGACTATTAGGCTCTAGATTCTCTGATTATGCCAGTCAAAGACTTCCTCAGGTCATGTCTTTACTTTGTTCTCAAGGCAAAGTCAATCTTCTTGAGGGAATCCTAGGCTTTAGATTGTCTATTATGTCACTTTAATAAAGTGGCGATAAAAAAAATATTTTTCGCGATATAGGATTAAAATATTTAAAGAAGACGTTAGGCAGTGGGAGGAGATAGGGAGAATTTAAAGTCTATAAGATGTGAGGCGAGTTGAGAAGTATATGTGAGCAAGAGATGAAACACCCTCACAAGGATTATGAAACACATAAACTGGCGGCTACTGTGAGTTAAGACATAACTCTTTGAACAGTTTGAAGTTGATAAAGATTGATAGAACACCTCTTCATGCATGTCGGTGTCTGTTGATGGGGGAAAGCCTCTACTATGAAGTTTAAAGCAAATATTTTTTTCTTTCGTGTACTGCCTTGGGCATATATATATGTAGTTAATGACTTTTATGTATTATTCTAAATACATTCTGCTGGTAAAATTTTCAGGTATTTCTTGATTTGTCACAAGGTGGTAAATATTGTGAATTCTCGACACCTAGACAATACATTGTAATGTTTTCACGATTTCTTGTCATATAAAATCTGTACAGGTTGAGATTTTCAAGCCTAGAATGAAAAACGTGAATCTATATCAACTCTCGTGCAAGCTGAAGGACATCTATTTCCCATACGTTCAGGTTTGCTGAAATCATATCTATTTTTGTTTAGGGTTTTGTTAAAGAGTGTCTGCAGGGCTCTTGTTAAGCCACAGATTGAGGAAAGTTCACCGTTCTTTATGCACTGTTTTACTTTTGTTATGTGTAGTTAATGCTTTGGAAATTGAAACATTTCATACAAATATGCTTAGCAAGTGCCTCGGGGCACTCTTCGACAAGACTTTTATAGAGATGTTATTTCATTACAAGTGGAGAAAGTCATGCTGGTCTTTTTCTCTTGGCTTTATGGGGTTCATCAGCTGAATTTGGGAAAGAGTCATATCACTTTTTTGAAATTTAAAATGATGTCTCAATTTTCTAACATTTTAAAGAGTTTTGCTAGATTTTCAGACAGATCTGCGTTATGTCATCTTTGTTGCCTGGACTTGTTTTGGTGGAAAGTTTAAGTACTGCAGAAATTGGAGTAAATCAAACACTGCTGTTGATTTTGCCAAATAGAATATCAATACAGTATCATAATTACTGTGTTGCTCCTATGAAAAGTTACTGCAATGGCACATGCAATAATGCTATAATGCCATCACTGCACAATGTTCATAAATGCTGCTACCTGACCACAAAAGTTGGGTTAAGTTAGCATTGTGGCCAATGTGGGGTATGGCTTTGGTCAATATTTTTGAGAGTATTACTCCTGGCTATGATTTAAAACTATGCTAATGAGTTCTCCCTTCTGGTGAATTCATAACTGTTACTGACTTTCTGATTACTGGGGATATCAAGGTAGAGCAATGTCTAAGATAGCAAGTAGTAGGTAAAATGATTTTTCAGAGTTATGCAAGTTTGCTTCTTCTTTGTAAGGATTACATAGGATGCCTGAATTTAATTTATATCTAATTAGTTTGAATGTTTGCAGTGTGATGGTTTGTCGAATTTGAGGAGGACTATCAGACCAGTCCATTTCGAGGTATGGAATGCACCGTTAGTACAGTGGACTCTAATATTAACTCCTTTGGCCACATAATGCTTTTACTTTTTAGCTAGCCTCAATTAAGCTATGTAACTATGTTGTTTAGATTTACAAACAATTTCAGATTTCCTTGTTCTTGCTATGCCTACAAATATATTAAGTAATTTGAGAAGGCTTGCTATTTATAGTGTATGGTTTGCAGAAAAAATAGTACGCATTATTGCTTTTGTCTTTTTTGTCCACTATGAACAGGCAGTTTTGTGCATTCTTAATATTGGGATAGAAAAGGCACAATCCAGCTATGTAACTAGGTCGTTCAGATTTACAAACAATTTCGGATTTTGTGTTCTTGCTATGCCTACAAATATATAAACTAATTTGAGAAGGTTTGCTATTTAGACGCTTATGATATGAGCATGTCATAGTGTATGGTTTGTTGAAAAAATAGTACCCATTATGGCTTAATGGGATCTCAAAGTAAGCATTTTGCACCATGAAATAAGTTTGTGCTTTGTCAGGTTAATGGTATTGATTTAGCTGAAATTGAAGGAGGGGAGGTTGCAATTACCAACTTGCATTCATGCAATGGTCCTGATTTTATAATTCAAGTTCATTTTTCGATCACAGAGGACACTGACGCAAATAGAATACTCGGTAAGTATCTGTAGTTCTCTGTCCCATTCTTTATAGAAGAGGAGACAGAGTTATATCATCTTTTATTCTAGGTTGTCCACCTTTTATCATTCTTTGGCCCTTCTTTCATCTGTTGGCATCAATGCTTTTAGTACTAGTTTTACCTAAGAATGTCACTTAGATTGTGCTTTTCTCTAATATAAAAAGCTGCAATACTTTTCAGGTTCCACAGCAATTCACGAGGCTAATGCTTGCCTGAAGTGTGTCTACTTTCCTGTTGTTCAGGTATGGCAGTATATTCTTATAGTTTCTTTTCTTTTCAGTTTACTGCGGAGGAAGTTCTTAATATAAGTACTCCAGGGGAAGGAAAACATTGAGAGAATCTTAGAGAAGTTAGAAGCTGATGGATGCAGACTGGCTGAAACCTATGAATCTTTCAGTCGAGTGTCAATCCGACGTCTTGGCCGACTGCTTCCAGATGCTCGCTGGGTGAGTTGTGGATCTTTTTGGATCTTATAATCAAACTAAGAAAAGCTGATGAAATGAAAAGCCCAGGCATCTCCCTTGCATTACATAAGATAAGGATAGTGAGTTGCAGGCTTAAATGCCTAGAAGCAATAGCACATTTAATGGTCCTTAAAACTTATGCTGCTCCAAAATAGTACAGCTTACATTGTTATTGATCACACATCTTCAAGCCTTTATCCTTTTGGATACAGCCCCCAGTTAACAGATGGATATTTAAACCTCTCTTTTGTTGCTATCTAGATCTAGTGGCCCAGTAGTCTTGCATAATCCATTTTCCACAAACCATCCAAGAAGCGAGGTTTAGTCACCTGGCCCCATGGTTATCCTTTTGGAAGTTGGACGACTATGACTGCGATTGCTCATCTAATGGATACATCAAGAAAGCAAGCATTCTGCAAACCTGGAAAAAGTCTGATTAAAATATTCAACAGATGGAGTTTGTGTGATCCATATTTCTCGCCTCTAGTTGCCCTAATATGAAAGGTCAAACAGTTGTTGCTCATTCCTCGCATGAATTTTAAGCAAACCCGGTCATGTTTAAAGCTGGTATTAAGTATAACTTCTTAGGCTGGTTTATAAGTTTTTTATTTTTGGCCAGGCTGGTTTATAGGTTTGATGAGACCATTTTCTTATCTCTATGTTGTGGCTGCTGTGCTGGGAATAGAAGACATCATGTAACCGGTTGTGTGCGTTGCATGTTAGAACAATGGTGAAATGGCATCCTGACATTTCAAAACTTCTTTGCTGTTGTGCTTCAGTGCAACTCATGTTATCAACTCTAGTAAATTTTTCAAATGGTAACCCCACCAAATCATGCTCTACCTCTTTCCTTGGTAGGCAATCTTGCCCAAAACTTATAGTCTATGTCGATGTGCTTTTACATCCAGCAAATGCCCGTGGCAACCCATTTTGTCTATGACAACCACCAAAATGAACTTTTCTTGTTTCAGATCTTTGCCCACGTCAATTGCATTTTGATCATTTCTTATCCTCCCTTTTAGTGCATATATGCAAATGTTGACATCATCTTCTCCAAGCTAGTGAGTCAGCTAATAAGAACCATTTTGCAAGAAACATGCTTATACCTGTATTTTTCTCGATTTTCACTCTATTAACAGTCAAGGTTTTTTGTAATTCATTTCGTATCTTGTGAAATATCATCAAACTTAAGATATCTTCCAAAATGAAGGAATTTCTGACAAGATTTGCAAGAAAACACAAATACTAAACATATTGGGCTTATCTTATAAAAATTTCATGTGCACATTGAGAAGGTCCTATCTGAGAAACTTGATCTAATTGAAAATTTTGGGTTAAATCAAGCGTCATTGTCAAGTATTTGATGCGTCCACTGTCTTTCTTTAACTGTGGTAAGTAATGTGCTCATAGTTGCTTTCTACTACAGGGTTTGCTTCCATTCATGGAGAGACATAAGAAAGGAGATAAAGCTCACTTATTCAGGAGATCTTTCTTTAGAGTTAAATGTTTTATTGGTATGGTTATCACTGATTATTAGGACCTTTCTTATCTAGTGGGACTGCATTTTCTTTAATTCTATACATCATGAGATGTCTTACTTATATTTTGATGATGCAGAGACTGATGCTGGATTTTCTCCAACACCTTCCAAGGTGAGGGGAACTCTACTGCCTATTCATGGGCCATCAGGCTTTCATTATTAGAATACTTAATGTTCCCAGTTCTGACATTTTTATGTAACTTAAGACTTTCAAATGCTTCGATCTACTGAAAACATATGGATTAGGAACTAGAGATTTCTTGTAGCAAGGCCAAACAGAGTGTGCGGTTTTGGAGGTGCAAACCAGAGCAGGAACACAAAAAATAAAAAATGTCTCCAGCTAATTCATGTCTTTCCATAGGGATTCTTCTGAAATTTCTTGATGTATGTTGGTAGGAATGTGCCTTCTTCATGGATAAAATGGTAGCATTTTGAATGTTGCCAGAGGGATTCTTCTGAAATTTCTTGATGTGTGCTGGTAGGAATGAGGCTTCTTCATGGAAAAAATGGTAGCATTTTGAATGTGGCTGTCATAAGTTTGATCAGAGTTGAGACCTCTTTATGTTGTCATATTAGCACATATGAATTCAGTGTTTTATTAGTTCCTTTAAGTGTTATATCTCAGGGCAAAACATGTTGTCATTCGTCTGTCATTTGTCAGTTGACAGTGATGTTTCCAATCTTTCTCATCGCTGTTACCTAGCTGGAGAGGAGGTTAGAAGTATGCATACACAGTAGCTGTAAGCCTTTGCAGTAAAATATTGTTCTTACTAAAATTTAAAGGTTTTTGAGTTGCCGTTTGTAGATTTTAGGATGAGTACCTTTTCTATGACATCTTAAAATAATTTAATAAATTTTTTAAATTCAATTAATGGGAAATGACAAAAGTTTGATGATCAACATTTCAAAGACAGGTCTTCTTCACTTCCTTTTCTTTTGGTTCTTCATTTGTCTAGTATCTGTTGAGCTGACCCTTTGCTTGATAAGTAAATAATGTACTTTTGGAAAACATCAAAACTGAAACATGTCTATCTTATGTAAGTGATTCATTACTTGAAATACTTTGCTTTAGCAAAAGAGTTTGTGTGAGATTTTGTAAGAGTGCCACCACCAACTGTTCTAAATACTTAAGCTAGTAGATATATGTGTGTTTTAATATTTTAATATCCTATCACTCACCCTCATGCTTAGTTTGGTCTTTTTTGCCAAGTATTAAGCATGAAAAAATTTCATTGGGAGGCAAATAGGGGTTTGAAAAGATTCGGAATTAAGACCTCCTACTTTGATACCATGTGAGATTTTATAAGATCACTATCAACTGTTCTGAAAGCTTAAGCTAGTAGATGAATGCGTGTTTTAATATTTCAATATTCTGTAAAATCAAAGGACCAAAAATAGGTTGAATGACGTATAGTCATCATCTAAATTGCTTGAGAAATGTAAATTGCTCATCTTCTTGTGGAACTTTTCATATAGAGATGCTCAATGCTCCATTCTTTTGACAGACAGATCTAGCCCAGCACAGCCCATTTACCAGTGCTCTTAGAAAAATTGGCAGGCCTCTTGATGGAGTAAAAGGTCATGCTTGTACATATTTCCACTATCTTCTACTTAAACTTACGTGGTTTTCACTCCAAAGTCCTTAATGAATTTTTGTCCATTATCTAGGAATAAATGTTAAAATCTACAGAGAAGAGAAGTTGTTGACTCCTTTGCAACTGGAAAAGGAGTATTCTGATTGGATTATCCAAATGCATGATCGTTATGATGAAGACGTTGACAGCGGCGAGGACCAAGCTGTTTTCATAATCAACCCTGGAAACAAGAAGGCACTTGGTGTATCATCCGACGGTATGTAGAAGTGATATATATATCATAATCTGGTGGATTACCGGTGAAGTTCTGCTATGTCACATGATAGTGGCTCGCTATTCAGTCTTTTCCTGTCTTGCGCAAAATGTTTGATATCTTTTGAACTTCTTTGACCACACTACTTCCTGTTTTATCTATTATTGGTTTGCTTTGCTGCTCGTGGTGCAATAAGTTAATATAAAAATTTATATCTTAGTTGTGAGAGTGCACCGTCAGATAAAAAGGAAGGGAGTGTCTTGGAGATGTGGCCAGAAAATCAAAATTCTCAAAGGAGCATGTGCCGGAGTGCACAAGAAGAATGTCTATGCTACTCTGGAATATTTTTTGCTTGAAGGACTTCAAGGAGATGGAGGTGGTAAGAAATGATATACCTGCATTTATTTAATTGCTTTTACTTCGAGCTTTCTGCGAAAAGATACTTTTATTGTGGGCATGTTAGATTATCTCAGTATGTCTAACAGATAACGTTTATACTTAAACAGAATGGAATTTTTGTTTGAGCATGCGATTCGAAGCATAAAGAGATACTCTGCATCTAATATGTACAGACATTGTAGCTTCTATGGTAACTCTAAGTTTCAAACTGGTGCTTATTCCATAGTAGTCAAATGATTTTTCAGACAATTTATTTCACCATCAATGACTTGATTTTTATTATATTTTCCAAGGAGACTTGGACAGAAAAGGAGGTTCCTTAAAAGTGTCCCACATTGATCAGTGGAAGCATTTTGCATTCAAACCATCAGTCAGTGCTTATGTTCACTAGGATTGAAATGAAAGAATTAGATCATGTATTAATTCGGAGAAAAATCTTGGGATCAAGTTTTAACCGTCTATCTGCTCATAGGGGATTTCCAGATCAGAAGATCCCTCACCTTGAATGAGAAAACAGTTTATATATTGTGACGATGTTTCTCTATTCTATTCAATGAAGTGTATTGGTCAATTGATCTGACTGTCTTCTCTCTGCAGGGGAAGCACGAATCATATGCAGGTGAGTCACTTATCGATTTTCTGTGGTTGAAGTGTTTTCAGTTTTCATCAACTGATTGGATACCTCAAGATTCTGCTAACAAGCTGTCCCTGCATTATTTTGCATGAAAGGCCACTAGGGGTGCCTGATGAGAAAGGCTGCATCCTCAATAAGCATGATGGAAACGTTTGCTTGGAGGTTCAGAGTTCTGTATCTATACCTATTGGAGTAATTGACTCTGGAGAGGTATCTATTTAATTATTTGAATGTCATTTTACTTCTTTATGTCATATAATGTCCAAAATCACGATTCTTTGTGGTCTCTACTCAATCTTGAGCTTCCAAACCCAGTTAGTAGCTGTTGGGAAATCCGAGTGGGAGTGCCAGTTGGAGAAGCAGCGCTTGAAAGCTCCATCTTCGATTGACTTGCTAGATGCCAACCAATGTGAAGAGTTAGGAATTCATGAGGTATGTGTCTAATTAGGGTTTTGTAAATCGATCTTCAATTCACAGGCGACTGCAGAAAGTAGATCTTGAAGCATCCTATATAACCTTGTTCGAGCATTTTATAGCATCTAGGTGAAATCTGTCGGTCTGAAAAGTTTAAGAGCTAAGGAGATTTTCTGCATGATGTTACATATTGTGTTCCTTCTCCTTAGAATAACTGCTGACCTGAGAATACTATTGCGATTTATCTGTCCTCTGTCTATATTACTAGCCTATTCATATTTTCTTTTTTGTCTTTTTGTTTTCAGGCGTTACCAGTTCATGCACCCATTCCTGCTGGACAAGACCCTCCAAAGGAAATTGTAGCCGTTGTTCGGCCAGCAAATTTCAGTTACTCCACTGCTCCGAAGAACTTGGATCAGAAGTACATTGTCAAAAATAAAATGGAAATGTCAATGGAAGTCAAATTCAGTGGCGATTCTGATAATGGTCGAGAAAGTCATCTTTATTCATCTCGCGTGACACCATCTTGTTATAGAGGATATCATGGTCTATACATCTTTTCCTTGCAGCACAAGTCTCATGAACTATTTCAGAAATCCGGTGTATATAAATTTCTGTTTCATATGGTAAGCAAGCATCTTTAACTCTTTTCTGCCAGCTAAAGAAACAGGGACAAACTTTATCACCAAATGCTCTTTTTATTGTGTAATACCTCTCAAACATCATTTTGTTGACATGTACTTTTGATCAGGATGAAACAAGCTGTAAAAACTATGAAAAAGAAGTGACAGTTCTTGCATCTGCTGAGGTTGGAAGGTGGCAACTTTTGGGCTATGATAAGAATGAGCATCCTAGAGTCAGGTAAGGATGGTAAGAAGTTTTTGATAGTACCAACTTTTGTTCTTTTGTTGTATATGTGGAGCTCCAGGTTTGTAATGTAATTTGTTGGCTATTTTGACAGGGTTGGATCATGCTTTCCACCTTTAGATGTTGCATGTTATGACAAATATGGGAACCTCATTCCATTCCCATCAACTCCAAAAGTCAATTTGCAATTCAAGATGGGTAACGGCATGTTGATTTGTGTAAAGAAAACGAAAGCAGGCGTTTCATCTGACAAAAGGACTCTAAGAATTAAGGTGCCATGCGCATCTATTTAATATGTCCGGCCCATCTCAGATTTGCACACTTCACTAAAATTTAACTCTATCGAGATACAGTAGTATCTCAAGCATTGTTGTGGTAACTCAGATTTTCTGATTGTGTAGGATATACTAATAGAAAGTCGGGATTTAGACATCATCCGGCCAAACTATGAGGGCACAATGCTTTTATGTCCACCGGATGAATCTTTGTCCATTTCTATACCATGTAAAGGTATCGCATTCTGGATTAAATTCCTTTACAAGCATGAGCGCGAGATTTGTTAATTGTTTAGCTATTGATATGCCTGGAAATTATTTTCTCAACATTCTCATAGTTATTCCTGGACATGTGCGGCGAGTGTTGGCACATCCATCCATGCGAAGTATTCAAATGCTTCCTGGGTGCATAGTACAAGAACTCAAATTGGAGGTAAAAGCACATCCTCTCAAGCCTTGTGCTTAAGCCCAATTGTAAATGAAGTTTCTAGCACTATTTGTATGAGAAAATACTCAATCATGTGCAGACTGTTACTAGCGTGCACATATTGCATAGTCGTGGTCCTCAGTACATTTTCCTGACCGCAATGGCAATTATTTTACTTGCCATGTATAGTTCTTAGTCTTTCATAAGGTATTTTATTGGATGGAAATTGAGGCCTGGTCTTTCTCTTTTCAATAGAAAAATAACAAGTATCTGAGACAGAACTTCTTTGAACTTTTTAATTGCGTACCTTGTAGAACTTCACTGTACGACAGAAAAAAGGGGTGTAAGATAACCTGGTCCAAACTGGAATATCATTATGTTTAGCCAAGATTTCGCTATATATTCGCAGAAGAAATTTTTTGCCACTCTTGCTTATGTCTTTCATTTGATTCATTTCCTTCAGATGTTTGATGCTTATGGAAATCATGCTTTGAAGGGCTCTGAAGTTCTTTTGAAGGTTGAGGGATTTTCCATTAAAGATCAGATGGGTAAAAAGCACAAGGTGATGTGCTTTCCCAGATTCCCTGCGGTGCTATTGCGTAAATTCTGTAATTAATTATTTGTTCTCTTATTCTATGTTTGGGAGATGAAGGAAAATGGGGGAAATGAAAATTTGGGCGGAAAGTGGGTAGGTAAGAATTCGGAATTTTTGTGAGAGTTTGGAAGGAAAATTCAAAGTTTTGTTTAGCTACACCTAAATTTTCTTCCCTCCACTCTCCCAGAGAAAGCTTCAAAGATGGCCTTTGTTGACACCGATTCAGCATGTTAGTCAGGGCATTTATCTTTCCATAGTTGCGTATGAGGTGCATGAGACCGTTTAACTGAAGCAACAGGAACTTTGTGGTGATTTTGCTCCCACATTTACCTACATTTCTGTTTTATTATTGGGAATGACCCTGCTGGCATTTTAGATATAGGGCATAAAATGTTCAAGCGATGAAATAGCATGTCGGTGGCCCAAAAAGATTTGGCGCATTGTAGAGGTGTATTTTGTATTCATACCATATTTGGAACAGCATATGCATTGCTGATGGTTTAGCCTCTGTCGAAAATTATTTAAGAGAAGGAATAAATTCCTTGTTCAGGTGGATCATGGTGGATTTGTTCATCTCAGTGGCATGTTGAAAGTTACTGCAGGTTACAATCAAAATGGTATGGACCTTGAGTTTGTAGCTTGGACTTTTACTTTGATCTCTTCAAATGTTTTCTGGGTAATCTTTAGTTGAAGGAAACTGTGTTTACAAAAGAACATCAAGTAAAGTAGAGTAGAGCATAGCTCAAATTCTTGCAATAACTTTCACAAGCTATATCTAAATTTAATGAACATGGTAGAGTGATCATGTATTCACCATTTAGGGGGCAAGTGGTATGCTAAGACTTACTTTCAGGCATATTTCCGTCTCTTTTTGCAGTTTTGTAGCTCAGCTCATGATTACATATTTATTTGCTGATTGAGCCTCCAACCAAGAATGCTACTACTAGGCCTATGGCCATTCGAAAATGTGGCCCATTCATGGTCTTAATTATAATCCCAACCTTCTACCATTAAAATCACTTCGTAAACTATTATGGGATTCATCATCGATAGGGCATTTTCTTTTCTACGCAAAGCCCGTTAATCTCTTGAAAAGTGCTAAATTTTGATTATCACAAATAACTTCTTAGTTCCTACATTGCCATTAAATCAATGCAGTTTATATTGAACCGAGGGTGGACTTATCACTCTCAATATAATAAAGAAAGTTACAAGAAGCAAATAACTCAGAAATTCTATAGTAAAAGAAAAACATACTCAGCCTATCATTATTACCCTTTATTACTGAAAAGTTTCATCCTTATTCTAAACTAATCTATACCTGTTTTCATTCTTTCAAACTAATTCCTTTTCCTTGATGAGGGTTCAAAAAATCCTGCTAGTATAAACCTAAAACTCGTTCATATATATTTTTTTTTTTGGAAATTTTTTGTGTATCTCTTGATGAAATTACTTTAACCTTGCTTGAATTGGGAATGGGAAGGATTTAGCCATTATGTAAAACATAAGAAACATTAGAGGTAGCATCATTGACACATATTGAGGTTTACTGTAATCACAACAAAGTTTGAGTTTCAATTTACCATAATACAACTAGTAGACTCGATGAATCAATATTTTAAAATAATTACATTGAGTCACCTTTTATTTCTTCAACTTATGAATTGACCATACAGTTTATTCAATTAGTATAGTTTACACTCCAGGTCGATCAACTTTAGTTATTCATTTTAGCGTTGATCAATTGAAGCTTAACATGACACCTATAAACAAAGATTTGGGTACTCCCAATTTATGAGGTAAATAAGAGTCCTTTTTCTTGGAGTGCAGGCTTTCTGCAGTGTGGACTCAAAATCACATAGTTTTATTTTAATTTTGCTTCTGGGACATATCAGTTGATGATATTTATTGCTAGGAACTAAAATTATGGTGTTTGTATTTCATGTTCACACAGCATCTATCATAATAATTTTGCTAAAGATTTAATATGGAGTCAGTAATCAGATTTGTGGGTAGGGAGATGAGTAAGGATCTGAGAATGTAATGTTCCCTTAATAATAGTGATTCCAAATCTTTTGTCAAAGTCTATATTTCTGTATGTGTAAGAAAATGTTCTCATAATTTTAAACTATTATAATAAGGATTAGAAGTACCAGGCATCTAGAAAAGGTGCAATTTCTTTACCAACAACTATCTATTTCGTTAAGTTCATTGGAGGGTATGAATTCACATTTCACTATATTGAAGGAAACTCCAATAGATTCCATATGGTCATCACTTAGCAGCTGTGCTGAAAGTGAAGCTTCAATTGTTGTACTATCAAGTGCTTTAAGTTTCAAACTTATAGCAACTACTGACTGTCTGGGGATATCTACATTCATTACCTGCATACAGTATTGCTGTCTGTTATAGCCGGTGGTGAAGAAATATTCAAGGAAGAGCTCCAAACAGAAAAAAGGGAGCTCAGAGTTGCAGAACCAGTTAGTATAGTCTTCTGCTTCTAGTTGCACAATGATTTCAATTTCAGAAACTTGTTTTAATGTTGGCATGATTTACAGGTGCCTCAGCTTTGTGCGGCTGGTTCCCAACTAGAGAATTTCATCTTCGAAATTGTGGATACAGAGGGGAATCTCGATGAGAATATCCACAATGATGAGGAAAATGGCCATTTTCATACACTTTCCATAAAACTGGACTCATCCGTTACAAAAACAACCACTTTATATGCTTTCCGAAAGGGGCGATGCACTATTCCTTCACTTACTGTCCCTCGAGATGCTGGTTGCTTTAGCTTTTCTGCTGTTCATTCTCGTCACCGAGAGTTATCTTTGAGCATCAAGGTCGCAACGTTTTATTTCTGGTAATGTGTTGGTAATTTGCAGTGGTACATTTATTGAACTTGATTTGTATACGCAGATTGGCATTCAGCCTTCTTCAGATTTGCAGCATGAGATTCAAACGTTATGTCCAAATACGAATATAATGATGCTACAGGACAAATCAACCCCTAATAATATAGGGAATGTACTTTCCATCATCAAGAATGAGGTATTGTGTTAGATCTTTATTGCACATTACATCCCTCTCATAAATCTGGTTATTTGTGGTTTGTAAATTCCTATTGTAATCTTGAAGTCATAACTATTCTTTAAGTACCTGGCTTTAAGATTCTAAATTTAAGCTTCTCATGTTCTAATGAGGTCAGTCGAAGCTAATGCCCATCATCCTCACATACTTATGTGGTCAGTTGTGCCTTGTGACTTACAATTACTGCTCCTCACAGGTTCTTGAGGAAACTGCTTTGTGCATTGAACATCGGGAAAGGGTAAATTCCTATTGTAATCTTGAAGTCGTAATTATTCTTTAAGTACCTGGCTTTAAGATTCTAAATTTAAGCTTCTTTCATGTTCTAATGAGGTCAGTTAGTTGCAGCTAATGCCCATCATTCTCACATACTTATATGGTCAGTTGTGCCTTGTGACTTACACTTACTGCCTCTCACAGGTTCTCGAGGAAACTGGTTTGCGCATTGAACATCGGGAAAGGGTATTGAAGTTGCTGCATGACCGGAAGGTTGAAATAGAGCAATCTTTGGTGGAGTTAGGAGGTGATTTGTCTTGGTTAATGCTATTACTGAATAATAATTGGTTTTTATAAATGCATGCAACACTGTTTTGCAATGACGCGCATTTCTTTGTCCTTGTGGTCTTGTCAATATCAGTGACCTATGGCTACTTAGTTTGGGAAGTTCAAAGAATATAAATCTATGTTTTGATAGTCATATTATGACTCTCTCATCATATTATCATCTTTGTCTCTAGATGAAGAAATGTGATGCTTTTTGAAAAAACGATTTGCCATTTACTCCAACATACAATATATATAGATCTGAATCAAGTTAGGACGAAAATGATTGCTCAGTTAATGGTTGCTTTTCACCAAAATCACCTGGGGTGCGATTATTCACTTTGCTTAGCAAATCCAGTTGTGACAAGTAGGACCTACATCACTAAGTTAGGTCTATGGGGATGACCAACTTTTGCAGTTTATGCAGGGCCTTCCCCTTTGAACATTGTGGACTGCTTTTTTGCCAAAGAGGAAATGATAGACATGATAGGAAACAGAGATGGCTCGGCAGCTTCCGTTCTCTGTGAACCGATGGGAAATTTTGCTTCAGAAGGACCACGTGGAGGATATAGAGATGGCATCATTGGTGTGGTTGCACTTCTTGGAACAATTTGCAATATTGAGCTTAGCAGGTAAACTATCACTGACCCTTCTATCTGATCCACTTATTCAATGTTGCGAATCCCCTTTTCACCTTTTAGACAAATTGATACTTAAAGCTGCATTTTCCATTTTGGAGGATCTTAGCCAAGTATCTGGGTGAAGATCAAATGCTCGGGATCGTGTGCACAAACTCTGAGACGGCATTTAGTCTCGAGACATATGACAAAAACGGAGAAGTTGATCTCCAAAATGCTGTTTATGCAAAAGCAGCTGAACTTGGCAAGTCTATTAGTGGTGAATTTCGTGTCATATGTCTTGAGGAAATAAGGTACATAAGTGGTATTTTTATAATTTTATAGCATTTACTGTTATGGAAGATCATATTCATTGACCAACTTAATCGAGTTCTTGAAAGCATTTCCTCATTCATTTGCAATAAACCTTTAATAGCCCATACAGAGGAGAGATTGAAGGCTGTGATCCTCAAAGGAAACTGGCTTTGCCTCATCCTACCTTACCTAGTGGAGAAATCCCTCCAGGCTTCATGGGATATGCAGTTAACATGGTCGACATAGACTTTGATCATTTGGCAACAAGAACAACTGAAGGCCTTGGTCTACGAGAAACACTATTTTATCGGCTTTTTGGCAAGTTACAGGTTTATGACACCAGAGAACACATGAAGCAGGCCTCTATCTGCATAGATCACGGTGCTGTATCACTGGATGGTGGAATAATACGAGAGGATGGCTTGATTTCTCTAGGCTTCTGGTATCTCCGTTTCTCCCTCCAATTTTCCAGATGTCGTTAGTAACTATAAAATTTCTGTGACTAGGGTCTGACCTAACTGAAATTAAAAAAGAAAAGGAAGTTGGTTGCTATTCCTGATAGTCACTGATCAAGCTAAATATTCTTCTTTGCATTTTCTTTGAGATCGAGAAAAGGTAGAGAGACATTTTAGATGCGTAGTCAGTCATTCTTCAAATTGATCAAGGAAGTTGTTTCTTTGCTGTAAAAGCTGTTGCAGTAGCAAGAATAGCCTGTGGGTTGTTTTTTCTATTTGTTTCATAATCTTAAGCAAGTTTCACAACACCATACTATTACTACATGCTCTGTTGATTATTACGGCTCCTGAGTTCTTGGTTGACCTGATTGCTAGTTCATGTTTAAGGAAGGATATCTCCATTAACTGCTATGAGTGACCTGGTTTACCATTTTGCCTCTTCTGGAAGCCAGACATAATCTTTCCTGTTGTCACATCTGAAATTCATATAAATACTTTGCCGGAGAGTACACAAGTAGGGATGCAGATTGCAGAGGCTATGTCGGAGTTGAGAGTGACCCTATGCAAGATACGTAAGATTACAAGAGCTTGCGAGGAAGATAAGCAGCAATTTTTCGGGAAGACTAAGGACTTTGTCAGTAATGGACACAGCCGAGGCTTTCATGAAAAATCACTGCCCGAAGGTGGAATTCTGCCCGGATAAGTATGTCTACCCCACCATTTCCTCGTGAATTATTTCAAGTTTTATATTTCCAGCCTTGGAAACATGGGATAATTGTCTATGCCGAGTATATGAAAGAGAGCAAGAGAATCACTGAGTGTGTTTTTTGCAGCTACCAATTTTTTGGAATTGAAACTGTTACCGTAAGTTGAACATTTTTGTCCTCTTTGTTGGATTGATGTTCCGGAATCATTAGTCAAGAGGCATCGCTTCATCTATCTATCCTCCTGAATCGTAAGTTTCAAAATCAATGCCAATGAGGATGCCCGATATTTGCAGGTGCTTTTCGTGATCTCAGATAAAATTTCGATGATCATGACTATAGTTCTCTCTGCACTTGTGGAACGCACTTGTTAGAAACTATGGTCTAGTGTACTCTGCGAGTACTACTTTATGGGCAGTATTTTACACGACTGTTTTAGGGCGGTTTAATTTTGAAATTCTCAATTAGAATGGGTTCTTCTTTTAAGGAAATTGGGCAGACAAGAAAAGAAAGCGAACGGTACAGATGATTACAGACAAGCAAGCGACTTTTAAGGTAAAAAGCGTCTTTGCCGTACTCATCATTTGTCACTCTGGCGGCGTACAATCGTAACTTTTTCTAATTTTTCTCCTGGGTGCGAGCGTCCCACGTTTCTCCATAGATCACCAGACCATTCGAAAAGCGACAATTTTTTTTAAAATAGAGCATTTAGCGACTAATTAATCTTGGATTAAGATAAAGCGCGCTCTCTCTCCGCCAATTCTCTGTCCGATGCCCTGTCAGGTCGCTTCCTGGGAATCTGTTTAGCATCGGTCCCGCCACATTCTCGCGTCTTGTTCCTTTCTGTGGAAAAAGTTGACCGTCGAAGCTTGCGCTCGGATGCTGGTGTTTCCGTTTGCAAATTACGGAGCAATACGGTTCGCTTCAAACAACTGCACTTTTTATATTTGTAATTTTTCTATACTAATTTCCCTTTCCTTATAACTTAAGGTTTGTCATGGACCGATGTTTAATTTGAAAAAATTTCATCGAGAGATGATGACGATGTGAAATCGATATGACATTGTCTATAGTACATTATAGCTCCCTCCATGTTGCTGAGCAAGTTTCTATCCATTAGCTTGTTGATTTCCTTCTAACCATTTTTAAAATCTCAATGTCTCTAAGTGTCAAGCTCACAAACTTATCTGAAAATATTTCACATATCCATTTTAAATGCATATTCTTTTGCTATGCTGAATTTAAGAGATTAATGAAGGAGGGCACAATAAATTTATGATATATATATGTGTGTGTGCACGCGTGCACAAAATAATATGGACTTATCTTAAAATATTTATCTTTAAAAAAATTTTAAGGATTTTTTATGGGAAAAAAATTAAGATAGAATTAGGATTGAAATTTTTTTGGTTCGATTGGGATTTAAAGTTAAAGTTGGTATTTTTTAGGGTTTTAGGCCACTAATTTTACATTGAAAAAATCTTTTTTTTTTCCTTTTTCTTAATATTCTGGTCTGGTAATACACGTGACAATTTCGGAGATCCGGAGGTAGTTTATCGGACGAGCCCGTTTATGTTCGTTGGTTTGTTCGTTCGTTTTGAACAGAGTTATGCAACGGCTTGATGCCGGTCTGGTATTCTACTACGTCGGCGTTTCGCCCTCCCTTCGTACTGGAGTCTCGTACCTCTCCATTGGCGGGCCCCCATATGAATCCTGTCGACTCTGCAGAAGGCAATCTATCGTCGCCATCATCATCATCATCACTGTAACTTTCAGAAACGTACGGCGGACATTTATAACTCCAATAAGGAGCGCCTCGGCGGGACCAAGAAGACGACAAAGGTATTTCATACGTCGTATGGATGTGACTGACACCCGTAAGTCGTTCGAGATCTTCCGAATTTTCTTTCGTATCGAGACTCGGCCAGTTAATTTGCCACCGAAATGGAGTTGCAAGATTGACTCGACTTGACATGGTTGCTTTTTCGAGGGACCACCGTTCACCCGGTCAGTGCACTCCCCACCATCAATGCTTTCCTGGAAGAAAGGAAAAAGCAGCTGCTGATCCTACAGCCAGCCTTCAAAACCCCTCCTTTCCGCTCGCCCCACACGCTTGAGCTTCATTCCGACTGACCCGGATTCTTGAAATGGACGCCGACTCGCCGGAGGTGCACCGGAGGTGCGCGAGAACCGGCACGCCCAACTGGCGGTGCAGGGAGAGAGCTGTCAGCGGGGAGAAGTATTGCGAGAAGCATTTGCTGTATTTCAACAGAATGCGGACGAGCGCTCGGGCCGCCGGTGCTCGTGCAGCTGCTGGGGCCAACGGGAGGAGGAAGGGGTTTTCCGGCAACGTCTCCGAGGTGGGGAATGGTGGAGGGTCTTGTGGTGGTGGTGATGATGATGGTGAGAGCAAGAGAGATGGCGGTCGGCGGAAGAGAGGGAGGCCGAAAGGATGGAAGAACAAGAAGAGAGTTGGTGATGGGACTGTGAAGGAGGAGTTGGCCAGCGATGGAAATGAGTGTGTGTCCCCGAAGGAAAAGAGAGGAAGGCCAAAGGGTTCAAAGGATAAGAAGAAGAGGAAGAGGAGAAAGAAGGAGGAGGCAGGTCTTGGAATTGCAGAGGACCAGGTATTTTCTCGGCTTGAGACTCTGCGTGTGAACAATGTGGGTCATGAGGGAGTCAGTGGAGTGAAAGGAGAGACAACTGAGAACGGGGAGGGCCAAAATGAGATTTTAAAGCGGAAGCGCGGTAGGCCGAAGGGCTCAAAGAATCGGAAACCAGCCACTCATAAAACTAGCAAAAATCAGGAAACTGCTCCTAGGGATGGCGGGTTGTTTTGGGTCAATAATGTGGGCCGCGTGAAAGATGAAGGAGTGCACGGAGCAAACGAAGAGGAAAAAGTTGAGGTGGTACGACGAAAGCCCGGACGGCCAAAGGGTTTGAAGTATCTGAAGTTTGCTACCGCTAAAAATGAGGTGGTTTCTGAGGATGGTGCTAATGTGGGTTACGCAGTGGGCACTGAGCATGAAGAGGGGAAAATTGAGGTGGTACGACGAAAGCCTGGACGGCCAAAGGGTTCGAGGAATCGGAAGTTAGCTACTGCTAAAAATCAAGTGGTTTTTGAGGATGGTGCTAATGGGGGTTATGCAGGTGGTACTGAGCATGAAGAGGGGAAAATTGGGATTTCACAAGGTCGGCCCAAGGAGTTGAAGAATCTTCAGAAACCTGCTACTGCTGATGGAGGTTTAGAGGGCAAGATTGGAGATTACAAGGAAAATTGTCATTCTGGGTTGGAGACATTAAAGCCTAAAAGGGCCAGAGGCAGACCAAAGGGTTTAAAAAACAAGAGGACTCTATTCCTCGAGAAAGCTTGGTCTTCTCATGGCACAGAAAGGGTAGTCAAATGGACGAATAGAGAAAGAATGGTCAAGATTATTAGTGGCAGGAGAGTTGGAAATTCAAGATCATCAGTAAGTTGTCCCAAAGCTTGTCATAAGAAGCATCCTTATTCATTTTAACGTTGTATTGGTGACACAGGATTCTTGAAACGTGATGGTAATCTTTGAGGAGATTTTTTCTTTTTATGACAATGTCAGTAACATTGTTTGTGACAAAATTGACAGAATCCTGGGAATTAGGAATTATCTGGTTTCTGTTTCAGTATCATAGGAGTCGTGAAATGAAGAAGAGGAGTTCAATGTGTCATCAGTGCTTGAGGAGTCACAGAAGTCGGATCGTAATTTGTTCAAGATGCAAGAGAAAGCGCTATTGCTACGACTGCCTTGAAAAGTGGTATAGTATATCAATTATTCCATTCAAACAAAGAGTAGCTGCATGTATCAAGTAAATCAAAATTAGCAAGCTTCATTTGAAGTTTTTTAGATTGATTTGCATTGTGTTAAGCTGATGTCACGTGACCATAGTCAAGGGACTAATCATTTTATGATTGAATAGGTACCCGAGGAAAAGTAAACAAGACGTGGAGAAGGAATGCCCATTTTGCCTCGGCCATTGCAACTGTAGAAGATGCCTCAGGAAAAGTTCAGTTCTTAGGGTTAGTTTCCATATTCTTTTGCATTTTGTCTGCTTTCTTCCTTTCACTTCCTGCACCAGAAGTCTGTTTTTAGTGCTTGTGTCATTCCAAACTAGATATTGGTTTCTCTTAGGCAGAGGAGGACCAGCAGGATAGTTCTATGAAGCTGCAGAAGTTGCTTTACATGCTCGACAAAACTTTGCCTCTCCTCAAGCATATGCAACAAGAGCAAGTCTCTGAATTAGATGCAGAGGCTAGAATCTGTGGTATTAGATCTGCTTGTTTGGTTCTCTTTATTTGCTCAAAATTTTGTCATTGAGCATGAATAAGGAATTTTGTCTGCTCCTTTTGTTCATAGGAAATCAAGTGGTGGAGGAAGATATACCGAAGTCTCTACTGGATGACGACGATCGAGTGTACTGGTAGATCCTGTTCAGGTCTTCCTGATTGCTGATATTAATATATAGCATTAATGTGCTTGAACCTTATGACTTGTGGTAGATTTATATAGTATGACCCTGGTTCACCATCATAGCCAAGCTTCTGAGTCGTATACTGAAAAACATTATATAAAATAGCTCCATGATAAACCAGGGATGGATGGTCTCTTTATTTCTTTCTTCCTTTGGGATCTCTCTATAGACCAGCAATATGTTTTCCGAGTGATTCAGATGTGTATAAATTTGTAATTCTGCATGCAATTTCCTTCAACAGTGATAACTGCAACACATCCATCATCAATTTCTACAGAAGCTGCCCCAACCCTTTTTGCTCATATGATCTGTGTCTAACTTGCTGTTTGGAGCTGAGAAGACTTGATGAGGCAGAATCAACTGAACCAGAAAGATTGCAGAGTGAAGGTACGGAGCTGGGTGTCCAGATACCATCTGTGAAAGGGGAACAACATGGTCATGAGAGCAAATTGACCTACTCACTGACCAATTATGCAGGCAATACAAAATTTGACTTCCATGATTGGAGAGCAGAAACTGACGGTTCAATCCGTTGTCCTTTGAAAGCACAGGGAGGTTGCGGTATGGGGATTCTTGAATTGAGACGGATCTTTGATCCAAATTTTATAGACAAAATAATAGACAATGCGCATAAGCTGATGCTAAATTACAAGTCCCCGGAGAATAAATTTTCCCAAGGATGTATATCGTGCTATTCCACTGATTATACATTAAGTGGGAAACTCGAAAGAAGACAGGCAGCGTATCGAGAGAACAGTCATGATAACTTTTTGTACTGTCCCGATGCTCTTCACTTGAAAGATGATGGACATAAGCACTTTCAAACTCATTGGGTCAAAGGTGAGCCTGTCATTGTTAGAAATCTACTACAAAAAGCGTCTGGACTAAGTTGGGAGCCAATGGTAATGTGGAGGGCATTTATGGGTGCGCAAAAGGTATTGAAGGAGGATGCTCATGTTGTTAAGGCCATTGATTGCCTGGATTGGTGTGAGGTAGGTCTCAACTTTAAGCTAGTTGAGCCTGTGAGTTTGTATTATCTTGTTTCTCGCTTAATGGTATCTGCTAATTGGTCTAATGTAAGCTGTGGTTGAATGGAGAATTCCATTACATGATCATGCGTTATTCAAGATGCAAACTTCAATAGTGATGACATATTGCAGTAGAAAGAATGGAAGTTCCTGTTTTCCTAGGATCTCTTTGGCAAGGTCAATGAATTTCTCCATGGCTATCTTTCCTCAGTATTTTTTCGGCTCAGTCAATGAGTAAAACTACACTTAAGCCCAGACAAGTATCTAAAATAGGAAAAAGTTAAGCTCAAGTCAACAACTCATGCCTCTCTAGATAATTTGCTTGAGATTTTAGAAGATGCTTGTATAAGTTCAGATAGAATAATTCAGGACTTCCGTGCACTCATCAAGTAGATCCTTCAAAAAGGCAAGGTCTTCTTCCTTCTTTAGTCCGTCTGAACATTTATGACGATCTTAACAGATATTGAGACTGCATTTTATATATGGAAAAATGCATAGCATGCCTTTACACTTTAGGATAAACACTGCTGTCTGTTTCTGGTGCTGCAGGTTGGAATCAACATTTTTCAGTTCTTCAAGGGCTACCTAGAGGGTCGCAGGTATGAAAATGGGTGGCCAGAGATGTTGAAATTGAAGGATTGGCCACCATCGAATTCATTCGATGAGTGTTTGCCAAGGCATGGGGCCGAATTCATTGCAATGCTTCCTTACGTGGATTATACTCATCCAAGATCTGGTCTTTTGAACCTTGCCACAAAGCTTCCTGCATTTGTGAAGCCTGACTTGGGACCTAAAACATTTATCGCCTATGGATTTTCAAAAGAGCTTGGAAGAGGCGATTCAGTTACAAAGCTTCACTGTGACGTTTCTGATGCGGTGTGCTTCAATGCTTTGAGTAATCACTACGTATGCTTATTATATGCAACTTGCAAGTGAAGTGAATTAGAATTGACCATGAAATGCTCACATGTTTTGAGGCATGAGGACTTTCTCTTTTTAATACGTTCTTACATTTGCATAGAATAACAACATTACTAGCAGGCACTTTGCTCTCACTAGTTTTTGCTATGCGCTTTTTCCAAATACTTTATTCTCGGTAAAACTCTCAAACTTCTCACCTATACTTGAAGGTTGTACATCGTAATTTGAAAGCTTAAGCCATAACATTGTGTTTTCAGATCAATGTATTGACGCACACTAGCAGAGTAAATATAGCTCAATGGCAGCGTACAGCCATAAACATTCTCCAGAAGAGACATGAAGCGGAAGATCCTGATGACCTCACTAACTGGATGCAAAATAAGTTGGTTACATCTAAAAGAGACGCGTTAAGTGCTCATACTAGTGATCCTAGTGTCCATGAATCCCTCTCCTCCTCTGTGAGAAATGAGGGTGAGGAGCCACATGATAAGGTCAGTAAAAGCGCATCTGAATCAGTTCTTCCAGAGGATGAGATGAGAGGTGCAGGTTTGAAGCACAACTTGAGCATTGCTGAAGAAGTTATTCAAGACGATGATCTAGAGGTATCATTTGGAGGTGCTGTTTGGGATATTTTCCGTCGGCAGGATGTCCCCAAACTAGTCGAGTACTTGCAAAGACATTGGAAAGAATTTCGCCACATCAACAATCTACCCGTCGAATCTGTGGGTAATTGGCTCCAAAATTAATTTGCCAAGCTAAAAGTGAAGTCATATTCTCTAAACTCGGTTGACGTGACTGTTGCAGGTTATTCATCCTATACACGACCAAACTTTTTACTTAACTGAGAGGCACAAGAAGCAACTGAAAGAGGAATACCGTATGTAAAGTTATTCATTTGTAATTCCTTCTTTTTATAGATTTATAGCCAGGGACCGTTCTTACGCGTGAACTCTCTTCAGACATTGAACCTTGGACATTTGAGCAACAACTTGGTGAGGCTGTTCTCATTCCTGCAGGATGTCCGCATCAAGTGAGAAACAGACAGGTAAGACTGCTAATCTCAGAACGAGATGGATCAACTGTCCTAAGTATGTGAATAAATTGCCATGATCCTTGCTGAGAGCCAACTCTTCTGTACTGGAAGAGAAGAAAGGGAAAGACTTATTATATTTAATCTGATCTTGCTTTATTATTCTTGATTGCACTAATAAGATCGTAGTTCAAAGAAGGCAAACTCCTCTAAGATTTATCCAGAACTTCTGACTTACTTTTGATTTTCTTTCTATTTGTAAGTTTGCTTCTTTCACTTAGCTATGCTGTCATACTGTACAGTCGTGTATTAAAGTGGCCCTAGACTTCGTATCCCCTGAAAATGTTCAAGAATGTGTAAGATTAACTGAAGAATTCCGCAAGCTTCCAAGGGACCACAGAGCGAAGGAAGACAAACTAGAGGTACATTGTCATGGTGCTGCTTTATATTATATCATAAACTGTGATTTCACACCATTCATCAGGTTTTTCACTTGATTTGCGTTATCTCTGTTATTGGTATATAGCCAATAATTCGCAAAAGTCAAATGACTGAGTTTGTGAGGTTGACAATGAAGATGAATCAAAACTAAGACGGTACACGTTGATATTGCTTCTAGCATGCATGCCATGACTAGAAATATCGATCAGCATATTGTGGAAAGATCACATTTTTAGTTGTTACAGTAATATCTGCTCTAGGTAATCTGATTTTATCGCTGCAAATACCAAATTAAGTCTCGTTACCTTTTCCCTTTTTGTAGGTGAAGAAGATGGCGATCTATTCAGCAAGTTATGCTGTAAGTGAGGCCCAAGTTCTGACAACTGAACTTAATCAGGATCAGCGTGGCCCTTAACCTCATCGCATTCTCGTAAGTACGTTGACACTTTCATTTTGCAAAGTGACCCTGGAAATTGAACAAATGACAGTCAACTCATGTGTGTAGGATTGTCATCTTCGAAGTCGTTTGCTGTACTCTTGAAGCCGATAATTCCAGTATTGCTCCCTGAATTTCCCTTCATCCCCCCACTCCTAGTTTTGTAGTTCAGCTAACGGAGACAAGAGATAAGGAAGGGACTATCTGTCGGAAATGTCTCCGTCCTAAGCAGTGTCAGAGAGAGATTTTTTGTAAATATTTGTATGTCAAGACATCGAAGATTTGGTACATGCTCCATTGACAATCGAGAGGTTATATTCACGTAACCTGATGATATTCTTTGTTCAGAGTTAGCTCGTAATCTAATTATAGTAGAAGGTGAAAGTGGCATATGCGTTATGCAGGATGTGTAATGAACACCACCTGCTTTCAATTGTGTCAGTCTAAAGCTGCTCATTTCATATGCGACGGCTGCAGAGCATTGAATTTGCAAAATAACCAAGAAATTATCGCCAAGACTTGTTCTCTTAGATCAAACCGATTGCATACCACGTATGGAGAAACTAGGTTGCAACACATTTTTCTGTTTTTGATTTGTCCATCAAATCGTCCTGTGTCGCCTTTCAGACAAGCAATCGCGATGCGCGTTATGTCCAAGGATTGACTTATTAGAAGATAATACTAACTTTGGTTTTGTATGAAACTAGTGACAATACGCACTTCATTGTCAAAGCGAAAAAGGAAACTAGTGACAGCACAGGTGCTGTAGCCTGTATGCATTTTCAATCACTGCTTTTGCTCGTTCGTCTCTCCGAACTGATGAACAGCTCCCTACAACTCCAAGCTGACTTCAAAAGTCAAACTTCCGAGTCCGACTCGTGGAGTGCACAGAAAGGCACGTTCCTAAAGACAGCGTCGCACGTGCCCCCCAAAGAGGAACGCGTTCCACTCGTGGCGGGCACTGCAGGCGTCGTATAACAGGATGGATGTCGCCGTCGGGCACGGCTCCGTCGACGCGGGGAACGATACCGACGTCCTTTTGCCGCGAAAACGAACGGCGTCGTTTGAACCGAATCCGACCGCTTAGATATTCTCGAGGGCCCTCGCATCTTGCGTTTGCCCATTACTTTCTCCTTGGCTTCTTTCGACATATCTCCTCTTCCTTGTCCGCTTGCAACTCTTCGTTGCGTTCCCATAAGAACAGAGGAAAAGCCCATAAAAAAATCTCGAATCTTTTGCGTGCTTGATGACCTTTGACGCTCACCCTTTTCGATTCACCTCACATCGTCCCCAACCCATCCGTCAATTTCCGATTTTTCTCCATCTCTTTGTATGAACTCGGAGCTGGCTCCGGCTGAGCTCGACCTTTCTTGACGAAATTCGCCTGCTTTTTGTGCTTTCCGGGGAAGTTCTTGACGGCCCTCATGGCCGCCGTGCTCAAATGCAAGCCCTCCAGGGAGACAGCGGCGTTCGCGGCCTCGCAGTTCCGCTGCTTTATGTTCAACAATCAGATGCACGCGGGCCGCGTGCCCAATTCTCACCGCGCTAGCCATTCCAATTGGGATAGGTTCTTTGCCAACACGCCGTACCACTTTACTTCTTTCAAGCCCGTGACGCTCCGCGGCGATTTCGTCGAGCAGGGCACGCAGTTCTTGAGTGATCGGAGGGTTAACTCGATTGTTGGTACCAAGAAGGGTGCCGTAACATGTGATGAGAGGGAAGAATTAGGTAATTTTCGTGGGGATTATGATGGAGGTAGAAGTTGGAGTGAGAAATTTAACATGGCGAGCTCCAATGGGAACCCGCCGGAGGTGTGGCAGCCTCCTGGGGGCGGAGTTACGGTGAGGCTCGGGAATTCAGGGTATGTCGTGACGAGAGGAGGTGGGTCGGGTTCGGAAAGTGATTCACCCAAGGATGAGTCTTGGGGTGGCTCCAATTGGGGGAGCAATTTTCCCACTCCAAAGGAGATTTGCAAGGGGCTTGACAAGTTTGTGATTGGACAAGAAAGAGCGAAGAAGGTAATGCTTGGTTGCTTGTTAGTGAACTTACAATGCGTTTTTACAGGTTCGCTATTTATGCTCTATGAAATGTAAAAGGATAGATGTCAAGAAGCTTAATTTGCTAAAGCAGTGTCTTCTTTTCTTATTTTGAATTGATATTCTGAGTGGTTACCATTAGCAGTGGTTACTGATCATTGCAATATTGCTTCTGGAATACAATCAAACGGTGTAGATTAATTCTCCCTTAGCTGTGAGTAAAGAATCTGTTTAGGTATTATAGTTACCTGTAGTTGCGTAACGAGTTAGTATTTTATGCTTCAAAGCAATATGTTTTTACTGTTTGTGAACACTGGAAAGCCAATGGTTTTCTGTCATACTATCAGAGTGAGAATATTGTAATTGGCGCTTTAGCATGGTGATACTCAGTGCTCATGCTGGTTTTTTGAATCAAATCATATGAAAGTTTCCTGCGTTACTAGAACTTTTGGGATCCCTTTCCAGATATGCTAGCCTTGAAACATTTGTGTGGCTGTGAGAAGATATTAGGTGTGAATAAATAAATATATGATGGAGTTTACTATAGAGCTTTGGAGCTATAGATAGTTTCTCAGTCTGTTAGAAACATTTTTTACAGTCCTCCTTGTCATGTGCTTTTGCAGGTGCTCTCCGTTGCAGTCTACAATCACTACAAAAGGATATATCATGAATCTGTGAAGAGGTTATTAGCTTAATAACTCATGATATACTCATATGAACCTGAATATTTCCTGATTGAGTTATCCACGCACTTCTGATGTTAAACCATTTAAATGTCCAATTGAACTGTGCCATGCTTTCATGTATATTTTAGGCAATTTCTCCTTTTCACTTCTGGGAGTTGCCATTTTTCCATTAACTGATAATGAGCAACTTTAATTGTTATTGTTTTGAACCCCACTAATTAATTTTTTTTGGTAATTTAGTTTTTTGTGTGGCAAGATGCAGGATGTTTCCATGTTTGTTGTATATGTCTAAGCAAATACAATAAGGATAAACTATTGGGATGTAGAGCTAGAATTTCAAGCTTGTGGAAGACATTCACTCTGTTATTCTGAGGATTTAACTATGATTATTGCCGTGCAATATGCAAATCGTTGTTGTAAAGTTGAATGCAAATGCATTGACCTGTTTGTTCACAATACTTCAACTCAATACATTGAAGATAACAAATTGATTTGTGCATATTGTGCATGTGAAATGGAATAGCTTTGGTGAAACTTGTAAATTTTAGTTTGCCACCATAAAGGCTAGGAACTTATTATGGGTTAATCGTTCTCAATGGATCTTTCTTTACATCTATCGAATGTTCTCTAGCACTACGACCTTGAAATATTGGAGCATAGCCTCCATGTGTTTCTCTATGTGCCTAATTAGTGTCACTTCTAGTGCTCTTAACTCTTTCTGTTAAATTGTTTAATCCTTCAACACTTCCATCATCATTCTGGAAGTTAGGCCTGCTGGAGATTCAGAGGATGCAAGACCAGAGTCTGCTGATGATGACTTAGTTGAACTTGAAAAGAGTAATATCCTTCTCATGGGGCCGACAGGCTCAGGTAATTCACTATCAGTCTGTATCCCCACTTGAGAAATGTGAATTAGTAAATGTTTCAGCTATAAAATAAACATTATTTATCTGATCAAGTGCGAAATGCATTGTCTAGTTGTGTGTCTTCATTTGAGCCAACTTAGGGTCCTTGCGTGAATCCAAAAAGTTAATATAAGCCAGAGTATAGTTTGTATAAGATGAATTCGTATATAAATACTTCTCCCTGCCTTATTAATTTCTTCTGTTGCTGATGTTGATCTCTCTTTGCTTACAATTATGTCAAAATATTAAATTGGAGTTTGGACAGTTGATATGATAACTATAAGAGAACATACAGAATTTTTTTTTTTTTTTTTTTTCCAGCCATTTAGTTATCCCATGAATTGACTACTTCTTTGGCTTACTCTCTGTTGATGTTGTCTCAAGGACAGGGAAGACATTACTAGCCAAAACTTTAGCACGATTTGTGAATGTTCCATTCGTTATAGCTGATGCGACTACATTGACTCAGGCAAGTTGGTAGCCCCTTAATTTTATCTTTTTGTTATCAGCATGGAGCAAAAATGCGAACACATGGAAGCTTCATGTTTTACAAGTATTTTTTTCCCTAGTTGCTCATACATTCACAAGCTTTGGGCATTATGAGCATGCAACTGTGTACCTAGTCTTTCTCAGTTGGCATTGCTGATTTGGAACCTTACCTTTTAGATGGATACCAGTAACTTTTTCTGCATCATTCTTGCTGAGTACTTGACTATTTGACGATATGGAGTAAGTGACTTGTCCAGGGAAGACTCGTGTTCATTGAGTTTAACCAATATGGTATCGACAGTGGAAAAGTAAAAGCTAAAGTGCTTCTTCTATGGTTCACAAAACTTCTTTACCTAACCTTAGACTTCTGGGGAGAGACTGGATGATTTATTCCATTTTTTTTAAAGTTCTTTTAGGAGAGTGGGATACTAGTATAGCTAGGATCATTGTTTTTTTTGTTTTTTGTTTTTTTTTTTTTTTTGTGGGGGGGGGGCGGGGGGCTCAATTTAGAATTGAAATTTGGGTCATTTTCTTTTGGAATTCATATTTCTGAACTTTGCATGTGCTGTCTTATTCAATTGCGAATGTGAGAAAGTTTATCAGTGATTATAGCTCTGGACTTGCAATGACATGAACTGTAACTTGCAGGCTGGATATGTAGGGGAAGATGTGGAGTCCATATTGCATAAGCTTCTTACAGTAAGTTTTTCTCCCAAAAAGAAGTGACTTTTTTTTGAGAACTTTTGTCCCTTGACTTGAATTTTTATCTTTCTCTGGTTGCATCTTTTCTTTGTCTAAGGTGGCCTCTTGCAAGTTAGGGCCTGTACCCAAAAGACTTTCACTTTATACTTTTTTGATTAATCTAAATCTACAATCCTTGTACTTTGATCTTTTTAATCTAGAAATATCTGAAACTTTCTAAACATCTAATTGTGGGCCTGTAAATTCACATATATATTTTTCAGGAATAATATTTAAAATTCCGTTGTCAAAGCAACAAAGGTGCATTTTGCTTATGATTAATCAAAAACAAACAGTCCCTTAGTGATCTTCACTTTAGGTTCCTTTTGGTTGTTTTTTCTTTTGAATGAGGACAATTCTACCACATGCCGTAAGATATGGAGTCACTTTGGAAAAATCTGTTCTAGGTCATTAGGGTTATTTCTCACAGCAATAGTGATCTGTCACTGTACTTTTGAGTCACATCCATTTTTCTGGTCCAACTGCTCAAGCCTCACCTGAGCAAGCCAAAGTTATGCTTGCTATTACTCAGATTTAGTGCTGCTTCCTCGTAAGATTTTGGGCCTTCTTTGTGCGGCCTTTCAAGTTTCTTTTGTCCTGGCATAACTCCCGAGCTCTACTTTAAACATCATTGCCTATCATAAATTTTTTCAGTCTTGGAGTGTGGTACATCTGTGGAAGTTCTTTGTATGGGTTGTCCTTTAATTGACCTCTCCCTCTTCTCAAGAATAATAGTTTTCCTTGTGTAAAACAACAGAAAATAAAAGCTAGTTTTTTCACTGTTTTCGATGCTGTGTTAGCTTGCTAGAACAGTTGCTTATATATACGACTTATCTTCTGTCATGGTTCTCATTGCGGTGAAAACTGGTGATCTTACCTTCTTGTTTCTTCAACTTGTCAGGCTGCCGATTATAATGTGGCAGCTGCACAGCAGGGCATTGTTTACATTGATGAGGTTGACAAGATCACCAAAAAGGTTTTGCTTCCCCTCTTTGGTCATTTTGCTTGAAAATTTACAGAAACCTTTCAACCTTAGAAGCATGTGATCTGATCACCTATTTTGTCTTGTAGGCTGAGAGTGTTAACATAAGTAGAGATGTATCTGGGGAAGGCGTGCAGCAGGCATTGCTAAAAATGCTTGAGGGGACTGTAAGTGTGTTTTCTGCCCCAGCTCTAAAATGAGTAAATTAGCCATCGCTTATGTTTCCATGTCATGGATGGGCAAGGTGACGAAGTGTCACTAAAGCAGCTCTTCGTGTTATCATGAACACACAAATGCACATGTACATATATATACACAAGGGGGAAAAAATCCTGCCTGTTGATCTTATCACCTCCAGAGTCTGTCAAATGGCGGAACTTTTGCAGAGATTATTCTTGATCATGTCTGATCTTGATTTTTTTTTTTTTTTGACATTCATTTTGTTCTTGATCTTGTAAAGGTTGTCAATGTTCCAGAGAAGGGAGCTCGTAAGCATCCTAGAGGTGACAATATTCAAGTATGTTCACCCTGCATTTGTTTAATGAATTACAAGTCATGAGCCTGTGCTTCGTTACATCCTGGTTTACAGCCTATACTTTGTTCTTTCTCTTTTTGACAGATTGACACCAAGGACATCCTCTTCATCTGTGGTGGTGCCTTTGTTGACCTAGAGAAGACAATCTCTGAGAGGTCATATTAATACTAAAGTCTTGATTCTAGTGTCCTCAAAATTGACTATAAATGTGCTTGTACTTGACTACCTGAAAAATTGGTCTGCAGGCGTCAAGATTCGTCGATTGGATTTGGTGCTCCTGTACGTTCGAACATGCGAGCTTCCAATGTTACAAATGCAGCCGTAGCATCTTCTTTATTAGAGTCTGTAAGTGCATGCTATTCCTCATTTTGCATCCAACACTAGTAATCTTCCAAGCTTGTTAAATTCACATTTACTAGGGCTGTTTGGCAGGTTGAGAGTAGTGATCTTATTTCGTATGGCCTGATACCTGAGTTTGTTGGGCGGTTTCCAATCCTTGTCAGTTTGTCAGCTTTAAGTGAGGACCAACTTGTTGAGGTAATTCTGCACTCTATTTTATAGTCGGTACTTTAAATTTGTGAGGTTAATTATGTGAAGTCAACTGACTGACTGGTTTTTAATTTTGCTGTATATCTCACATTTTCGTTTGCCTCATGCTGTCTTTAACTTTTATCAAAAGATCACACTGTTCAAGCATTTTTAGAGTGTTAGATGTTGCTGACTATGTGCATTGACTTTTTGTTCCTTGGAGAAAACATGAAAGTGGTCAAAGACTGCAGCAAAATAAGACTTACAATGTTTGACTTCATGATTTGGGTCACTCCAAGTTTAGCTTGTTTTCTACAATCTCATGACTCTGTCGTAACTCATGTAGGTTTTAACGGAGCCAAAAAATGCTTTGGGAAAGCAGTACCGAAAGATGTTCCAAATGAATGGCGTAAGTTTTATTGCAGGGGCTTCTTCCTAGTTTATGTGGAGAAGCTCTGCTTAGAATTGTTTTAGTGTGTTCAGTGTGCCTAGTGTCATTTAGATTGTTTGATTTCACATAGACATTGCGTTTTGCAGGTGAAGCTGCACTACACTGATGATGCTTTGAGATTAATTGCTAGAAAAGCAATAGCCAAAAATACTGGCGCTCGAGGACTAAGATCCATACTGGAGAATATTCTGATGGAAGCGATGTATGAGGTAATTCTGATATTCCTCCTGGGGATCACTTGAGCGGTCTTCTGAGAGCAGTAATGTCAATCAATCCCTTTGCTTGTTGGCTTAATAAGGACAGTTTAAAAAATTTTGTAGCTAAGTCAAGAACGACAGTTCTCGGGTTTGAATGTTTCTTCAATTACTTTCGGATGTTGGTTTGGTGATCTGTTAGCCATTCTTGATTCTAGGTTGGTATTTGCAACGTTTCTAGTTGTCTCATTAAATACCTAATATTCCCTAATTCCTTCTTGCAGATTCCAGATGTTAGAACGGGGGAAGACATAATTGATGCTGTCGTAGTTGACGAAGAGGCGGTTGGGATCGAGGGACGTGGACATGGGGCGAAAATCCTCTATGGCAAAGGTGCTTTTGATCGATATCTTTCCCAAAAGAAAGTAAAGGATAAAGAGGTGCATATTGCTATCTTCTCGTGTTACAAGTGTCTTTCCCTGAAGAAACATCTCTTTCTCACGCTCTTATTTTCGTGTTGCAGACGAGCATCGAGAGTTCTGATGGGGAACCTGAGGTCGAAGCCGAGATTCCTAAAATCGTTGCCAGCATGTAATCCTTTTGGCTCAATCTTATTGTAATTCCATCGGTGTACATAATAATCTTATATTTATTGAACTAGTTAGTGTATGCATAACATTATAATTCTCTTCAGAAATTGCATTTTCTGACGGTTCGTGCGCGTGTATATTGCCATTGCTTTTCTGATTGAGATCTATGGTGCATTACAACTTCTCTTTTGCTTTTCCGAGAAGATGCAAATAGATTGTTCCTCGTGATTGGGCATGTTCCAAGCGTGCATCATCTACTTAAAATATTATGGGCGTTATTGTCCCACTCTCATTCTCACGTTTGGTCTTGTGAAGGATGACATTTCAAATTTGGCATATGGTTGGGCCGTTTTCACTGTAGACACGGTCAGGATTTGTGACATGACGGGAAGTATGTCCTTTCATCTTTGGGGGTAGTGTGAGGAGCAGCATCCTTTGTGAAAAATCCAATTCTCGAAGTAGCACCGCACGAGAATTCGGACCTTTCTTGACAATGTCAAGACTGAAATACAAGGACATCAACGTCGCTCCATTTCATCTACTAGCCCACGCATTGCATGCAATGCAAGAAGTACGCCAATCGTGACTACTCTCCATCCGAGGCTGCATATCACACGTAATGATACGTTTGCATGCTCCCGCACGATACACGTGTCAATGCACACAGACACCCTCTCTCTATTCTAGTAGTATGGTCTAACTCAACTGCACAAAGAGAGAGAGAGCAATAAAAGGCTTCAATCATGCGACTTCCGATTATTATTCTGAAGGAGACGAGGTGAAAATGGGGTTTGTACACTTGATATTAGAAGGAAACCTTTCTCATGTAGATTATAAGTACGCTTCCGTGAGACCATTATAGGGAATTTCTTTTTGTGTTGAATGAAATGATGCTCGCTTATTGAATTTGACATGAATCAAGCGTATCGATATCATTGTTCCATATCCAAATCATCTGAAGTGGAGTCTTGTCCTTGGTACAAGAGCGATACTTCACCTTCTCCTTCAAATTTAGTCATTTCCCATCCTATTCCTTTAATTACTTTTTAGCAAATTTCCCGTTTTCCATTGAAGTGGGCGTCTGCCCCAGGTTTCACAAATGAACCAGCCAAAATTTGTTAGGTAAAACGACGTTTAGCCTCATGTTCTAAGCTTAAAGGAGCTTTTGATTAGTAGCTGCTTTATTATACATCCAGCAGCGAGTGATGCATGCCAACAGCAGTTCACAGAAAGTCCAAGATTTTATCTCCATTGATACCTTTTACATCGCAACTAGTATGCACTTGATGGAATACCCACAGGCCACAATAGATGGTTCAGCAAGACAAAGCAGGTGACATTTCATCCAATATCTATTCCACTGAAGTGAAGCAAAGAATGCACATACTCACTAGCACTTCATTAGCACAAAAGAGACTTTCTTTAGGCTTTCACCTGTTTGCAGCACTATCGCTTCCGCCTTCAGTCTCAACTATAGTCTCATTGTCAATTGCTTCTCTTGCTGGATCTACGTCCCCGCTAGCTGAATTCTCAGCAACAACTTCCTCAGTACTCTCTTCTTTCCCAGCATTTGCATTTTCAATCGCTGATGGGGCTGCATTGGCTTCGCCACTGGCATTATTAGCCAAGTCCTTCTCTTCTTCCTTCTTACCCAGCAACTTTGAAGGAAGTAAAGAAGCAACTGCAGCTCTTGCGCTTCTCTTGGCTGCTTCAGCTGCCTCGGCCTCTCTAGCTTTAGCCTCAGCTTTTTGCCTCTCCTTCTCCTCCATCAGCTTCCCCAACTCTTCCTCTCTCCCTTCTTTCCTCAACTCCCCCTTCACAAACACCTGAAACTCCTCATCGAAGATAATTGGATCTTCATCCAACAGTTGATCCACCATTTTAAGAACTTCGTCCAATTTACCATCCTCGCTCAGCGCCTTCATCATGAACTGGTAGCTCTCCACATCCATCTTCAGCTTCTTCACCATGAGATCATAGAACGCCTTAGCCTCATCGACCTTCCCCACCTTCACCAACCCATCAACCAACTTGTTGTACACTGCCAAATTAGGTCTCAGACCAGAATCCACCATTTTCTTAAAGTATCCCGCCGCATCATCAGCCCTGGCGTTCTTGAAACAGGCATCCATCAACAGAACGTGAGTGAATTCATCAGGGTTGACTTTCTTCTCGCTCATTTCCCCAAAAAGTTCCTCTGCTTCTGCCAGCAAGCCATTCTCACATAATTGTTCAATCAAAACATTGTATGACAACACGTCCGGACCACATCTATAGTCGCCCATCCTCCTGAAAACATCAATCGCGTCTGTAAACTTCCCTTGCTTGCAATAGCCATCAACAATCACGTTAAAGCTCCCCAGATTAACTGCCAACCGCTTAGGCGGATTATGCTCCTTAAGCATTCTGTCAAACAACTTCAGCGCCTCCTCAAACTTCCCATTCTTGGTCAACGCATCCAACACCGAATTATACGCGACAGCACTCATCTTCACCTTCGAATTCTCACCCACGGCTTCCTCATAACACTCCATCGCAGCATCCTCCGTTCCCCTCAAGAAGTACCCTTTCATCAACCCTCCATACACAACCCCATCCTCAATTACACCCCCCAACTTCTCCTTCAACTCCTCATAAAGCTTGAAAATTCCATCCGCATCCGAATTCTTCGCGCACCCGACCATCAGATAATGATACACGAGCGGGTCCGGAGTGAACTCCTTAGCGGCCATTTCCTCCTTCAACTCCAGAGCCCTCTCGACCTTGTTGTTATCCACCAACCCCTTGATCAATATCCTGTAAGTCGTCGGCGAAGGATTAATGGGCGCGTCATTGATGAACTGCTTGTAGTGCTCCATCGCCGTATCGGCTCTTCGGCAATCAAGGTAGGTCTGGAACAGCAAATTATAAGTGATCACATTGGGGGCAAGCCCGGCCTGAGTGATGAACCGATGGAGAGACAGGAAATCGGAGTACTTCGACTGGCGGACGAGCGCGTGGAGGACGGCGTTGGCGGTGTAGATGGTGGGGCGGCAGTTGGAGTAGATGGAGTGGCGCGTGAGCAGCGCGGCCTCCTCGAGGTCGTTCTCGCGGATGAGCGCGAGGATGCGGTTGTGGAGGTTGAGGCGGTTGCCGGAGAGCGCGGAGACGGGCTCCGGGAGCTTCGGGGAGTTGGGGTTCTGCGGGATGGAGGACGGGGGCTTCGGCGGAGGCGGGGAGGCGGAGGGGCGGCCGAGGGAGGAGAGCGGCGGCTCGATGCGGAGGCGGCGCTTGCGG
Source organism: Eucalyptus tenuipes (assembly GCA_014182365.1). NCBI lineage: Eukaryota > Viridiplantae > Streptophyta > Magnoliopsida > Myrtales > Myrtaceae > Eucalyptus > Eucalyptus tenuipes. The sequence continues at coordinate 2,557,788 of CM024547.1, read as the reverse complement.
CGGCGGCGCTCGGCGGCGGCCTCCTCCGGGGTGGCGAAGGAGAGGAGGCGGAGGGAGACGGAGGAGGGCGGCGGCGGGTGGCCGGTGGGGGCGGCGGAGGGCGGGGGTCGCCAGGGTTTTGAGGTAGGCGAGGAAGGCCGGTTTTGAGAACGCCATTTCTAGAGAGAGAGAGAGAGAGGAAGGAGATGAAGATGGATAGGGTTCTGAGAGGGTTTTAGAAAGGAGAGGGAAGAGAGAGATTCGGGTCGGGTCTGGGGACGAGGGAGTTGGTTTGGCTTAAGGCCCAGTGAAAAGATTGCTTTATGGGCTTTTTCTCGTGTATTATTCCTACTTGATAAAGGAAAACTCGTGGGTCGTGACATTTTTTTTTTCGTGGGTCGAAGTGGGTGACATTAACTCGATATCTTTGGTAAAACCATAAGGGGGAAGAAATGAGACTGAGATATTGAAACGTTTATTTTAGCGCCTAATACTAAATTTAATGAGATAAATCATAAGAAAGAATGATCTTGATTACCCATTTCAAACGGTTCCACGAGTCTTCAGAAAAAAAATCTAAATGAAATCAAATTGCAAAAATTGTAGTTTCATTTGCGTTGCTAACTATACTCACAAAACAAGCCCTTCTTGAATTGGATTGAAGAGCAAAGATAATTGGGTGCACTTCAATTTAGTTCACTAGAGGCGGAGCAAGATCTTCTTTAAAAAAAAAAAATTACAATGTCCAAACTTTTCTAACACACTCACATGAGTTTTCATATGTGAGTTTTCTAACACACTACAAATTACACCAAGTGATGACGATGGGGCTGCCGCCACCATCTTTATTATGCTCGCCCGTGCTTGACTGTTTGAACCGATTTTAATTATAGATTGCATGGAGAGAACAGACAAATCAAAATGCTCCCACATTCTTGGTACGCAGCTCTTTATCTTCAAATTCAAGAGTCAACCCATCAAAAAACTGGCAACGTCCAAACAGCGACTTTCGCAGCTTCGCAATTTCGCTGCTCTGTGTTCAAATAATCACAAGCGCGCGGTTCTTTGCGGACACCCTGTACCACTTTCCACTTCTTTCAAGCCCGTGACGCTTCACGGCAATTCCGTCGAGCAGGGCACGCCAGCGGTTCTCGAGTGATCAGAGGATAGTTTTGTCAGATGTCAAGAAGCTTAATTTGCTAAAGCAGTGTCTTCTTTTCTTATTTTGAATTGATAGTCCTGCGTGGCTACTCATCAGCAGTGGCTACTGGTTATCGCAACACCGCGTCTGGAATACGTTCAAATGGTGTAGAACAATTCTCCAAGCAACATGCTTTTACTGTCTGTGAACACTGGAAAGCCAAATGGTTTTCTGTCGTGCTATCCGAATGAGAATATCCTATATCGCATCTCGCGTTAGAAACATCTCTTCATCACGCTCTTATTTTTGTTTTGCGGCCGAGCATCGAGAGTTCTGATGGGGATCCGAAGGTGCAAGCTGCATGTAATCCTTTTGGCTCAATCTTATTGTAATTCCACCGGTGTACATTATAATCTTATATATATAATCCTCTTCAGAAATCGCATTTTCTGTCCGGTTCGTCTGCCATTGCTTATGGGCTTTTTCTCGTGAATTATTTCTACGCGATGAAGGAAAACTCGTGGGTCGTGACATTATCTTGGAATACCAAAATACTAAGCCCAAGTGTAAAAAGGGAATAAAGAATCAACAAGATCAATTACTATATGATGTAAATATAAGAGGGAAGAAATTAAATGTTGAAATGTCGATTTGAGTCCTCGTATTAACTTTATTAAGAGAAATAACCAAAAAAAGAATCGATTGACATGGAATATCCAGTTCACGATTTCACGAGTCTCAAGAAAAAAATGCATTTCATTTGCTTTGCGAACCATACTTACCAAAGACCTTCTCGATTTGACTAAAGAGCAAAGACGATCGGGTGCGCTTTGATTTAGTTAGCTGATGGCAAAGCAAGATCTCCTTTTAATTTTTTATTTTTTTTGCAATGTCCAAAATTTTTTAACACAATTACACGAGCTTTTGTGTATTACGTACCGTAAATTTATGTACTGCAAATTACACCAAGCGATGACGGGCCGCCACTGCCGGCTCTCTTATGTTCGCCGGGTTTGACCGTTTGAACCGATTTTTAACTATAAATTTGGGCGGACAGCGAGTTTGGCATGGATTGAAGTTAAAAGCTCTAGCTAAAATATGGAAATAATTTCAAACTGCTAAAAATGATTCCATTAAAATTATAGTAATTAGCATTCCACGCCTATTCTAGGCTCTATCTAATGTCTTCTGGGCCAGACAAGGCCGTATAGTTGGGCGCCAAAATTAAGGAAGTTTACCAAATTTGACACTTTATATATATGGAAGAACTCTAAATATTATACACAGGATTAAACAGAATAGCAGTTTTAGTTGAGAAACACGTGCGCAATAAAAAATAATTCCAGACCAATCAAATGTTCCTAAATTCTTGGTACGCGGTTCCTATCTTCAAATCAAAAGTCAACCCATCAACCGTTGGAGTTGCGTAAATGGCATATAGATCAGGCATTAGATTAAGAGATTATTTAATTCAATTTTCATAATCAAGATGGCATGGCGATGTAATCAACGAGTTAATTAACTGGAGATTCTGATGGCTAATCTTTCAAGGCAAGTCATATCCTGGACGTTCTTATATAATACTAGTCCAGCGGAGCACGTATAAAATAATTGTGTGAATCGGTCTCTACTAAGTAATAGTCTTTTTCTTTTCAACAACCAACCTGGCACTTGTCGAGTCCATGTTGCGGTGTTATTCTATGTACGAGTGCATCTAGACCTATCAAAATGGGTCATAAAATAGTTTACTAACTTATATATGACAAGTTGAATTGTTATATAGATTAGTTATATTTAGTAAATGAGTTATAAATGAATTTAAATACAATATATCGTTAAATATATCATCCATGGTTTACAATTTATTTGGACTCATCCCACCTCTATAAATTTTTTAAATAAAAAAATTCTTTCTTGTTTTTACTTGATCTCGCAAAGAGTTTTCTTAAATTGAATTAAATTTTAAAGTATCTTAGCAATATGAATGGGATTGGATTGGATATGTGTTGGCTTGGGTGTGAGTCAGGTTGGGTATAGGTAGTTAGTTAGATTTGCATTACTTAGAATATTGGATCGGATCATTTTCAATCCAACCCATTTGTTTAACGTGTCTATGGGCTCCCGTCTTCTCTATCTCCTTTTGCCAAAGCAGGAAATTGATTCGGAAAATGCTTGTTTGACATAATTTTCCTTTTTTACTACATGTAATTTTCAGCTTTATCCACATGCAATTGCCCCGACTATTTGATCTGCGGGTACATTGATCGCAATCAGAATCTTAAAAAGAAAAGGAAATCTAATTGGCCTGACTCTGTCCCTCCCCCACTTTTTTTGGCTTTTTCTTATCGAGCGAGTTTAATATTTTACTTTGGTGATGTTGACTCCTCTAAGATTTTTAAGATGTAAAGTAAATAAAATCTACAATCACCATTATCTTTTTCAATACTTTCTAAAAGTGAAAACGGCCTTTTCTCTAATTTTCACGGGGATAATCAAAGCCTCCTGACCCACTAAACCATAAAGCTCCTCATGAGATTTTCTTTTTAGTGAGAAAAAAAACCATAACATATCCTGGAAAATAACTATAATGACTTTACTATTGTTATTAGTTCATGTCTAACATTTTGAGGTACGTCAATACTTAACACCTGAGAATTTGACTTACTTAAAATTAAGTCGGGGTTGAAGTTCAAAAGTTCTAGGTATAAAGTTGAAGAAAACATCAAAAATCGAAAATAAACCCACACACCAAAAAGAAAAAGTCGAATCTATCTTTTTTGAACTCACATTTAAGGGTGCTTACAAGATTTGAAAAAAAAATTTCAAAATTTTTTTACTTATATCACTTACAAAAATGAATGAATGAAAAATATTTTTCACCACCCATTAAAAAGTTAAATATAAATTATTGTCGATAGTGAAAATATTTTTCATTGATTAATTTTTCTAAGTACCCATCATTTGTGAAAAATGTTTTTCCAATTTTGAGTTTTCCATCTCTCCTTTTTTTTTTTTCCCTAATTTTGCCTTTTCTTTCATCTATTTTTTTCTTCTCCTTGAAATTTGAAATATCAAACACTTGAAAACATTTCGAAATATACAGACATTTATACGTGAACTCTTAGCTGTTTTCTTTATAATTCTATGAGATTTAAAATAACTTTTCTTACTTTTCAAAATTAAGGAAAAGCAAAGGTGTATTTTATTGTTTTTGGGAGCCAGGATGAAAGGGCTAGCCAGAAGGTTGACTTTGCAACAGGGGTGTGCACTCCATGGCTCCACTGGCGATTCCATTTGAATTGCTTGCTACTGCTCCTCAGCAACTTAGGGCCTGTTTGTTTGTATTTCTCATTTCTGTTTATGAATAGATTTTCTGTTTTTGTTAGGGAACAAAAAAAAACAAGTAAACGCGTTTGTTTGCATTTTTGTTCTAGATCTTTTTTTGTTCTCGAGAACAAAAAAAAAAAACAAAACAAGAAACAAAAAAAAGTTGTTTCTTGTTTCTGGAACAACTTTTAAGAACAAATTTTCTCTCTCCACTCTTTTCTTTTCTTTTTCTTCTTCTTCTTCTTCTTTTCTTCTTCTTTTTTCTTTGGCCGGTCGCCGGCCTCGACCATGGCCGGCGAGGCCGAGCGTCGCCGGCCCCGGCGAGGCTCGGCCTCGCCTTGGCCGGGCGAGCTCGGGCTCGCCTAGATCCGGTGAGGCCGAGTGGATCTAGGTGAGCCCGAGCTCGCCGGATCGGGTGAGCCCGATCTCGCCGAGCCTCACCGGTGGCTAGGCGAGCTCGGCCTCGCCGGATCCGGGCGAGCTCGAGCTCGCCCGGCCAAGGCGAGGCTCGGCCTCGCCCAACCACGGCGGGCTCGGCCTCGCCGCCGTGGCCGGGCAAGGTCGCGCCCTCATCGGCAAGGTCGCCATGGCCCTCATCGGCGATAGGCCAAAAGAAGAAAAAAAAAAAAAAGAAAGAAAAAAAGGAAAAATAAAACAAAAATATTAAAAAATTAGAAGAAACAAAAAAAGAACACAAATTTACCAAACGTGTTTCTGTTCTTTTTTATTCTCGGAACAAGTTTACCAAACGTGTTTTTCTGGTAAAAAATTGTTCTCCGGAACAGAAATAGTTTTTTCTATTTTTGTTCCCCGAAACAAAAAAAGAACAGAAACACAAACAAATGCACCCTTACAATATCATCGAGAAAACAAAAAGCGATGAAGTGAAAGTCCGATAATTGTCAATAGCAAACTCCATTATAGAAAAGGAAAGAAAAAAAGCTTGAATGGTAACAACAAGTGAACAATGCTCCCCATGGTGAAAAATCCCCACAAAAGTATGAAATTACGACAAAATGATTAGCTCAAGATCAAAAGGATTGAGCGTGATCTCGATTGAAATAGCGTTCTACAAAATATGACATTTCTTATGAGACATTCATTAAGTTTTTGAATATGAAAAGTAGCAATTTTGAATCTAATAATTTTTCGAGATATGTATTATTCGTGATATGAAAACTATACCTTTTTGTGTTAATTATGCTTGGAAAGTGCTTCGGTACACTCCTCAAAATGAATCTTATGTCAATTCACGCGAACAAGCAAGAAAGAGGAACTTAATACCAACACAAAACATTATTAGGATTATAAGGGGATAAAATTCGCCTTTTTCAAAAAGTGTTAATTTTAAAAAAGAAAAAAATATAAAGCCCCCAAACTTTTCTTGATTTACAATCAGATACACTAACTTTAATGAAAATAAACAGCTAATGTTGATTGAGTAACCTCATTCTAAAAAAACAACTTTTTCATGCGGTTAACTTTTTAATAGAATATTTTGTTCCATCTCCTATTGGAAAAAATTTCCTCCACTAGTGTCTTTAATTGGTAGTTTATAAGCTGTTGACATTACTGACATACAAGTTGATTAAAATTGAAAGTATTTCATAAAAAACAATACTTATATCACTTATAAAACAAATAAATGAAAAAAATATTTTCATCGTGCACGAATATGTTTAGATAAAAATTGTAGTCAATAATAAAAATATTTTATACCGATTAAGTATTTCAAGTGATTATTTTAAAAAAATATTTTCCAATTAATTTATTTTCCATAAAAGAAACAGAAACAAAAAAAGGTTTTTTTGGTTTTCTTGTTTGCCAATATGAAGCTTATTTGACATGATATCGAACAATACAAATGATTAATTATAAAAAATAATTTTCAATTTAATCATTTTTTGTGAAAGAAACAGAGAAAAAAATAAATTATTTGGTTTCGTTGTATGCTGATGTTACACTTATTTGACACCGTATTGCGACATGTCCATTACGTGCCGCATTGGGGATCATACATCAGCAATTTGGTGGCGTGGATGACGATGACTAGTAAAATGATTGGTTATATAAATTTAAATGATTATTTAAAAAAATATTTTTCAATTTATTTATTTTTTGCGAAAGAAATAGAACGAAATTTTTTTTTTTTTATTAAGCTTGATTGTATGCTTGCATGACGTTTTTTAACACTGTATTGCGACATGTCCATTACATGCCACATTAGGGATCATACATCAGCACAACAATTTGGTGGCATTGGCAATGATGACTAGTAAAATGGTTGGTTATATAACTTTAAACGATTATTAAAAATAACATTTTTCAATTTATTCATTTTTCGTGAAAGATATGAAAGAGAAAAAAAAAGTTATTTTGCTTTATTGTATGCTAATATGATAGTTATTTGACACTGTATCGTGACGTGTCCATTTACGTGCCAAATTGGGGATCATACATCAGCAATTTGGTGGGACGATGACTAGAAAAACGAGTGGTTATATAAATTCGAATGAGATGGAGAATTTGGTCATGCAACCATTGATAAAGATTCCTTTTTTAAATGTAATTGGTGCAATGCCCATGGACACCCTGGATTTGCCAGTAAAGTCCAAACGGATTTAACCCGGAAACCAAGCAATGAAGTCGTCCGTAGCTACAGGACAAGACCAGAGTGGAGGAGAAGGCGAAAGTTTGAAACTTTGAGCACTTTCCATCGACGTCACTCTCTGGGGAGCGCAGGAATAGCGACCCCCATTTGGCGGTACGAGAGCGAATTGGCGAGCTCGGCAGATTTTCTTGGTGGGGAAGACAGCGAGTGGGAGAGAGAGAGAGAGAGAGAGAGACCAAGAATCAAGAAAGGAACTCTCTATTCTTGGAGAAGTTCCAAAACCAAAATGCAGAGTGCCTGAGAAATCCAGGGGAATTCCATTTGCTCGGTAGATAAAAACAGAGCGCGAGAGAGTATCTCTCAAGAATCCAACTTCCCTCCACCGCAGATTTCGGGTTAGTCCACGACTCTCTCTCTCTCTCTCTCTCTCTCTAAGTGCTTTGAGTGTTTGATGGGTGGTTGTGATGTTTTTACCCGCTTGAAGGATTTGCCCTGTTTTCCTGCTCTGGTTCTTCTTGCTTCCTTTCGCCAATGCTCTGGTTGGTTTGCTGAGAAAATGCAGAGACCATTGGCAAAATCTTGCAATTTCCTATCCCTTCTGGATTTTTGCCTTAGACAAGCACCAGAAAGATTTAAAAGCTCGCATGCAAATCAAGAGCTTGCATGCACCTCGTTAATGATTTCCATCGGCTCTCCTCGATATGCAGATGCAGGGCAAAGTTCCTTCTTTTGTTCATTTCTATTCTCTTTGGGTAATTTCTTCATCCTTATTTGCTAACTGGTCGTAAATGGAAAAAGAAAGGGTGATTGAATAAATTTGATAGTATAACGGCGTGAGTGATTACCCTTCATTTTCGTTTAAGAAAACAGGGCTTATAAAAGTTTATTCTTTTTCTTGGGAATTTGATCCGCTAAGTAGTCATTCTCATCGTTCCTAGGAAGCCTCCAAAAGTCATATCCTCTCCACACGACTAGAGTCCAATAAAAGATTAAACAAAGAGAAATCGATTGAAGTGCAAGGTTCGTCTTGTTATCTTAACATTGACCTGCTTTTTCATGAAGCCGAAAATCAGCTAGGTTGGCTCGAGAAATCTGCCCTTGCGTATTGGGTTTGTGGTCCAATGAGGAGACGGTTCAGATGATATTTTTATCCCACGTCAACGGTTTGATGGGTAACGAAAAGATGGGATTTCTTTGAATGAGTCTTCCTCACGAGACAGTTTTTATTGTACGGTTCACAATGATTCCTCCGATGAGTTTTGATGTTTCTATTTTTTGAATATTCTTGTCTGTGGTACACTCTTTGGGAAAATTGTAATTGCGAATTCAGACATACACTCTTTGGAACTGACCATCTTGTGCATAGCTGCTTCTCTCAACCTTGGGGCCTACATAGTTTTCTTTAATGGATATATATGTCAGAATTTTGAGATTTTATGATGGTCAGTTCCATCTTGACGTTTCAGTTTTTGTACATTTGTCTTGAGCCACTTGCACGGTACTTTTTTGTGCACTTGTCAACTGTATTGACCTGAAACTGTCTGCATCAAGGATATCTGTCTTTTGAAATTAGATTTCCTTTGCTTTTGGTTAACTCTATCCGGTCATAAATGTTGAGGAAAACAGTTTATTTTGCCCGCTTCCACAGTTTCTAGGGTCATGGTTCTTCTTTAAAAAAGCCTGCTACTCATGTCTCATCTTCATAGATTCATAGTTTCTCTAATATAAATGCTTTAGGCAGATAGGTGCTCTTGACCTTTAATTTGGTGATTTACTGATGCCGGTGTTTACCATCAGTGATTACATCATCAGCAAACGAATCAAAGCATCAATGCTCTTTCGACAATTTCTTTTGTCTTTATTTATTTATTTATTTTGGGTGTCCCCAGAGGTTCTATGACTCATCTATTAAAGCAAAGTGACCTGTATATATAGGATAAGAAAGGGAATGGGTGTGGTTATGGGGAAACTTCATCCAGTATACAGGATAAGAAATGGGCATGGGTGTGGGTATGGGGAAACTTCATATTGAGCTTAAAATTTGCTATGTGTCTCATAGCTGACCCGCTACACTCAGAATCACCATAACTGGGTTGAAGAAAGAATATCTTGAATTCGAGGTATGATGATTCAACATCCTACAAAATTTTGAACCTTTTCTTACGTTCTGCTCACCAGGAGCGAAAATGCATATTGATTCTATGTTTTCCTATGACCCAGTTCTGGCACTCAAGTCTTACACATCCACATACCGAGTCCACATGTCAGACATCTCGAAACATAGATGACTAGGCGTGCCAGACTCCATGTTTGAGTCTGAGTAATATAATTTATGCCTACCCAGAGTGGAAACTTCCATTCTTGAATTTGGTGTTGCATGCAGTTGTCTTGACTCTAGTTTCACAGCGTTGACCATGAAATCCATGGTACCAGTGGGTGCAATCTCTTGTACGGTCTAAGAAGAGCAATTGTGTGCCTGAAAGTCTAAGCAGTAAAAGAAAATCTTTTGATATCCAAATTAAGCTGAATCGGCATTTTGCAGCATCTCATTCTCCTGTGAACTGGCATTGGCAGGGGTGGCTAGACAGTTTTCTCAATTCGAGCTGGCAGATGTATTTGGGAAAAGCACAAGGTAATTAATTGTCATGGGCTGCATTATTTCGAAGAATTCTGAGCGAACACCCGGATATGAAGAGCCTAACATTCTTGCTGCTGCAACACCTTGTAAGTGCCAATCGTTTAGATGTTAAGTTTCTGCATATACTTCCCTTTAGATTGCTCCCATGAAGCTTTAGTGTAACCCGGACTTTTTTCCCCAGTTCATTTCTAATCTGTCTATTCTCGGCGCTCGTTCATCCAATAGAGCATTGTCATATGCTTCTTTTGTGTACATTCAGAATTACTTAATTAGGGACAGATGCAGATAGTATTAATTATAAGCTCTTCAATAAAGTCATACACTAAATTAACTGTGATGCTACCTGCCTTCATCACTTTGACCATCTATGTTTCTTAAATGCAGTTACTGCAGGTGAAGTCAAAGCCTTATATGTGCTCTTCAAGAAATTAAGCAGTTCGATTGTTGCTGATGGGCTTATTCACAAGGTATGCTTCAAACCTGCGTTTGATACTTGAATGACAATCCCTTTCCTTTTGCCCATCAGTTGCCGATTGCTGGGTTGTCTTCTTCTAGTCTAGTCATGTGATCACAAGACACTGACAAGGTTAATGGTGCACTTGTTTCTGCTACTGAAAATTGCTATTTATGCTGCATTTCGAGCAGGAAGAGTTTCAGCTTGCACTTTTCCAGAACAGAAATCGTAGAAATCTTTTTGCCGACAGGGTATGTAACATAGGGTCACTTTTATTTGATGGAGATCTTTTCACTTCATTTATCTCGTGTAATCTGATACGATTAATTGTCCCACTTAGATAAAAAGAGCCAGGATCCCAAATATTTTTTATCTTACAAAGTGCCACTTTTTGTCATTTTGCTCATTCATTAGAGTAATGCCTTTTTTTCCTGCTGATACATGAGCCATGAGTATCATATTTTGCAGATATTTGATTTGTTCGATATGAAGGGAAATGGGGTCATTGAGTTTGGTGAATTTGTGAGATCGCTCGGCATCTTTCACCCGAATGCACCGATGGAAGAAAAGATTGCATGTATGAAAATTTCAAATGTATCCCTTTTTCTTTTGTTCCCTCTTTTAGTTCTCACTAAAATTTAGTTCTCACTAAAATTCAATTTGACTTACTCTTTCATGTTGGATCATAATGTTCACATTAGTAGCTAAATGATATCTGAGTCGTGAGACCTTTCCACAGTTGCTTTCAGGTTGTATGACTTGAGGCACACCGGATATATCGAGCGAGAGGAGGTGAGGACGATATCTCCTTTTTTCTGCTGTTGCATGGACAACTTGATGAATATGTTTGAATTGTTCCTAATTCCTTTTGTAGTGGTTTCAATTTACAGTTGAAGGAAATGGTATTGGCACTTCTTCATGAATCGGATTTGGAACTCTCGGAGGATGTTGTGGAAATAATCGTGGATAAGGTGCAGTACTTAACTTTCATGCCTAACTATTGTCAACTCGGTACTTCCATCATTCTGAAACTGGTTGTTCAATTGACAGGCATTTAGGGAAGCCGATACAAAAGATGATGGAAGGATTGATCGGGAAGAGTGGGAGGACTTTGTGTCGAAGAATCCTTCTCTGATAAGAAACATGACTCTTCCATACCTAAAGTATGTAAACCCGATTGAGATTAACATATTGGTCACATCAATGTGGAGAGCAGCCTCTCTACTTCAAAATTTAAACCCCTGCAAAGAAAAAGATAACCCAGAAACTGTCTACTAAACATCTGTCTCTGGTCATGTCGGGCTGCGCATTCTCAACGGGATTACTCTGCAGGAGTGATATGCTACAACTCTTTCTTTTGCACCTTTTGCAGGGATATAACGTTGGCATTTCCCAGTTTCATAATGAGTTCTGAGTCTCAAGATCCACAAGTATGACTCCGTTCTATCACTAAGGCATCAACAACATGTGGGATTGATGTCATATAGTACCAGATGATGCTCCTATGTGTCTGCCAACTACCGTTGTCTTCACAAGGTAAAACCTGAAAGCAGAAAGGAGACTAAGATGCAGGGCCGTCGTCAAGTCTTTAGCTGGCCATTTTTATCGACAAATTGGTGCATAATGGTCGTCACATGTATCATCAATTGTGAAGCACTCAAAGCTTTATGCATCTTCCGAGCTTTTGAGTCCAAGGGTTTGAGTGGATATATGGAAGAGAGGCATTCTGCAATGCAGAAGTAAACATTTGCAGGGACTCTTAAAAGATTATGTGTATGTCTGATAAAGCGTTGGATCATTAGATAAATTCAATTAATGGTCATCCCAGAGATGATCCCTCCTGTGACCCAGGAGACTATGCCAAGGTGAGTACAAGAGAGAGTTTGATTCTCAAACAGGCTGCTCTTTGTTCACTTGTCTCCTTTTGTTTAATCATTCACTTGGTTTTTGCTTTGCATTAGAGGCTGCTCTTTTTTCACTTGTCTCCTAAAGAGCAATTACTTAAAGGCTTGGAACTTATTATGGGTTAATCATTCTCAATAATCTTTCTTTACGTCTATTGAATGTTCTCTAGCACTACGACCTTGACGTATTGGAGCATAGCCTCCATGTGTTTCTCTATGCACCTAATTAGTGTCACTTCTAGTGCTCTTAACTCTTTCTGTTAAATTGTTTAATCCTTCGACACTTCCATCATCATTCTGGAAGTTAGGCCTGCTGGAGATTCAGAGGATGCAAGACCAGAGTCAGCTGATGATGACTTAGGTAATTCACTATCAGTCTGTATCCCCACTTGAGAAACGTGAATTAATAAATGTTTCAGCTGTAAAATAAATATTATTTATCTGATCAAGTGCGAAATGCATTGTCTAGTTGTACGTTTTCATTTGAGCTAACTTAGGGTCCTTACGTGAATCTAAAAAGTTAATATAACCCAGAGTACTGTTTGTACAAACTGAATTCATACATAAAAACTTCTCCCTGACGTATTCATTTCTTCCGTTACGGATGTTGATCTCTCTTTGCTTACAATTATGTCAAAATATTAAATCGGAGTTTGGACAGTTGATATGATAACTATAAGAGAACATACAGTCTTTTTTTTTTTTTTTTCCCAGTCATTTAATTATCCCGTGAATGAATTCATCAGGATTGACTTTCTTCTAGCTCATTTCCCCAAAAAGCTCCTCGGCTTCTGCCAGCAAGCCATTCTCACATAATTGTTAAATCAAAACATTGTATGGTAGCACGTCTGGACCACATCCATAGTCGCCCATCTTCCTGAAAACGTCAATACCCATCGGCAATCATGTTAGAGCTCTCCAGAATAACTGCCAACCGCATAAGCGGACAATGCTCTTCAAGCATTCTGTCAAACAAATTCAGCGCCACCTCAAACTTCCCATTCTTGGTCAACGCATCCAACACCGAACGGTACGCGACGGCAGTCATCTTCACCTTTGAATTCTCACCCACGGCTTCCTCCATTCCCCTCAAGAAGTACCCTTTCGTCAACCCTCCATGCACAACCCCAGCCTCAATCACACCCCCCAACTTCTCCTTCAACTCCTCGTAAAGCTCGAGAATTCGGTCAGCGTCCGAATTCCCCGCACGCCCGACCATCAGATAATGATACACGAGCGGGTCCGGAGCGAACTCCTCGGCATCCATTTCCTCCTTTAACTCCAGAGCGCTCTCGACCTCGTTGTTACCCACCAAACCCTTGATCAATATCCTGTAAGTCGTGGGCGAAGGATTGATCTCCGCATGATTCATGAGCCGCTTATAGCGCTCCATCGCGTCATCAGGTCTTCTGCAGTCGAGGCAATATTTGAACAGCAAATTTATAAGTGTCCACATCGGGGGCAGGCCCAACTTCAATGATGAACCTGTAGAGGGACCGGAATCTGAAATACTCCGACCGGGAGATGAGCGCGTGGAGGACGGCGTTGGCGGTGGAGATCATGAAGTGGCGATCGTTGTCGATGGACTGTTCTATGAGATGCAAGGCCACCGCGAGGTCGCTCCCGCCGATGAGCGTGAGGACGTGGTTGTGCAGGATGAGGAGTGGATAGTTCGGGGACTCAGGGTTTAGGGAAATGACGATGGGGAGCTTCCGGGGAGGCGGGGGCTCGACGCGGAGGTGGCGCTCGGCGGCGGTGGGGGCGGCGGAGGGCGGGGCTCGCCAAGATTCTGAGATCGGCGACGAAGGCCAGCCTTGAGAACGACATTTTTTAGAGAGAGGGAGAGAGCGAGAGCGAGCAGCGATGAGGAAGGAAATGGGGGATGGACGGGGTTTTCAGAGGGCTTTAGAGAGTAAAAAAAAGAGAGATATGCGGTCGGGTCGGGTCTTTTTGGGCCTGGGGATGGTGAGTGGGTTTGGGCTTACGGCCCATTAAAAATTGTTTATGGGCTTTCTCTCATGTATTGTTTCTACGCGATGGAGGATAACTCGTGGGCCGTGACATTATCTCGGAACCATAAATACTAAACCCAAGGGCAAGAAGGGAATAAGAATCGATATTCCAGACTTTTTCCTGGAATAGAAAAACCATTTGGTAAAATTATTTCATTTTTCTATTTGTGGAATAGAATCTATTCCGAAATAGATTTGAAATGAGAAATGAAGTAAAATTTTTTTACTTGTCTATTTCTAGAATAGATAAAACTTTTCACAATCTTTGTTCTCTCTATTAGTCAATTGCTCATCCGTTGTCACCGACCATCGTGCACCATCCGTTGTCACCATTCTTAGCCACTGGCCATTGTCGTCGGCCGCCATTGGTCGCCGACCGCCGCCGGCGGCGGCGGTTGTCGCTCACCATTCACCATTCATTGTCACCACTCCCAACCGCCGACCGCCACCCGGTCGTTGGCCTCGCCGTCGGTCATCGATTGCCTTCGCCGGTCGCCCCTCGTTGTCCGCCAGCCACCTTCGCAAGGTCGCCGGTCGTCGAAAATGGAGAAATTTTGTGTCGTTATCAAATGAATTTATATTTTGGAAATAGAAATTTTGTGTAGTTATCAAACACGTATTTTTCTTAAACTCATATAGAAATAGATATAGAAAAATCTATTCTCTTCCAGAAATCAATTTCTAACCAAGATGGTTATCATGTGTCCTTAACCTCTAGTGTACGATGTAAAATATAAGAGGGAAGAAATTAAATATTGAAATGTTGATTTTAGCCCTTATATAAAATTTAATGAGAGAAAAAAAAAAAGAATTGATCGATATGGACTACCCATTTCACGATCCCACGAGTCTTAAGAAAAAAAAATTTAAACAAAATCAAATTGCAAAATGCAGTTTTATTTGTTTTGCGAACCATACTTACCAAAAAAACCTTCTCGATTTGGACCAAAGCGCAGAAACGATTGGGCGTGCTTTGCTTTAGTTAACTAAAGGCGGAGCGAGATCTTCTTCAATTATTTATTTATTTATTATTTTTTTTGCGATGTCCAAACTTTTCGAATACACTTACACGAGCTTTCGTGTGTGTTACATACTGCAAATTACACCAAGCGACGACGGGCCACCGCTGCTAGCTCTCTTACATTCGTTGGTGTTTGACCTTTGAACCGATTTTAATTATAAATTGCGTGGAGAGTATAGACCAATCAAATGTTCCCAAATTCTTGATACGCAGAGCTCTTATCTTCGAATCAAAAGTCAACCCATCAACCATAAATTTAGAGCATAGACCATGGAGTTGCATACCCAGCATATAGATCGTGCATTAAATTAATAGATTATTTAATTTTACTTTCATAATCGAGTTGATTAATTAGAGATTAGGAAGGTGAACTGACAGCTAATCTTTTAAGGCAAGTCATAGTCTGGATATGAACACAAAATGTGCGCTAAATACAAGACAATGTGTTTATCTAACGTGGGTTCAACAGAGTACGTTTAAATCACGCGAATCGGCCTCTGCTAACATACATGCAATTGGGTTTACTTTAAATAGTTTTCAATAATCAACTTGGCACTTATCGAGTTCGTGTCGCGGTGTCATTCTATGCATGAGCGCGTGATCCCGTCTTCTCGATTCTTCTCTTGCTAGAACGGCAAATTGATTTGGAAATTCCTAAACCTTAACACTAATTCTCTAAGCATTGCCACGTCCGATATATAAGAGAATATGCATGTCTGACATAATTTTCCTTTTCGTGTTAACGTAATTTTCAGCTTTTTCCACTTGCAATTGCACGGATTTTAATTATAAATTGCGTGGAGAGTATAGACCAATCAAATGTCCCAAGAATAGACCAATCAAATGTCCCAAATTCTTGGTACGCATAGCTTTTATCTTCAAATCAAAAGTCAACCCATCAACCATTAACTTAGAGCATGGCCCATGGAGTTGTGTACATGGCATATGCATCGTGCATTAAATTAAAAATTAAGACTATATTGAACAAATTAAAAGTTTAGAGACCAAATTGTATATTGGATCAAAATTCCAAGACTATTTATATCATTATTCATTTCTTTAACTTTCACGGGGATAATCAAAGCCTGTTGACCCGAACCAAAAAGCTCCTTGTGAATTTTACTTTGTAAGGAAAAAAAAGCTTTAGTGACTTTAATATTATTATTAGTACATTTCTAACATTTTGAGGTACTTTGATATCGAACACCTGAAAATTTGAGGTAGTTAAAATAGTTGGAGCCCAAGTTCGAAAGTTTAAGGTATAAAGTCAAAGAAAACGTCAAAAATTGAAATAAAACCCACACAGCAAAAGAAATTATAATGAATTTAGTATTATTATGGCAAAAATTATAATGACTTTAATATTATTATTTGTATATTTCTAACATTTGAGGTATTTCGATGCTGAAAATTTGAGGTACTAAAAATTAAAATCGGAGTTGAAGTTCGAAAGTTTGAGGTAAAAAGTTGTAGAAAACATCAAAAAGTTGAAAATAAAACACACACACCAAAAAAATAATCCAATCTGTCTTTTCTCAATTCACATTTGAGGGTGTGTATATTCTACGGAAATTTCAATATTTAAAAAGCATTTTTCGAAAAAAATTCTTATTTGTATTGCTAAAAAAATGAATGAATAAAAAATATTTTCATCACTCATCGAAAGAGTTAGATATATATTGTTGTTGATTATGAAAACATTTGTCATTGGCTGATTTTTCTCAACATATAACTAAGCAGTTTTAAAAAAATGTTTTTCCAATCTTTAGTTTTTTCGTGAAAGAAACCTCTTTTCCCCCTCTACTTTTGCCTTTTCTTTTATCTATTTTTTTTCTTCTCCTTGAAACTTGAAATATCAAACACTTGATAACATTTTCAAATATACTAACATTTATACGTGGAACCTTAGATATTTTCCTTATAATTCTATGAGATTTAAATTAACTTTTCTACTTTTCAAAATTAAGGAAAGGCAAAGGTACTTATTATTATCATTGTTTTTAGGGTTAATATCCTGAAAAACCTTAAACTGGTACACATGTGACTAATTTATTCTAAACTTTTTTTTTTTTTTGGAATTGGAGAAACCGCCTCACCTCACGAGCGCTCGGCGTAAATCCCTAGGGAGCACCGGTGCGAGGACCCACCTCCCACGGTGCTCCGCTTAGGTCGCACTAAATGCACGCGGTGACTCGAACCTCCCCCCTTCCGCAATTAGAGGGGCAAATGCCCAAACCAACGTGCCCACGGCGGGGTGGGGGTTCCTAAACTATTTTTTTGACCATGAAAAACCCCAAACTGGTACACTTGTGACAAATTTACTCCGATTGACCATAAAAAACCTTAAACTGGTATATTTATGACAAATTTACCCCAAACTAATTTATTTGACTGCAAAAACCCCCCAAATAGGTAAATTTGTGACAAATATACTCATCACTAAATTGAATTAATACCACAAAAAAATCATAGAAATTGTAAACTGTGACAAACAGAGTGCAAAATCCTAAATTGGTATACCAATTAAGCGTCACGTGTAATTTAAATTAATAATTTGACCGTAAAATTTAATGAAAACTAACAAAGGGTAAATTTGTCACAAGTGTACCAGTTTGAGATAAATTTGTCAAAGATATACCAGTTTGGGGTTTTTGGTGGTCAAAAAAATAGTTTGAGATAAATTTATCACATGTGTACCAGTTTGGGGTTCTTCAGGGTATTAACCCTTGTTTTTATGATTTTAAGCCAGGATGAAAGGACAAGCCAGAAAGTTGACTTTGCAACGGTCCATGCTCTACTAACGATTCCATTTCAATCGATTGCTACTACTCCCTCCTTAGCAACCTATAACATCATCGAAAAAACAAAAACGAGGAAGTGAAAGTTGGATGAAATGTCATACCAAACTCCATTATAACATATGAAAGAAAAAGCTTGGATGGCCACAACAAGTGAACAATGCTCCATGGCAAAAAAATCGCCACGAAAGTATAAAGTCGCGACAAAGTGATTGGCTTAATATTGAAAGGATCGAACATGATCTGGATTGAAATAGTGTTCTATAAGACCAATTGGTGTATGTTCACAAATGGCATTTTGCATAAAATGAAGCTTTTTTTCTAAAAGAATTGAGATAGAGATATCTTTTGAGAGATTTGTCAAAGTGATTGAATATGAAAAGTAGCGACTTTGAATCTAATGGATTTTTTTAGATATACATAATTCATGATATGAAAAAGGAAAAATGACATAAATGATCTATGAATTTTGACTTAATGTATAATGTGGTACCTAAACTTTATGTGGTCCTTGAATTTTTAATTTGTTCAACATGATTCCTAGACTTTCGATACATATTCAATTTAGTCCCAAAACTACATGAAAATGTTTTAGTTCAGGTACTAAGTTAAACATGTACCAAAAGTCCAGAAATCATATCAAACAAATTAAAAATTAAGATACCACATTGTACATTGGATTATAGTTCAAGAACCATATTGAATAAATTAAAAGTTTAGAGATTGCATTACACATTGGGTTAAAGTTGAGGAACCATTTGTGTCAATATCCCATATGAAAACTATATCTTTTCATATTAGATATATCCCTCCTGACAATATATATAAGTATCCTTAGAAAGTGCTTCATCACACTCCTTAAAATGAATCTTATGTGAACACACACGTACAAAGAAGAAAGAGAAACTCGACATCAACCCAAAATATTATTAGGATTATTGGGGGGATAAAAGTTTGCTTTTTCAAAATGAGTTATTTTCTAAAAAGAAAAGAAGAAGAAGAAAACTCCCTAACTTCTCTTGATTTACAATCAAATGCACCAACTTTTATGAAAATAAAAAGAGTTAATGTTGATTGACTAACCTCATTCTCAAAAATCAACTTCTTCATGTAGCGTATTTGCAAATAGAAGTTGTTAACTTTTTCATAGAATATTTTCTTCCATCTCTGATAGGAGGAGATCTCCTCCGCCCACTTCTTCGCCCGCATGCAAATTGATTAAAAAAGCGGGCGTTACCGATTTTGCAACTTACTACTCAAGGGCACGATTGCATGAACTTTCCTCGAAAAACAGCTCTTCTTGGATTGCTAACCTCCAAATATATTAAATTATGAACCAGCCTCATGGATTAGATAAATTAAGAATCAAAGTTAAGACGACCAAACGTAAAATTTTTGCACGTCCGATCAACATTGTCTTGCATTTATTTCTACTTATACATGTTAAGGACACCACCCCGCCCAACACCAGTTTGCAAAAATATTTCTCAGTTTCCCCTTTCAAATTTTTTGGCAACGGCTAGTTGTAAATTTAGATTAAGTAGAATTTTAGTCTTATAAATTTACTAAGGGTGTGATTTGGTCCTTTGAGATTATTTGTTGGGCCGTTACTTACACTATCAAAATGATTGATAAGGCACATGACGGACATCCTATGTTGACACGGTACTAAATAACTATCACATCAATAAAATAAGAAGAAGAAAACTCACGAGAGAGAAGGAGAAAGGGGTTTCATTTGACATCCATTTTTTTTTTTTTTTTTATGTTTGATAATAATATTTTCGGATTTATCAATATTGAAAATAGACACCGTTTCCTTGTTATGTATTAATTTAGTATATACTTTGGTAGCCTAACAAGATATTTATTATGAAAATGTTATAATCGGACCGATTGGCAATTTTCCCATTTGTTTTTTTTTTTCTATTTTCCCTAAGTTTTTAACCCCACATTTTTTCTTGTTAGAGATATAGAGCTTTGGCAGTGATGAGGTCATGCATTGCCTCATGAAATTTGGCCTTAGTTCATTAATGCTTGTAATGATTATTGCTCACATGTGGCCAAATGAAATGAAGTATTCTCTCCTTCAAATATACTAGGACAATTAATGCCTTAAACATGATTAAATCAATTCCACTCTTTTCTTCCTTGTTTTAGTTGATTGAAGGAGGGAAGAGAGAGAAGAGCGCCGGTTGGGGGGGGTGGGTGAAGGAAGGACTTCTAAAATAACACAAGCATTTCATTAACTTTCACTTATCAACTCCTTTTTTCAACTTTCGTTTTCAATTCATGCGAGCAAATGCAAAGGTCCTACTTTTGTGTTGTTGAAGCTTCTAGTTTCATCTTTTCAAGTGATCACAAGGTAAACTATTGTATTTCCTTTTCATCTTAACAAACTAGGTTTCTTGCTTATAAAGATTAAGGATTTTTAATTAGTGTTCTTAATTATTTTTCTTTCAAGGTGTTTAAAGCTTTGATTTTCTCAAGTGATCTTTCAAGGTAAGTGAAAACTCTAAGGACTAAGTGAGATTGACATACTTGGTACTCTTGACTTGGTTTGGTTGATATTTGTTAGTTTAAATTTGATCTTAAGTACAAGTAGGTTCCAAGATGGACAAGTAGAGTTATGATGATTTCTTGCCTATATTGAAATCTTTAATACATGCCTAGAAGGTGTTTGAAAAAAAATACCAGAATGGTTTTGTTGCACCTTAGATGGGAAAGAATGAGAAAATGATAAAACTAGGCATAAAAAAGGTATCTTGGTAATTTTTGTCAAAGTTATGGGCAAATTTTGAAATTTATAGAAGTGAGAGGGTGCTGCAAATAGGGTTATTTTGTGGGTTATTAACTAATATTAATTAAAGGAAATCAAACCAATCAGAAAAAAAAGAGTTTAGAAGCTTTAGGGGCAAATTCGTAATTTCACTAGGCCGAGGGATGTATCTATAAAAACCGGAAATTCTGGGGGGCTGTTCATAGCATGAGGAACCTTATTTTGATAGGTGCTTAAGTCATTTTGAGATATAATTTATTAATCTAGACAATGTGTCTAACTAAGCAATATTGGTCCTAATTGTGTAATTAATTTGGAAGTAGGTTGTTTGGTAATTTTTTAAAATATGTGACATGCCCATAGTGAAAATAATATACTCGTATATTTCGGATGACAAATAAGTGGCCTTTGGTGTTTAATTTAATTAATATTGCTTGACAAAGCGAAAATGTGAAAGTGCCGAAATTAGATTTGATAATAGTATTCTTCTAATAAGTTACAAAGTACTAGCTAACTGTTGCCGGTTAATCATGAGATTGATTCTGAGTTGTCGATGTTCGTGTTGTCGATTATTTGGTTGTCGATGTTCCCATGACCAATTCTCTAAGAATGTTATTATTTGCTTGCATGAGAAATGAAAAGAGGTAAGGATCTCATTATCATCATTCGCATGCGTGATCATTGAAGGGGCAATGCAATTATATTTATAAAGTAAATTGCATTAAAAGATGTGTATTGGACGTCGATTCTTGAAATGAACATTGATATTGTTATTGATGCAAGGGAAATCATATGACTATAACGTTATCATGTGCATTGTATTATGTGAGTAAATATATAAAGTATTATGAAAAGTTATGTCTGTCGCTCACATGTTAATGGCAACGATGCCCTAGAGTTGGGATGCCCCGTAGAGTTGGGATCCCCCAGAAGTGTTTGGGATGCCTCGGAGTGGAGATGCCTTAGAGTTGATATGCCCCATAGAGTCAGGATGTCCTAGGAGTGTTCAGAATGCCTTGGGGTGGAGATGATGCCCTAGAGTTGGGATGGGATGAAATGAGATGAAATCATTAATATGGTGCAGGACTATGTGCATACATCTCTATTAAGGAACTAATCGATGATAATCATGCATCACAATGTGTTATGTCATTCGCTTGTATTTGAGTGAATTTTCCTATGTGATATCATTCATGGTTTCCATCGACATAACATGATAGGTAAATCAATGCATTCATTTATTTAATTGATTCTCATAGTTATTTTGTATGGTCTGAGATTGTTGCGCTTTGCATGTACCGGGTTGAGTGGTAAGTTGATCTCCTACCTTAGACTTAGAGATTTTATTTACTGAACTTCGGCTCATCTCTTATTTTTCATATTTGTAGGATAGATTGCCCTTTATTATTGTGGTTTGGAGTCCCTATATGTTTTGGCTGTGATTACCATGATGTGCTTGTACCTGACTTGTTAGTGGTATATACTAAGTATAATTCTATAGTATGGGCCGTTATGGGATTGTTAGAATGGGTTCACCATCGATTTGGCACCGATAGTGGAACATCGGCAGTGAGTTAATTATATTGCTGAGGGGCTTTGTTGGTTCTTTTGGTTTCAATGGTGATGGTTTGTCGATTGGTGAGGTTTGTCGATCCGCAGTTCAGGAGTTTAGAAGCTTTTAGATTAATGCTTCTGTAGACCACTTGTAAGGTTTAGACCAGAGTGTGCTATGAAGGTGGAGATGGCTTTCTATACAGAAGATTTTGATGTATATTAGCCGAGGTTAGATTATTCGTTCAATTGAGGATAAATTTTTTATTTATTGGAGGATTGAGGTGAAGTTAAATCATATTAACATTCGAGATTTAAATTGTAAGGAAATTCGGGTCGTTACATTTCATGACCCCTTGCGTGGCCCAAGGGTCACCGAACGCTTTCGAGCATAAGGTTAGAAAATCCCGTCCTCATGGTGGCAACACTAAGGTCCCGCGACTCTTGCTAGGGCCTCGCTATCCCTTTTGAGAGTCAAGTGACCCTTGCCCATAGTCATAAAGGTAGACGAAGATGCCCATCGTGTAGTGTATATGCGTGTGCGGGAGCGCTCGCAAGGTCTCAAAATCCTCATCAATAGTTGGGCTGCTGTCGTCTAGCTGCCTCATCTCTCTCTCCCTCTCTTCCCTCTGGTGTTTTCTTCAAAAAATTTTCTTTGAAAAGTACATTTATTTCACGGAAAATAAATAATTTTGAAAATATTTTCATAAAAATGATCGCTTATAAAAATAAATGCATAAAAAATATCTTCATCATTTACGAAAATGTTTAGACAAAAATTGTAGTAAATAATAAATCCATTTTTCATGAATTAATTATTTCAAGTGATATAAGAGATTATTTTTAAGAAAGTACTTTCTAGATCATTAATTTTTCACGGAAAAGACTAGTCAAAGTTTTTTTTTTTTTTGATTAATATGAAGCGTATTTGACACCATAACGTGACATGTCCATTATGTGCCACATTAGGGATGATACATCGGCAATTTGATGGGTTTGGAAACAATGACTTATAAAAAGATCAATTATATAAATTCAAATATATAGAGAATTTGGTTATATAACCATACATTTCGATTCTTTTTAATGGAGATTTGTGGGCAAAAGTACACTTTAAGTGCCAAAACGTGATATGGGGGACGATTAAGTACTAAAAATTAGGAAAGTGACACTTAAGTATCATAAAAAAAAAATGAGATACTTGAGTGTCACATTTGGCGAACCCCGTTGGAAATCTTACGTAACAATTTTTTTTATTAATTTTACTCGTTCACGTGGCTGGCTAGAAAGCCGACTCAGTAAAAAAAAAAGAAGCAAAAATGACTTCGCTTTGGCACGAAGTTGATTTTTAATATTAAAAATTAATTAAATTAAGCTATTATTATTTTTTTAAAAGCAAAGACAATTGCGGGCAGCTAAGGGGTATGCCCTAGCCACTGCCGTTGCCTCACCTCTGGTCAGCTGGCGTTGCCATATCCCAGTCAAGGCCTAGCGACCCCAGCTAGCCCTCCCCTCACCACTTCCCTCACCACTGCTGGCCCTTCCCGGCGACGGCAGAGATTACCTACAATCTCCATCCCTCTCTCTCTCCTCTTTTGTTTTTTGTTTTAAATAAATTTAATTTAATTAATTTTTATATTAATTATTTACCTACGTCAGCAGCAAACGACGTATTTTTGCACTTGTCTAGCCATGTTAGTATACAAAATAACGTCATTTTGTACTTTGCCTCACCAAAAAATTGCCACATAAGCATTTTGATTGGATTTTCTCGCCGTTGGCACTTAAATGATCTATTTTGTTCCGATTTTGACAAAATGTACTCTCCTAACTTTTGGTTGTTTTTTCGTGTCAAGTTTTGGTGCTCCGAGTGTCTAGCACTCGAAATTTGTGAAATATCCATTGACGGTGCGTGGAATACCAGTCCGAACAGATTTAACCCAGAAAACCAGTCGTCCGTTACTGCAGGACAAGACCGAAGATGAGGAGGCCAAAGTTTGAACTTTGGGCGCTTTCATGGACGTCGCTATCCGGGAGCTGACGAATAGCGCTCCCCATTTGGCAGTCCAAGAGCGAAGTCGCGAGCTCAGCAGATATTCGTTGGGGGAGGGGGAGAGACAGCGACCAAAGTGGAGAAGGAGGCGAAAGTTTGAACTTTGGGCGCTTTCGTGGACGTCGCTCTCCGGGAGCTGACGAATAGCGCCCCCATTTGGCAGGCCGAGAAAGAAGTCGCGAGCTCAGCAGATATTCGTGGGGGGAGACAGCGAGAGGGAGGGGGGGAGGGAGGGAGAGACCCAAGAAACAAGAAAGCTGCTCTCGGTTCTTGGAGAAGTTCCAAAACCAAACTCAGAGCGCCTGAGAAATCCAGGATATAAAAACAGAGCGCGAGAAAGAAACCAAGTCTCTTCCTTCCCTCCATCACTGATTTCGGGTTTGTCCACGACTCTCCCTTTCTCTCTCTCTCTCTCTCTCTCTCTCTCTCTCTGCGTGTCTGTGTCTGTGTCTGTCTCTGTGCCTTGAGTCTTTGATGGGGGTTGTGATGTTTTATACCCGCTTGAAGGATTTGCCCTGTTTTCCTGGTCTGATTCTTCTTGCATCCTTTGGCCAGTGGTCTGTTTGGCTCCTGAGAAAATGCAGAGACCATCGGCAAAATGTTGCAAATTCCCATCGATTCTGGATTTTGCCTGAAAAAAACACCAGAAAGATCTAGAAGCTCGCATGCAAATCAAAATCTTGCTTGCACCTTGTTAATGATTCATCGGTTCTCCTCGATGCAAATGCAGGGCAAAGTTCCTTCTTTTGTTCATTTTCATTGGGTCCCTCTTTGGGTAAATTTCTTGATCTTTATTTGCTTAACTGGTCGTAAATGGGAAAAAAGAAGTTGATTAAATAAATTTGATAGTATTATGGCGTGAGTAGTTACCCTTCATTGTCGTTTAAGAAAAAGGGTTTATAAAAGTTTATTCTTTTTCTTGGGAATTTGATTACATTAAGCAGTCATTCTCACCGCTCCTACGAGGCCTCCGAAAGTCACATCTTCTGTACACGGCCAGAGTCTAATAAAAGATTAAACAAAGAGAAGTTGATTGGAGTGCAAGGTTCGTCTAATTATCTGAACATTGACCTGCTCTTTTAAGAAATAAAAAATCTGCTAAATTAGCTCAAGAAATCTGCCTTTGCGTATTGGGTTTGTGGTCCAATGAGAAAACAGTTTAAAGGAGATTTTTATCCCAAGTCGACGGTTTAATGGATAACGAAAATATAGGATTTCTTTAGATGAATCTCTTCCTTATAGGACAGTTTTTATGGTGCGTTTGATAATATTTCTATTAAGTTTTTATGGTGCATTTGATAATATTTCTGTTTTCGGGAACAATTTCTGTTAAGATATAGCTTTTCTCATTTCTATTATTTGGACAAGTTTTTGAGTATTCCGGCACATTTGGAAACTACAAAAAAAAAAAAAAAATACCTATTCTAAGATTAGAAAAAAAGGGAATCTATTTGGTACGACTCTTAAATTTTTTTGTGACGTAGAATTTTTTAATTTTTTTAATAATATTTTGAGATTTTCGTAAATTTTTATGAATTTTTCTTTTATTCCTCCCTTCTTCTTCCTCCTCTAGCTGGGTCAGGTGGGGCCTCCGTGATGGTCGGCGATTGGCCAGAGATGAGAGTCGCCGAGGCTAGACCTCGCCCAACCACCGTGAGGTCGGCCTTATCGAGGGTTGGTGAGGCTCCCCCAATGCCCTCGAGGCCCGGTGACCGGCTAGAGGAAGAAGCAAAAGAATGGAACAAAAAGGAAAAAAAAGAAAAGAAAGTGACCTTGTTTCATGAATTGTTTATGGGAACAAAAAGGTAAGTTTTTCAGTCTCTTGTTTCTATTCCAAATCTATTCACTAGCTACTAATCTGTTATGGAGAATAGAAAAATTAGAAGACTTACTAAACGGATTTTTTTTTTCCCGTTTCAAGGAGCAAAAGAATAGAAAAATAGATGAACAAAATGGTTACCAAATATGATTTTAGTTTATGATTCATATTGATTCCTTCGATGAGTTTTAATGTTTCTATTTTTTGAATATTCTTCTTTGTAGTACAATATTTGTAAAATTGTAATTTCGAAATCACTTAGCTGCTTTTTTCAACCTTAGGGCCTAAGTTTTTATTTGACAGTCGGGATAAAATTCAAGATAGGATAAAATTTATTTTATCTTTTATTTGGTGCCTATTCAAAATAGGATAAAGTTGGATATAAGATAAATATAACCCGGATAAAATTTTCTTATGGAAGAGGTGGGATAAAAGTATATAGGATTTTTAATATCCACATTAGGAAAGTCATTTTTCTCGAATAACAAACTTCTTAAATTAATAAAATTAAAATTACATTTCAATATAAATAATATTTGAATTCTAATATAATAAATTCAAAATAACAAAATATATATTTTTTAATTTGATCTTATTTTTACTTATATATTCGATTTTAATTTTATCTATAATATAAATTCAATATATAAATATATATATTACATATTTTAGGTATTTTAGGTATATTAGTACAATTTACTATCTACTAAAATTTTATTAGAGAATGATGGAAGGGGAAAAAAAGAAAAAAAAAAGAAAAAAATTCAATAAAGAGAGGGAAAAATGCATAAAAAAAATAAAGCACGCAAAAATGTTGCGAGAGATTTTTACCATATTCATTTGTTGACTTTTACATTCATTTACGCAAATATACTATTTATACCTATGATATGATGTGATGTATCCGACTTTATTAATGTGATTCACCAAATAGTAAATAGGATATAGCAAAATTCCTATATTTGTAATCCTATCATATTTAGTTCTATATTGGTTAGAAATCCAAACCACCAAATGTAACTTAAATAAGTTTTTTTTACTGGATATATATGTCACAATGTTTCAGTTTTTGTATATTTGTCTTGAGCCACTTTTTTTTTTTTGGTCGAAATTCCTGAAACTGTCTATATCAAGGATATCTCGCTTTTGAAATCAGAGATTCTTTGCCTTTGGTTAACTCTATCTGGTCATAGTGTTGAGGAAAACAATTTATTTTGCGAGCTTCCCCAGTTTCTGGGGTCATGGGTCTACTTTAAAAGAACCAGCTACTCATGTCTCATCTTCATAGACTCATAGTTTCTCTAATGTAGAAGCTTTAGGCAGATAGGTGCCCTTGACCTTTAATTTGGTGATTTACCGGTGCGGGTGTTTGCTACTATCGGTGAATACATGAGTGAACATGCAAACACCTATCAGCAAACGAAACAAAGCAACAATGCTCTTCCTACAATTTCTCTCTCTCTCTTTTTTTTTTTCCTTCTTGTCCCCAGAGGTTGCTACGACTCATCTATTAAAGTGACCTGTGTATATAGGATAAGAAATGGGTGTGGGTGCGGGTATGGGGAAACTTCATTTTGAGCTCAAAATTTGCTGAGGTTGTGTCTCATGGCAGACCCGCCACAGTCAGAATCACCAAAACTAGGTTGAAAGATTATCTGAAATTTGAGGCATGATGATTCAATGTCCTACAAAATTTTGAACTTTTGCTTATATTCTGCTTACCAAGAAAGACAATGCACATTGATTCTATGTTTTCCTATGACCCAGTTGTAGCACTCAAGTTTTACACATCCTCATACCAAGTCCACGTGTCAGACATCTTAAAACATAGATGACTAAGTGTACCAGAAACCATGTTCGCGCCCAAGTAGTACAATTTATGCCTACCCAGAGTGGAAAACTTCCGTTCCTGAATTTGGTGTTGCATGCAGTTGTCTTGACTGTAGTTTCACAGTGTTGACAATGAAATCCATGGCACCAGTAGGTGCAATCTCTTTTATGGTCTAAGAGGAGCAATTGTGTGCACTGAATGTCTAAGCAGTAAAAGAAAATCTTTTGATCTCCAAATTGAGCTGAATCAGCATGTTGCAGCATCTCATTCTCCCGTGAACTGGCATTGGCAGGTGTTGCTAGACAGTTTCCTCGTTTCGAGCTGGCAGATGTATCTGAGAAAAGTGCAAGGTAAGTAATTGTCATGGGTTGCGTTACTTCGAAGAATTCTGCGCGAACACCCGGATATGAAAAGCCTAACGTTCTTGCTGCCGCAACACCTTGGAAGCGCCAATCCTTTAGATGTTAAGTTTTTGCATATACTTCCCTGTAGATTGTTCTCATGAAACTTTAGTGTAACCCGCACTTTTTTCCCCTATTCATGTCTAATCTGTCTCTTCTCGAGCACTTGTTCATCCAATAGAGCAGTAGGATAAAAGTCGGGATCGATGCACAACTAAAATGATCACCCAGTATTATACATTGAATCACCAACACGCAATATATGAATTTATGACTTTACAATGGTCCAAATACAATCACAAGGAAAGTATTCTCATTTCACAGCATTAATGCTGACTGTTTTCTTAAAGTGATGATGGAACCCTTTTGTGTGTTTTCTTTGATGGAGAGAGAGAGAGAGGAACGTTCGTTTTTCTTGAGCGTTCTTTTCTTGTCTTTGGATTGCATTAGAAGGAAGTTACAATAACTTTCCTTAAGAGACAACCCTTCATACCTCAAAAGTTTCTCTCAAAACACATCCCATCATAGGCAATAGGTGCCTCTTAGACACACATCCCATTAGGACAAACCGTGCCCCTTGGACACACCCCATCATGGGTGAGCTCTAGTTATATAATATCTCCCACTCGAACATGATGAGCTTGATAATACTCTATCAAGAATATGAGGCATTCCACATTTATCTACTTTAGAAACAATATATATTGGCAAAAAAGCCATGCCACCAGTAAGTACACGTGCATTTGGGAGCTCTAATTAAGCATTTGTTAGGGGTAATATAATGGTTACAACCCCAAAAAGAAGAAATAAATAATTGATGTTTCATAGTGCTCCAAACATATTTTGTTACATTAATCTAAATACACATATCTTTTAAAGGCTATACTTGATTGTTCTCAAAATACTATATATTTACAATTATATCTGAAACTATAGAAGGTGATATAATTGTCCGACCAGTAAATACATATTATGGATGTAAAATAAAAATAGTATTCCTTCGCACTCATATTTCTCTCCATTTCAGAACAATTGCTTTCCTTGACACGTCCCATAAGGCCATATGTATTCATGACCGCCGGTAACATTCTAAAGTGACAACATTGATATGTTACTTCAAGAACATATGACACAGAATGAGGGAAAATACAAATTATCTCAAGAACTCACATGATGAGTAAATAGAGATAATTTCACTCACATCCCTTATTGATCGTATATTACATGCTATAGTGGATTTATTTTTCCATAAGAGCGTATGTCATTTATTAAACACATCCACTATACAATTCTTAACCTAAACATAGTCATGTGCTTTTCACTTACTCATGTTTTAACTCAAGCGTTATATTAGTTCGCTTTCTACAATGCCCAATTAAGTACTCACATCCGCTTCCTTTAAGCATGCATGATTGTGGGTCTGTTATGTTCGGTCTTATCACATACAAATCACAAATCTCATCTTGATTCTAATCAAGTCGACGTAAATTATATTGTGTACTAAACTTGCTCTTCCAGCATCTATAATACATATTGTCTCATCTTAACTCACTAACTATATTACTTGAGGTGATTGCTTGTGTGAGTGAGCCAATTGTTGCCTGCTGACATACCTTTCAACAATATATGTGTTTTTTGTGTTAATCTCATAATAGATTTGTATTTGTTAATGAAACATCAATTCATTAAAAAAACAAATAAGTACAATATGTATGTTTACATATAAACAATCCAATGATCCTCAACAATGTTACATATCATATTCGACGTAACCTTAGAAACATCCTACGAGTCAAGAACACGTCTCTAGGAATGGCCTTTGTAAGCGGATCATCAACCATCCTATTGGTTGAAATATATTATAGGACCACTTTCCTTTGTGCTGTTAGATATCTAATGAAGTTATTTTTTATATCAATATATTTCATCTTACCATGATATTTGAGATTTTTCACAGAAGCAATAGCTGCTCGACTATTACAATAAATTGTCACTAGTCTTGGAACCTCATAACAATGGCAAAATTTTTCAAAAAATGTTTTAGCTATATTGCTTCTTGCACTATAACATAGTATGCAATAAATTATGCCTCCATCGTAGATAAGGTTGTGCATATCTGTTTCTTGTTATTTCAAGAAACTACAACTTTATTAGGCAAGAACGCATATCCAGATGTTAATTTACGCTTATTTAGGTCTCCTCCCTAATCAGCATCAGGGTAGCCTAATAAACATAAATCGTTCCATTACTAGTAAAGTCGATAGTCCATGGTGCCTTTCAAGTGTCTCATGATCATTTTAATTGTTTTTTAGTGTGCTTGGCCAGGATTTGACTAGTATTGACTCATCAACCCCACATCATGACATATATTGGATCGATTACACATTATAATATACATCAAACTTCCAACTACACTAGTATGAGGAACAATTTTCATTTCTTTATTTTATTCTAGAGTCTTAGAATGTATCTTAGAACTCAGGCATATGCCTTGCATGATAGGGCCATTACAATGTTGCATATTGAAACGTTTAAAAATCTTCATTATATAATACTTTTGTGACAGAGTAAGAAGTTTCCTTGATCGCCATATCTTTCGATCTTAACTCTCAATATATAAGCAACATATCCTATGTCATTCATTTCAGAATTAGAGGACAACTATTCTTTTATGGTGATAATCAAACCCTTGCCATTCATAACTAATAGAATATCGTCAACATAAAGTGATAAAATCACAAACTTATTCTTGGACTGTTAAATATACACACAACGATCTTCTTCGATCATCGTGAACCTAAAAGAAGTTATAACTCGATGAAAACAAAAATACAACTATTTAGATGATTGCTTAAGGCTATATATTGATCATAATATTTCGCCACAAGTGAATATTATACTTTTCAATAGATTCATCTGCCCTTCACTTGATCTTGAAAACCCAATTATTTCCAATAGCCTTGTGCTCGAGTGGTAGATCAACCAAGTCCTAGGCATAGTTTGCTCTTATAGACTTTATTTTATCTTCTAAAACCTTTCTTTATTTCTTTATTCTTCCTTGTTAGGGGATGAGAGAGTCTCTTGGACTGTCTTAAACTCTGCATCGTCTTGTGGAGCAACCATAATGATTGCTCTTAAATTTCAAAATAATGACGAGGAATACTTTATGATTACTTTTACATAACTGGAACTTCTTGTGAATTTAGTTCACTAGGCGATGCGACACTCCTGCTAAGTCTTGTATGTTGAGGAAAATATTCATTTCCCTTAATGGGTGTGTCATCAAGATTTTTCATCTCATATAATTGGAAGTCTTTATTTATCTCACCTCTATTAGGAAAGTCGTTTTCCAAGAACGTGACATTTTGTGACTCCATTTCAGTTACTCTTCCATCAGCTTATTCACCTATGAACACGTACTTTTTGGAGTATTCAGAATATCTAATAAAAATACATTTCTTCCTCTTAGGACTTAATTTGCCATATTTATGAGAAGGATCATGAACATATGTTGCACACCCCCAATGTCGTAGATTACCTAAATCTAATTTTCTACTAGTCCACAATTCATAAGAGGTGGATGTGATTGATTTAAAGAGCACACGAATAAGTATATATGTAGTCAATAACGCATCTCTTCAATGTGAGATATGTATATTTGCTTGTGCCATCATAAACCTAATTATTTTTAATAGAGTTCTATTCATTGTCTCATCAACCCTATTTTGTTGCGGACTACCAGGAATAGTCAAATATCTTACAATTTCATTTTCATCACAAAGAGACTTGAATTGCTCAGATAGATACTCACATTCACAATCGGTTCTTAATGTCTTTATTATTTCATTTAACCGATTTTCTACTAAAGCTATATATCGTCTAAAGCAATCAAATGCTTTAGACTTATGAGAGATTAGAAAGACATAATCAAAACACGTTAAACCATCTATAAAGATGATGAAATATGAGGCTTCATGCCTTGCCCTCCATCTTTATCACATGATTTTCTAGTTATTTTTTCTGCTAGACAATGTTCACATATAGGTAGGTCAATTTAGCAAGCAACCCTGAAAAGCATTCTCTAGCTAATGTTTTAATTCTTTGTAACCCAATATGATATAGTTTAGCATGCCAAATACTTGCATCAATTTCCACATAATTAAAATAGGCAATTAAAGAAAAACAACCATCATCATTAATATTGAGCACATCATAGTCAATGTCTAATACCATAAAACCATTCATTACATAACCAGAACCATAATAAATTGTTCCAAACATAATATCAACACAATCACCATAAAAATTCAATATATAACCTAAGTTTAGAAGAACAACTATAAAGGTTAAGTTCTGCGGAATATCTGTGGCATAGAGTACATCATGTAAGAATATGTTTCGACCATCACGTTACTTTAATTTACATGTGTTGGTACTTTTTACTTTAATTCTAAAGTTATTTCCAATATATATCTATCTATTTCCAAGCTGTATCCGACAATACTCTAGAAGTGCTTCTCGGTCTTTAGCTACGTAGTTTGTTGCTCCCAAGTTTATAGTCCACATAAGATGTGATTCACCAAGCATTATAGTGCTAGAAACATGAACATTACTTAAAGTAATAGAGTAATATGGTACCTATTTCGGTTCAGTGCATTTACAAGTGAAGTGACCCAGCTTGCCACAATTATAACACGTCATCTTGACTTTGTTCTTCTTCCCACCGCGCTTCTTGCATCGAAGTAGCCTAGCTCTCTTAGCTGCTTGACCAGTCTCATTCATTTTGTTGTTGAATTTATTATTCCTCTCGCGCTTAAAGCCCGAAACTTTGCGCAAACTAGATTCAGCAATATAAGCATATATAGAGGATCTCACAGCCTCTATGCGCTCATCCTTTAATTCAAATGATGTGCTGTAACATCAAAAGTGACAATATTTGGGTTATATGTCATGTTGATTTTCATATGTTCCTAATTATTAGAAAGAGACTTCATAATAGCCCGAACTTGCTGTTCATCGATAAGGATATGACCTACTATCTTTAGCTCACATACCATGTTTAACATCTCCCCAAAATGCTGCCTCATTGTTTGATTTTGGCTTTTCCGGTATGTGTCAAACTTGATGGTGAACCTTCTCAATTTAATGGTAGATGTACCCTCAAACTTATCTTTTAAGACAGTCCAGATTGTTTGAGTTTTCTCATAACTTTTGAACTCACATATGAGATCATCTTGCATACAATTTAGCAATGTGATATGAGTAATGCTATTTTTTTTTTCGAAACTTGATAAGCTTCTTGATTTCTTCTGTGTTGAACAAAAATTTCATGCTTAGGTTCATCCATAATGTGGTTGAGGGTTTATAAAACCTCTTGATCCTCAAGGATGTACTTTCCAATGTCAAATATCAAAATTATCACCGTTCAGTTTTCCACCCTTATTGAGGTAAGCACAATGGTCTTAGATGCCTAGGCCATGATCAATACTACTACACATTGACATAATAATTGAAGAATCAATACTAGCACATTTTTTACATTAACACACATATTTAATTTGCAACAAAGACAAATTAAATTAATGATAAGTCAACAAAAGAAACTGAAATAAAAATTCACTATATTCCCAATCAGCTTCTATGTACGATTGTCCTACTATCATTAATTTGCTCAATTTGTGCAAATTTAAGTTCTAGGTAAGAATTCATTCGAATTCTATCAATCTACGAACTCCCATTAGAAAAGATGATTAAAAAAAATACCTAGTGCAATAATTACATTCTCTCTAATAATTATAAGGCATAGCATGATATGAATCAATGTACAAGTAATTCATACATCATGTATAATTATATGTAAAATTCAAAACGTAATGAAAAAACAAAGATCTCTAGCCATTATTTGAGTTTGCTCGGACTTAAGAAATTGCTAGCACCTAGAGCCTTGTACATGCCACTATTGAACCATGCTCTACACAATTTCTATGTGGTCATTTACATGTAGGCTAGCTACTATATTTTCAAAACCATAGGGAAATACAGCCAAGAAAGACAAAAATGTAATAATACCCCAGATATACATGTATTTAGGGTTTCGTACGCATTTGTGTATATTTAAAAGCTGTAAACATGTAAAGTAACTATACTACAATATAGAGCACTTCAATATGAACATAACGACACCAACCACGCTCCAATTGGAGCTCCTATGCACCTACATGTTTAGCCTAAGTGCGCAGTGTGTGTGGTGCATGTGCCGTAGGCCAAAACCGACTCCAAGCCAATTCGACCGATTTGACTAGTCCAACCCATCGACCGGTCAGACCACTTTGTTAAGTCCAACTGGTTGACTAGTCAAGGGGTCGGTCAACTAGGTCGGGTTGGGTTAGCTGCCGGGTCGGCTTGATTTGATGGTCGTTCCCAATCTGGGTAGCTGACGTCAGCCTCCCGCAAGCTTGCCTTGTGCGCGTGGCGTTAGGCAATCCCAGTGCCTGTCTATGCAAGTGGCGCGTGGCCAAAGACGCCACGACTTCTGGCCGCTCGTGCAACGTCCCCCGGTGGTGTTCTACCCGCAGTTTTTCTCATCTCAACGAGATCTTTCACCTTGTATGATCAAAATCAATTTTTTTAGAAAAGAACTTGTCGAGACATGGTCAAACAGAACGGTCGTCTTCAACTTCCAGATGGGTTCTTTGCTTCGGTTCATATTGATCATTCGTATGACAATTTCAGCATATTATAACATGCATACGATATGAAGTTCAATTCCTAATGATCTCCACATCAAACAACAAACGTCAATTCAACAGAAAAACAAAGTAGAGATCACAACATAGGCTTTGATACCAATGTAGGATAAAAGTCGGTAAAGAAAGGACTAGTTTTTCAATGCACAACTAAAGCGATTACCCACGATTATATGTTGAATCACCAGCGTGCAATGGACGAATTTACAACTTCACGATGATCCGAATACAATGACAAGGAAAGTATTCTCGTTCCACAACGTTAATGCTGACTATTTTCTCGAAGTGATGATGGAACCTTTTTGTGTGTTTTCTTTGATGAAGAGAGAGAGGAATGTTTGTTATTTTCTTGTCTCTAGATTGCATTATAAGGAAGTTACTATAACTTCACTTAAGAGACAACCCTTCATACCTCTTCAAAAGTTCTCTCTCAAAACACATGCCCTCATAGGCAATAGGTGCCTCTTGGACACATTCCATTAGGGCAAACCGTGCCCTTTGGACACACCACATCATGGGCGAACTGTCGTAATATAACAAGAGCATTGTCATACGCTTCTTTTGTGTACATCCAGAATTACTTTCATCAGGGACAGATGGAGATAGTGTTACTCGTATGCTCTTCAATAAAGTCATATGGTAAATTAACTGTGATGCTACCTGCCCTCATCACTTTGACCATATTATGTTTCCTAAATGCAGTTACTGCAAGCGAAGTTGAGGCCTTATATGCGCTCTTCAAGAAATTAAGCAGTTTAATTATTGCCGACGGGGTTATTCACAAGGTATGCTTCAAACCTGCATTTGATACTTGAATGAAATCTCTTTCCTTTTGCCTATCAGTTGTCGCCTGCTGGGTTGTCTTCTTCTAGTCTAGTGTTGCGTGATCACAAGACACTCATAAGGTTGATGGTGCACTTGTTTCTGCTACTTAAAATTGCTCTTTATGCTGTATTTTGAGCAGGAAGAGCTTCAGCTCGCACTTTCCGGGAACCGAAATTGTAGAAATCTTTTTGCCGACAGGGTATGCAGCATAGGCTCACTTTAATTTGATGGAGATCTTTTCACTTCATTTCTGTTGTGTAATCTGGTACAGTTAATCATCCCACTTAGATAAAAAGACATGGGTTCTCAATATTTTTAATCTTACAAAGTGCCACGCACAACTTTTTTCTGATTTTGCTCAGCCACTAGAGTAACGCCTTTTTTCCCTGCTGACATGAGCCATGGGTATCATATACTGCAGATATTTGATTTGTTCGACATGAAGGGAAATGGGGTTATTGAGTTTGGTGAATTCGTGAGATCGCTCGGTGTCTTTCACCCGAATGCACCAATTGAAGACAAGATTGCATGTAAAAAAATTTATCTTCTTTTCTTTTTTCTTTTGTTCCCGTTATGCAGTTTTTCCTCTTTTAATTTTCAGTAAAATTCAATTTGACTTACTTTTTCATGTTAGAACATAATGTTCACATGAGTAGCTAATGATATCTGAGTTGTGAGACCTTTCTGCAGTTGCTTTCAGGTTGTATGACTTGAGGCACACAGGATATATCGAGCCAGAGGGGTGAGGACGGTGTCTCCTTTTTTTCTGCTGTTGCATGGACATCTCGATGAATATGCTCGACTTGTTCCTAATTTCTTTTGTTGTGGTTTCAATTTAAAGTTGAAGGAAATGGTATTGGCATTTCTTCACGAATCAGATTTGGTACTCACGGAGGATATTGTGGAAACGATAGTGGATAAGGTGTGCTAGTCAACTTTAATGTGTAACTATGGTCGGCTCGGTACTTCAATCATTCTGAAACTGGTTATTCAATTGACAGTCATTTAGGGAAGCCGATACAAAAGATGACGGAAGGATTGATCAGGAAGAGTGGAAGGACTTTGTGTTGAAGAATCCTTCTCTGATAAGAAACATGACTCTTCCATACCTAAAGTATGTAAACCAATGCGAGGAATAGAGCCTCTCTTTACTTCAAAATTTAAACACCATGTAAAGGAAAAGATGACCCAAAAACTGACTACTAAACATCTGTCTCTGGTCATGTCGGCTGCGCATTGTTAATGGGATTACTCTGCAGGAATGATATGCTACAGCTCTTTCTTTTGCACCTTTTGCCAAGGTGAATGGGGGAGGGGGCTTCGGGAGAGGCAGGGAGGTGGAGGGGCTGTCGAGGGTGGAGAGCAGGGGCTCGATGTGGAGACAGCCCTCACGGAGGCGGCGGTGGCGAAGGAGAGGAGGCGGAGGGAGGTGGATGGCGGGGTTCGTCAGGAAGGAGATGAAGATGGATAGGTTTCTAAGAGGGTCTTTAGGAAGGAGAGGGGGGGAGAGAGAGGCGGGTCGGGTTGGGCCTGGTAATGAGCGAGTTGGTTTGGGCTAAGGGCCCAATAAAAAGATTGTTTATGGGTTTTTTTCTCGTATATCTTGATAAAGGAAATGCATAATAATATCACAAAAACTCAAAATTGATATACTTAAGACAAATTTATTCAAAATTAATTTTTTATTATAAAAAATCATAAACTGGTACATCTGTAATAAATTTAGTCAAAGTATATTTTTTACCATAAAAAAATCCTAAATTAGTATATTCGTGACA
Source organism: Eucalyptus tenuipes (assembly GCA_014182365.1). Lineage (NCBI taxonomy): Eukaryota > Viridiplantae > Streptophyta > Magnoliopsida > Myrtales > Myrtaceae > Eucalyptus > Eucalyptus tenuipes. Next base: position 2,520,120 of record CM024547.1, on the reverse strand, counting down.
AATTTACATATGTTGTTTTTCATTAAATTGGATTAACACGAAAAATCACAAATTAATGAAGCGTAAAACCTCAAATTAATACACCTGTCAACTGTCACATCTCATCCAATTCAACAATTCGAAGGCAAAATTTAACGGAAACTAACGAATGGTAAATTGTCACAGATTTATCAATTTGAGGTTTTTCGTGATAACCCTAAAGGAAAACTTGTGGGTCGTTGCGTTAACTCGAAATCTGGTAAACTATAAAAGGAAGACATTAACTCAAGTCTTGAGAAAAAAATCAAAACAAAATCATATTGCAAAAATGCAATTTCATTTGCTTTGTGAACCATACTTACCAAAAACACCTTCTTGATTTGCCACCGAATGCAAAGACGATTGGCTACGCTTCCATTTTTTTCACCAAAGGCAGAGCAAGATCTTCTTTAAAAAAAGTTTGCAATTTCCAAACTTTTCGAATACACTGACATGAGCTTTCCCGTATTACGTACTGCAAATTACACCAAGTGATGACGGGCCACCACCCCCAGCTCTCTTATGTTTGCCGGCGTTTGACTGTTTGTACCAATTTTAATTATAAATTGCGTTGGAAGTATAAAATAAATCTTGGTACGCAGCTCTTATCTTCAAATCAAAAGTCAACCCATCAACCATTAATGTATAGACTATGGAGTTGCGGACATGGCATATAGATCGTGCATTCATAGATTATTTAATTTTAGTTTCCTAATCAAGTAGATTAATTAGAGATTAGGTAGTGCGAACCGACGGCTAATCTTTTAAGGCAAGTCATCGTTTGGATATGAACACCAAATGTGTGCTACATATAAGACAACATGCTTATATAACGCCATATAAAATAATCGCGCGAATCAGCCTTTGCTAACGTACACTCAGTTGGGTTTTACTTTGACTATTCTTGCAATAATCAACCCAACACTCATCGAGTTCATGTCATGGTGTTATTCTAAGAACAGGCGCTCGAACCCTTCTTCTCGATTCTTCTCTTGCTAGAACGGGAAATTGATTTCGGAATTCCTAAACCTAACACTAATTCTCTAAGCATGGTCATGTCCGGTATATAAGAGAATATGCTTGTTTTGACATAATTTTCCTGTTCGTTTTAAGGTGATTTTCAGCTTTATCCACATGCAATTGCACCGACGACATGATTTGCGTGGTTCATCGATCGTAGTCAGAATCTTGAAAAAGGAAAGGAAATCTGATTGGCGCGACTCTATGCCCTTTTTCCTTTTTTGGCCTTTTCTTTAACGAGCAAGGTTTGATATTTTATTTTAATAATGTTGATTGATCCGACCCCTTTGGGATTTTTAAGACATAAAAATAAATAATATTTAAAATCGCTATTGCCTTTTCCATGCTTTCTAAAAGTTAAACGGCTTTTTCATTAACTTTCACGGGTATAATTAAGGTGATCATGGTTCCGGGAAAGAATCTAGAACTTGAGAATTGGATTGGTGGGAATATGTAGGTTCTAGGTTTTAAGATATGCATAATAAGTTCCAAGTTCCAAAAAATGAGGAACCCGTTTTGATGTGTAAATTTTAGGTTTTTAGTTGGAAAAACTTGAAATTTGGAACCATAATCTAGCACTTGAAACAAGTTTAATGTTTTTCTTGGTTGTTTTTACACGATCTTGCGATATTCCATGCTATTCGATGACGAGTGTATAATATGAAAGAACTAGTATGAGTTTCTATTTTCTAACTAAGACTTTTACTTTATTAATGTTAGTATAGGTAATGGCTAGTGCATTGTAACGGCAAGTGATGGTCATTAAAGATTTTAATTTACTACAATTGTTCAATTAATAATATATGTGAAAATTAGGTAGACCCTGAAATCGACTTTAGAACCTAGGGAAAATTCCAAATAAGGACTCGAAGTTGACAAATTTTATCAAATAAGGACCCAAAATGAACTTTGTGTCAGATAAAGACCTAAAGTGGGCCCATTGTCTCAAATAAGGACCAAGTGGTTGAATCAATTCCAAATAAGAACCCGCTTGGTCAGCCAAATATTCGTTGGCTATCAAGCATGTGACATTTTCGACGACCGAGTTTGGGCAATTTTGTCCAAAAAAATATAGGGAAAATTAACAAATCCTAAAACGAAAACAAAAAACCCTAGGTTTTCTACGATCTCCTCGTTCCCCTGTATCCATCCTTTGCAAAGTCAAAGGCGAAGTTCTCCCCATTCCTTGTACCCATCCTCCGCAAAGTCGAAGACCCAAATTCTCCGCCGGTTGAGGCACGAATTCAAAAACAAGAAGAAAACCAGATGCTTCTTTCTTTGTTTGCGGAGACCCAAATTCTCCGTCGGTTGAGCAAGGCGAGGAGCGATGAGAATCGAGTCGCAACGATAAGCGGGCATCGATTTGGTTGAGGAGCGGCGGGGGAGAAGAAAGAAGAAAACGTAAACATTTAAATGAATAACCTAAACTTAATTAATTTAGAATTTTCCCTTTTTTTCCAATCATAAATTTATGACAAAATTGCCCATATTTTAATCGCCAGAAAATGTCTGTTGGGGAGCTAAGGTCCTCAATAGAGATTAACTTGATCACTTCGAGTCTTTATTTGACACAAAATTAACTTCGAGTCCTTATTTGAAACAATCGGTCCACTACGGGTCCTTATATGAGACAAAGTTCACTTTGGGTCCTTATTTGAGAAAATAGATTCACTTTGGGTCCTTATTTAGAATTTTCCCTAGAACCTATGATAGGATATATTCTAGGTTCTAAGATATATAGTGTAAGTTACAGATTCTAAAAAATGAAGAACTTATTTTAACGGATAAGTTCTAGGTTTCAGGTGGAACTTGTATAGAACCTAAAATCACTCACTCCTAAGTATAATCAAAGCCTCCTAACCCGAACCAAACAGCTCCTCATGAATTTCTAAGTTCACATTTGAGGGTGCGTTTCTTCTATAGAAAACTCAAGATTGGATAAACATTTTTTGAAAAAAATTCTCGCTTGTACTGTTAACAATATATATATATATATATATATATATATATATATATATATATACATATTTTCATCAGCCACAGAAAAAGTTATTGACAATAAAAACATTTGCCATTGATTGATTTTTCTAAGTCACATAGCCAATCATTTTTTAAAAATGTTTTTCAATGATAAATGCACATCTCTTTTCTCCCCCCCCCCCCAAAAAAAAAAAATTTTCCCCTTTCTTTTATCTAGTTTTTCCCTCTCCTTGAAACAGAAAATATCAAACACTTGAAAACATTTCTAAATACACAAACATTTATACGTGGACTCTCAGATTTAGAATTCTATGAGATTTAAATTAACTTTTCTACTTTTCAAAATTAAGGAAAAGCAAAGGTGTTTAATATCTTTATTTTTATGATTTTAACCCAGGATAAAAGGACAAGCCGGAAAGCTGACTTTGCAACAGTACATGCTCCGCTAACGATTACTTTTCAGTCGCTTCCGACTGCTCCCTCCTCAGCAGCCTATAACATCATCGAATAGGCCAAAACGATGGAGTGAAAGTTGGATGAAATATCATTAGCAAACTCCCTTATAAAAGAAAGAAAAAGCTTGAATGCAACAGATGAACAATGCTCCATTGAAAAAATCAAGACCGAAAGGATCGAAAGTGATCTGGATTGATTTAGCGTTCTATAAGACCAGTTGGTGTATGCTGACAAATGGCATTTTGCATAAAATGAAGCCTTTTTTTTTTTTTCTTTAGAAGATTTGCAATGGAGACATCTTTTGGGACATTTGTTTAAGCAATTGAATATGAAAAGTAGCAAGTTTGAATCAATGGTTTTTTTCTTTTTGAGACATGCATTATTCATGATATGAAAAGGGAAAATGATATAAATAGTTAATAAACTTTGACTTGATGTGTAATATGATTCATGAACTTTTAATTTGTTCAACGTGATTTCTAGACATTTTATACATATTCAACTTTGTCCCTAAATTATATGAAAATATAATTTGGTTTGTGGACTAAGTTGAACATATACGGAAAGTTCAATGACAACATTAAATGTATTAAAAGTTTGGAGATTACATTAAACAAATTAAAAGTTCAAAATCACGTTACACATTGAACTAAAGTTCAACAACCATTTGTGTTATTATCCTATATGAAAACTCTATCTTTTCATATTAAGTATCCGTTTAAAAAAAAATATTAAGTATCCTTAGAAAGTGCTTCAACACACTCCTTAAAATGAATCTTATATTAATATCCACGAACAAACAAGAAAGAGAAACTCCACATCAACGCAAAATATTATTAGGATTATCGGGGATAAAAATTTTCTTTTTCAAAATTAGTTATTTTTTGAAAAGAAGAAAAAAGAAGAAGAAAACTCCCTACCTTTTCTTGATTTACAATAAAATACACCAACTTTTAGGAAAATAAACAGAGTTCATGTTGATTAACCTCATTCTCAAAAATCAACTTCTTCATGTGGTGTATTTGCAAAAAGTAGAAGTTAACTTTTTAAGAGAATATTTTCTTCCATCTCCGATAGGAGGAAATCTCCTCCACCCACTTCCTTGTTTAGTTGAATATAAGTAGTTGACATTGCCCGCATGTAAATTAATTAAAAACGCAAGTGATGCCGAATTTGTAACTTACCGTTCAAAGGCACGGTTGCATAAACTTTCCTCAAATGTTGTATGAAGAAAAACAACTCTTATTGGATTGCTGACTTCCAAATTGATTAAATTATGAACTAGCCTCATGGATTATATAAATTGAGAATCAAAGTTAAGACAACTAAAGATAAAATTTTCGCATGTCAAGGACACTATCCCCCGCCCATCACCAGTTCGCAAGAATATTTCTTGGTTTCCCCGTTCCAAGTTTTTTGGTAATGGATAGTTGTAAATTTTGATTAAGTACGATTTTAATCTTATAAATTCACTAATGGTGTGATTTGGTCCTTCGAAATTATTTTGTTGGCTGCTTATCGACACTATCGACATGATTGATGTGGCGCATGACGGGCATCTTATGTTGATATGACAATAAATAACCATCACATAAATAAAGAAGAAGAAGAAGAAAACTCAAGACGGGGAAGGAGAGAGGGGGTTCATCACCCTTGTCGCCCAAGGGTTACCTAACTATTTCGAGCATAAGGTTAAGATCTGCCATCTCATGAGAGCAACACTAACGTCTCGCCGCTCTTGCTAGAGCCTCACTATCCCTTTTGAGAGTCGAGTGACCCTCGCCAATGGTCACAAGGGTAGATGAACATGCCCTTGGCGTAGTATGTATGCGTGTGTGGGAGTGCTCACAAGGTCTAAAAATCCTCATCGATAATTAGGTTGCTGTCATCTAGCTGCCTCATCTCTCTCTCTCTCCCCTCTAGCGTTTTCTTTAATTTTTTTTTTTGAAGGGTGCATTTATTTTGCAAAAAATAATGGTTTGGAAAATATATTCATAAAAACGACTGCTTTTAAAAATGAGTGCATGTAAAATATTTTCATTGTCCACGAATACTTTTAGACATATTCATTAACTAATTATTTCTAGCGATATAAGTAATTATTTTGAGGAAAATATATCCAAATAATTCATTTTTCTACAAAAAAAGGGAGCTCGAGTTTTTGGTTTTTTAAAATGAAGCATAATAAGTGAATAGACTAATCTTTATCCAGACCCCCTTTTTCCCACTCCCGTTTCTCTCCCTCTCTTAACCTTTTTTCATCTCTTTCGCTTTTGGAGAGGAGGGATTTGACCTAGATCTCTCATTCCCTCTTAGTTGCTTTTCATTCTATTTCCCTACTCTCCTGATCTAATTTAGATTCGGTAGCTTTGCTCTCCCGATCTAATATCTGGAGCTTTTTTCTTCAATCTAAATCTACATTTTGAAGTATTAATAAATTAGTACTCCGCCTATAGTTTCAATGGTGTTCACAATAGTTTCAGTGTCAAATATGTGTTTGTTCAACGTGTTTCAATTCAAAGTTTGGCATTTTGCATTGATAATAGGGTTCGCTCTCATAGGTGTCAAATCCAAACTTTTTCAAAATGTTTGTGTTGTCTTGATGATGGTGTTTGGGATACCGAATCTAGGCGCACCACCAAAAGGCGAAACTGTAACTATGAATGGAGATCCCAATGTTTGATTATCACTAATGAAGCTACGTGATTGGTGAGTGGCAACCGATCTTTTTCATAGGGCGAGTCTATTATTATCTCTTTCAATCATTCTCTAATGATATGCCTTCATTTTTGGTTTGGTGTGCTTTGGAGCTATATGGACTTGTTTTTAGGGGTGGGCACGGTTCCGGTTAGAACCGGGAACCGGTTAGGGCTCCAAAGTCCAAAAGAAGCCCTAAAGTCCAAAGGAACCAAAGGAATCACGGTTTTGAAAACGATGTTGTAGGAGCCTTTAGATGGGCAAAATGGCATGCTTCATGTAGTATTATCGATGTTGATTTTTTTTTTTTGTGTCTTTACTTAGGAGTTCTTAACATGCAAATGATTTTTCAATTTTTGACCGATTTTCATCCATTTCTTTGCAGGGTTTTTGCTGTGCCAAAGAAATCACATTTTCGGGATAAATAAAACAATTAAAAGATAAACACTAAATCATCCATGGAAATGTTGCGCTAATAAAATCGATAAAGTTCACACTATGGAGTAGATGAAAATTCGAGATTTTGTTGGCACTTCGATTTTTAATCTCCTTAGTATATTTTGCTTCATCATTTTCATTTGACTCAAGATGGAGCCACGACGTTACTTGCTGGATATAACGTTGACTGGGTCTTGTGATAAGGCATATGACATATGTCAAATGAACGGATGTGATATTGCATGAGCTATTGAACCGCGTTGTGACGATTTATGCTTTAGTAATGTGGGCACAATAATTATAGTTAATCAAGCATCTCCTTTCCTCTCTTTTTTTTTTTTTTTTTAAAAAAGACCTCCTCCTCTATTCCCTCATGAAACTTCTTATGCCACCTGCCTCTTTGGTCTTCTTTTTTGATTATGTATGTCTTGACTTGGTATTCTTGGCCAACAGGTCGTGATAATGGGACAAACGAGCAACGGGAAGCAGCAGCAAAGACACGTCACGGCTATCGGTGGCGCACGGCGAGGGGCTGGGAGACAATGCGAAGCTGCGACTGGCTTCGATCAAGAGGACCCTGACCGTCTCTGCGACTGGCTTCGATCAAGAGGACCTTGACCGTCTCTGCGGTTCACTCTTTCGTTCGGTGAGTTTCTTTTCTTTGCCGTAAGATGTGGGAAGTTATCGTAGATTATGCGCATACGTTATAGTTCAAATCTAAAAATGAAAAAAAAAAAATTGTTGGAACCAAGGTCGGGCTAATCAGTTTCGGGTTCTTGGCAAATGTTGCAAATTAAAATAAACGGATACGATTAATTTTTTTAGGGATAAAATTAACCCCTAAGATAAATTCGCCAAAAAAATGAAGACTTCTTATTGGTTTTGATTATTTGTCAGTTCTTCGATGGTAAGAGGTTCCGTAGGAATATTACGTTATAGGATGAAAATGAAAAAAAAAAAACCGAACCTAACCGGATAGGTTCAGGGTTCGAAAAATGAACCGGTAGGTTCCAGATTCGGATCACCTCTACTTGTTTTGTTATCATGACTTTTGATATTTCTAATCACGTATCATTTTGGTAATAAATGATTTTTTTTTTATAAAATTAAAATAAGAAGCCTATTTGATACCATATCACGGCATGTCCATTACGTGCCACAATAGGGATGATACATCAGCAATTTGCTGGCGTTAGAAACGATGACTTATAAAAGGAGTGATTCTATAAATTCAAAGAGATAAGAGAGTTTGGTTACATAACCATGAAGTTTAAATACCTTTAAAAGGAGATTTGTGAAATAACCATTGACGGGGTGCATTACCAGTAAAAGTCCAAACAGATTTAACCCAGAAAAACCAGTCGGCCGTTACTGCAGGACAAGATGTGGTGGTGGGGGGGAGGAGAATTTTGAACTTTGAGCGCTTTCACCGACGTCGCTCTCTGGGAGCTCACGAATAGCGGCATCCATTCGGCAGTCCGAGAGCGAAGTCGAAAGCTCAGCAAAATTTCGTGGGGGGAGACAGCGAGAGGGAGGGAGAGGGAGAGGGAGAGAGAGAGAGACCCAAGAATCGAGAAAGCTGCTCTCTGTTCTCGGAGAAGTTCCAAAACCAGATGCGGAGCGCCTGAGAAATCCAGGAAATTATAATTTGCCCAGCATATAAAAACAAAGCGCGAGAAAGAATCTCTCTACGAATCCAAGTCTCTTCCTTCCCTCCATCACTGATTTCGGGTCAGTCCACGACTTTTCTCTCTCTCTCTCTCTCTCTCTCTCTCTGCTTTTAGTCTTTGATGGGGGTTGTGATGTTTTATACCCGCTTGAAGGATTTGGTCTGTTTTCCTGGTCTGATTCTACTTGCTTCCTTTTGCCCATGCTCTGTTTGGTTGCTGAGAAAATGCAGAGACCACTGGCAACCATCGGCAATATCTTGCAATTTCCCATCGATTCTGGATTTTGCCTTAGAAAAGCACCAGAAAGATTTAAAAGACTCGCATGCAAATCGAAAGCTTGCATGCACCCTGTTAATGATTTCATCGGTTCTCCTATATGCAAATGCAGGGCAAAGTGCAGAGCTCCTTCTTTTGTTCATTTTTATCGGGTCCCTCTTTGGGTAAATTGATCTTTATTTGCTTAAGGTGATTAAATAAATTTGATAGTACAACGGCGTGAGTAGTTACCCCGTCATTTTCGTTTTAGAAAACAGGGTTTTTAAATGTTTATTCTTTTTCTGGGAAATTTGATTCCACTAAGCAGTCATTCTCATCGTTCCTAAAGAAGCTCCAAAAGTCATATCTTCTGTACACGGCTAGAATCTGATAAAGATTAAACAAAGAGAAGTTGATTGGAGTGCAAGGTTTGTCTTGTTATCTTAACAGCGACGTGTTAAAAAAATCTGCTAAATTAGCTCAAGAAATCTGCCTCTGCGTATTGGTTGTGTGGTCCAATGAGGAAAAAGTTCAGAGGTTATTTTTATCTCACGTCGACGGTTTAATGGATAACGAAAACGTGGGAATTCTTTGAATGAATCTCTTCCTCGTGAGACAGATTTTCGTGTACAGCTCACAATGATTCCTCAGATGAATTTTAATGTTTCAATTTTTTGAATATTCTTGTCTGTAGTACATTATCTGTAAAATTGCAATTCTGTAATCAGTTATATGCTCTTCTTGTGCATAGCTGCTTCTCTCAACCTTGGGGCCTAAATAGTTCTCTTTACTGGATATATATGTCAGACTTTTGATATTTTAGGACAGTCAATTACATCGTGATGCTTCAGTTTTTGTACATTTGTCTTGAGCCACTTGCATTGTGCTTTTTTGTGTACTTCTCAACTAAATTGACCTGAAACTGTCTGCATTGAGGATATCTAAAAGAACCCGTTAATCATGTCCCACCTTCATAGACTCATAGTTTCTCTAATATAGAAGCTTTAGGCAGGTTGTGCTCTTGACCTTTAATTTGCTGATTTACTAACGCTGCTGCTTGCAACCAACGGTGAATACATGATAGAAAACGTTCAAATACTTATCAGCAAATGAGACAAAGCAACAATGCTCTGTCGACAATTTTCTACTCTTTCTTTTTGTTTTTTGTTTTTTTTTTCCTTTTTGTGTCCCTAGATTTTCCACGACTCATCATTAAAGCGACCTGTATGTACAGCATAAGAAATGGGTGCGGGTGTGGGTATGGGGAACTTCATATTGAGCTCAAAATTTTGCTACCGTTGTGTCTCATGGCAGACCGCTACAGTCCGAATCACCATAACTAGGTTGAAGGATTATCTGAAATTCAAGGTATGATGATCCAATGTCCCATAAAATTTTGAACCTTTACTTATATTCTGCTTACCAATAGCGACAATGCATATTGATTCTATGTTTTCCTATGACCCAGTTCTAACACTCAAGTTTTACACATCCACGTGCTAAGTCCACCTGTCAGACATGCTGGACTAAGCGTACTAGGCACCATGTTTGAGTCCGAGTAGAACAGTTTATGCCTACCTAGAGTAGAAAACTTCCATTCTTGAATTTGGTGTTGCATGCAGTTGAGTGTTGATCAATGAAACGGAGGGTGATTGGTTTCATGGTAGGTAGGTTCTAGAGTTGGAATATGAAACCTATCCTGTTATAACCGGTTCCCAGTTTTTAGACCCTAAATTGATTCCGGAACCTATCCTGTTTTTCTGATCCAGTTCTAGGGTCTACCCGAGAATCTGTTTAATTTTTTTGTTCCTTTTTTTGGTTCATTTTTTACAGCAAAATCATACGAGGCTATGAGTAACGAAATGATTCAAATAAAAGATGAATAGCAAAAGTCCTGATCTGCCAAAACAATAATCCATAAGATGATTGCATAGTCACGTGCAACTATAAATGATAAAAAGTCCAAACACAACATAAAATATAAATTATAAAACTCCATTCCCCATACATACATAAAAATTTAGGGAAGGGGAAAGACTGATGAAGAGTTCCAAGGAAGGACAAAGGACAAAGGAGTCCTGAGGCTAGAATTTAGGATAGAAAGAAATTAGAGTTTTGGCTTTTTAGCTTATAAAACCGGTTCCAAAACCGATTTCAAAATAGGGCGGTCCGGTCCAGAACCTGGTTGGGTATTCACTCGGAACCTATTTCTAGACCAATTATAACCAGTTCAAAAAATTTGGAACTTGTTCCTAGACCGGTTTCAATGGAAACTGGTTCCTGGACTTGTTTTTCGGACAGTCCAGTCTAGTTTCCGAGTAGAACCGGTTTGGTTGCACACCCTTAAATGAAACCCATGGCGCCAGTAGGCGCAATCTCTTTTATGGTCTAAGAAGAGAAATTGAGTGCACTGAAAGTCTAAGCAGTAAAAGAAAATCTTTTGATCTCCAAATTGAGCTGAATCAGCATCTTGCAGCATCTCATTTACCTGTGAATCGGCATTGGCAGGTGTTGCTTGACAGTTTCCTCGTTTTGATCTGGCAGATGTATCTGGGAAAAGCACAAGGTAAGTGATTGTCATGGGTTGCATTACTTCAAAGAGTTCTGCGCGAGCACCTGGATATGAAGAGCCTAACGTTCTTGCTACTGCAACACCTTGTAAGCGCCGATCCTTTAGATGTTAAGTTTCTGCATATACTTCCCTCAAGATTGTTCTCTTCTTCTTTTTTTAGGTTGTTCTCATGAAGCTTTAGTGTAACCAGGACTTTTTTCCCCGATTCAATTTTAATCTGTCTATTCTCAAGCGCTTGCTCATCCGATACAGCAAGTCATATGCTCCTTTTGTGCACATCCAGAATTACTTTCATCAGGGACAGATGGAGATAGTATTACTCATAAACTCTTTGATAAAGTCATATGGTAAATTAACTGTGATGCTACCTGCCTTCATCAGTTTGACCATTTATGTTTCTTAAATGCAGTTACTGCAAGCGAAGTTGAGGCCTTATATGTGCTCTTCAAGAAATTAAGCAGTTCAATTATTGCCGATGGGGTTATTCACAAGGTATGCTTCAAACCTGCATTTGATACTTGAATGAAATCTTTTTCCTTTTGCCTGTCAGTTGTCGCTTGCTGGGTTGTCTTCTTCTAGTCTAGTCTTGTGTGATCACAAGACATTGATAAGGTTGATGGTGCACTTGTTTCTGCTACTTAAAATTGCTATTGTGCTGTATTTTGAGCAGGAAGAGTTTCAGCTAGCACTTTTCCGGAACCGAAATTGCAGAAATCTTTTTGCCGACAGGGTATGTAACATAGGCTCACTTCGATTCGATGTAGATCTTTTCACTTCATTTATGTTGTGTGATCTACTACAATTAATCATCCCACTTAGATAAAAAAAAAAAAAAAGAAAAAGACATGGGATCTTAAACATTTTGATCTTATAAAGTGCCACACACAACTTTTTGTGATTTTGATCATTCACTAGAGTAATGCCTTTTTCTTTTTCCCTGCTAATATATATGAACCATGGGTATCATATATTCCAGATATTTGATTTGTTCGATATGAAGGGAAATGGGGTTATCGAGTTTGGTGAATTCGTGAGATCGCTCGGTGTCTTTCACCCGAACGCACCAATAGAAGACAAGATTGCATGTAAGAAAACTTCAAATTTATCTCCTCTTTTTTTCTTTTGTTCCCATTATGCAGTTTTTCTTCTTCTAATTTTCAATAAAATTCAATTTGACTTACTTTTTCATGTTGGAACATAATGTTCACATGAGTAGCGAAATGATATCTGAGTTGTGAGACCTTTCTTCAGTTGCTTTCAGGTTGTATGACTTGAGGCAAACAGGATATATCGAGCCAGAGGAGGTGAGGATGGAATCTCCTTTTTTTCTGCTGTTGCATGGACATCTCATGAATATGCTCGAATTGTTCCTAATTTCTTTTGTAGTGGTTTCAATTTACAGTTGAAGGAAATGGTATTGGCACTTCTTCATGAATCAGATTTGGTACTCACGGAGGATGTCGTGGAAACGATCGTGGATAAGGTGCGGTACTCAACTTTAATGTGTAACCATCGTCGGCTCGGTACTTCAATCATTCTGAAACTGGTTGTTCAATTGACAGGCATTTAGGGAAGCCGATACAAAACATGATGGAAGGATTGATCGGGAAGAGTGGAAGGACTTTGTGTTGAAGAATCCTTCTCTGATAAGGAACATGACTCTTCCATACCTAAAGTATGTAAACCTGATCGAGATTAACTTATAGGTCACATCAATGCGAGGAACAGCCTCTCTCTCTCTCTCTACTTTAAGATTTTAACCCCCTATAAAGAAAAAGATAATCCGGAAACATTCTACTAAACATCTGTCTCTGGTCATGTCGAGCTGTGCATCGTCAACAGGATTACTCTGCAGGACTGATATGCTACAACTCTTTCTTTTGCACCTTTTGCAGGGACATAACATTGGCATTTCCCAGTTTCATATTGAGTTCTGTGTCTCAAGATTCACAAGTATGACTCCGTTCCATCATTAAGCCGTCAACACATGTCGGATCGATGTCATATAGTACCAGATGATGCCCCTGAGCGTCTGCCAACTTCCAGTTTTTCTCGCGAGGTAAAACCTGAAAGCTGAAAGGAGACCAAGATGCAGTGCCTTCGTCAAAGTATCTAGTTGGCCAATTTTATTGACAAATCGGTGCTTAAGGGTCGTCACATATATAATCAATCCTAAAGCTCTCAAAGCTTCATGCGTTTTTCGAGCTTTCGAGTTCAGAAGTGTTTGAGTGGGTATATGGAAGAGAGGCATTTTGCAATGTACATTAGAAATTTTCAGGGACTTTAAAAAGATTATGTGTATGTCTGATAAAGCATCGGATCATTAGATGTATTCAATGACAGTCGAGGAGACTTTGCCAAGGTGAGTCCAAGAGAATTTGATTCGCAAACAGGCTCTCTTTTTTCACTCCTTTCCTTTTGTTTAATCATTCATTTGAATTTTTGCTTTGCATTAGAGAGTGAGAGTACGCCTTAAAATCTCTGTGGAGCTTGTCCTGATAGCGCCATCGTTCCCTTTGTTGGGAGGTTCATGTGCCTAAAGATCAATTCAATTGCTTGCAGAGTGATAAGTCGGGCTTCGCGCATTAATCAGACGAATCTGACCGGGAATTCTTACGGAATAACAAGAATAACACGTATAATAATAATAACACAGAGCGTCGTAATTTAGACCATTGTGGTAAGGAAATTGATCACCAATGTACTTATAGCATTATTACTAATAATTTAAAAGGAGAATAATTCAAATTCAGGAGCAATTTAGTGTCATATAAACTCTTAACTCAGTATGAAACGAACAAACGAACCTAAAATAACATTTGCAGAGTATGGCTGCTGTATTATCTCGTTAAACAAATATTAACTATATAATAGAAAAAGCTAGAGTTACGATTTTTCATAAGAAAGTTAGGCGACCTAAAAGTGGAAGAAATTCATAGTGAAAAGTCTCTAAACTGATTCCTCTCTCTGTAAATCGTACCCAAAAGCAAAGTTCAAATTCCATCACTTGTAATTTTACCGCAAGCTAGATTCTCTTGTGACAAACATTCTGAACTGTAATTAAATATGAGGGCTTTCAACCTCTTGGTGATTGAGAATTCGTAATAGAAAGTAAAAAAAGATGGTTATATAATTTTCATTTCAGAAAAAAAAAAAAGGTATTCACTGCTCTTTAACACTTTCCCAACATAACTCTTCCAAGTCACTCGCAACATTTCAATAGCCTTCATTTCCTGCATCACATACCCGAAGCTATCTCAACTGCGTCCAAATTATTTATTTCAATATTTGGACACAACCGTTGCTCTATCTCATCCACCTCTATAGAGTACTTTGAAGTTTCATCAACTGTGACCTCGAAACCATCGGTAACTGCTACAAAATCTGGCGGCTTTATAGACACCGTCAAATCTATAGAACTTTAAACATCTCTAAGCTCTCCCCAAACCTCCACTTGTATTTGAAAACCATCCAGATTGTTCTCTACAATCAATCGCTGGCTTCTCTTATGAAATAGAGTTTATTTGTCGTAGCTAACTTCTCTGCTGAACATAAATTCGGGTTAATCTTCTTTAGTGCACCACTTTTTGTACCTTTTCACCCCATGAACATAGCTTAGGAACATGCATTTCTTTGCTCTTGACTCTAGCGCGCCATCATTTACACGAGCATAAGTAGGGCAACCGAACATTCTCAGCCCGCTATATTTGACAGGTTTACTTGACCATGTTTCCTCAAGAGTGTTCCAATTGATTGGTAGTGATGGTGATTTGTTCACTAAACAACAAGTAGCATACACTACATAGGCCCAAAAATCTTTACTTAGTCTAGCATTGAAGAGTAAAGAGTGAGTTCTTTACAATAAAATTCCAATTTTTGGTTTCTATGACTCCGTTCACTATGCCTTCCTTTGCACAAAACCGGGTAAGCTTCTCACAATAGATTCCAACCTTCCTATCTACTTCTCCAACATCGCCTTCCGCAACTTGAACTGACCAAGTACCTCTACTTGTGTTTAAGAAGACAAATTTGGACTTTGTTCGAAAGGTTATCAATAAATGACAACACGTATCAAGCACCATCCTTGGAAGGAACTTGAGAAGGTCCTTATAAATCTGAGTGTACGTAGCTACAATCTCCAAAATCTTGTGAATTGTCAGTACAGATATCACTTTTCATTGACTATCAACGTTGCAGTGTTCACTGAAGTTCAACTTCTCATATCCAGTAACCTCCTAGTGGACCCCTTTAACTCAGAAACATCATCTTCTTCTCACTTATGTGTCCAAGTCTCATGTTCCACGACTAGCCATGTTTTGACTAGAAGCCTAAGAGAATTTAGTAGATGAGGCAATCACTATCGTTCCCTCAAGAAAATACAACTTATTGTCTATCATCCCCCAAATCATAGTAAGCACATCTCAAGAGACCTTTAAAACTCCACTTTCATTAGATATCTAGTATCCAAATTCGTCAAGAATACTCGGTGAGATAAGGTTGTTCCTTAGCTCCTGTATATGCTATATGTCAGTCGATGTTGCATTTTAATATGAACTTTCCAATCTTTACTACTTCACAAGTAGCACCATTTCCCATAAGCCCCATACCACCCCTTGTGTACCAATAGGTAGTAAACCATTGTCTATAAGTCATATGATAAGGCATCCAGATTCAAGCATCCAATCATCACTTGATGTGCTCGTGGTAACCACTAACATATCATCAACATTGTTGGAATTGTAATCTGCTGTAGTAACAACATCACCATGGCTCGTAAACTCCACCTTAACTTCTCGACCCTTGTGCTTTGGACAATCTCTCCTATGGGGCCCTATCTTATTGCAGTGATGACATTTTACCCCGGATAATCAAATCTCTTTGCATCCATCTTTACCTAGATAACCAAATCTTGCGCCATATCCTGCGCTAAATTATCCTCTCATAACTTCTTTTGCCACTCCTTAAAAATAAAGCAGGCTTTACCTTTTCCAAGGTAATCGTAGTGTTCCCTTGAGTAAAGTGCTGAAAAGAATCCCATAAAGATGCCAATAACATCATATCTTGTTTTCCATTAGGCAAGGCCTCATTTATGTTCTCCAAGTTTATCATCAGTTTGTTAAACTCATCCAAATGGCCTATGACGAATGTAACCATTTGGGATTGGTATGCATTTAGTTTAGCATTTCCAAAGGGCTTTCGACCTCTAAAACCTCTTGGGTAAACACTAGGGTATTTGGCAAACATTTTAAAGTAGCTTTCGGCCAAATGCTAGCCTTGGGAATGGTGAAAGTCCAAAGCAAGTCGGGACCATATTCCGAAGTCACATTTGCGGAATGCTGAAACTAGGATTAAATTTTTATTTTTTCCAAAACTATCATCACCAAATCTTTAGTTTTCCAATTTTGGCCCTCATTATTGTACATCTCTTTGCACAAGGTAGTCGGAGAGGGTTGACGAGACCAGATTTGGCCGGCAAAGGGCCAGCAAAAGGTTGGCAAGGGGCCGGCAAGGGTGGCACAACCCAAGCAAGGGTCGTCTGAGGTCGAGACCCAAGCTAAAGGGTTCGAGGTTTTTTTAATAAAAAAATATAAAAAAAAATTGAGCCAAAACCCCTTGTAAAAGTTGAACCCAAAGTCGTTTTACAAAAAGTAATGTACATTTCTCCAAAGGACTTTGGTTTTCAACATCTACACTACACCCAAAATCCATTTCCAAAGTTGAACCCAATCCACCCAAAACCATCTTTTCCAACATATGCAATTCATTGTTCAAATCCATCATCAAATAAAGTGCTTGAAGTTTTGCCCAGAATAATGTAGCATCCTTCTTTTCATTTGTCTAACATCAATGATCTAACATAGACTCACTCCTCTCTACTTCTCTTTCCTTTGCAATTGTCTAACATCAATGATCTACCCCATTTTCAGCGATTTGAATACTTAGTGACTAATTCTTCTTAGCTAATTAGAGATGCGTTTTGAGTACTTTTAGATTCCTAGATGAGTGATTTGAGTGTCTGTTGAGTTTTGACTTTTAAATTAAAGGTAAGGGTATTTTAAACCTTGCATTTTTGTTTAGAGCTTTTTGAAGGGAAACTATAAAAGAAATGTGTTTAATAACACATCTCTAACAATAACCTCCATATTATTTCCTCTTTTGTTTTTTTGTATCTTCTTGTTAGATTTTTAGATCTTGTAGCTCACCAAGTGGTTTTTAGAGCTTTTGGCTTGTTAGACACAAATGTTGTGTCTCGTGAGATTTCGATTATGCTTTTATCCTTTGCTACTTGTGCTTCGATTGGTGCATCTTTTGGCATTTTTCTGCAACAAATTGGTATCGGAGCGAAAGAATTTCAGTCTTTTGTTCGAGATGGCATCTAGCAAGTTTGAAGCGGCACCCTTCGATGGCCAAAACAATTTTGAGATATGGAGGATCAAGATGAAAGCGTTATTGCGTCGGGAAGATTCAATTAGAGTTTTGGATGGGAATTATCTCGATGATATGACTATGGTTGAGATCGAGGAGATGGAAGAGAGGGCACATAGCACCATCCAATTGTTGTTATCCGATAAGGTGCTTCGCAAAGTCGCGGATGAAGAAATGGCTTCAAGATTGTGGAATAAGCTTGAGAGTCTCTACATGAAGAAATCTTTTACGACAAGATTATTCTTGAAGCATCGTCTTCACATGCTAAAAATTCAAGAAAGTACTCATATCCAAAAATATCTAGATGAATTTAATAAGATTGTTATGGATATGAAAAATCTAGATTTGAAGTTGGATTATGAAGATCAAGCTCTAATTGTGTTATGCTCACTACCGAGCTCGTATGAAAATTTTGTGAATTCTATGTTGTATGGAAGAGAATCCATAACTCTTGAAGGTGTGAAAGCTTCGTTGAATTCCATGGAGATGTGTACAAAATTAAATGTAAGTAGTAGTGGTGATAAAGCCGATGACTTAGTTGTCAGGGGAAGGTCAAATCATTGTGATAGACACAATGATAGTAAATGGCGTTCGAAATTTAGATCAAGCAAAGATAAGAGTAAAGTAGAATGTTACTATTGCTATAAACTTAGACACTATAAAAGTAAGTGTCCAGTGCTCAAAGCTAAGGGGAAGAAGTGAATGAAGAGTTCTGATTTGGCTAGTCTGGTGAAAAATAATGAATTAATTAATGTAGACAATGTTCTTATTGGATTCAGCATGTTTATATCACATGTGTCCACATAAAGATTGGTTCCACACATATAAGAAAGTCAATGGTGTTTCAGTTTTGGTAGGCAACGATGTAGTTTGCAAAATTGTGGATATTGATTTGGTGCAAATTAAATGTCATGACAATGAAATAAGAACTTTGACAAATGTTAGGCACATCCCAGATTTAAAGAACCTTATTTCGTTGAGCAGTTTAGATTCCATTGGGTGCATGTACACAAGTGGAGGTGGAGTTTTGAAAATTTTAAAAGGCTCATTGATTGTAATAAGGGTAACATAAAGAAAAATCTTTACGTTCTGTAGGAAAGTACTGTTGTGGGTTCTTTAAATATATCATCATTTTTAGATTCTGAAAAGTCAATGTTGTGGCATATGCGGTTTAGCCACATGAGTGAAAGAGAAATGACTATCTTTAGTAAACGTGATTTACATTGTGGGGATCATACAATCTCATTTGACTTTTGCGAAAATTGTGTTTTCGGGAAGCAGCACAAAGTTAGTTTTAGTGCACTCGAGGAAGGGCATAGTTGACTATATCCACTGTGATTTGTGGGGATTGGCACAGGTAACATCTAAGGATGATGCAATTTATCTTCTAACATTTATTGATGATTTTTCTAGGAAAGTTTGAGTTTATTTCTTGAAGCATAAAAGTGACTTTTTTTTTATACGTTCAAGAAGTGGAAGATGTTGATAGAAAATCAAACTAGGAAGAAGATAAAGCGTCTCAAAATGGATAATGGTCTTCAGTTTTGTGGAGGTGATTTCAACAAGTAATGTGAAGATTCGGAGATTGTTCGATATCGAACAGTCAGGTACACCCCTCAACAGAATGGGATGGCGGAGCGCATGAACTGAACACTTTTAGAAAGACCTAGGTATATACTCTCTAATACTGGACTTGGGAAAGATTTTTGGACTGAAACTGTGAACACGGCATGTTATTTGGTAAATCATTCTCCGTCAACCGCAATTGAATATAAGACTCTTAATAAGGTATGGTCAAGTACACCTTCTAATTATTCTGGTTTAAAAATATTTGGATGTCCTGCTTATTATCATGTAAAAGAGGGTAAGCTTCAACCTAGGGCTAAGAAGCGTATTTTTGTTGGTTAAACATATGGGGTTAAAGGATATAGGTTATGGTGTTCCAACCCTCAGTCATCAAGGTTTATAATTAGTAGGGATGCTATTTTTTATAAAAATTTCATGCTTGGAAAGAGAAAGGTTGTTACTAAATCTATAGGTATTCTAGATCAGAATATTGGAAAAGAGGTAGATTTTTATGTAGAGCATCCACAGAGAACATTTGAAGATGTTCCTATTTAGCTAGAAAGTGACAATGAGCAACAAGACTCAAATTTTATCAAAAACAAAATAGAAAAAAAATGAGCAGCCTCAGAGTTTGGTTGCAAGGAGGGCTAAACAACAAATTAAGCCTCCCTAGATGTATGGTTTCGCTAATTTGGTAGCATATGCTCTTACAATTACTGAAGAACTTGGTATTGAACAACCTTTTACATTCCGTGAAGCTATTATTTGTTCTACATCTGAGAAGTGGTTTGCTGTGATGAATGAAGATATATAGTCTCTTCATAAGAACTAAACTTTGGATCTTGTGAAATTGCTTGAAGGCAAAAGAGCTATTAGATGCGAGTAGGTCTTCGAAAGAAAAGAGGAAATTTCAGAAGTTGAAGATGAAAGATTCAAGGCACGTTTGATAATGAAGGATTTTAGTTGGCATGAGGGGACTGATTTCAATGAAGTGTTCTCTCCAGTTGTGAAACATAGTTCCAATTGTGTGTTGCTCGTGTTAATTTCCTTTTATGATCCAGAATTTGGGCAACTTAATGTCAAGACCTCTTTTCTACGTAGTGAGCTTGAGGAGACAATTTATATGTCTCAACCCGAGGGATTCGTTATTGAGGATAAACATGTTTGGAGGTTGAAACATTCTTTGTATGGTCTTAAAGTAATCTCGGCGGCAATGATACAAAACGTTTGACAGCTTTATGTTGAGTCATGGCCACTCTAAAAGTGCACATGACAGTTGTGTGTACTATAAAAGATTGCATGGTGGTTCTTTTATTTATTTGCTATTTTATGTGGATGACATGCTTAGCAAAGTGGAGAATATATTGGACATACAAAATTTGAAGAGGGAACTTAGCAAGGAATTTGAGATGAAAGATCTTGAAGCTGCCCAAAAAATTCTAGTATAGAGATTCTGAGGGACATATAGGCTAGGAAGTTATATCTCTCGCAGAAGAAGTACATTCAAAAAGTTCTTAAGCACTTTGGCATGAAGAATGCCAAACCAGTAAGTATTCATTTGGCATCCCATTTTAGACTTTTGGTTCCTTTGTCGCCTAAAGCTAAAGAAGAGGAAGATGAGATGTTTCGAGTTCCATATTCTAGTGCTGTGAGTAGTCTCATGTATGTTATGGTTTGCACTTTTCTAGATATTTCACAAGCTGTTAGTGTTGTGAGTAGGTCTATGGCACATCCGAATAAAGTTCATTAGCAAGTAGTGAGATGAATTCTTCAGTACATCCGGGGTACCTCAGATGTGGGTTTGGTCTTTGATAAAGATTGTGATATAGGATATTCAATTGTTGGTTTCGTTGATTCTAACTATGTTGGCGATCTCCACAAAAGGATATCTTTGACAGGTATTATTTTTACGCTTGGTGGTTCCACATTAGTTGGAGACCAATTTTGCAGGACATGGTTACTTTATCTACCATCGAAGCAAAGTATATGGCGGCAGCGGAAACAGTAAAAGAAGCTCTTTGGTTAAAGTATTTAGTTACAGAACTTGGGGTGAAGTAGAAGGGAGCCTTCATTATCTTTTGCAATAATCAAAGTGCGATCTAGTTGACCAAGAACATAGTGTATCATGAGTAGAAAAAACATATCGACATACGATATCACTTTGTACATGATGAGGTTGCTAGGGTATGATTACAATTAAGAAAATACCAACGGTGGATAATCCAACAGATATGTCAATCAAAACAGTTCCTTTGACCAAGTTCAAGCATTATTTGGACTTGATTATTGTCTTAGCCATTTGATTTGCCTAGATGGATTGGTGGCGTTTCATCCTTTGATGGTGAAGTAGAGAGGTCTTATGTTGTTTGGTATAATGCTCTTTTGAAGATTTAAAGTCAATGTGGATATTTGTTGAGTTTTAACTTTCAAATTAGAGATAATAGTATTTTAGACCATGCGACTTTTGTCTAGTTTTTTTTTTTTTTAAGGGAGACTATAAAAGAAATATAAAAGAAATGTATTTAATAACACATCTCTAATCCTAGCCTCCATATTATTTCCTCTTTTGTTTTTTACTTCTTATTAGATCTTTAGATCTTGTGGCTCACCAAGTGGTTTTTAGAGCTTTTGGCATGTACTCTCATACTTGTTGAAGATAGTGAAACTTCTCTCTCTCTTTCTCTCTCTCCGTGGTTTTTCCACGAAAATCTTGCATCTCATGTGATTTTGATTTTGCTTTTGTCCTTTGTTACCTGTGCTCCAATTGGTGCATTTTTGGCGTTTTTCCACAACAGTGTCTAACTTCCGTGAGACATCAACTACTTTGGCCAGTTCCTAGGTAGACTTTGGAACCGAAGGTTCCAATTCCAGAGTTTACAAGGTAGGTCTTGTGTTCCAAAAACCGAGTATTGGTCTTCACATGGTAGGTTTCATGTTTTAAGTTTGGAACCTACTTATCTGGAACTGCTTACCTCTAATAAGAGCCACCCTAGCAATTGCTTGTCCATCTTCTTTCATTGTAACATAAAGTTCTATAGATTCCTAGGTTTTTCAATCTATTGTAACTTTGCATCTGAAGCGACAATCATGTGGCAACAATACGTAAAAGACTTCTCTTTCGAGCAAATGTTTGTAGTCGGTTTTTATATGAATGTCACATGCCCATAATGTCAAAGAAGTTCACAAATTAGGAAATTAGGCTTTCTCACCACAGGAACCCCAAGTACGCATTAAATAACAATGAGCTACTAAAGGTGGATTACTAGCTTCAAAAGAACCAAAAATAGATAAAATCAAATTTCACCAAACAGTCAGCATATGAATTGCTTTTTGGGAACATGTGTTTGATCCTCAAGTCCCGGCTTTGCTGGAAAAACCTCGACACTCGCATCAGTAAACTCTGGTTCAGAACCTCGTTGTTTTTAAACTCGATAAGTGACTTCACTTTAGAATTAAGTTCGAGAACAGCAATCCTATACCTCATAGTCCATGCCATCCTCAATTCAGCCGATTTAGGTATATCTTTTGTAAGATTTTGTGAGACCACCGTTAATCGTTCTAAAATTTAAGTTGTTACATGATAGCGTGGTTTTATATTTAATTACTCTAATACTCCCCATCATGTTTAGTCTGATTTATTTGTGACGTGATTTTATATTTAATTTCTCTAATAATCCCTTGTGATTTTTATTTAATTACTCTAATACTTTTCCTCACGCTTAGTTTGATCTTTTTGTGCGTGATTTTATATTTAGTTACTCTAATACTCCCCCTCACACTTAGTCTGGTTTTTTTGCCTAGTACTAAGCGTGGAAATTTACTTGGGGAGGTAAATGGGGGTTAAAAAGATTAGAACTCATGACCTCTAGTTCTAATATCATGTAAATTTTATGAGACTACTGCCAACCGTTCTAAAAGCTTAACAATTAGATGAAGGCATTGTTTTATATTTAATTACTCTAATACCCTTTTTTCTTAAAACTGAATGATTATGGGCTACTATGATTCCATCTTCCTTGCTTAAGTCACGTTCGAGACTTTATAAGTACCTAATTCTTTCAAAAAGATGTGGTAATTCATGTTCCAAGACACAATGAGCAATCACCAACACGTGTATCTTCACAGTTTTGAAATGATCGCGAAAAGAGATATGTGTGATGGTTGGAACTTGGGGCTTAAGTGAAAAAAAAAAAAAGGGAAAATTCCAAATAAGGACCCGAAGTGAATCTATTTTCTCAAATAAGGACCTAAAGTGAACTTTGTGTCATATAAGGACCGAAGTGGACCTATTGTTTCAAATAAGAACCCGAAGTGAATTTTGTGTCAAATAAGGACCCGAAGTGATCAAGTTAATCTCTATTGAGGACCTTAGCTCGCTGGTAAATATTTTCCGACAATTAAAATAGGGGCAATTTTGTTAGAAATTTGTGATTGGAAAAAAAAGGAAAATTCTATATTAATTAAGTTTAGGTTATCTATTTAGATGTTTACGTTTTCTTCTTTCTTCTCACTCGCTGCTCCTCACCTTGCTCGACCGACATAGAATTTGGGTCTCCGAAAAAAAAAAAAAAAAAAAACAAGAAGCAAGCGTCGGTTTTCTTCTTGTTTTTGAATTCGTGCCTCAACCGGCGGAGAATTTGAGTCTCTGACTTTGTGGAGGGGGTACAAGGAACGGGGAGACCGTAGAAAACCTAGGGTTTTTTTTTTTTTTAGGATTTGTTAATTTTTCCTATATTTTTTTTTGGACAAAATTGCCAAAACTTTGGTCGTCGGAAATGTCACATGCTTGATAGTGGCAAATATTTGGCCGACCAGTAAGCTTAGGTTCTTATTTGGAATTGAGGCCCTTATTTGAGACAATGGGTCCACTTTAGGTCTTTATCGACACAATTTATTTTGAGTCCTTATTTGAGAAAATTGGTCAATTTCGGGTCCTTATTTGAGACAATGTGTCCACTTTAGGTCTTTATTTGACACTAAGTTCATTTCGGGTCCTTATTTGAGAAAATTGGTCAACTTCGGGTCCTTATTTGGAATTTTCCCAAAAAAAAATTGCCAGAATACTATTGTAAGATTTTGTTAGACAACCGCTAACAAAACGTTGGCCTCGGCCTTTTTTTTTTGGTCAGTCACTTTGGCCTTAGCTTAAAAGGTGAAAATATGCAATTGGAAAGGCAAGTAGGGACCTGGAAGATTTGAATTCAAGACCCACTGCTTTGATATTATATGAAATTTTGTTAGACAGATGCCATCTGTTTAAATTATTTAAAATTTTAAATAAATGTGTGATTTATTATCTGAATATTATGAAAATGAGGAGTGCTACCAACTCAGCCTACTAAGTTATTCAGCTAATTCCGAATCAAACTCATTGTTAGGTGAAGGTATAGACATGTGAACTCCATACATAATATTAATGGTGCTAACTCCCTGCATGCAATGTTATAGGCATCGATCTATTACTATTGAATCTTTGTAATAATGATGTGCCAAGATCCGATCCAATGTTGTCTTTTGTCCTGGAGTCTTTCTATAAGCAAGGTGTGGAATGGACAATGTGGACGCAAAAACGAGAGTATCACATCTTTATCGTGCTATATTATCCATCGAATGACAATCAAACGACGGACAAAATCAAGTGAGAACATCGAATGACAGGTCCGAACGAGGGATGTCGTGCTGGACCAATAGAAGAGTTATTCGCATGTATTGTATGTAACTTTTGGCATCTCACCACATTTTTTTTTGTCGCTTTGGGACACTTCTTCAAGAGGTCCATTCCAATAGTGTTTCTCTGACTTTGACAATTTGGATATGTTGTTCTGCCTCTCTCTCTCTCTAGCAATCTGATAAATATATTCTTTTTTTTTTTTTTTGTGTGTGTGTTCTTTTTTGTTTTGCCGACAATTTAAATTGCCGTACAAAATTTCACTTTCTGCCGACTACACATTTGAGTGTCATGAAAGTTCAACTTCTCAATCTAAGAACCTCCCAGTTGACCCCTTCAACTCAGAAACATCATCTCCCTCTCACTTTTGTGTCCGAGTGTTATGAAATCACTATTGTTCACTCCAAAACCCACTGTCTATTGACTACCACGTCATAAAAAGTACATCTCAAGAGACCTTTAAAACTCCACTGTCATTGGATATCTAGTATCCAAATTTGTCAAAAATACTTGATGAGACAAGGTTCTTTCTCAATTTTGGTATATGCCATATGTCAATGAATACTCTCACTGCTCTAGGCGCATCTTAATCTAAACAGTTCCAATCTTTACTACTTCACATTTAGTGTCGTTTCTTATAAGCAACTTACCACCCCCTATGTACCGATGGGTAGTAAACCATTGTCTATAAGTAACATGATAAGAACATTCAGAATTAAGCGCCCAATCATCACTTGATGAACTCGTGGTAATTTCTAACATATCATCAATATCACTGGAACTATTATTTGTTGTAGTACAACATTACTATTACCCATAGACTCCACCTTAACTTCTTTACCCTAGTAGACAATCTCTCCTATAATGCCTTATCTCATTGCATAGATGACATCAACGATTTGGTTGGTTGGACCTTGAATTAGAATGACTCTTCCATTGGCTTTCTCAAACTTTCTTTGTCCATCTCTACCCTAGATAACCAAATCTTGCGCCATATCCTGTGCTAAGTTATCCTCTTATAATTTTCTTTTGTCACTCCTTAGAAAATACGAGGACTTTACATTTTCCAAGGTAATCATAGTGTGCCGTTATAGTAGTGAATCAATTCCAAGCTCAAAAGAATCCGATAGAGATGCCAACCATATCATTTCTTGTTTATCATTAGGCAATGCCTCATTGACGTTCTTCAAGACCATCATAAATTTGTTAAACTCATCTAGAGGGGCTTAGAGGGATTGAACCATCAATTTCAAAACATATAAGCAATTGTTCAAACCCTTCATCAAATAAATTGGTTGAAATTTTACCCATAATGATGCAACATTCTTCCTTTCGGCCACTTCAATAATAAGTCATTCGATAGATTCAACAAGATTATGCTTTTCATCCTCTCCATCAACTCTACCTTATTGTCCTCTTTTAGTGTTTCTGGCAATTTATCCTTGCCATCCGATGCCTTCGCCAAACCTTTGGCTATTAACTAAAGGTGTCAAAATGGGTCTTAGACCCATATTTGACCCATTTAAATCACAAATGAGTCATATATATGTTACTTACATTTTGAAGTGGGTCACATATGGGTCATTTACATTTTAAAGAGACTAGTTAAATGGGTCTTAAATGAGTTGGACTTAAAAACCCATTTCCAACCCAACTTCCCTCTTTAACTTTATAAAAATGTTTTTTTATAAAAATCAAAATTAGAATTATTTTTATATTTTTTTTTTCTTTTTTTTCTTTTTTTTTTCCTTTCTTCTTCCTCCTTTCTTAGCCGATGGCCGACACGGCAATGGCCGGCGATTGGCCAAGCAAGGCTCAAGGTTGTGGCCTTAGGCAAGCTTGAGGTCACCAACGATTGGAGCCTCACCGATCTGGCGAGACTCGAGCTCGCTAGTGTCGGGAGCTCGGTCTCGGCAGTCGTCAGCGAGGCCGGAGCTTGACTGGATCTAGCAAGCTACGAGCTCGTTGGCCTCAGCGAAGTTAGGGTTCGCTTGGATCTGGCAATCCGCAAGCTCGCCGATCGAGGTGGAGCTCGGGCTCGCAATCTGGCGAGCTATGAACTCGCCGGCCATGATGAAGCTTGGGCCAATGAGCTCATTGCGGTCGTTGTGAAGGAAAAGGGGGAAGAAGAAGAAAGAAAGAAGAAGAAAGAAAGAAAATATAAAAGAAAATAAAAGAAATAATAAAAAAATCAAAATTTTAAAAATAATTAAAATTTTGATTTTTTGTTTTTAATAGTTTTTATAGATAGACATCCATTTACATACTAGAGAAGTACTTTTAGAGGAAGCTCGATGTTGTCTAGATCGAAATTCAATCAATATCGAAATAGAAATTCTAAACATTATAATATAATTTTTAATTTGGTAAATCACAATTAAGAAATTACACATTCTCGCATCCTAGAAGATTTGTTATAAACAAATATTATTTTCATGTCAATCATTAACTAATCAAACTTTTTCTTATCAAGAATTTTTCAAAAGTATTTCAGTTTTAAGGTTTTTCACTTTTTTCTTTTATTTACTAATTTTTATTGTTGAATTTACTTTTTTAATTTGATGTGAAGTTTTTATTCAAGTAACATACATACATACATACATACATACATACATACATACATAATATATCAAATTTATATAACATGAAAATAAGTCAAAACGGGTTAAATGGGTCAATATAAGTTGGACCATTTTTGACCCGACTCACCCATTTAATAGCCATACTATTAAAAGTGGATTAAATGCAATATCTATTAGAAAATATTTGGAGAATTTTCATTATTTGGGATATATGGAGAAGATAAGAAAAAGAATTTACAAATCAAAAAGTAATGGAAGAGATTGAGTTAAATATTAATGTCAAATCTCATTTATAATATTGCTTGGGAGGATAAAACATTGGTTCGGTTTTGGTTAGATTGTTTTTCATTGTTATGAGAGTTTTTCAAGTATTTTGAAGAGAAGACAAATTTATATTACATGAAAATAAGTCAAAACGGGTTAAATGAGATTTCAATATAGTCAGCCACCACCCGAATGATTTGATGTGCATGTTTGAGGCGAGAAGTGATGCAATTGCCATTTAATTATAACCATGAATTAAACGTGGATAGAGATATACTGCGTTATTTGTGTAGCTTTCGGTCATAGAGATATAGTGGATTAATAAACTGCGTAGGCTGTACCTAGAGATATTTAAAATAGCCATACATGTTTATTATATATAGTGGTTACACATCTCTAACGATCCACAACCAAATTTTGTTTTTAATTTATTCTCAATTATATTTTGAATTAGATAAATTTTGTTCTATTTCAGTATTTAATTAGTTTATTTTCTTCGTGGGATGATATTCTTTCTCAATTTCGTTCACTTTTTACGAACACACATCTTCCTAATCCACAACCCAAACATAATTGCTCCAAACATAATTGCAACAGCAGAAATTCCAAATGGTGATCAAACATGTAAAAGCCCCAAATCAACTATAGTAACCTTAACTTTAGCTCTAATACCAATTGTCATAAAAACAACATAGAAGCTAATGGATCTTGCAGTTAAAGTTAAAGGAGAGGGAAAACTATTGATAGAGAAATTAACAATGGAACAATGACGAACACTTGAAATTTACCTGATTCAATTAGAGTGCCAATAAATACTCCAAGGGGAGAGCCAGTGCAAGTAATCCACTAGAAATTAAGAAAATACAAAATTTACTATTGCTCAATCAATCACTCAAGTGCTTCCTAACTTTAGATTACACCCAAAGCAAATCCACAAGTATCATTTCGCAATCTCTTATAGAGAACTCACTAAGAAAACTCAGAAAGAAAATATGATACTCCTCTTGTTTGCTCTACTGTATCCGATATCAAAACCAATTCAAAGTAGAAAATTTACTCAAAATCAAGACATATTCTCAACACCAAACGGTAAAAATGAATGGTGCGCTTCACCTTAGGTAACTCTAATGGTGGAGCGAGATTATTTTTGCAAAAAGATGTTTGCAATATCCGAACTTTTCGAATATACAAACGTGAGCTTCATGTATTACATACTGAAAATTACACCAAGCACCAAATATAAGAGTGACCATAGCCGCCACTAGCTCTCATATTTCGGTCAGCGTTTAACCATTTGAACCGATATTTGCTCGATCACAAACTGCAAAAACCCATTACTCAAAATGGAAATATGAAAATACTTTCCCCTTTCCCCTCGTTTGTAGAGATTCCCTGAATATGTGGGGAATAATCTTGAGAACCCTAATTTTAAGTTGCATGGAGAGCAAGTTTGGCATGGATTAAAGGCAAAAACTCCAAGACTATCTAGCTGAGCTGACTTCATGGCTCCTTACGACTACCTACCTAACATTATTATGAAAAAAAAAATCAAATTGGTCCAAGAATGACTAAATGATGATTATGGTGATTAGTATTCCATGCTCATTCTAGGCTCAATTTAGTTCATGGGCCAGACAAGGTCTTCTAGTTCTCACAGACAAAAAGGCCTTGAAATCAAAGAAGTTTTACCAATTCAAGACTTGGAGTATTGATAGGGTAACAATACTATTCTAGTTGAGAAGCGTGTGCAAAAAAAAAAGGCCATTTTTCTAGGTGACAACGACAATCAAGAAAATCCTTGCTTTTGCACCAATCAAATGATCCCAAATTCTTGATATGTAGCTCTTATCTTCAATCAAAAGTCAATTCATCTACTAGTAATGTAGACCATGGACCATGGAGGTACAGTCGAATTAGGAGATTATTCAATATGAGTTTCATACTAAGCAGAGAGAGAGAGAGAGAGAGAGAGAGAGAGAGATGGGGAGGGAAGGGAGCCAATCAAGCTTTGATGGCAGATGAAATTGGTAAGTTAATTAATTAGAGATTGGGAAGGCGAACTGGCGGCTGATCTCTTAAGTCATGTTCTGGAGATGAACACCGGACGTATACTTCATACAAGACAACGTACTTGTCTAGCACTAGTTGAGCGGAACTTAGATAAATAGCCACGCAAAAATCACTCTTGTCTAGCAGCCCTCATTAGCGTACACACAGTTGGGTTTTCGTTCAACTGTTTGCGCAAAGAATGATCACACAACCCCTCAAATATTCGGCGCGAAAGGAATGATCAAAATCTTGGATGGAATTGAACAAGATTTGGTGAATGCAAATGAAGGTCAAAGTATTTATTATGGGATAAGTGCAATAGAAGTCTTAAAACTTGTCAGGAAAGTGTAATTGAGTTCTAAAACTTGAAAGAAGTGCAATCAAATTCTAAAATTTATCAAATTGATTCAATTGAGTCTTAAAGTTAATACCGTCAAATTTACTAACGGAAAATGTCGATGTGGCGCGGACGTTGACATTTTAAATGAATTTTTATTGTCCATGTGGCTTTTTTTAATTATTTTTATTCAAAATTTTTAAAAGTTAGATTTAAAAACTAAAAAATAAAAGCTACTATTCATTCAAAAAAACTGTTTAAAATAAATGGAAAATGGCACAGGTAGGTGCTTTTGCTGCCGCCACCCATCACTGGAGGGCCTGCGACTTTGAACAATTTTGTTTTCAAAGTAAATTTTAGCCTTTTCTTTAGTTTTTAAATCTAATTTTAAAAAATTTGAATACAATAATTTTAAAAAAGCCATGTGGAAAATAAAATTTAATTTAAAAATGCCACATGGACAATAAAAGTTCATTTGAAATGCCACGTTCGTGCTACGTCAACGTTTTTTGTTAATAAGTTTGATGGTGTTAACTTTAAGACTCAGTTGGACCAATTTATGGACTTTATTATACTTTTTGCAAGTTTTAAAATTCAATTGTACTTTCCTGATAAGTTTTAAGACTTCTATTGCACTTATCCCATTTATTATTGATGTGATGATGCATGGAATAAACTTCATAAAGTAATATATATTAGGTCGATTTGTGATTAGGATGAAGTCTCTCTTTTTTCTTTAATAATCAGCTCAAATGGATCGAGTTGATGTCATGGTGTTGTTTTATGCATGAATGTCCAGCCGTCTTCTAGATATTTTGGCTAGAACAAAAAATTGATCCAAAATTTGCCCAGACCAGACAAGACTTGCCGGCCCAAGGCTATTAAAAAAAAGGAAAAAGAAAAAATAATAAAAATTCAGAAATAATTAAAAATTTTTAAAAATCCATATCGGTGCTGACCATGGCACATAGGATGGCTAGCATGAACTAAATCACTATGTTAGCGATTTTCAATCAAAATTTGCCAAAAGTACTATATTAGTAAATCCTCAAAATTTTTAGGATTAAGTTGGTATAATTAAAAAGTTTATAACTAAATTGGCAAATCGTCAAAAGATTTATGATTAAATTGGCTAAACTGGAATGTTTATGATTGAATTAGCACAAATGCAATAGTTTAAAAAAATTGGTAACTTTTCCAATTATTAATCGATGATCGACGCTATATTTATGTGCTAATTATTAAATATCTTCTCATTTCTTGCCCTTTTTTTTATTCCCTTTGCCATGAATATTTTTAGTCGATCAGCATCAGATGCACTTATCAATAAGCCCACCGGAAACGTCAATTAATTGAGGGACCTCCATCTTACCAACACGAATGTACAATCATTGTCATATCCGATATGTAAGAGAATATGCTTGTTTGCTATGATTTTCTTTATGTTTACATAACTTTCAGCTATGCAAATGTACTTAAAATTTTTGTGTGGGCACATAGATCACAATAGGAATTTTGAAAAGAAAACGAAAACTAAATTCAGCCCATGAAAAGGCACTTTATGACTCTACTTAGCTGCGGTGTGTTAGCAACAATGTGGTGTTTTAGCATGTCTTCTTTTGCACAAAATAGGCTAAGCTCCTTATAACATATTTCAACCCTTTGTTAGTTCTTAGGCACATGATCTTCCTTCCTATATACTTTTTGATCATTGCCTTCTGCAACTTGAACTGACCAAGTACGACACACTTGTGCTTTTAAGAAGACAAATCCGGACCTTCCTCTAAACTTTATCAATAAAGGACAACACGTAGCTGGCACCATCATTTGAAGGAACTTGAGAAGGTCCCTATAAGTCTAAGTGTACGCAGCTACAATCTTCGAAATTCGGTGATTTGCCATGCAGAATTTCATTTTCCACTGGCTACACATGTCGCAATGTTCATAGAAGTTTAGCTTCTCAATCTAGGATCCTCTCAATGGACCCTTTTAGCTCAAAAGCATAATCACTCTCTCACTTATGTGGCTGAGTTTCATGTGCCACAACTGAGTTGTGTTTTGACTAGAATCCCAAGAGAATTTAGTAGATGAGGCAATCACTATGGTTCTCTCTAGAATACAACTTACTATCTATTGTCCTCTACATCATAGTAAGCACATCTCAAAAGATGTTTGAAAGCTTCACTTTTGATGGATGTTTGGTATCCAAATTCATCAAGAATACTCAGTGAGATAAGGTTCTTTCTCAGCTCTTGTATATGCCACATGTCATTCAATGTTCTCACTGCTTCATCATGCATCTTATTCTGAACTGTTCCAATCTTTACTACTTCACAAGCAACACCGTTTCCCATAAGCAACTTACCACCCCATGGGTTCTAATAGGTAGTAAACCTTTGTCTATGAGTCACAAGGTAATCTTGGTGTGCATTTGTAGCCATGAACTAGCAAAGTGCTCAAAGGAATTTGGTAGAGATGCCAACAATATCTTATCTTGTTTTTCATAAAGTAATGCTCCATTGACATTCTTCAAGTCTATGATCAGTTTGGGTTATGATGAATGTATTTTTAACCATTCAAGATTGAACCATCCTTTTTAGCATATATAAGCGATTGTTCAAACCCTTCATCAAATAAAGTGCTCAAAGTTTTGCCCACAATGATGCGGCATTCTTCAAGATTACTTTATTGCCCTCATTTTAAGTTGCACGGAGAGCGAGATTAAAGTCAAATTTTCCAAGACTACCAAGCTGAGGTGACTTCATGGCTCTTCATGACTACCTAGTTAACATCATTATGAAAAATTTCAAATTGATCCAAAAATGGTTCCATGATAATGATCATAATTGGTGTATCATGCTCATTCTAGGCTCTATTTAGTTCCTGGGCCAAACAAGGTCTTCTAGTTCTCATGGACAAAGGCCTTGAAATCAAAGAAGTGTACCAATTCAAGACCTGAGAATTGATAGAGTAAATATGCCATTATGTTTTAGAAGCACGCGCAAGGAAAAACAATGCCTTTTTTTCTCGTCGACAATGACAATCCAGAAAATCCTCACTGTTGGACCAATCAATGATCCCAAATTCTTGTTATGTAGCTCTTGTCTTCAATCAAAAGTCACTTCATCTACTAGTAACGTAGACTATGGACCATGGAGTTACGTAGATGGCTATATATAAGTCAAATTAAGAGATTATTCAACATGAATTTCATAATAAGCATTGAGAGAGAGAGAGCCAGATCAAGCTGTGATGGCAGATGAAATCGACAGGTTAATTAATTAGAGATTAGGAAGGCGAAAACTGACGGCTGATCTCTTAAGAAAGTCATGTTCTGGAGATGAACACCAGACGTATACTTCATACAAGACAACGTACTTATCTGGCGGCAGTTGAGCCGAACTTAGATAAAATAGCCACGCAAAAATCATTGTTGTCTAGCAGCCCTCGTTAGCGTACACACAACTGGGTTTTAACTGTTCTTCAGCTGTTCGCTGTAAGGAACTATCACACGATCCCTCAAAGGTACGAAAGGAATGCTCAATCTCTTGGATGGAACAGAACAAGATTAGGTGAACGCATATGAAAGTCAAAGGCTTTATTACTGATGCGATGATGTATCGGATGACCTTCCTAAAGTAATATATATATATACATATATATGTGTGTATACATATATATATGTATCTATATTGTTAGGTCAATTTGTGATTAAGATGTAATCTCCCTTTTTTTTTTCAATAATCAACTCAAAATGTATCGAGTTGATGTCATGGTGTTGTTTTCTGCATGGATGTGCAATTGTCTTCTCGATCTTTTGGCTAGAACAGAAAATTGATTCGGAATTCACCCAAACCAGGCGAGGCTTGCCAGCAGCCAGTGACCTCACTGGCCTAGGATTGGACCAAAAAGGAAAGAACGGGAATAATAATAATAATAATAATAATAATAATAATAATAATAATAATAATAATAATAATAATAATAAATTGAAAATTTTAAAAATTTGTCGGTATCGGTGATTTCCAGTCAAAATGGATCACAACGACTATATTGGCAAATCGTCAAAAGAATTAGAATTAAATTAACAAATTATTAAAAGTTTGAGAACTAAATTGGCTCAATAAAAATGTTTGGAACCGAACTATCAAATCGTCAAAAAATTTAAGATTAAATTAGCCAAATTAAAATATTTATAATTGAATTAGTATAATTGAATTAGTATAAGTGTAATAGGCTTAGGGTTTTTTCGGTAATTTTCCAATTATTAATCAACGGTCAACGCTATATGCATATGCTAATTATTAAATATCTTCTCATTTCTTGCCCTAATTAATTCCCTTTGCCATGAATATTTTTAGTAGATCAGCATCTGAACTTATCAATAAGCCCAACGGAAACGTCAGTGTTAGTTTTGAGCGACCTCCATCTTACCTAACACGAATATACAAATCATTGTCATATCTGATATAAAAGAGAATATGCTTGTTTGACATTATTTTCTTTTTGTTTACATAATTCTACTTGCAAATATTTCTAAAATTTTATGTGTGGTACATAGATCGCAATTGGAATCTTGAAAAGAAAAAAGAAAACTAAATTCATCCCATTACAATGCACTGGAGGATAATTGGCGACTCTTTCTTTTTTTTGTTAAATTACACGAATGATCCATGAACTTAGGCTCAATATGATATGTGATTCCTAAACTTCTAATTTATTTAATGTGATCCCTAAATTTTAGCGCAATGTATAATGTCGTCTTTGAACTTTTAATTAGTTTAATGTGATCTTTAAATTTTAACGCAATGTGCAATATCGTCTTTGAACTTTTAATTTGTTCAATGTGATCATGAACTTATGGTAAATGTTCAATCTAGCCCATGGATTATTATATCTTTATTCAATTTAGTCCTTGGACTTTCTAATCGAATGACTAAATTGAACATGTATCGAAAGTTCAAGAATCACATTAAATAAATTTAAAATTTAGGAACTATATTGTACATTGGGCTAAAAATTAGGGACCACATTGAACAGATTAAAAATTAAGTGACCACATTACAAATTGAGCTTAAGTTCATAGACCATTTATTTTATTTTCCCTTCTTTTTTTGGCTTTGATATTTATTATGATAATGTTGAGCCCTTCAAAAAATTATAAGAGATGAGGTAAATAATATTTGAAATCACTATTACCCTTTTCATACTTTCAAAATATTAAAATAACCTTTTCTCTCACTTTTACGGGGATTTTTGAAGCTTGTTGTGCTGAACCAAAACGCTCCTCGTGAATTTTCCCTCATAATGACAAAAACCTTTAAAATGGCTTGAAAAATTAGAGTGACTTCAATGTTATTATTCATATATTTCTAAAATTGTGAGTTACTTTGACACCAGAATATTTGAGGTACTTAAAATTAAGTCACAGCCTAAATTTAAAAGTCGAGGTACAAAATCGAAGAAAAAGTCAAAATTTGACAATAAAACCCAGTCTCAAAAAACGAAAATATTGATACGAAAGTTGTTCAGAATTTTCTTAATTATTGTATGAGATTTGAAAGAATATTCTTCTTTTTAAAATTAAGGAAAAGCAAACGTGCTTCTTTATTTTTGGGGAGTGGGGGAAGTCAGGACAAGCGGACAAGCTGAAGGGGAGACTTTGAATTAGTGGTGTGGACTCCACGCCTTTAAAATCCATTGGTGATTTCATTCCAATCACTATCACTGCTCCCTCATCAGTAAACATAAAAAATCCTTGAAAAAGGAAAAACAGAAAAAAAATCCAAAAAAGGAAAAACATTGATGTGAAAGTACGAAAATTCTTGAAAAGAGAAGGATATATATATATATAATATTTTTTGTTTTTAACTCTGAAATTTCATATAAAATAGATAGTAGGTGATTTGGATTAAATTAGTTTTTAATTATCAATTAGTGTATGCCGACAAACATCATTATGCAAAAATTGAAGATTTTTTTGAGAGAATTGTGATAGAGATTACTTTCAAGATAACCCTTTTAAGTAATTATATATAGAAAGAGGTAATTTTTGAATTTAATGTCTTTTGTTGTGATGTGTATAATCCATGATTAAAACTGAATCTTTACAATAAGTTATCCTTAGAAAGTGATTCAAGACAGTTCTTGACATGATCCTTATGCTAATACATGCCAATAAATTAAAAGAGAAATTTGACGGTGTTAGTATCGATAATAAATGGAATGACCCAGTGTATAAATTCAAAGAGAGAGATGATTTGGTAGCATTAAAAACATATGCAAGGATCAAACTATAAAAATGCTAAAACTTAGAGGATGAGAACTCTACCGAATCGCTATCCCTTCAAAGGAGATTTGGGAAAATGACCATTTGCATTGTGGATCCGAGCTAGTCCAATCAGATTTGACGCAGAAAAGTTGTGGGTCCGCCCGCCCGTCCGTCCGTCCAATGCATGCGGTCAGAGCTGCAGGACAAGACAAGTTTTGATCTCTGAAGCTCTTCATTCACGTCGCTCTCCGTGATTTCGCAAATTGCGCCCTCCATTTCGCGGTTCGAAAGCGAAGCCGCAAGCTCGACAGCGAGAGAGAGAGAGAGAGATGAAACAAGGAAGCCGGTCTCTGTTCTCAGTGAAGTTCCAAGACTTGCAGAGCGCCCAAAGATCAAGGCAATCCATTTGGTCATAGATAAGAACAGAGCACGAGAAAGAATCCCTCAAGAATCCAAGTCTCTTTCTTTCCTACGTCGCCAATTTCTGGTCAGTCCACGACTCTCTCTCTCTCTCTCTCTCTCTCTCGGGGTTGTGATTTTTTATACCTGCGTTCAAGGACTTGCCAGGTTATCCTGGTTTTGATTCTTCTTTGCTTCCTTTCGCCAAATGCTCCTTTTGGTTGCTGAGCAAATGCAGAGACCATCTGCAAAATCTAGCGGTTTTTTATACGATTCTGGATTTTGACTAGAAAAACACGAGAAAGAATCACAAGCTTTCCTGCACCTTGTTCATGTTTTCATCGGTTTTCCTCCATGCAAATGCAGGGCAAAGTTCCTGCTTTTGTTGTCTTTCTTTTTCCACCCTCCTTTGCTAAATATCTTGATCTTTATTTGGTTATCTGGTCCTAAATGGAAAAATAAAAAATAAATAAAAAGGATGATTGAATAAGTTCGATATTTTGAGAAATATAGAACGGTGTAAGTAGGAGTTACCCTTCATTTTCGTTTAGAAAAAAAGGGTTAATGAGGGTTTATTCTTTTTCTTGGGAATTCGATTCCACTTAGCAGTCTTTCTCATTGTTACGTAGGAAGCCCCAAAAGTCATTTCCACCTGTACATGGCTGGATTCTACTAAATGTTAAACAAAGGAGAAGTCAGATCGGAGTGAAAGTCTCGTTCTTATTATTTTAGCATGAACTTTCCCTTTCGAGAAACAAAAAAATCTGCTAGGTTAGCTGGAAAATCCGTCTTTGCGGGGCGGTGGGTTAATGGATAAAGAATGTATGGGGTTCCTCCGTGTATGGGGTTCATATTGATTCCTCAACAGATTTTTTTTATTTTCTTTGTATTTTTTTAACTTTCTTTTTGTTGTTTAATACACTATTGTCAATTTGTGACTTGGAAATTAGTTGGATGCACGATTTGTGCATGGGTGCTTCCCTTGGAAGTATAAATAGTTTTCTTTCCTGGATATATGTCAGAATCCATCTTGATTTTTCATGTTCTGTAAATTTTTCATGAGCCACTTGCATGGTAAGTTTTTGTGCCTTTCTCGAGTAAGTTGACCACAAACTATCTGCATCAGGGATATATAGTTTTCAAGATCAGAGTTTCTTTGTTTCTGGTTAAGTCTATTTGGTCATTGTGTTGGGAAAAATAGCTTATTTTTTCCCAGCTTCCGCAGTTCCTGGGGTCATGGGCCTTGTCTGGTTTGAAAAACCTGCCACTCATGTCTCATCTTCGTAGACCTACAGTTTTCCCTAATATGGAAATGATTATATCAAAGAACCTAAAATGGAAGATTTGTTATTATTACGCCAGTTTCTTCCTTTGAGACAGATAGGTGCTCTTGACCTTATATTTGGTGATTCGCTCATGCTCAGTGTTTGCTATCAACAGCAAAAACTATGATGGTATCCATTCGAGCATACATTAGCAACCAAATCAAAGCTACAATGCTCTTTCGACTATTTCTTTTCTTTTTCTTTGTGTACCTAGAGGTTACTCTGAGTCATCTGTTGAAGTGATATGCACCCGTACCTATCAGATAAGACATGGTTGCGGGTGCAGGTTCTGGGATACCTCATTTTGAGCTCAAAATTTGCAAGTTTGTTTCATGGCAGGCCTGCCACAGTCTGTATCACCATAACTAAAATGTCGAAGAAAGATTATGTGAAATTCGAGGTATGATGATTCAAATTCCTACAAAATTATGTACCATTGCTTATATTTGCTTACCAAGAGAAAAAATGCATATTGATTCTACGTTTTCCTATAACTAAGTATTAGCACTCAAGTTATACACTCATTTACAGAGTCCACGTGTCATTTATCTCGAAACATAGTTGATCCAGCTGTTCCAGACACCGTTCCGAGTGGTACAATTAATCCCTATTCACAGTGGAAAACCTCCGTTCTTGAATGTGGCGTTGCATGGAGTTGTCTAGACTCTAGTTTTGCAGGGTGGACAATCAATTCCGTGGCATGAGTAGGTGCAGTCTCTTCTATAGTCATTGCTGACCTAAGAAGAGTAATCGCGTGGATTCAAAATCAAAAGTAGTAAATGAAAATCTTTTGATCTCACGAATTGAGCTGAATCAATATTTTGCAGCATCTCATTCTCCAGTGAACTTGCATTATTAGCAGGTGTTGCAGGACAGTTTCCCTGTTTCGAGCTCACAGATTTATACAGGAAAAAAAAACAAGGTAAGTAGTTGGCATGGGTTGCGCTATTTCGAAAAAGTCTGAGCGAACACCCGGATATGAAGAGCCTAACGTTCTCGCCGCTGCAACACCTTGTAAGCGTCAATCCTTTTAGATGTTAAGTTTCTGCATTTACTTCCCCTTGGATTGTTCTCATAAAGCTTCAGTGTAATGCAGATCTTTTTTTTTTCCGGTTCATTTTTGACCTGTCTATTCTCAAGAAGCTCATTCATCCAATTGAGCATTGTCACCTCCTCTACGCTCATTTTGCGTACAATTCAGAATTTTTTCATCGGGGACAGATGGGGAAAGTATAATTTATAGGCCCTTCAATAAAGTCATACGGTAAATAAACTGTAATGCTACCTGCCTTCATCACTTTGACCATTCAAGTTTCTTAAATGCAGTTACTGCAAGCGAAGTCGAGGCCTTATACGTGCTCTTCAAGAAAATAAGCAATTCAATTATTGCTGACGGGCTTATTCACAAGGTGTGCTTTGGACCTGCGTTTGATATATGAGTGAAATCTATTTACCTTTGGCTATCAGTTGTCGCTTGCTGGGTCATCTTCTTCTAGTCTAGTCTTACGTGACCACAAGACACTGAAAAGGTTCATTATGCACTTGGTTCTGCCACTTAAACTGAAAATTTTGCTATTTATGCTGTACATTGAGCAGGAAGAGTTTCAGCTTGCTCTATTCCGGAACAGAAATCGGAGAAATCTTTTTGCCGACAGGGTATGCGATATAGACTCACTTCGACTTAACAGAGATCATTTTATGTCATTTATGTCCTGTAATCTGATACAGTTAGTCGTCCCACTTAGGTAAAAAGAAATTGGAATCTCAAATAATATTGATCTAACAAAGTGCCACTCACAACTTTTTTGTGATTTTGCTAATTCATTAGACTGATGCTCTTTTCTTTTTCCTGCCGATTCATTAACTACTGGCATCATATATTGTAGATATTCGATTTGTTTGATATGAAAGGAAATGGGGTCATTGAGTTTGGGGAATTCGTAAGATCGCTTGGTGTCTTTCACCCGGATGCACCAATAGAAGACAAGATTGCATGTAAGAAATCCCATTATGCAGCTTATACTCTTTTAATTTTCGCTAAAATTCCATTTAAATTACTTTTCTTTATTGGTAGATCATGTTAACACAAGTAGCTAAATGATAGCTGAATCGTTAGACTTTTCCACAGTTGCTTTCAGGTTGTACGACTTGAGGCAGATCGGATATATCAAGCGAGAGGAGGTGAGGACGGTATCTCCTCTTTTCTGCTGTTGCATGGACATCTTGATAATTGCTAAAATTGTTCTTAATTTCTACTGTAGTGGCATTACAAATTTTGTTTTCAATTTACAGTTGAAGGAAATGGTATTGGCACTTCTTCACGAATCAGATTTAGTACTCGAGGGGGATATTGTGGAAACAATCGTGGATAAGGTGCGGTACTCAACTTTCACGCGGGAACTACTATCCTCAGTTTGGTACTTTAAACATTCTAAAACCGGTTGTTGAATCAACAGACATTTAGGGATGCTGATACAAAAGATGACGGACGGATTGATCTGGAAGAGTGGAAGGACTTTGTGTTGAAGAATCCTTCTCTGATAAGAAACATGACTCTTCCATATCTAAAGTACGTAATCCCCATCAATGCGATGAACAGCCTCTCCATTACAAAGTTTAAAACCCCTGTACAGAAAAGTATAACCCAAAAACTGTCCGCCATACATTTGTCTCTGATCATGTCTGTTCGTCCATTTTGTGTCAGGCTGCGCATTGTGAACGGGATTACTCTGCACAAGTTGTACGCTAAAACTCTTTTTTTCTCTCTTCACCCTTTGCAGGGATATAACATTGGCATTTCCCAGTTTCATAGTGAGTTCTGAGTATGAAGATTCAGAAGTATGACTCGTTTCCATCATAAAGGCGTCAACGACATTTTGGGTCGATGTCATATAGAACAAGATGATGCTCTGAGTATCTGCCAAGTACAAGCAGTCGTCGAGAGATAAAATCTGAAAGCAGGAAGGAGAATAAGACGCAGCACTGTCCTCAAGCCCTTAGCTGGCCATTTTATCGACAAAGCGGCATGGAGATAAAGGGATATGTTATGGATCCTGGAGCATTCAAAGCCCCAGGTGTCATTCAAACTTTTGAGTTCAGAAAGATTTGAGTGGATATATGGAAGAGAGGCATATTTGCAATGTATAGTCAACTTTTTCATGGACTTCGAGTGTTTAAGAAGATCAGGTGTATGTCTAGTAAAGCATCGGCTCATACATGAATCTAATAATAGTCGATGCAGGGATGATCTCACCTGTGCCAACAGACGCTTTGCCAAAGTGAGTACAAGAGAGTTTGGTTCTCAAACAGGCTGCTCTTTTTTCACTCGTCTCCTTCTATTTAATCATTAATTCGATTGCCGCTTTGCATTAGAGAGCGAGAGTACGCATTAAGATCTCTGTTGATCCTGATTTTACAGCATATTCATTTCCTCTGTTGGAAGGTTCATACCTGGAGAGCAGTTACTTGCAGGGTTATAAGTCGGGCTTTGCATGCGAGGCCCAATCATGTGAATGCAATCACGTTAAAAGAGACAATCGTGTAGGAAATTCTTACAGATCAATAAGAATAACAAGTACTCTTACAAATATAAAGAGTATCATAATTCTAAGGATTAATAATACGGAAAATCCTAAACTAGTAGGCATGTGACAAATTCACCTAAAATTAATTTTTTGAACACCAAAAACTCCAAAATTAGTACACCTGTGATAAATTTATCCCAATAATTTTTTTATGACAAAACATTATAAATTGGTATATTTGTAATAAATTTATCATCAATTAATATCCATTAAATTGAATTAATACCACTAAAAACCACAAAACTAATATACATGTGAAATCATAGGGTAAAATTTTAAACTAGTATACCCGTTACTTGTCACTTGTCATCCAACTCGACAATTTGATGGGTAAAATTTAATGGAAATTAACGAAGGGTAAATTTGTCACACGTGCATCGGGTTGGGGTTTTTCGTGATATTAACCTTGATTTTAACCATTATGTCAAACAAATAATCTACTCTTTAAAAGCTTATATGGTAAGGAAATTGATCACCATTGAACATATAGCATTAGTCCTAGTAATTTAAATATAGGTTCTTCCAAAGAAAATAATCCAAGTTCAGGAGTAATTCAGTGTCAAGTAAGCATGGTTAATAGTTATATAAACTCAAATCCTATAGGATGATCATAAGAAGCTAAAATCAAATTTGCAGAGTATTGCCACTATATCATATATATATATATATATATATATATATATATATATATATATATATTAAATTGATTCATACCAAACTCCATGGGTCATAAATGGGGTCAATATGATTTGATAAGTTATTTAAACTCAACCCATCTCTATAACACTTTTTACTCTCTTTTGACCTCATACTTATACACTTTGTGCTTTCATCTTAGTTTATGTATTAAATATATGGTAAATATAAAAGTGAAACACGAACAACACTCCCTCACGTTAGTCCGGATGCAATTGTAAATGCCAATTGGCAAAGATGAATGGAACGCCTTGATGGAAATGGAGAGGAAATTTGGTGCGAATGATTTCATCAACGGTTGTGTTATTTATATTTGATCGGATCCACTCATTTGACATATCTAAAATGATAGTACATGCCTATCGATATCCTTCATTGATATTTGAGAATCAAGTTTGGGAAAGACACCCATCGCAGATATTCACTCAAAAAAGGAGTCTTTGCTCTACCAATATATCGTTCGAAGCATGAGAGTCCGCCACACTCGTCCAAAGTGGTTCTACAATAAATGGAAAATTTTATGAAAGTGTATGATGGTTCGAACTCGGGTCTTATGTCAAAAAAGAAATATGCCTATCGGATTACGATTGTGAGATTTTGTTGGACCGAGGTCAACTGGATTTTTGCATTGGCCTAAATGGTGGAAATATGCAATTCAGGGGGGCCAAATAAAGGCCTAGAAAATTTTAACTCGGGATCTTTTATTCTGATAGCATATAAGATTTTGTGAGATCATTGCTAACCGTTCTAAAAATTTAAATTTTTAGATAAGATGTGATTTATTATCTAAATATTATGACAACTAGTATGCATTAAAATGAGGAACACCGCCAACTCAGCCTGTTAAGTTATTCGGCCAATTTCGAATCAAACTCGTTGATTTGATGAAGGTATAGACATGTGAACTACGTACATAATAATAGTAGCGTTAACTCCTCACATGCAATCTTATAGGCATTGATATATTAATATTGAATCTTTGTAATAACGATGGGACAAGATCCGATCAAAATGTTGTCTTTTGTCCTTGGAGGTCTTTCTATAAGCAAGGTGTGACGTGGATAACGTTGATGCAAAAACGAGAGTATGACATTTTTGTCGTGATATTATTGTTATTGAATGGCAATCGAACGATGAACAAAATCGAGTGCGAACAACTAATGACCTGTCCGAGTGAGGGATGTCGTTTGTACCAATAGAAAGCTACTTACACGCATTTTATGCAACTTTTGGCATCTCGCCACAATTTTTTTTGTCCCTCTGGGACGAGGACACGTCCTCAAGTGGTCCATTCCAATCATCTTCCTCTGATTTTGACATTCTGATATAAATCTTTTTATCTTTTTGTGTTCTTTTTTGTTTTTCAATGATGGATTTTATGGATCAATTAGCAAATGGGTTTCTGTTTCTAATGTTCTCTTTTTAGGTATCAAGCTTCGGTGTTATTTCATAGACAGCTAAACCAATTTAGATGATCTTAGTTATTTCCGTAAATTTTACGAATAATGAATGATTTGGAAAATATTTTTATTAAAATTAGGCACTTTTATTTCTTACAAACATTACAAGTGATTCTTTTCAAGAGAATATTTTTTAAATTATTTAGTTTTTGCAAAATAAATAGAGTGACTCACACTTGCTATGCACCGACTTATCTTCATGATGGATGATGACGATGAAGAAAAAGACAATTAATGTGATAACGTTTCCGTTCATGACTATATAAATCAGGAAAAAAAAAAAATGCACAACAAGGCTTTTGACCTTGTCTCTTTAGTGATTTCAGAATCATCATTAGTTCGATTGTTAGTGACGTCCGACCTCTGTCTTGACACAGATTGCTTAACATGGTTTTTCTACATGTGCTGTATAATGTAATAATTGTCATTGCCAACCCAAGAGAAAATGGGTGGAGGAGATCATTAGATTGCGTCAAAAGTGTGCAACCCTCCTTTCTTTTTTGGGCATTTATTCCCTGTTCCAAATCCCACCCCACTCATTCATCCGAAAAAATAAATAAATAAATAAGGCGCCACCTAACCCACTTATCAACAACTTAAATTGATAAAAAAAAAAAAAAAAAACATTGAGTTTTTTTTGTAATTACCTTGCATGGCTCAACAATTTTCGGAAATCTTGATATTCATATTATTTTTGGCATAGGTAGCTTTTATTTACTAAAAAAATGATTCCGAATATTCAAGAGCAAATGATTCCGAATATTCAGGAGGCTAATGCTGTGGATTTTAAAACTCGTAAAAGAAATGGATTTACAAAATGATGTGGTAAATTCATGTCGGATGGTTAAAAAGGCCTACTCATCTAAATAGCTACTTACAATTTGCCACATCATTTAATGAACTTATTTAATATTATCAATTTTAAAAAAGTGACAAAAACCTTATATGACATGACATTTGTGGTAAATAATTTTAAAAAAGTTACTACACTTAAATAATTAATTGAAAAATTATATGGCACTTGATCGGAAAAATAAATTCATGACACTCAAGTGAGAGACTCAAGTAATCATTAAAAAAAATTATGATGCTTAAGTAAACATAGTATAAAAATTATGTTTTTTTTTTTTATTTTCAATTGTTCATATTAACCCATACACAAT
This sequence comes from Eucalyptus tenuipes, assembly GCA_014182365.1. Classification (NCBI taxonomy): domain Eukaryota; kingdom Viridiplantae; phylum Streptophyta; class Magnoliopsida; order Myrtales; family Myrtaceae; genus Eucalyptus; species Eucalyptus tenuipes. The sequence goes on along the minus strand of CM024547.1, from coordinate 2,475,224 downwards.
ATTCTACTTTCTGACACTCGTACACGTCATCGCTAGGTCGCTTTCTATCGGCAGCAATCAAATCCAATCATTGCCGCCCCCGACCAAGCATCGCCGGCGCCCCGGCGACTCGTGTCCCCCCTCTGGACCGCACGATCAGCGAGCGACCCACATCCGACGGTCGCATCAGATCAGGGGCCACGTGCGGTCGCCCGCACACAACCCAAACCTCGCCCCCACGCGCCGCCAACAGCGACAAAAAGCCCGAAGCACAGCCAGAGCCAAAGCCAGAGCCAGACAGATTCGGTGAATAACCAAACCTCCCCGCCCGCCCGCCCGCCCGCCCGCCCGCCGCCGGCGCGTGCCGAACAAACCCCGAATCGACAAATCCTGCTTTTCCCCCTCTTATCCGCAAGCTTTAGTCGTCGTCGTCGTCGTCGTCGTCATCATTTCGGTCCCCCTGCGAATTCCAGATCTCTCCGCCGTTACGCGAACGAGGAGCCGCGGCGGGAATCTCCGATTGGGCTCTCGCGAATCCGATTCCCGATTCTCGAGGCCCTTTCCTTTCCTCTCTTCCCCTTTCGGAGCGCGGATTCGGTTTTGGGGAAAAGGTCTCGGCGATCGTGTCTCGATCGACGCTTTTTCATGGCCGATCGCATCCGTTCGCTTTGCAGGTTCGGTCTCGATCCGTATTCCCTCGCCCGAAATCCGAGTGCGGCCCCGGCTCGGATTCGTCGCTGTCTCTCGTTTCTTTTCTTTCTTTTGTGATTGAGGTGCCAGGGGGTTGACCCGATGCGGTTTTGGTGGACTGGAGGATCGCTTGCCTGTTCTGGATGAGAGAGGTTCGAGAGGGAGTTGTGGGGTTTTGGGTGTTTCTGGGCTATCGCGGTTGGATTGAACGTGATTGGATGATGAGGGGGGGATCGATTTTTTCCTTGTTTGGTAGCTCGGAGGTTGACGAGTGAGGAGAGATAGGAAGTTCCCCGATTAAGCATGCTGCTTTTTGCTTTTTAGTTGGAAAAAGGAAGCGAATCGAAAGCAGTAAAGCTTTGTGAAATATTTAAAAGTTACTTGTTGACTCTGGAAAAGAAAGAAGACGAAAAAAGAATCCGGAATGCGAGCGATGGGTAATATTCGGGAAGTTTTTTTGGCAAGTTCTGATTTTGGTAGTTTTCCTTTTGTGGCTTGACTGAAAGGCAATTGGTGAACTTCACAATGCTAGGACAGGCTGATCTGAAATGGGTTCTGCTTTGTTGTATGTGGGACTGTTGAATCTAGATTTTTTCTGTTTTTGCATAGCGTACTCACAGTCGGGCAAAACCATTGAACTTGTGGGGTTGCAAGAATGTTGATGATCATCATGATGTTTGATTGGGCTTATTCAGACAAAAATAATCTAGGCTGTTCTTTCACAGCTTAAGTTGTAAAAACAAACGGTTGAACACTCAACTTTAACCTCTAATTGTACATTCAAGTGTTATTTATATGCTAGTTAACATTTAGTTGAAGTGATTAGCACCCTAATTTTAGCATGCTTGTTTATACTCTTTTGTCATTTGAACAGAAAGATCTAGTCATCTTGTAATGCAATCAGCTAATGAGACAAGGGAGAAGAAATTGAAGAGATTCGGGTCATTCTGCAATATGCCTGCAACTGACAGCACAGCTACACAAGCAATTGACGACTGTATTTTTTCTCAATCGAGGAAATAGTACAATATCCCTTGCCTGGATATGGTGCACCAATGTCAATCACTTTCAGCCCTGATGATTCTCTCGTCGCTTATTTGTTCAGTCCTGATCAGACTTTAAATAGGAAGGTTTTTGCATTTGATCTCAAGAGTAGCAAGCAAGATTTATTTTTCAGTCCCCCAGATGGTGGTCTTGATGAGAATAACATTTCTGCGGAAGAAAAGTTGAGAAGGGAGAGATTGAGGGAGCGTGGTTTGGGAGTAACGCGATATGAATGGATTAAGACAAACTCAAAGAGGAAGGTGCTTATGGTGCCTTTGCCAGCCGGGGTATGTCCTCTGCTCTTTAGTATATCCAACAATGATTCTACTGGTCATTGATTAAGAATCTTTATTTAAATTTTTATCTATGATCCAGGCGTCCTTAATTATCATCCTGTGTCAGTAAGAGATGCCATCGACATGCATTATTTTCAAGTACACAGAGGCAGGAATAATGATCAGACTTTGCATATGTATAAGTTAAAGCGAAGCAGTTCCTTGATGTTATTTTCTTTTCTTTTCTTTCTTTGTTTTTTAAACTAATCCATGCTGCTGAATACTCAAAGTTCTGAAGGTCTTTAATCCATCTGTTGCAAAGGATGAGACGAGTCTGTAGCTTGGTGTTACAATCTTGTCACTCATTCATGCTACAATGTCATTGTTTTAACATCTATTTTGCATGTATATACTGGCCTACCACCTGTATAGATTGATCGATCCAATTTCTAATCTTTGCTTTATGATTTCTTCATTTCTTCTCCCGTTTGTTTTATGGGAAAGGAGAGAGGCTTGATAGTTGAAGTAAATGTCATTTGGTAATCTCTCCATGGACGACAATCCTGAAATATCTTGATGCTTTTTGATTGGAACACTTTGAATCATATGGACCCTCATTGCCTGCTTCTTTCTGTATCAACTATCTGTCAAATCAGCTTCAACTGATGTGTTTTCCTTCGGGTTCCAGGTTTATATTCAGGATCTCTCTGGCTCAAAACCAGAGCTTAAGCTTCCAAGCACATCATCCTCACCAATTATCGATCCACATATCTCTCCAGATGGTACCATGATTTCTTTTGTTAGAGATGGAGAATTGCATGTTCTAAACCTCCTACACAATGAGCAACGTCAGCTAACTGATGGCGCCATTGATAATGCGGTGGTGAGCTTAAATATTGATACTGGGTCTTTTCTCTATCTCTGTTCTACATGGTGATTTGAGCTTATTTCCTCTTCCATTAAATGTTGCCCAACTTTGTTCCACTTATTTCACCTGTAGTCGACTGAAATTCTACTTTGAATAGCTTAAGCAAATGTTTGGAAATCCAGAATCTTAATTGCTAAAGCTCTTCTTTCGGTTCTTCTTTGTATCCAACTTCACCTGAGCCCGAACTTGTTAAAATGTTGTGTGTTGCTGTCCTTGTGATATATGAGTTTAGTTCTAAGCCTGCTTGTTATTTTCTCTTGCAATGGATAGAACAATTACATATTTAAGAGGTTTGTTCCTGTAAATGTCTGCTTGTTATTTGACTTTTCTATTTATCTCGAGACATTTCTGGATGTTGACTGAATACTTATGTTTTTCAGACTCATGGTCTTGCTGAGTACATAGCTCAGGTAATTTTCTTTCTTCACTCTCTCTTTGGAGCATATTTTGATTTACATTCGTGCAGCATTATTGAAGAACTTCTAGGTCTTCAGGATATACCAGAAGGTTATTCTTATGCTGTAAAAGCGATGAAATACTACTGAAATACTATATCACTTGATGATGTGTTTATTATATTCTGGTTTTTCTCTGATATGATCTTGTTTCTGTGTTCAGGAAGAGATGGATCGCAAAAATGGGTACTGGTGGTCACTGGACAGCAGGTTCATTGCATTCACAGAAGTTGACACTTCGGGCATACCTTTGTTCAGGATAATGCATCAAGGTAAAAGCTCAGTTGGTCCAGAGGCACAAGAAGATCATGCTTACCCCTTCGCAGGAGCTGTAAATGTTAAAGTTCGTCTTGGGGTAGTTTCCTCTGCTGGAGCTCCTGTTACTTGGATGGATCTTCAGTGTGGAGGAATAAATGAGCTTGACAATGAGGATGAATATTTGGCCCGAGTCAACTGGATGCATGGAAATATTCTGACAGCTCAGGTCCTAAACAGGTCACATAGCAAATTGAAGATGCTTAAGTTTGATATTAGGACAGGCCAAGGAAAAGTTGTACTGGTGGAAGAACAGAGTACATGGATTAACTTACATGACTGCTTCACTCCTCTAGACAAAGGAATAGCCAAATTTTCTGGGGGATTTATATGGGCAAGTGAAAGAACAGGATTTAGACATCTTTATTTGCATGACTTGAATGGGACTTGCCTAGGACCTATCACGGAAGGCGACTGGATGGTTGAGCAAATTGCAGGTGTAAATGAAGCCGCAGGACTTGTATACTTTACAGGAACTGTAGATGGACCCCTGGAACAGCACTTATATTCAGCTAAACTTTTCCCAGACAAGAGTAGCCCTTTGCCAGCTCCAGAGAGGTTAACCAATGGACAAGGAAAACATGTAGTTGTGCTTGATCATCACCTGCGGACTTTTGTTGATATTCATGATTCTCTCACTCTTCCCCCTAGGGTGTCACTGTGCTCCTTGCATGATGGCAGTATAATTTTGCCATTGTATGAGCCTCCATTGACCATTCCAAGGTTGAAGAAGCTGCAGCTTGAGCCTCCAGAGATCATGCAAATCCAGGGAAATGATGGAAGTGTGCTATATGGAGCTCTGTACAAACCTGATATAGCAAAATTTGGACCCCCACCTTACAAGACCATGATAGCTGTGTATGGCGGCCCATGCGTACAATTGGTATGTGATTCATGGGCAAATACAGTTGACATGAAGGCACAGTATTTGAGAAGCAAAGGCATCTTAGTTTGGAAGGTTAGTACCATCTCTGTAGTCGCCTCAGACATCCTCTCTAACTTATGAACATAGGCTGTTTGCAGAAGTTAGGCAAATCCCCCAATGTGTCATGATCTTGCCAGTTACTTTTGCGGTGCATCTTACTCCATTTATGCTGCATGGTAAGTTTACAGTAAGGTTGCATGATGGTTTAAGCACTCTTCTTATCAATTTCATCAACATGAGATGGGCCTAATGGAAGTCACTAATTCTGATTCATAGACATAGTAGAACCGACAATGGTTGATATGGGTGAGGAAGCTAGAAAGAACATGCAGCGGAGAAAATCAAAAATGCATTTTTCTCCCTTACTACGGGTCTATCCTGTCCTCCCCCTCTCTCTCTCTCTCTCTCGTTCAGTGGTCCTTCACAATAACTGACATACTGACCTATTTGATATTTGCTTCCATGAATTTCTGCCAAAAGCTTCTAGGTGATTGACTGGTGACTAACAACAAATTTTTACTGCCCGGTGCAACAGTTAGATAACCGAGGCACCGCCAGGCGTGGTCTGACGTTCGAAGGTGCTGTTAAACAGAAGTTTGGCCACGTCGACGTCGAGGATCAGGTGTCTGGAGCGGAATGGCTTGTCAAAGAAGGGCTAGCTGTAGCCGGTCGGATCGGAATATATGGTTGGAGTTATGGTGGGTATCTATCTGCCATGGCACTGGCCAGATGTCCCGACGTCTTCTGCTGCGCCGTGTCCGGCGCCCCCGTAACATCCTGGGACGGATACGACACCTTCTACACCGAGAAGTACATGGGGCTTCCTTCTGCTAATCAGGAAGGCTACGAATCCAGCTCGGTCATGCATCACGTGGACAACATGAAAGGGAGGTTACTGCTAGTCCACGGCATGATCGACGAGAATGTGCATTTCAGGCACACCGCGCGGCTGGTGAACGCGCTCGTGGAGGCGGGGAAGCGGTACGAGCTGCTGATCTTCCCGGACGAGCGGCACATGCCGCGGCGGCGGAGGGACCGGATCTATATGGAGGAGAGAATCTGGGAGTTCATCGAGAGGAGCCTGTGAAGTTTTGTCTGTTTATCACCCCCATTAACTTCTTGGTCATCATCATCGTCTTTCCTCCGTTGACGCTGAAGGCGGAATGGTAGCAGAGTTTTTTTTTCTTCCCCCACCCCCACCCCAAAACCCCGTCAACTCAAATTTTTCTACGATACGGAATCTCTCTTCTTTGCTTCTGTCTTTTGAGCTGGAAAATTTTGCGGAAGCCACGAGGTTCCCCCATTCGGGTCCTGCCACGTGGGCAGGATCACGCGAATGATCTTTTGACTTCCAGCGGCGGGAGTCCCATGCATGACGTGGCAATGGCGAAGCGCGCTTCCTGCGATTCAAAAAAATGGACGGTACCTTTTAGTCCAAGTTAGGATCTTTGACGGACCTTTCCGGGCTTCCGTAACTGACGCCGTTAGTTGTCTCCCCGTACCGCTAATTGCATTAAACACCGTAGTAATTACTCTCCGTCGGTCTGTCTGTCTGACCGACCTCTCCGCGTCGGTTCACGCGTCAAAGTGAATGCCCGACTGGGGTTAATTACGTTTTGTCTTGGCAGATGGGCCCGAAATTACGTCCTTACCCTTCGCGTCCTCCTCGTGCCCTGGGGTTCTTCTGGAGACATGTAAATTAATAAACTATTTAAGCTGATTGCTCGTATTTTATTTGGGGGGTGATTATCCATGCGAGTGATTATTATTATAATAATAGCAATAGAAAAATCTAGTACTGTTGCAAATCCTATAAGGAAGATATTTAAGCAGACAGCCTCGGATCTATGAAAAGGTTTCCAGCACGATGAGATCTTTTAATGACCACTTTAGCATTTGACACGATATTCTATGAGATTTTTCTAATAAATTACCGAATGAGGAAATAGAGTCGAGCATCATGAGTTCTTGTATCGAATCTTGAACTTCATCATATGTAATAATTATCATTAGTGAGGTTTTGCCACCGATCTAATCATATCAAAGGTTTTATAAGTATTGAAATCTCAGTGCATTATCTAGATAAATAAACTTTTGATAATAGCTACACGACAAATAAAGAGTAATTGGGAGTCCCAATTTTTTTTTTTTTTAAAAGAACACATACAACAAAACTTTTTTTCATTTCTATCAATTGAGAAAATTCGAAATTAACCGAGATCGACTTTCTTTAGCAAATGGCTATTTCGTAAAACGTAACTCAATTTTCCAAATTTTGTATGCCTTGGCATATGTTTCATGTTAATTATTGTCCGAAATTGGCCTAGCCAAAGCATATAATATTGCTTTGACCAAAAAAAAAAAAAGAGAGAGCATATAACATTGCCAAAATTAGAAAAATAAGAATAGATATTCTTCTACTTTCATCATTTAATATTTACTACATCCATCCCATCGAGAAGGGCAGTCTCGTCCTCAACCCAGCGGAACCTCCGCGGGGCGTAAACTCCTCCGCCAAGTCTTTACCCTCTAGCCCGAGCCCCACGGAAGAGAGAAAGCCCGCCGAAGACGACGACGTCCCGTTAACGGGGAAAAACCTCACGCCGTCAAAGCCCCCTGCCGATTCTTCCGCACAAAGTCACCTTTCTTCCCGTCACCCACCTATAAATCAACCTCGGCACAGAGACACTTTCATTTTCAGAAGCGTCACCCTCGTTCTCCCATCCTCTCTCTCCCTCTCTCTGTGTGGAGAAGTGAGAAGCTCTAGTGCAGAGGAACTCGCGGGTTTCGGAGGGCGTCGAACCGCCTCGACGATCGGAGACGATGAAGCGCGGCGGTGATCCCGGCGTCCGCGCCTTCCGTCGCCGCCGTTTCGCATGATCATTTCAGGTAACTCCGACGCGCAGCTTCTCCGGCTTTGTCCTTTTTTTTTTTGCTTCTTTCTCTCCATTTTCGGTCCGTTCGCCGTGTCTGTCGGTGCGCGTCAGCTGGAAGTGGAGTGTTGTGGTCAGGTCGGTGCAATTTTTGCCGGTGCAAAGGAGGATGAGATTCCTTGTGGAGGACGATGATCAGACACTGGTCGGTTTGTTCGCGACCGGTCGATCCTCTGTCTCTGCGCGCTTCTCTCTTCGATCGCCTTTGCCTGGTTGTTGCTTTTTGCGTTTCTCTGTTGTGGCTGCAATGCCGCTCGTGCTGGCTTTTAGCATCGTGCGTTCGCGAGAAGCGCGAGGTGATAATCCGGGGACTGTTGTGAGGCTTTCATGATGCTCCAGATTGAGCTCTAGGTTTTCCGTCGTTTGATTGACTAGGCTAGGCTAGCTTTTCCGTTATTAATTGGTGCATCAATGCTTAGTGATTTGCAGTTTGGCTGTTTTTCACGGATTCATAAAGAAATGTCAGTATCTCTTCGTTTCTTAGGCATTTTGCTTTCTGATCGTTGGTAAGGTTTCCTGGTCGTGGTTGATCATGAGCTGATTCCGATTTGTTTTTACTTGTTTCTCTTACTTGAGATTGGCTGTAGTTTCCAGAAGATTCTGGTTCTCTTGAAATAATTGCACTTATGGCGCGGAAGAAACCCTAACGCTGGATGCCTCCAGAAGATCCGGTGTGTCGGAGATTGGCTTATGCCTTGAGTTTGCGTTTGGAGGTTATTGAGCTTGGAATATTAGGTCGGAGAACCTGTTTGAGTGGGGAAACTGAGTTTCCTGGTTTTTCAGCTTTGAGGTGACGTCACTCAAAGTTGAAGTTTGGGACTATCTGGTCAAATGGATTGTCTAGAGAGCGTGATGAAGGTTTCGACAGATTGAAGTTTGATTATTCAGACAAGGGGCGGTGCAGATAACAGGAGAGAAAGATGTCGGATGTTAGCGTGGCGCTTAGCTTGTTTCTGGAGTATTTAGAATTTTCTGGGAAGTTCTCCCACCAATATGGTCCTCATTTGAACAAACCAATCCTGATTTACCTCAGTGTTGCTGGGTCTCTGACTCCCATGCCCATAATGGAGTCAGATTCAATTTTGTCTGTGAAGCTGAAGATACAGGCAGACAGAGGGTTCTTTGTCAGAAATCAGAAACTGTTCTTTGATGGGAGAGAACTAGCTCGGAACAATTCTTGTGTTCGAGACTATAGGGTTGCCGATGGAGACGTGTTGCACCTTGTGCTGAGGCTTTCAGATCTTCAAGCAATAACTGTCCGAACTGCTTGTGGGAAGGAATATGAGTTCCATGTTGAGAGGAGCAGAAATGTAGCTTATGTGAAGCGACAGATTGTGAGGAAGGGGCGAGGCTCTGTCAACCTGGAGAATCAAGAACTGGTATGTGATGGTGAAGAGCTTGAAGATCAGAGACTCATCCGCGACATTTGTAGGAAGAACGGTGATGCTGTTATCCACATGCTGGTCCGCAAATCTGCTAAAGTGAGGCCGCAACCTGTTGACAAGCACTTTGAAGTGGTTATTGATGCATCAGATTTTAATGAGCTTGCTGGTGCAGTTGGTGAATATCAGTCTTGGGACCTGTTGAAACCCAATAACGTAGAGAGTAGACCACTGCCAAAAGATTTCCTATTGGAACCTTTCATTGTTAATCGAGAAATTGAACTGCCATTTGTGTTAAAAGAGCTGATTGAGTCTACTATCCAGGGATTGGAGAGAGGCAATGAGCCCATACAGTGTCCGGAGGGATTGGGTGGAGCTTACTTCATGCAAGATTTTTCTGGCCTGGAGTATGTGTCAGTTTTTAAGCCTATTGATGAAGAACCAATGGCGGTGAATAATCCTCGGGGACTTCCGTTGTCACTAGATGGTCAAGGGATGAAAAAGGGCACGCGGGTAGGAGAGGGTGCACTGAGAGAAGTTGCAGCTTACATCTTGGACCACCCAGTGGTTCACAATTCAGAGAAGGGCTTTGCTGGGGTTCCGCCCACTGTTATGGTGAAGTGTATGCATAGAGAGTTTAATTATCCAGAAGGTTATGGGTACACAAGCAAGAATTTCAAGATAGGATCACTGCAGATGTTCATGAAGAATATAGGAAGTTGTGAGGATATGGGACCCCGAGCTTTTCCCGTGGATGAGGTACACAAGATTTCTGTCTTGGACATAAGGTTGGCAAATGTGGATAGGCATGCAGGCAACATATTGATCAGCAGGGATGGTGAAGATGGGCGTGTCGTGCTTATTCCTATTGATCATGGATACTGTCTGCCTGAAAACGTCAGTATATCGTATTTCCTTCTCTGATTGATCATTTGGTTGTTCTCCAATAAAAATATTAATAGATTATGTGTTCTTCTTTTAGTTACAACTTGTCCTAAGTGGCATGAGATCCAAGATACTAGTCTTAATAGACTTTGTCCTAAGTGGCATGAGATCCAAGATACCAGTCTTAATAGACTTTGTCCTAAGTGGCATAGATCCAAGATAGTAGTCTTAATAGCCCCATGTTTTCCTTAATAAGACGTAATCTCCATTACACATGGTTATGTACTTATGTGCAGATCTGTTGCAATCTTTTTTTTGTTTTTAAGGATATATGGCACTTGTTGATTTGCAACACTGTTAAACATCAATAGATGATTTGTTATTCTTTGAGATACAATTTGTCCTAATTGGCATGAGATCCAAGATAGTCTTAAAAACCCTGCATTTTCCTTAATGGGTATTGGATGCCTCAGAACTTGTCAAAAGATGGAATCTCCATCACCCCTGGTTATGTACGCATGTGCAAATCTGTTAAAATTATTTGTTGATTTTTAGGATGTGTCGCACTTATTAATTTACATCATTTTATACCCAAAATTGCGTTGATGACTGTTTATAACACGGGACTCATACAAGAATCTTTGCACGGTTAGGTTAGAGAAAATATATTTGTGCGGTACTTTTTATTGTGTAAACAGCATTCATCCAGCTTTGACTGCATGAACTGCTTTTCTTGTGACACATAGGTACTTCAGATTGACATGTGACATGATAAAATGTGCATATGACGTGTTTGCTTCAGAGTCTATATTTCATGCTTGTCACTGCAGAGGTTTTTTTGGTGGTAAATAAAACGAAGAGAGCATGATCAGGAGTTTTAGGTTTATAAAAGATGTATTGGACTTCTGTTGATCTATGAGTAGCAATAGTTTAGCTTCTGGGGTCAGTTCAGAAGCATAATGACTCCATACAAGCTCCAAAACCTCTCAAGCTTCTTTGTAGTCTTTCTTTTTGTCTTCTTCTCATCTTTTAATATCTTTATTCTTGTCACTGCAGTTTGAAGATTGCACATTTGAGTGGCTCTACTGGCCACAAGCTCAGCAGCCTTACTCTCCCAAAACTATGGACTACATCAAGTCACTGGATGCTGAGCAAGACATTCAACTCTTGAAATTTCATGGGTGGGACTTGCCAGTTGCCTGTGCTCGTACCTTGCGCATCTCTACTATGCTTTTGAAGAAAGGTGTGGAGAGAGGACTTACTCCCTTCGCCATTGGAAGTATGATGTGTCGAGAAAGTCCTAGCAAGGAGTCTGTGATTGAGCGGATTGTCAAAGAAGCAGAGGAAAGTGTGCTTCCTGGAGTTAGTGAAGGTTCATTTCTTGAATCTGTCTCAGTGCTTATGGATCACTACCTCGATGCACTTTCAAATGAAGGCCATTGAGTGAATTTGTATATATGTAGTTTCTACATAGTGTGTGCATGCTTGCATGAATGGACGGAAGTCCCTCTCCTGAGCTGATCTGCTCTTGGGAAATCTGTGCTAATGCTTGGACTATATGCTTGTTCACTTGCATCATTCTCTGGTGCATTAATTTCTTTTCTCGGCATCCAAGACAGCCCGAAGCTGCCACTTAGGCAGGGTAAAAACACTATGTGTGCTCTTCTGGGTTTTGCAAGGAACAATGAGTTGAGCATTGGCGATATGAAATCGACCTTTATGCAATTCCCAAACTTTTTATCTGCACTCACTGCTAGTCCTATTGGAACGGTACATATCACTTTTAAGGATAACTGTATTGAATGATGCGGACGGACTGTTTAATTTTTAGGCTTCTGGATATGCTTGTGTTTTGACTTTTGAGCGGACCACATGCGTTATTTTTAGGCAAGCAGGAAATCAATGTTTAGCACAAGCCTTGCTATGAGGTACTTAGTGCTTCCTAAAAACAACAATGTTTTCGAATAAGCATGGGTAATCAAATAAACAAAGCGGCTTTCGATAAAACCCCATACCTAGAGCTAACATCATATAGCCCAATTGAGACATTGTAGAATAAGCTAAACCTCTTTTAATATCTTTTTGAGGAAGAGCTAAAGTAGCTCCTAATGATACTGTTATTATACCTATTAAAGATATGAAATTCGTTATGTAAGGTAAGATTATAAAAAGATGAAGAAGTCGAGCTACAAGGAAAATGCCCACTACTAACATGTAGTGGCATGTAAATATGCTTAATAATGTTTTCACACAAGTAGCAAGAGTAACTGCCAGGGCGAGAATGGGGTCGGGCTTCAATTACTTTCTTCAGGCCATATGCTAGGAAGGGGAGGGGGATCATTAAGTTAGAAGTGAGAGTTAGGTCTAGGTACTTATTCTTTTCTAGAAACCTTTGGTCCTTCTGAATCTCTCCATCTGAAATTCCTATCCTGGACAAATTTAAAGGTTGCCGTGGGAATCTAGCATGCGTCGGTTTTCTGTCCAGTTATTTCCATGTAATGTTAGCTGCGAAGAAAGGTGAAAGGGAATGTGATCAGATGATGCCCTGCCTTAGACCAGTTCTTCCTAGGTTTTTGTCCAGGACTTGGAGAAGGACTTGCTAGTGTTGGCCGACTTCTTCACCTCGAAATATGTTTGCTACGACTGATGAATGGCTACGCAAGGGATTCCGATGAACATAAAAAAAATAATAATAATAAATAATAATAATAATAATAATAATAATAATAATAATAATAATAATAATAAAATAAAAAAAAAAAGGAATAATGAAGAATAATGGCATTACGAAATTGTGGCTTTTCTACATTTGATTATTTTTCACTTTCGAAAAAAAATATAAGAAAACGACCTAAATTTTAAGCTCAGTAAATAAATGAGAACCTATATATGGAGGTTCTCGGCATGACATATCGTATCTATAAATGTCACTTTCAACTTTCAAGTTGATAGTCCGGCCACGAATGCCACCCCGGTGGACGGCAACCATGAAGATCCAAATATGAACTGCGCGACTGTGAATTTGCTTGCCTCTGTTGTGGATGTGATGACGCGGAAACCCGGCCAGTTCACACGCCGGCCAACGGCTGCCCCGGGCCCATAGTTCATGTACTCTCCGTAATACAAAGTGTCTAGCGCAAAGTCTCCGCTCCACTCCAGCCACCCTTGGGGGTGAATGTGATCGCCCATGTAGGACAACATGTACACAACCCTCGAGTACCTCTTCCATGGCCGCCCGAGGTACGTTGGGAAGCTTCCTTTCGATGCCTCAAGATCTGAATCGGCGACGATCTGGCAAGCGTGGATCGAAATGCCGGTGTTCTGATTGGGGTCCTTGCGGTTCTGGGCCGTGATGGTGTTCTTTTGCTTGGCCATGGGTTTCCGGGCATAGATGCTGCTCTTTTGGATGACCACGGCTGCGTTGCCGAAGATGAAGTCGACCGTCCCGTAGATGTCGCATTCGCGGAAGAACTGGCGATTCGAGTGGACGTAGAGCGTGTCCTGGTAGCCAATGATGCTGCACCTATAGACCACGCCATGGTCAGCTCCTATTCGGAGAGCCACCGCCTGGTGCTTCTCCGGTCCAGCGTAGTTCTCGAAGGTCATGTCGCGGGCAATGAAACCGGCTCCGCTCGCCGCTGCAGGGCATACAGCAGAAGAGAAGAATTAAAGCTCGACTGAAAACTAGAGAATTCTACGTTAAGACTCTCGACCAAAGCATCTTGCTAATAATTGATGCCATCTTTTTTCGTCCAATACGACAAAGCCGACGAAGGACATGTCAAGATCAAGATTCTCCTATAAAGTTTGCGCTTCGGAGTTAACATAATGGGGATCGAGCATCCAAACTTTGCGTAATTAGCATCGTGGGAAAGGCCAAGGGGGTCGAAATGAACGGCAGGCAAGTGACGAACATGCATGTGTAGCCGCCCCGCATGACCCACGCCAATAATGCCCATTCCCTTTCCATCTCTCGATTCTCTCCCAACCATGGATTCGATTCTGTGACCAGCAAACTCCCATTGATGCTTCATCAGGCAATGTCGTTAGCGTTATGAAGAGAACGAGAAGATCGGATCGAGAGGGATACAAAGCTTAGGAGCAGCAAAACAAAAACATCTCGACATGATCATTAAAAAAGAGGAATAGTGCCTCTATGAACTGATGATGTGAACATCGTTTGTAGTCAGAAAATGTCAGAAAAAAAAAAGTGTAGTTGACGATGGAAAAGAAAGAAAAGTAGGAGATGAAAAGCAGGGCTGATCTCAACCCTTTTCGAAAATCTTATTCTTCTGACGTTCCAAAAGTCCTAATGAGAATTCCCAATTACGAAAAGTACTGGCATTATTACTTTCGAATTTGGATTATACCGTCGTATATCTTGGACATAATTAGAAATTGTCTCTAAAATATTTATTAAGCAATCCAAGAAGTATTACAGTTCTGTTCCTAATATACTAAATATACTCGTTGCATTCATAATCAATATATTGACAATCGAATAATTTTTTCTCAAACATGTTTAATAAGTGTTATGAAACAATTGTTAATGATATTCGGATGTCATACATGGGGTCCACTTGCAGCTAAAAGGTACACAGAATTAATTGGTGGCAAAATTTGGTGAATCGACATCCCACATGCTACTTTCAACATCGAGCATTCCTAGCAACCCCTTTTTTTCTTCTTTGTGAAATTTCTAAAGTAGCTTTCAAGCACAACAATTCGATATTGACTTGAAAGTCTTTTGTGGTTTTCATGTTCCATTTGTTTCGTAAAAAAATAAATGATTTAAACAAAAAGATTATTTAGAATTTTTGGCCTAGCTTAGTCGAGAGTTTGAACTCTGGAAATTCGGATATGGGCACAGAAATTTACCGAAGGAGGCAGTGTGGAACGTGGTCATCTTATCGGCTACACTTTTTTTGCCCGTTATGACCGTTTTGCCCTTCCCATCTCCGATGAACATGAGGTTCGTCTTCTTCTTCCCCACCTTCAAGTTATCCTCCTCATACCTAAAACAACAGACAAACTTAAAAACACCAGTCAACACATCAATTATTCACAATCATTTTTCCTCTATTGTTAATAGCAATGGAAATTTCCAAAAAGTAGATAAGTCTATTGGAATATTTAAATACCACAGAACCTTTATACTGATACGTGAATTCATGATATGATATTTTACTATTCTAATAGAGACAATTAAAAACTCTAACTTGCAGAATTACAAATAGTTTATTATTAGCAACATCTCCAAAAGGTACGTATTTTTCAGTGTTCACCGATTATAGAACCGAAAAAAAAAGTCCTCAAACGATGCCGTACTTTTACTGAAGAATGGTCGGCAATTATCTTAATCATAGAATTCAGTGGAATACACAAGTCATAATCACTATGTCAAAAAGTGAAAACGACTTTCTGTTATATAATTGGTGGCTTTATAATTTTAACACCCCTTTTTGTCCAATTATCAAAGTGCAATAATTAAATTCCCATGATTAAAGGGCTTGAATTCAATCTACGCTGACAAAATTCATCCTCCCTCTATAATAAGAACAAAAAGAAGCAAAAGACGAAAAGGCCATTTTCCTTTCTTTTCTTTTATTTTCCCTCTCAATTCAAACTCCATTTGAAAAAGGCCAAAAAAATGAAAGAAAGAAAAGAATAGGAGGAACTTTACCTCCCGGCTCGCACGTAGATGATGATCCTCCGGCTACTGCTCTCCGGCGCCTCCTTTATCGCCTCCGCGATCGTCTTGTACGTCCCGTTCGCTCCGTCCTTCGCCACCACCATGTCCGCCTGTACCTCCGCCGCCGGCATGTCCAGCAGCTCCCTCTCTCTCTCCCCTAGCCACTCTGGATACTCGCCGCCGCCGCCGCCGTCGCCGTCGGGCTTCGGTACTCCCCCTCCTCCTCCGGCCACGTCCATCAGCCTCCTCCGGTTCTCGATCGGCACCCCGACGAAGTCCCCGCCGCCGTCCGAGGCCGCGAATATCGCCAGGCAGTTGCTCACCAGCTCCTCCAGGTCCTTGAGCTCCGCCGCCATCCGATCCTTCACGCCGCCGCTCGCGTCGGCGAGGCCCTCCCCGCACGTGTCCTGGTTCGTCAGCGCCGCGCTCAGCCACGTCACGATGTCCTCCGCCGGCGCCGGCGATCCCGATCCCCGACGGCGGAGAGCGACCGGGAGAGCGCGTCGACGGAGGCCCCGAGGAGCTCGATGCAGTCGTCGAACGCCGACCGCGCGATCGGCTCCATCTGGAGGTAGTTCATGCCGGAGGACTGGTAGAGAGCCCTGTTGAAGTGCTGCAGGGTCATGTTGAAGGAGATGTGGACGAGGTCCTGCTCGCTCGCCACCATCGAGCCCGGGAAGTCCAGGAGCGAGCTGACGCAGAGGTCCGGGTACCGGGCCTTGGCGCACGTGCGGGAGATGGCCTGGGTGGGGCGGCGGCCCCGGGAGTCCCCGGAGGCCCTGCTGCGGAGCCCGACGAGGAGGATGGCGGAGATGGCGGAGGCGAGGAGGAGGGCGAGGGCGAGGAGGGCGAGGAGGACGAGCTTCCACCTGCGGGAACGGAGGCCCCGCGGGGGAGGGGCGGCGTCCGAGAGCTGGGGATCGGAGGAGGGCCCGAGCTTGCCGCGACCCATTTCTTGTACTGTGTGGGGCAGGGGAGTGGCGAATGGATGAAGGGGGAGAATGCGTAGGGATTTGTAAGGGAGAGGACAGGCTACAGGATGAGAATGTTGCGGCGTTCTATGATGTTGCAGACAAAGTGTGACGGAACATCATCAAGATCGAGGCTTGATGATGCTAATGTGGTGAGAGGGAGGGAGAGAGAATTGGGTAGGAATTGAATGGAGGATTGGGAGTGTGTATGGGCGGTGATTATATGTGATTTAGGGAGAGAGAGGGAGGCAGGGGAGGTGGGTGTGAGGTCGATGTCGGGGGAGGGGATGAGCTGGCGGCTACTTGGGAGCTAGCCAGGAGAAAATGGCCACTAAATACTTAGGTGAGTTGCAAGAATGAGCTAGAGAGAGAGAGAGAGAGAGAGAGAGAGAGAGAGGTTTGAGTGATTTTTAGTGAAAGAAATTGGGGATTGAAGGGGTGGTGGTTTTACTTTCCAATGTCACCCCCCTTTTTTTAGGACATTATTAAGGCCTTTTGGCTCTCTCTCCCCTCTTCTTTTCCATCTTGTTATCTCTATCTGTGCCGTAGCTTGCAAGTTTATTAGCATAGCCCCCTTTTCCTCTCCTCTCTCTCTCTCTCTCAAGAGTGATCTTGGGGTCAAAATGTTGGCTCGTGATGCTGTGACTTTTGAAACATGTGTGGGTTCATCAGTATCTATCTCTATCATTGAAATTACACGAGACAAGAAATTCCTAATTCTAAAGTTGATTTGCGCCCAAGACTCTTACCTCTTGGTTCTTGATTTATTTAGGAAATGTGATGGCTTTTGGGCGACCCGGAAAATCGACGCTGGACCGGGGCAAGACTTCGCCAGATTCTTTTCTTTGCCTAGAGAAATTTCCGAATCGATTTAGGTCATCCCATCGATACCCTCACGTTTTAGAAAGATTGCACCTACATGATTTTCGCCGCTCTTTTTATCTTTTCGAAGAAGCAACGTGAGTTCTTACCAAAACATGCCTTAAGTTTAGGTCAGAAAGTGCCTACGTTATTAGATTGTCCTCTCAAACGAACCCACTATGTACGTTGGAAATTGCAGCAGCAAGCATCAATAATGAAATGCTACAGAGTGATTGGACCGAGAGAATGAGGATAACGACTTGAAAGAGGAAGGCAGCCAACAAGAGAAACCTTCTATCCGCTGGGAACCATTAGGGCAATGACTGCCCCATATAGCAAATGCATGCACCTACCTCCCCCTAATTAAGAAAGATAAGAAAGGGGTCTTTTATCCAATGACTTAGCAATCTCTTTGTGACGCATCGCAATTCATAATTATCTCAAACAAAGAATTATGGCAAAAAACAAATATTGATTTGATCTGTCATGCCATATTAGCTATCAAGAAACTTAATGGATCATAAATTATTAGTGCAAGAAATTCGTGTGATTCTTTGATAGAGGTTCTTGTCAACCACCTCTAGCTTGATTTTTGGAAGTGTTCTTGTTTCTTGCCTATGTATATCTATATGGTCTATTACGTGCTTTTCTACTTTTCATTGTTTATCTTAACCCAGGCCACTAGCATGTCAGTCTTTATACACATGATAGGGTAGTTCAATTGGTAAATATGAGGTCCTCACTTGTCTCTTTGCTAACTTAACAGAAGCGATCTCAATAATTTATCACGCTATGATAAAATAGACTAAGATCTAAGTAGGGAGCATTCTCTTGCTTTTAGTTTGAGAGATATGAATTCGTTTTATATCCTTCGAGATTCAAATCTATCCAGAAACATGAGGCGTCCATTCTTACTTAGCGCGGTCCACTGGAGTAAGTAAATCAACAAGGATCCCTTGCCCTTGTGCGGAAGCTTTGCTTCTAATGAAACTTAATCAGGAAGATGTACTAGCATATGAAAGCTTTCTCTAAAGAAATCATTCTACCATAGGACCAAAAGGAACAAACAAAACAACCCAAGAGTACTTTGTCGTCGTGTTTCGCAGGAAAAGAAAAAAAGCCTCTTCTACACTATCGTTGCGAGGGAACATTTGAACTAACGAGATTGTGATCGGACAAAATTGAACAAGCAATATATGCTAAATAATTTATCGATTTGTCTTCATGTTCAATTTAATGTTGTCATTGTCACCTATCTTTGTCTACTCATTAATCTTGAACGACAATAAAATGCTCATGCGTTCATCGAGTTGAAATCCTTTCGGGAATTAATCCCTTAATGGGCATGTAAATTTAGTAACGTTAGTCGGTTATTTCGACAAATAAACTTATCCAGGAAGGAGAAAAGAAGATTAATGGCGAGGAACATTTGACAGTTTTTATGGTTATGCCACATGGGAAGATGCTATACAAGGCCCTAGAGCATCTAGTTGGAGCCGCCAAAAAAGAATCTGCCCTCACCTCGACAGATGCTATTTACTTTTTCCTTTTTTTATCTTCATAAACGCGTCAAAAGGCATTATTGCCTGTTTACCTAATCAATAGCTTAGCCAAGACATGACCATGTGCTCTCCATTGGGGAAAAATTATGTACAGAGAAACATTGAATTATGTGAGCTACCACAAGCAAGACAGAGACTTCAAATCAAACATTGAAAGGTCTGAATATCTTATGTACATATATATATGTGTTGCAAAAAAATTAATTATTTAAAAATTAATTTCTTAAAATTTGACTGGTTGTTTATCTTATAAAAATGAATAAACAAAAAATAATGCATCACTTGCAAAAATATTTAGATATAAATGGTTGTCTATAATGAACACCTCTTTCATTAACTAATTATCTTGGGCGATAAAAGTGATTATTTTTATAAAAATATTTTCTAAATAATTTACTTTCTTACGAAACAGATGGAGATTGGAAAACACTCGGTTCATTCACATTTTTGTTTCTTTCAAAATCACCCTTCACGAAATCATTAAAAAAAAAAATTAGTTACATTCTATTAGCAAGCCAAACACCCACTCGTTCTACTCAACTAAATAACCACATTCATTTTCTCCATGTGAAAAAATAACCATAATTTTCTTCTTTTTTTAGGCATCCATCGATCTATTAAATTTTTTTTTCTCTTTTTAATGTTTATTTTACTTTGCACACTTGCGGAACACATGCTTGACTCTAGTCATACGTAAAGTTACAACATTTACAATTTGGTCATTTTGATGTTTAGTTTAATATAGAAAATATTTATTTATATATTTATTTATTTACAAAGTAGACTAGAGACTATGCCTTTCCTTCACCGGCCAAAAGGCAAACGAAAAAAGGAATGTCTTTTCCTCGTTTGATATGCCTCTTTAACCAAAGTTGTACTATTCTTACCGGCCTCTAGCAAAGTTAGATTCACTCTCAATTTTCCCAGTTTTATTCACGACCAACTTCTTATATTTATCACATTAAGAGATCGAAATTTTCAGTACATGCTCTTCTTGATCATCCTAAGAAAGCTCGAAAAAGCAGAATACCGCAGCATCTCATAAAGGGTAGGAGATAAAAATTGTCGAAACGAAAGCATAAGGAATCACTTTACAAAATGACTGGATGAACAAACATGGTACTGCCTAGACAACTTTCCAACTTTGTAATAGATTATAAAGCATGGTCGAAAAGCCATATTTCCCCCTTTTCTTTCTTCCATCCCCCCCCTCTCGGCTTGTCTAGCTTATTTCCTTTAATTCTTAATAGACATTCAAAAGCTTTTGTTGGCTTAAAGTCTAACGATATGGTCCAATGAGAGTGAGACGATGAGTGGCTCTTAACAGACTTCTAAGATGGTGATGAGGATGGGAATGAACTGAATTGTGCATCGAATAGGAGGAAACTTATTTTAAGATATATATGTGAAAATTGAAATTAACTTATTGAAGTACCTTTTGACGTAACGATAAGTTTTGCTTTGAAGCTCTAAAATTAAGCATGTAATAGGTGACCTCTTAGAAAAATGCTTGCCTGTATGTCAAAAAAATAAAATAAAACCATTAGGCTTGGTATTGGACAAGCCAACACAGATAATATATTGAATGAATTAATCTAGGAATGTTTCATAAAATTATTCAAAAAGCCATAAGCCTATTATACGGTCAATTCATAGCAATAATGTAGCGGTTATTGGAGCAAAAGTGAAAGTTGGGTATCATGAATCTTTCCGGGCGATTTTAGCTAGAAATTCACCGATGTGGATGCCGGCAATGGTATGATCGATGCTGATACAAATAATTTCTATAAATTTTTTAACTTTTTTTTATAATTTTCTAAAATTTTATTTATGAGTTTGGGGCTTCCTTACATAGTGTATTGCCTGTTCATGTAGAGCTTTGATGGACACCTGACATTGTGTTGGTTGCAGTGTCACGTCACTTGCACGCACAACCATGAAATCCATATTCTTAGACAATAGGAAAAGCGCACAAAGAAGCTTTGCCCTTTTTCTAGTGACGAAGAGAAGAGCCTGATCCCTTCACGGCGATATCAAAATTGACACGTGTCTTTCAAAATCTTTTTTTTTTTTTTTTGTGACCGAGGAACTGCCGGAGACTCTCTTACGGGGTCACACCGTCCTCCAAGCCATTATTTAGACGTAAAACCTTGGGGGGCTGGCTCAGTAATCCACCTCGAGGCCCCCCACTTAAGTTATGGAATGCAACGAGAGAGTTCAAACCCTCGACCTCGGTGATGAGAGAGAGTACGCATACCATCTATGCTGCCCATAGGTGGGTTATTTCAAAATCATTTTATGTGGTCAAAACTCTCAAATTGATACCAACATATCAAAAAAAAAATGTTCTATTTCAATCACAAAAGGAAAATTTAAATTTTCCCTACTGCGATATTAATAGTCCAAATTTTTTTTCACATCAACAAAACCCAAATTTGTCTTAATGTGATATAAATTTAGGATCATTTATCACATCAGTTTTAGAGGTTCTAATGGTTAAAAATAAGTTTGGAGCACGTATATCATGACGGATATAATTTCAGAATTTTAGCGGTGCAATAAAAAATTTAATAAGTTGATATTACACTTGATATAATTTAAAGATTTTTGTGATGTTAACTAAGAGAGTGAGAGAAAAGGGAAAGTTTGTCCATCAAATTTAGTGGCTCATGGAATATAATCCTTCAAAAAGGTATTCTAATCTCCATTTAAATTCGATCATTAAAATAAGTAGAGGAATGCACAGAAAAGCTTTTTGGGCTTCGAATCGAACTTCTTCTCCTTCTCTTTTTTTATTTTATTTCGGTCGAATTTCGAATCGAACTTTTGGAAAGCAGAAAATATTTCCCAACTTCTGTTGCGTCACTCCAAAAAAATAAAAAACTCAATTTCCTGTGCGGATGCTATTTCTGATATGATTTCCTAACCAACAATATATGCTGCCACGTCGGCATTAAATGAAAAAGTAAGACCCATATTGTCAGTGATTGGACCCCCACCCTGTACGGATCACCGATATTATTTATTTTAATGTCTTAAGAGGAATGGTCCCCTGCGCATTAGAATATCGACACTTGGCAGTTTCTGAATAAATCGATTTTTCTTACTTGAATAGAATAAAGGAAAAGAATTTTAAAAAGTTTTTCAAAGGAAAATAAACTTAAAATTTTGCATTTTGAGGGAGATGAGGCCAGAAAAGCGCCCTTCCCTTTGTGGAGAACAGCTCCTCTAGAGCCTAAATTCTCATTCTTAGTTGTGCAACATCCCCCAAAAATTGAGTCTCAATGCCCTAATTCATGAATTTGCTTAAAAAGAGGGTGATGGCTTTTCTTGCGTACATATCAACTATCCCATTTATTAATAATCTGAATTTTCAATACTTTCTAAAATGATACTTTTCTTTTTATAGAATGGATTGTATTATAATGGTCCACATGTAATCATTACATGGTAACTCATCATCAATTTTGGGTGTCAGTAAACACACTTTATTTGTCATCTTCTTAGTGTACAAATTCTGAGCGTTAAATAATTGGGTGTCAGTGAACATACTTATTGTTTGTCATCTTCTTTGTGTACAAATTCAAAGTATCACATGCAACCATGGAGAAGTACAAGATTTATGGCTCACGATGTTGAAGCTAGAATCGTGAACCACGAACTTGGCACGCAACTTTATCGGGAAATTGATTTGTACCGCAACAATCAAGTCAAGGCGTTCGGGCTCTGCACTCGGATTGGCCCCCCGATTCTTAAGTCAACACGGAGATGACGGAAATGTAGAGGAGAGAGAAAACGAGCTTAAAGTGAGGAGCGGTATCTTTAGCAAGAAGTGTGTGAAAATCAATGCACCCAAATTTTATATTTTAATCCAATCATAACTATTGAGGAAGGATAGTTAGGTTTTATTGAATAAATGAAAATCTATAGATGACAAGTGATAAAATGGCGTGATGAATGATATTCATGTCATTTTAGAGCTTAATGGGCATCCCCTCTTTTGATGTCCTGTCAAGATTAGTTTATTTGGTAATTTAAGTGTATCCATCAAATCCAATACTCGGGTTTCCGTCCATCGACGTACAAGTACAAGTACCGATGCAACAACGACTCGTGTCAAGAGTAATTAGCCAGTCGAAATCACTTTAATCACAATCAAGTCAAATCGTTTTGTCAACAGTCCTAAAAGTCACTAATCCCATCGATTCAAATTCATTACATGACAAAAAGTCTTTATACTGCCAGATCGATTGATGTTCTTGACGCAATCCGACACCATCCAGCGAGGACACGGGTGGAAGAAAACCTTTAAAAAGGTTCCCACTCCAAAGGACCAATCGTCTTGAAACTCAGCCCCTTGCAATCAGCTTTCCCCCCGACCCAGAAGTAAAATACCCAAAAGAGTTGACGAGAGCTTTACGACTGGCAGAAAAACCAACGTTTCCTCAGTGAATATCCGCCTCTCTTTCCGTGCGCTTTCGAGGAAATTGTTGCAGATGAACGGTCGAAAGTGGTAGGAAAAAGGCCAGAGAAGAAAACCAGGGACCGAAGGAACGGAAGAGTCCACGGTCGAGCAGCGACAAATTGGAAAACGAATGGCGAGAGCGCAAAGACCGGGGCAAATTCCAAGATCGGACCTGTGCATCTTGTCTACACGACATTTGCGTTTGGGGCGTTGCGTGGTGGGTCAGGCGGGAGCACGAGAAATGGGGTAGCCAGATCACATGATTTTTGGATCGAATTTCGATTCCCCATGTTGATCCTCCCCATGTCACATCGCTCTGAATAATTGCAGCACTTGTAGTTTGGCCTTGCGGTCGGTCCATACCCTAAGTACATCGTTGTAACGTACTTACTTATTTTTCTTTCTTATTATTTACCATGTTCATACAATCACCGCAACTCGACATGATGGTGTGTATATACATGACGGTGAGGTGACCCGACAATTGTTTGCCCGACACGAGCGAGTGGAGCACCCCGGCAAAATTGGGGAAAAGCAGAGAAGCGACATAGTGGTCACTGAGGGGATTCGCTCGCCGATCTACAATCACGAGGTTAAGAGAAAGAGCGAAAGAACGATTGTAGCGCAATCGGAATTCACATGAGATCATGTTCTCATGCTGCCAAGTTCTTCCAATTTTAAACTACTCGACAATTGCAGAAAGGCGAGAAGGACTGGAAAATATGCCTATATTTCTTGGATTCATTTCCTGATGGGGCTCAATTTATCGATGGATCCCAACATACTCGACGTCATCTACTTAGTAAAAATTTAAAACAAAAATCTATATATATTTTTTAAACAAGCATACTATGACCACATACGTCAAGTCGTCATCCGATGCTGCATGAAACTCTCTAACTACAGTATGTCGTCAGCAGCTGCCTTTCTTTCTCTCCTCATCGGCTTTGAGCTCTAATGGATTCTCACTCCTTTCACAAAACGACATATTATCATTGATCATCACGCGTCGCCGGACCAAATCGGGGTTATGTCTTTCTCTTAACCTTGGAGAGCATTGTTGACTTGCAGCGAAGTCACCCACAAATTGACTAAAACGGAAGTAAAGTCCTCCACAAAAGAGCCATGCTGACAAATTTCTCCTCTCATCTTGGCGAAAGGAATGATAGCATTTCATGGAATTCAACCCCCGAAAGTTGGTAATTTCGGTTATCACGCAAGGCCCAAGATGAATGAGGTTGGTTGCAATTCTTGATTTTTTCCTTGACTCTGTGGTGAAAGTTAGGCTGATTCGGTCAAGGAAACAATCATGGAAATAGAGCAATCATCATCTAATACGCGGCCTTTCTACAGTGAATCTCGATCTCCATCTATGCAATCTCCAACAGGGGAAGGCGAGCCTTTCTTGCGTCGATGCTTCAATCATGCTGTCATGGTAACTTTCGGGATTGATTCATGGGGCTAGTGACAGGTGGAAACAGGGTCATACTCGTAGAAAAGAAATGAATCAGGAAGGGGAAAAAGGAGAGTTATAGAAAAAGACTGATGCCGATGGAAAAGGGCGATGTTGATTTTGAATTTCAGTTTGGATTATGATTGGCCTGACTAAGAGCTCTCCCGTCGGTGGGATTAGCGCTTTGTAATCATCCTTCTTTTTTTGGCAGCGTCCCCTGTTCATTAGCAAAGGGGCTAATGGAGCTTTCCATCCCCACTTTCATGGCAGTTGCCATATTCGTAGGAACACCACTCTTAACCCCATTAATCAATTTGACAGAGAACTTAGATGATATGGCTTGTTGGTCCAACGCAAGTCGCTCAACAGCTCATACTCGAAGAAGGCTTGTCGGGTTTAAGGCAAGGCCTCGTCCAACTCCTCGTGACGGTAGGTACTGCGATTAAATCCATGCTCTTATTCTTTCATTATCAGTGGCTTGGTCACTGAGAAATTGCACTGGGCCAAGCTAACTTTAGCTCATTGCATCCCAAGTCCTGGCTCTGTACCATTTCTGAGAACGACTGTCCAGGACAGGAGTGGGAGAGAGCCATAGCTTGTGGTTGTTCTCCACATGGGTTGGTTCGGGTCGGGTGATTTTGACACCCCTAGCAACAATGGGGGCATGACCAAGACCAAGGACCAACCAACTCCAAACATTTAATGGGGGGAAAGTTGACAAGTTCGCATTCATAGGACAGGAGCCCATCCCCAGTCGGCCCCATCAGACCATGTCGCCTTCTTTTGCACATTGAAAGCGAGATGCAACGTATGAATGCGATGCGGTCTTCTAATTTTCATGTTAGGATGAGAGTTAGCCAAGTGATTATGGAAAATATCTGGGTAATTTTCATAAAGAACCATTACTGACATCGAGAACGACATAAAAAGAGTGAATCATTGCAGTTAATCACATCCTAACGATATAGGAAAGAACATGATCCTTCCAATTGAGTACACTGCAATTCACTGGCTTCATCAAGAAGGTTTTCATGCAGTGACTCATTTCTAGTTTGCCTGTGAATGTTCTAGCTGTGAGATTCCACTTGAGAAAGCGTTCTTAAATATCAAAAAGCAAGTGAATGAAAATCTTCAAGGGCTTAACTCTGCGCAGCAGCAGGTGATCAGTACTTCATTCCAACATTTATTCTCATATGGAAAAAGGACACAATTAACCCACTCATAAAGTAAAATCTCCAAAAGGATGGGATGGAGATGTTATCTGAGGTTTTACAGCATGACAAAAGTTACAGCAATCCTGACATTTACTCACTCCTCAACTGATCCTCAACCCAAGTATTGTGTAGAGTTCAAGCGGGTTGGGTCGATATCTTGCCAATCAGATGCGAATATCACAAGCATTGAATTTTTTTCGTCGTCAGGAGTGGCAGCAATCGCCATTCCCATTGAGGCATCAATTCCTTTTTGGCTATGGTTGCATTTCCGTGGGCAAAATTTCCCACAGAAATTAGAAAAGAACCAACAAAGTACATGTCTCTTTGTATTATTTCCGCATTAATACTCACTATAAAGAACCATGCTCTGCATAGAGCATTGAACCAATGAGAAAATAAAATTCTACAAATCATAGCTTCACAAGAAAAAAAATTTGAAGAAGGATAAGCAACTTGTATTGGGGTATCAAACTTTTGACTTACATTCTCATCACACTCGTTTTATCTTCTCCTGTTGCTATCCCTGTAGTCACCTTCACTTTCTTTATCCTTCAAAAAGCCTAAGAATGCAAGGAAGCCGAAAAAGAAGAATCCACCTGACCAGTTGCCGCCGCCGCCACCCCCACCACCTCCACCATCACCGTCATCGCGGGGTGGGAAACCTGTACCACCGTCGTCAAGTTGTGGCGACTTTTCCTGAACTGCAATTCAAATATATATGTCAGCTACATTTAGAATGAGAGATTCTCCAAACACACACTGACATATCAAACATTCTACGTATGGTCTGCTTCCAAATTGCCATTGAAGAATTATAATACGAAGCATGTAACACAAGCATGGCTCACACCAGCATGGTCTCTTGAAAAAGGGCCATGGTAATTTAACTGGACAGGACAAGATGAAAAATGTCCAAACGAGCAGTACAAGAAATCCGGAATGCTTAACAGCTCCACATCTTTAAAAAATGAGATTATGCAATATGAACTGAGGTGGGCTATTATTAGTTAAATAGCCAAGAAATCCCTTTTTATATTATAGATGCTATGCTGATACTGCATGAGTATGGACTGATAGAGCTATTACTGTGAGTAGGCGCTTGGGTAATTGTCGGAGCTTTGTGCGTAATAGTCTGGGTTTGCTCTGCGCCACATCTTGCATTCTGCAGGCAGTAGACAGAAAAATGTAAATGAAGAACTTAAAAAAAAAAAATTCCAATGCTAGGTTTTTTTTTTTTTTTTTATCGGTATTTCCAATGCTATTTTGAATAGTCTATAAACAAGCTGTTCTATTGTGCCAGACCATTCAAAAGGGCATGCCATGCGTCGATGCGCACGTGCAGAGAAAGAAAGAAGGAGAGGGGGGGGGGGAGAGAGAGTTTTAGACAGCACATTTGTACATGCATTTACTGCTCCAGGCTGCTCCAGGCATTTTTAGGTCACTTATATCATGAGGTATCTTAACTGTTTTGTTCTACCAAAGAGCAAGAAATACTTGCATGTCTGCTGATATTCTCCAATGTGCACAACAGCTTGATTTTAATAGGCTGCCAAAAATTAGTCACTCGGTTTTCTAAAATTTCGCATGTCAGCCTGAGAAAATTGAGAAAAATCTAGCTCTTAATCTCATGCTTAAAGGTGCCGACCATAAAAAAATCTCATGCATAATGTACAACCTAGCAGAAAAACAACAGAACAATAAGATGGCACCCAATATAATTCTGATCATATTGACGATAGATCATATTTCTTATATTACTTTGCAAGTACTAAGCAAAACAGCATAATATCTTGGAATTGGATGAAGAAAATAAAGCAGACAAGCTGAAGTACTTAAAACTAACCAAAGCTGCAAAACATATGGCTGAAGTGGATCTTCCAATAGAAGGCATGACATATCTCCTTCTATTGATAGGCTGTAGTTGTAACCCCAATCCTGCTGGACTTGAAGCAATGACCTTAACTTTTCCCCTTAGGGCAGATAGATGTTTAGTTTGCAAACCAAGCTCCACGGGAGACTGTTTCATGCTCTTAGTTCGCGCCGTGATCTAGCATCTGTACGTATTGCAAGTAGTGTTAAAAGATAAACTCGAATCATAAATAAGAATCAAAACATGCTACTTCTAATTTTCCAACAGCAAAGAAAGTTTATGGTCAAATCAAATCATACCATGTCAAATGTCTGGTGAGCGTGTCTGGGTGAAAGATGATGTTGTCTCATTTAAAAAATAAGACAAATAAAACTTTTTGAGTTGATACGCAGAAAGATAACCTTAAGATGCTTCAGCATATCATCTACCTCAACACATGCCCGGCTCTTTCCAAAAGGGGATTAATAAAGGAGGTGGAAGTGTAAATGATATGGGTACAAGTAGAAGCTCTAAAATATGATCTTTTCAATGCTACTGCATATCATCTACCTCAACACATGCCCGGCACATTCAAACCTACCAGTATATGCTATATAATATATACACTTAATTTTGAATATGATAGGAGAATATCAAAGAAAAATAGATTGTTATCTTATTCTATCGAAAAGCATGTAAAATATACCTCAGTGGATATTTTATAGACCTGCCATTTCAATTTGATAAAGCAGAAGGATAACAACAAATGCTGCAACCTTTAAAGCAATGGTTTGTCACTTAATAACAGGTTTCTCATAGATTATATTCTTGGAATATAATATCTTAGATTGTCTTCAAAACGTAAAATTTCAGGTACAAAAATACATTTATTAACTGAATCTTCAAATTTTGGGATAAAAACTGGCAGCAACACCACAAGCAACCACTTGATCTCAAAGGCTATAATTCATTATTGAAAGCTTTATCTCAAAACAGCACCTAGTGCCACCAACATCTCCATAAGTCTATCCCATCCATATCAGTAATGCCTATCCTAAAAACACGCAGCAGTTGATATTTTATTTAACAATGTAGTCAAATTTTAAAAAGACCTAAAGGTAGGGATTTCTCAAGAGGTAATGTGCTGGGGATTGGGATATGATGTCTGCCCCCATCTTGCTTAAATATTTCCTTTCCTTTCATCAACTGTAGCAGGCGTTTCAGTTTCCTGACATTCAGTTGTGAGTTGTGATGGCAAGCCCTCTATCAACCAGTTCTCTAGAAGTCAACAAGAAGTGTAGTTATCCATTTACATATGCATTTACCAAGAAGAGTGCATTTCTCATTTATGCAGTGTCAATTAATGAAACACATGACTTATCATTACATCTTTCTGAGTCAGAATCAATTTAATGCACCAGCACAAATTCTGACAGAACCACATGTCATCAATCCAACTTCCATAGTGATTTCTGCAATCAATGCTAATTACCCATTGGCAGTAGAGAAGTGGAGCAGAAAGTGCTTGAAACAAACATCAACATCTTCACAACAATGGATCAATGTAACCTGCACATATACGAACTGACGTTAGAGCTGAATTAAGCAACAGCTTTGAAGAATCAGGAAAAAAAAAAAAAGTGGATTTAAGCAGTAACTAAGTGAAAGTACATGATCTGAAAGACAGATGCAGCATGAAATTTAATGAATACATGATAGATCTCTGTCATTACTCATACAACTGTCAAATATCATTCCAATACAGAAGAATCACACATGAGAAGACTGTTTTCTTAAGTAAATAAGGCTCTGGCCTTATAATTGGAAAGATCATATGCATGGATAAGCAAAAATAAAGGCCTTTAATACTTGAGAGAACTAAGGAGATTTAAGTCACATAGAACCCAAGTCTCAAAACCAGGACAACGAACAAGCCCTATAACAAGGATACAATAGGAGAAACATGTATGCAGAAGTCATCGTCCCCACTCCACAGCCTGGATTAGTCCTTCCCTCAGCTATTTGTGCTATACATCTGTTAATGATAAGTACGATATTGATAAAGCCTTCCCCCAATGAACAAAGGCTACGTATACACCGGTCGACCCTCTTTGCGTTGGGCACATTTACATACCAACCACCAGCCCCTTCCACAACCGATGTGGGAGAGCCTCAATATTTTGATGTCATATCTTTGGAACAATATATGTATCTTAAGGAAATTTCAGACCGAAAAGTGGGAAAAGAATTTCATGTCTTAAATACAAATCGTAGAATCATTCAATTGCCCATTTCGCAGATTGCAGCACGGCTTTGTCATTTATTTTAAGCTGGAGCTATTAAACTAATGCATAAATAAGAACCTCCCCATAAGGTAACAGCATATTATTCCAGTAACCCACATTCACCTGAATAAACTAAACTACACCGCGGGACATCGGTTGCATAGCTTGGGACCTTTTTTAATTCCAAACTATCGATAATTTCAAAACCATTGATCTCCAGTAACTTCTCTCTCCACCATAACAGGCAAGAATCTTAAGCTTCAATCGACAACCGATTGTCGCTAAATACACAGACAAGTTACCATAAGCATATGCCGTGTACTGTACTCCATGAAAGCCTAATCTAGTATAACATAATCGCATAGTAATTACAAACACCCAAATGGAGCATCTAACGACAATAATTACAATTCCGTCCGATTTTTTGGGAAAAAGCCACAAAAAACCTCAAACTATGCCCACCGTGACATATTTACTTTAGACCTTTTCCCGTGACGCCAAAAATTCCAAACTTGTACCCATGTAACACATTCTTCCTTCGTCAATGAGCACTGTTAAAAATCTGCCTACATGATTGCTGGAAAGCAAAGGTTATCGATATGGAACGACGTAGTTTTGACTGGAAAATCATTTGACGGAATAAATACAAGTTTGAGGTGTTTTTTATGTTAGATATATGTGTTACAATAGGCAAAGCTTAGGGATTTTGATGTCATAAAAAATTTAGATAAATGACTCACAGCCGGCATAATTCAGAGTTTTTTTTTATGCTCCCCTGATTTTTTAAAGAAATACCACAAATTTCTACAAATTTTTTCGATGAGTAACAAATTTATCCGAACAAGTTGAAACAAATTTCAGCATTTCATACGAACTAAAAGCTCAACAATCAAACAGAAACGTCTACACTTGTCAATGATCATCAAAAGGACCTATTTTGGGTCCTGCCCAATTCCTCCTGAAAACAGAGAGCGAAGCGAAAGGGCGCAAAGCCGCGATCTTTATGCATCCACCGCCAAAACTCAGAGCCAAACGGCAGCGACGGAAAAAATGCCTACGTACCCTTGGGACGCGCGGCGGCGGCGGCGGCGAAAGAGGAGAGCTCGGCCTCTGGGACGAACGAACGAAGCGGGCGAGGCGGAAGACGAAAGAGCTCGAGTTCGACCGCGAACGCCGCGCGGACGGCCACGCCACCGCCTCTCGAGGAGAACCCGCAGGAGGAGGAGCTACAATCCCACAGCAGAAGGCGCAGAGGAGAAAAAGAGAGGCTGCAAGAGAATGTCGCCAGTACTAAAAGCTCCAAGGTGGGCCGGGCCGATCCGTTATTGGGCTTCCGGCCCTCTTCGGAAACGGGTTGGGCTTGTGGCCCAACAGGAAGCCCAGCCTGGTTTCCCTCCTTTCCCGCTTCGCCGAGTCGCCGGAGTTCGGTCCTCTTCCTTCGGCTCAAGCGCCGCCGTCGGTGGCGGCCGAGACGATGAGCAGCTCGCAAGTCCACGGCGAAGACGAGCAAGGCGAGGTCTTCCTCGACGAGCCCGCTCGACATCGTCCACGAGGTCGCCGTGGACGACGACGGTTCGTCGCCCATCTCTCCTCGTTTCTTCTGATGACTTCACGCGCAGCTCGGTTGGGGTCTCTTCTTGCACGGAGTTGTCGAGGATGATCGGTTTTTCCCGTTTAGCGAATACCATCGTGCCAAAGCAGTGACCTTTGTGAAGTATCAAGTTCGGAATTTTACGTCATTCTCGTTGATAAATGTTAACAATCATCGGACTTTTGATAGCTTCTTGTCTCTGTTTTGTATTACAGAGGAAGCTGACGATTCTTTGCACACAATTCACCGGACAAAATGGTAACTTTTTTCGGTTCTTGCTTGTCTACGAACAGTAATCTTCCAAACTTGAAAACCTTGGCTCTCAACTTCAGCTTTTGTTTGTCCTGTCTGTGTCTTTAGATGGGTCGTGAAATTTCTGTTCGTGTCTTTGCCCCCCATGTTTGATGTCTTTCATCGTTTGAGAATGTGCACTCAACCATCATGCTAGTCTAGGTTCTGGTGGAATAGAGCGTGGGACTCTTTAGTTTGTTGTGAAACTCGAATAAGCCACGTTGTGTCTTTGCTGACTTGCCTATTCACTTCGTTATTTGCAGGTGAACTATCTGCAGTTGCTTGCAGTCCCACGGATGGCACACTGATGGCAGCTGAAGGCGGTGATGATAAAGCGTTTCTTTGGAGGATAGGTGGAGGATAGGTCATGTGGATTGGGCATTAGAGCTCCTAGGCATGTAAGTGAAGTCACATCCTATTGAATATATGACCCTTTTCCTTGATGTTTTACTAGTCATTTACGTTAGAGCAGGCACTGATTTGTTTATGTGATCCTCATTCTGTGTAAAGCTTTATGACTCTGATCCTTTAGAGCTCCTGTGGGTCATAAGGATTCTGTCTCTAGCTTAGCATTTAGCATGGATGAGGGTCGCTTGCATCTAGAATGGACTTATTCAGATTTGAGATGTCTCATCTAATAATCATAGAGGAACCCTTGAAAGACCTGGAGGAGGCATAGAGGTGAAAATGTGAATTAATTATATCATGCCTTGACATTTCATTTTCGCAAAGAAGTTTTGAATGAGCTGTGGGATTACTCAGTGGGTCAGGTGGCATCCAAAGGGACATTTATGCTGGCAGGTTCTGGAGATTTGACAGTTTGGATGTGCAATGCTGACAAGAGTTTATACTTGAATATGTTCTCTGCACCTGGTAGCAATGTAACTAGCGGAGATTTCACTCCTGATGGTACTTATTTAGTCTTTACTTTGATATCTTGTACCGTGAAACATGTTTTTGGTCATCATTGACACAATGGCATTTTCTTATTATAGGCCTCCTCCTGTTTACCTAGACAAAACAATTTGTACCGGCTCTGATGATGCAACTTTGAGAATTTAAAATCCCAATAATGGGGAAAACACTCATGTCATAAAAGTTACTCTTCCCCCATTAGTTTACATTTGCCAAAATGCAAACACCTATGGGTGAATGGGGTTTTCCGAAATTCAAAATACCGTTTGGTGAAATTTGCATTTGTAAACCGCCTCATTAGTTTGAAGTCTTCTTTTTATACTATTATCTGGTGAGACAGTTATCGCAAACTTGGAAGTAGCTTCTTAGAGCCACTGGGAAAGTCCAAAAGCCGAACCAAACGCGTTTGCATTTGACCAAGGGACTTTAGAGTTCGAAAACTTATTATTATTTGGTGTTATCGCAAACTTGGAAGTAGCTTCCTGGGAAAGTAACTTTTAAGGTGTTATGTCAGAGTTTTAGGAGATGATGAAAGACTTCACTTTGATCATGTTTTCCATTTTAAGTTTTTAATCATTACCTTATGATTTGATCAGCTACCCAAAAGATGTATGTTTTGTAGATAACTGGATGAGCTACAAGATATTGAACATAATGAGAAAGGCCTTGCATTCGTCTAAAATATGCGCATCACTTGTTTTAGTCTCTTTGTACATCAGGAATTCAATGCAATAAGATACTGTCATGAGCCTTAGTTTTACCTCTTTAACTAGTATTGCTTGGAGCAGCAAAATCCTTGGAACCCTATCATGAGACATCTAGTTTTTTCTGCTTCCATAGGAATTCCTATTAGCTTTGTGGGCACAGTGTGGATTATTTGACTGTGGCCCAGAATCAGATTTTTGTTAAAGAAGCACATTTGAGACGATCACATCTAAGCGATTCATTTCTTTTTGTTTATTTATCTGGAATATAGCAGACTGAGCCTATTGGCAAAAGGCTTAGTTTGTTTTTGTCATTTTTATATTTAGCTGGGATGTCTTTTCAGTGATCTAGACATGCTCAAAAGTCACCAGTCAAAACTTGCATTAGTTTTTATTCCACGTATCTGAAAGTTGATACTTGGAAAGCTCAATCAATTTTGTTTCTTTTCCTTCCCATTATCACATTCCTCCTTATATAATGTCCACAATTTTGTCTGTATTGAAGAAAAAAGCACTAGAAAAACAAACGATTAACAGATATTAAAGATGTGGTATCTGAAGTCAGAGGAGAGTGGTGTATGCAGCCTTAGTCGTTCCTTCCAAAATACTTGACATCTCATGTGTTCTGCTTAGGTTATCCATGCTGAAGGATTGACATGCATGACGATGAGCTCTGATTCAAGTCTTGCTGTTACTGGTGCAAGAGATGGTTCTGTTCGCCTTGTCAATAAGCGCAACCTCAATGGAAATGCAGGATTTTAAAAAATATCCTTAACCTGGAACCACTTCTGGTAGGTTGATTTAATCAGGATGTGGTGCAGTGGAAGTGTGGATAAACTCTTGACTAATTCAAATTTGATATTGCAGTTTCAGATCAATTGATTCAGTCTTGTAAAAACTTTGGGTATTATCGGTCTTCTTGATCCTTTGTATTTGGTATTGTGATGAAACTTGTTGCTCGGTTAGTTATATCCATGCATCATGTCTTTGCCCTTGCAATTATTATAATTTGGATATGTGGCTATTGCTGTTGTTGAACTAGTTAGTGCATTTACAGTCTTATGACATATGCTACTGATTCCAACAGGTCGTAATTCTATGGATGCTCACGCAGATTCCGTTGAATGCATGGGACTGGCACCATGTTATAACCTGTTCCAACATTCCTCTAATCGAGGTACCATGTAAACATGCATGTTATTTTGATTTTTGCATTGGCGTATTCAAGGTCAAATTAAATCTGGTCCTTGGCCTACTTGTCAATGGGAGTAATTTCCCCAGGAATTTGTTGGGGGGTTCCAATTATACATTGATCTAAGAAATGGTTTTAAACATAGTTTTGAAGGATATCTATAGATATAATCTGCAAGTCAATCTTCATAATAAAATTGAAAGCTCAACAGTGTCCTTTCGAGTAATACTTGGGTGGCGTGATGCACATGTAGTAAGTAATAAACTACAAGAAAAACCTTAAGCTAAAAGAATGACAGTTGGGAAGCAAGTATCTGCATGAGGAGAGCAGAACAGGGGTATGATAGTTCAAAACCAAAACAAGTAGTGGTTAGTTGCTAAGAGCATTGACTTATTGTTATGGCAGTTAACATAATGCAAGAAGGCAAGTGAACCGTGAGTTGCTGCCCAGTTCGCACGTTCCACATGGACAAAGCTGTTTTGGCGCCTGACAAGATATACTAAACATTTAGTAAGTGAATGCTCGCAAGTGAATGCTTAATTATATTAACATGGCATTGAATGCTGCATGATACTCCTACGAAAGAATAAATTTGCTAATATTCTTCCCATCAGTATGCAAATTCAAATTAAGTCAATTCAATTAGAAAATTGTTGATCTACCAGAATCAGCAATTTCATTTGCTCATTCGGATTTCCTGTGGTAGCTCTCCGTGGGCTGCAGCTGGAGCCTTGGAGCAGAAGCTTACATTCTTCTACTTTTTTATATGTAATGGTGCAGCTTTTTTTCCCCATATTATCTTCGAGTTTTTTAAACCAGAGTAAGGAATAAAATGGTCAATATACTTTTACTGCATCAAGACAGAACCATCTGCCGAATCTGGTGCTCTCGTTGAATTCCGACAGGGTCGACAGATATCAAATCGCTTACCAAGACCGGTGACCAAAGGGGCTGAAACGGTTCACTTTCAGCCTGATCTGTTCCTATGCTGTCCACGGCCCCGCCATCAAAATTAAGCCAAAGAAGAGCACCCGCAGCAGCAGTAGGAGGTTGAATGCACGAATGATAATCATTCCGATTAGAAATTGATTTTTTTTGGAAAAATTATATTTTTTTTTTAGATGAATTTTTAAGAAAAAATACACGTTTAATAACGATATAAAATTTCTATTTCCGAATAGAAATCAGTTTGATAACGACACAAAATTTCTTCCCTTTCCGGCGGCGGTGGTCGGCAGCGAGCGGTAGCTAGTAGTGGCGACAATGGACGGTGAACGGTGGGTGGTGACCGTCGGCGACCGCGGCGGGGGTGGGCGACCGCGGCGGGGGTGGTGACGCTGGTGGCGAGCGATTGACGGCCGGCAGCCTAGGAGTGGCGACAACGAATGGTGAATGGCGATGGCGGCGATGGCCGGCGACCAATGGTGATGATTGAGAGTGGCGACAACAGAAAAGTTTTTATTTTTCATTTTCGTTCAGAAATAGAAAGATAAAAAAAAATTGATTAATGTTCCAAATATATTTTTGAAATAAAAATTTATTTCAAAAATAGTAAAAAATAATAATTTTATTAAATGAATTTTTATTTTAAAAATAAGTTTGGAATAAAAAAATAATTTTGGAGTAGAGGGTTTATAAAAGCAAGTCGTGGGATGCCTTAGAACTCGACCATGATTCGACTGCCCTCCAAAGACCCGCCGTACAAAACAGGACCGGAAACGACAAATGCCTTCACGTTTTCGTGTCAGTAACTCCGGAACTGACCCCGGCTATACTGCTCGGAAGTACTGGGCGGGGGACAGAAATTTCACGTTTCACGGTGAATGGGAGTAGATCCAGGAGCAGGGTACACTGTCGTTCGTTGCCTCTCTGTCAGTTTGAATGTGGACAAGTACGAATAGGCGGTGAGAATCGAACGCGGGCGGATTCGCTGGGGGATATCGGACGCACGGCCGCGAATGCCGTTTATACATTCCTGTCAGTCTCTGCCTGGCCCTCGAACCCCGTCGGGTCGCATTGAAAACTCGCCATCGCTCTCTAGAACCTCAACCTGTCAGTTCACGTTGTGAAGTTAAGGCTAGGAGTAGCGGTGGTTCATGACTTTTATTACAGATTGGGATATTTCAAAGTTGATGTTTGCCACTTCCTACTCGAAATATAAACATGATTTCACCTTCGTTTGTGTCGAGAAAATATAAATAATTTAAAAAATATTTTATTAAAAGTAATCACTTAAAATAATTAGTCAAGGTTGAAAAAATTTTCGTTTGCTAATTTATGTAGGTAATCATTTATTTTTTTATGAAAGAAACTTTTTCTAGAGTTTAACAAAAAAAATCATAAATTTTTGCCGGAGTCTCAAATCTGCCTCCAATGACTCTTCACTAGAAAAACCCGATTTTAGACCAAATTCCAATTCTATTCTAATTTTTTATTTCATTAAAAAATCACCAAGTTTTATTTAAATCTCAAATATTTTAATCCTTCATCCAAATCTCCTTTGATAATTAAGAGATGGAAAACTTGTTAGCGCAAGTTGTTCAAATATCTTAAATCGCATGTGTCCATCATGGGAGGCCAAAGACTCCCAAGCACGAGAATGACAGCACACTACCCTGTCATAAATTGGAATTTTAATATATTCATCTAAGGCCCACGCCTGAGTCACGATCTTAGAAGCAAATCTAATACAGAATGCCCAAGATCAGACATCAACGTGTAAGTGCCGCGTTTGGCGAAGAGGGAAGCGACGGTTGGTCTTGTCTTACCCGAAAACTACAAGTCAAATCCCAGACCACACTAACCGTCAACTCTTCTTTAACCTCAACATCAAAGACATAATTATATGCAATTTTTAACATATATCCCCTCGAATAAATCTAAATTGTCAAAAAAAATTATGTTATGGTTTTTTTGCCAAAAAAACGCTCATTACTTTGGATAATGAGTTTAGTTAAAACAATTATGTGGTCGATCTCTATATATATATATTGGTTTAGATTTGTAAAATCTATTTGTGCTTCGGATTTTTGAAACTTTCCCTTAACCTCCATTGTCGAGCCATCCCGACCACCCGAATTTTTCAAGTCCTTGGCAATTGCACTCGAGATCCGAGTGTGCTGGCATGGAGCCGGACTATTGGTTTGAGCAATGACAAATGGAGAATATCGAGTTATGCAAAGTGAGATAGTAAATTTAACTATATATGGAATTTGTTTATTAACTTCTTATCCCAACACTTTAAGAAAGAAAATTGGAGACCTAAGGGGCGAGGGTCACCATCGGCTCCCCCTTAGGTTGGCCAACGGAGGTTTGAAGTCTTGATGTTACTTGATTCCTCGACACTAATACTATTTCCTTCTGACAATTGAACTGGGAATCCAGAGAAATGATTTTTAGAGTCTTCAATGATAAAGACTACAAAAGTGATTTAGAACATGGTTATAATTTATGAAATCGTTTTAATCACGAGACAATGGAACATACCCCAGTCACATAAATGCCACAGAAAACGACTTATTCCGACAAAGTTAGGTCTAAATTACATTTTGAAAAACTGATTTTTTTTTTTCATTAACTAAAATTTGAAAATGGAAGTTTAGGTATGAAAATGAATCTAGGCGTGCACGCACGCGCAGTCATTACAACAAGGGAGGAATCTACCGCGGTCGACGGCAGATTTCGATTCCCTCGGGCGTTTTGCAGGAACATCGTTCTGGTTAAAAACAGAAGAAACGGCAAGGCGCAAGACGACACGCTCGCATCGCGTCCTATAAATTCCACCGAGAAAGCAGAAGCAGTCGATTCGTCCACATGGTCGGAAGAATCTCAGTACCCAGGCAGCCCCACCATCCGGCGCTTCCCGTTGCGGGCACGCGAGGTTAACGCAGCCCGCGATCCAGACCGACTGCGGCGTCAACGTCGCGGAGCGGAGCGGAACGAGTCGAGCTTCTTGGATTGATGGGCTTTTCTTGTTCCGAGCTCGCGGCGCCATTGAAGACGCCGGGATCGCTGTATATCTAGAAGCTCAGCTTCCAAGACCGACTGCTTTGACTCGCGAATCGGGTCGGTTCCTTCCGATGCTTAAGGTGCAGTCTTCGAATTGAAGAGATTTTCCAGCTCATCTTCTTGGACTCGTGCATTAGTTTAAACCCACGAAAGAAAAAAGAAAAGGGAAAAGAAAAAGGATGGGTGGTTTAAAAGTCCATGGCTCGATGGAGTTGGTTTAGGGAGTAGGTTGGAATCATGGCTATCGAAATGACGGAAGCTGGAGGGGGAGGTGGTGAAGGAGGAGGAGAGGCGGCGGTCAACGGCCACGAGGCGGCGGGGGGCGGTGGTGGCGGCGGTGGAGGCGGCGCGGAGAAGTTGAGCCCCGCGGCCCGTCTGTTCCACGCGCCGAGGTTCAACTGTTACATACTCGCGATCATGGGTTGCAAGACGAGGATCAATCCGGGCGTGGTCAAAGCAGGGCTGGAGGAGACTCTGCTCAAGCACCCTCGTTTCACCAGTAAAATGGTGCGTCCAGTTCTTTCGTTTTCTTCATTTCTTCTTGTTTTTTTACTTTCCAAAATTTAATAAAGTTCTTTTTCTTCCATGTTCTTGGCTAATGACCCAAATGGAAAAGGCTGTTCTTGTTCTTGTTCTCGATGCCTTTTTCTTTGTGGTTAAAACTGATGGTTCTGTCCGAATACTCTGTGTTATATTTCTTTTATATTCTCTTGTTCTGGGAAAGCAAGGATGTAGAGTTTGACGGGCGACTTTGCCCTTTCCTTTTCCTTTTTCTGCTCTATGCTGTCTAGGCCACAAGAGTATTAGCTGCCGCATTGTTTTAGGACAATAAATCCCCAAAGAACGGAAATGTGAAGGGAGTACACAAGAAAAGCATTGACAAGTGACTACACTTTGCTGCAAAGGAAACTAATGTGTACAATTCCCATATGGTTTTCCACGCTCTTAGATTGCCCCAGCTTGGCAATCCATTCAAATGAAATATAACTGAGAATGCTCTAGAATTGTTTGCGTCCTATGTATTGACCTTGTGATTAAATGCCGCCTCCCTAATATGCATCTCTGCTGTTTTGTTGGTTGTGGGAAGGAAGGTGGGAGATATAAAGAGAAGTGGAAAAATGAAGTGGGTTCAGACGAAGATGAACTTAGATGAGCATGTTATTTTTCCCGATGTGGACCCTGACATGGACATGCCAGATCAATTCGTGGAGGACTATATTTCCTATCTAACAAAAACACCTCTGGACATGTCCAGACCGCTGTGGGAGCTTCATCTCCTGAATGTCAAGACTTCAGATGCTGAGGCTGTGGCGATTTTCCGCATCCACCACTCGATGGGCGACGGCGCGTCGCTTATGTCTCTGCTCCTGGCTTGTACACGGAAAACAGCTGACCCAGAAGCACTACCTACTATTCCTGGAAAGAATCGTGAGGGAACACAGAATTCAGGCGGGTTTTGGTGGTTCATTCTGGCCTTGTGGTCAATGTTCAGGTTAATTTGGAACACTATTGTAGACTTCTTGGTTTTTGTGGCGACATTTTGTTTCCTGAAAGATACAGAGAGCCTGGTTAAAGGTGGACCAGGGGTTGCAAAAAGTACAAAGAGATTTGTGCACCGGACAGTCAGTTTGGATGACATAAAACTCGTTAAGAGTGCACTGAATATGGTTAGTTTTATCAAGCTTATGCTGCTGCATCTTTTTGACTCGATTTCATCATCATACTATAGATGTACTTAGATAAGAGAGTGATTTTTATATGCATACATGAGCAGCAGTTGCTTTGTTTTTGCTGTGTAAAATTATCAGCAAATTACTAAAAAATTTGTCATCAACTTATAGGGTTAACAAAGACTGGACGTATAGCTGGCATACATAGAATGCACCACTTAATGGGCATATTGTTTTCTTCAAGAGATATGCAAAAATCTGTGTTAGTTCCTGGTTCTTTTCGTCTGCGGCACCAACATTAATCCCGGCCTAATCTCCTTCATTTTGGACTTTCCACATTACTGCAGTGTTTATGACACTGGACGAAAGTTGAGATTTATGTTATCCAGGTCTCTATTTCACAGTAGTATTAGGCACATTCTTTCAGATTCTGATATTCACTCTTCTATCTTGCATTGCTTTTTAGACCATCAATGATGTTGTGCTGGGAGTGACTCAAGCTGGACTGTCTCGGTATCTGAATCGAAGATATGGTGAGTTGATTCTTGGTCAGATCGCATACTCTTAGTATTGAAAAACAAAAATCCTGTCTAACAAGGTCAGTTGCTTTATTCAGAAGGTGAGAGTGGAAAAGACCAAAATTCCAAGAAGAAGAAATCAAACATTCCAAAAAATATGCGCCTTAGGGCTACTGTTCTCATAAACTTGAGACCAACAGCGGGAATCCAGGTAAATAATGTTTCCAGAATGTGTCTGTGATTTGCAAGAGAAGGACAGGGAAATTTATGCAACATTTGAAATTCATCTTTCTGTTTAACTACGACAGTTGAATTGGCATAATACTTAGACAAAACTAAGTCAAATAGATTCTGTTTTTTGCGAGTTCTAAATGGCTGTTTCTGCTTTTGGCCTATGTAATTCACACAATTTGATATTCTTATCGAATAGATACTGACATTAGTTGTTGGTACTGCCAGCTTTTATCTCGGGCCTTTAATTTTTTTATTCCTTGTAGACAAATCGCTTTGTACGTCATCCTCTAAAAGTAAATAGATGAATGATGGTATGCATAAATGTGCTTATAGTTGAACACTTGATAGAAGGTACGAGTTTCAAAATGGGAGAGCATTTCTATGAGTTTCCCTGTGTGAACTGTTTTGTTTGAATACCTGTATCCCACATTAACGTGTAACAGGCTTTGAGTGATATGATGGTAAAAAAATCCAAGTGCAAGTGGGGCAATTGGATTGGATACATTCTCATTCCCTTCAGCATTGGTTCAGAAGATGACCCATTAGAGTACGTTCGCAAAGCTAAAGCAACGATAGATCGCAAGAAGCTCTCACTGGAAGCTATAATAACATTCGTATGTGCGGAACTTGTACTAAAGCTATTTGGTGTCAAGGTACATATAAATCTGAGTGCATATGGACTTTTCCTTTTTGTCTTGCATTTCAGTGTGCTTCTGTGTATCTCTCATTCAACTATAGCATTAGTTGTAGGAAGTGAGAATGGCATGTAGAAGGAAAAACTGTTGGTCTCTAATGCTGGTGTTGTCTGTCTATTCCCTCGATGTGAACAGGTGGCATCTGCAATTGCACAGAGACTCCTTTCCAACACTACTGTGGCCTTCTCTAACGTGATCGGTCCAGTAGAAGAGATCAGCTTCTATGGACATCCAATAGCTTTCGTTGCTCCCAGTGTTTACGGCCATCCACATGTATGCGAAGTTTGAAATTTATTTTGTCTTCTTCTCTAGTATCCGGTATTTATATTATTAGGAGTCCATCTCCAAATCTGCACCTGCTTTTCAACGTCTCATTCTAAGATGATGTGGAAGCTAATTTCTTGTGCAGGCATTGACAATACACTTTCAAAGCTATGTCAACAAGATGACCATTGCAGTAGCAGTTGACCCGGACGTGATTCCTGATCCTCACCAGCTCTGCGACGATGTAGAGGAGTCATTGAAGACCATCAAGGCTGCTGTCCCAGAAAAAGAGCTTGCCACTGTTGTTCCAATAGTATGAGGACCTTGTTCGATGAAGAGTATTCATTTTGGCTGCTAATATTTGGCCAAGGATTGATCGTCTAGGTATGAGGGGAGCGAGAGAGAAGGTGAAAAAGGTAGGAACTGAGTGAATTCTTTTGACTGAGCTACAAATTCTTTCTTTGCCTGAAAGAGGAGAAGGCAGAGGTGAGACATACGAGGAAATACAGGAAATAGGCAATGCTAGGTCTAGACTGTTGCAAACACTCGCCCATATTGTTTTTGTGCATGTACCAATTGTTCTCGCCATTGATGGTAGGAATGCTACATCTTCTTCTTGACTGAATTTCTCCCAGAAACGATATGATATTGTGCAAAGTGACTCATGGTATGTATTATGTATTCATTCTTTTTTTTTTTTTTTTTTCTAAATCGATACCAGCTGGTAAAGATGGAGATACTTTCACATGCTAAACTTCTTCATTGTGAGTTTCCAGTCCTAACCACCAATGCTCAATATCGATTGAGAAGATTGAATCTGATGAACTGTCCATCGTGACCATAGGCAATGTCCTATGAAAAGGCAGAGGCATGAATGACTGGTACCAGTACGACGACACAAGATGAAGTGTGAGCGCTAAGTGACAATTTAGGCAAATCTATTGTTGTTATGTAGATTAGAGATGTCATTTGTCCAGACTGAAGTGTCCAGCAAACTGCACATTATAAATCATCCGCTCCCCAGTCAAACGTGTGATTTTGGCATGGGCCTGTTCGTCCAATGAAAGATTATGAATATCTGGCTTAGAACATTTGCGATCATGAAGCCCAAGTTATTCTTTTTCTACGCGCCCCTCCCTTTTCCTTTTCATTTGTCTCAATTAAATGGATCTGCCAGAGCCTGACCTTCTGTGTCAAAGCATTAATGTCCTTTGAGGCCCACGATCAGCTCAGTCGACCGTGGGACTGCAACAGCCAACAACCAAACCAAACCATAGTAATGAGGAACGTTAGATGGTCGCCGCACAATCTAATTATAGTAAGCCCTTCATCAGAATTTTGACAATTGCCTAACTAACTAATGATCATGACATATCTCAATCCAAACTCACCCATCTCCTATTCACATGTCAAACTTTGAACGAGATGAGTTTGCTATAATTGGATGGTCTTAGGATTCATTAGCTTCATAACGACGCTTCTCGTACAGACAGAGGATTCTCATGGTCGCACCATGCACGAATGAGTAGTTAGCATGCGAGTTTTCTGTAGGCTCTCAGCTTAAAACGTGGTTCTGCAGTACATAATTAAGCAGGAAGCTATTAATCGCATCATGTGCATGTCTACATTCTCTGTTCTTGTCTTATTGTATGTATTCTTCAATCGACCCTCTGGAGACTCCACACAAGTCCTCCTCACAAGCCATTTTCCACAAAAAGGTGGTGGGCACCACCACCCATTGTCCTATTTCCGGGCAGGTGCCATACGATGGAGCTCACAACGAATTGACTCCCTCTTCCTCTCTCTTCTTAGCGCTTTCCAGAATCTAGTTCATATCTATTTTCTTTTCTTTTTCTTTTTCCATTTTTTTTTTGGTGATTTATAGAATCTGTATTATGTGTTTTGGCCCTGGTATGTAGGGACCCCAAAGTTCATCCCCAAGAATATATACTATTGTCCTGTTCCTGGGACCAGACCTTATCATGCAGCTTTGCTTGTGGCTTGCCGAGTGCAATGCTTTTCTGGATAGTGCACTCTAAAGAACGAGATGCATAAC
This sequence comes from Eucalyptus tenuipes, assembly GCA_014182365.1. Lineage (NCBI taxonomy): Eukaryota > Viridiplantae > Streptophyta > Magnoliopsida > Myrtales > Myrtaceae > Eucalyptus > Eucalyptus tenuipes. The sequence goes on along the minus strand of CM024547.1, from coordinate 2,430,923 downwards.
ATTGCAGCATTGTCTTAGGGAGAAAATATCTAGAGTTGAATTTAATTTTTTATAAACTGATGGGTGACGAAATCTGGGCAGGAGCCGGACTAAACTAACATATAAAACGGATGGCAATCGAAATTGCTGTCCACGAGATTGATGACAAAAGACAACTTGCACTAATAAATTAACTCCCTGGTCATTGTCATGATCAAGAAGAAGGAAAAACAGCTCCCGATTTTTAAATATCTAGATTATTTGTGTTTACAGATGTGGACATGGTTATACAATAATGAGTGGTCTTGTCCAAAAAGGCTATGCTTTGCGCCTCTCACCTTAAAGAAGGTGTTGTGGTTAAAGAGTGATGGAGACAGATGTATACGTTAAAGCACTAGTTTCTTTGGAGAAGGACATGGTTTTGCTGGGGAGATGCTTGGAATGAGGTCTGAGTATGCTTGAGGTAAAAATGAAGGGGGCCAAAACCATTGGACCAAAACAAAAAGCTCATAGAATATGGTCACTTCTTACCATCCATAGGCTCGATCGATAATAGTGTTCATGTACTAAACCAATTGAAAACAACATGGAAAGAAATTACAGTATAAATGATTTTTGAACTTTGATCTAATATGCACAGTCATCCTTAAATTTTTAATTTATATAATATGATTCCTGAATTTTAACTCAGTTATCCATACACTATAAATTCGTTTAATGTAATCCATAAACTATTGATATATATATTCAATATCCCTAGATTATAGGAAAATGTTTAAAAGTTCATGAACCATATTGAACAATTTAAAATGTTAGGGACGGTATTTTATATTTGATCAAAATTTATAAATCATTTGTCATTTTTTTCCCATAAAAATGCACGTTCAAGTGAATACATCACACATACGAATATAAAAAACTTTAAATTCATGTTCGTTCAGAAATCCTCGCTCGGTGACATGATGTCAACATCTAGGGCCTCTCTCTCTCTCTATCTCTCTCGAAATGAAGAGTCCCCTTCTACCGTTATGGTAGTTTCCGTCAGAACCCTATTTCACAAACTGTTTCATTCCAAATCTGCTATATCGCAGTAATTCCAGCGAAGAATCCTCTCTACCTCTTGATAATTGACCCTTTCCAATCGGCGATGAGCGAGTCTTCCCGACGTTGATGTCATCCACTGGTCGCTGGGGGTTTGTGCGAGTTTGGCCCTCTGTGCTTGACGAACCACTCGGCATCTAATCTCCTGGCCATGGATTTCAGTTGGTCTCCTTGCTGCATGTCCTTGATGGTGTGATTTCAGTTGGTCCTAGGTACTTCTGGTTAGAAATTTGTTTTGTTCAAATAGCATTGGATTAGAGTGGGTTGTATAAAACCAGCTAAAGGACAATTTGCAAGAAATGGCAAGTTTTACCTCATTTGATGACAAGAGTGTCAAGCTGGTCGACGACTAGTAGTGTTGGTTTCTGAGTATCTCTGTGATTCAGAATTATTTATGGCGTCGGATTCCCATGCGACTCTTCGCGGCTCTCGGCCCTTTGTAATCGGCTTGGCCGTCTAACCACCGAGCAGTTTATAGAGGCATGGGATGAACAGCTCCCACGGAAAGTTAGAAGAATGTCGCCTCACATTAATAGGTTGTATATTGTCGAATACATCCATCAACTTCCCCGCACTACAAAGTACGCTCAAGCGTGTTTGGCGAATTGAGCAAGTTGACATCTCACAAGCGAGAGGCGGGCCTATATGCGATCAAGTTCCAATCTCAAGCGATAAGCAAAAAGTGCTGGATGGGGGACCTTGGTTATTCTCTGGTCACTTAGTTATCCTAAAGCCATGGATCCCTAATACCCCCTTTCACTGCTATGACTTTTCCACATGTGCATTCGGGTCCAAGTGTTCGGTCTCCCTCTAGAATGGAGCACGGAGGCAATGCTCAACAGGGCAGTCCAACAGTTGGGGAGGGTTCTGGAAATTCGTCTTGATACCAAGGAGGGGACATCATCCGACCAGGCCGTGTTCGGGTGGAACTACCCTTACAAGAACCTCTCAAGACAGCAAACTTATCCGACTAGATGGCAAGATTCTTTGGCTCGACTTTCGATATGAAAAGCTCTCGCATTTCGCTATTCGTGTGGGAGATTAGGTCATTATGCTACCTACCGCAAGGAAATACCCTTTGATGAGGCGAAACTGGAAGGTAAAGGGAAAATGGCATATGGTCGTGGCTAAGGGCCGAGGTTAGAGAACATAGCCCCTATTGGACTACTTTTTATACACCATAAGATAACGCAGCTCAAGCGGAAGAAACGGTACTCGAAACTCCACCGCATTACTTCGGATCCAAAGACGAACCGGTGTTACCTCACCCGCAGACCAGTGCAGCGGCTAACATGTCGTATGGCCTCTACTACTCCACAACATCAACAAAACCAGAGCAACAACACTTTGCAAGAACAAGGGCCGCCGAATAGCCCACAACAAACAGCCATTAAACCAGCGGCAGAAAAGTTAAAAGGGATAGACATTCAACCAATGGAAGCCATAAAACAAAAGAAGGTTAAGAATGTACGATCGACCACGAAGCAAGGGGTGGCCAAAAAGATAAAGCGGTACAACCCTTATGAGCCCAAAAGTCTGATGATCTTTGACAAGGAAGAAACAAATCTTATGGATACACCCGTGTTGGCGGCCGAGGAAGTCGGTGCATGGGCCCGGTGGCCGGCCCTCAACGGCCCACCACCAAACAAATGAAGCTTATTAGGCCGGAACCGTCGGGTTTGGGCAATCCCCTCGACGAGTCCAGTCTCTAAAGGCCATAACGGCCAAAGAAAAGCCCGATATCGTTTTCTTAATGGAAACGAAGAATCGAGAATCAAAGCTCCAACGGATCCAATACAACCTACGGTTTCAGCATTCATATGTCATTAACCCAATCGGTATAGCAGAGGTATATCGGTGATGTGGAATGACCGGTAGAGATTCGGGTGATCCGATCTTCACAATACATGTTAGATATGTTTTGTAAATTGGTGCAGGAAGATAGGACCATTCGCCTAACCTGTGTTCATGCCCCTTACAATTATTCTCAAAGACAGATTCTATGGGAAGAACTTCGGGCGATTCATAGGATGAATAGCTTTCCTTGGTTATGTGTTGGAGACTTCAACGAAATCCTTTATCCATGGGAAAAGCTTGGCAAGAGACCGCGGATTCTACTCGTATGATGTCTTTTCGATCGTTTCTTCGATGTGAGCTTATGGAGATAGATAGCAAGGGCTGTAAATTTACTTGGCTGAATAATAGAGATGGGGACGAGATAGTAAAGGAACGATTGGATCGTGCTTTATGTTCGATGGACTCGGCGTATCCTATTCCCGGGGCGAAGTGCTAGCGCTACCGGCAAAGTGGGATCGGACCATAGTCCGTTGATTATTCGAGACTTCGGCACCGTTCAAGAGGAAGAAGAAATCTTTTATTTATGAAGCCTACTGAACGATGATATTGAATGTCGCGACATTATTTCTACGGCGTGGACTTCTATACATCCCAAGCATCCGGTTTTTCTTTCCAAATTGCAGCATATCGGCACGGCTCTATCTACATGGAGTCGTACTAAATTCTCAAATGGATGCGCCGAGTCATTACACTACAACACCAACTACAAGACCCGACGAATCAACAAGACTTAAATTATCGAAAGGAGGAAGCCTCCAAAATCGAGACGAAATTACAAGGACTTGGCGAAGGAAGAACGATCGGGCAATGAGATCGAGAGTACGGTGGTTGAAATGGGGAGACAAGAATACTCGGTTCTTTCATGCATCTACAATCCAAAGAAGACATCGAAATCGTATTACGATGTTACAAGATGAGAACCAAAGCAATGGATTCGTGACCCTAGAGCCCTACAAGGTATGACGACAACTTTTTCTCGAAGCTATATACGACTCAGGGGACACGGGATTACGGTCCTATTCTTGCCCAGTGTCCGCAGATAGTAAGCACTGAAATGAACGACCAGTTGATCGCAATGGCTACTTTGGAAGAGATCGACAGCCACATTCCAATTAGGGACAACAAAGGCCCCTGGCCCTGATGGACTTAGTGGCTTGTTTTATCAAACTCACTGGGATATTATTAAAGATGATCTCTTGCTTCAGGTACAACACTTCTTTCTAACGAGCATTATGCCTCCTAGCCTAAATCAAACCTTTCTCACGTTGATTCCTAAAACACCAAATCCTGAAAAGCTAGAGCAATATCGCCCCATTAGCCTATGCAATTTCGCATATAAAATTATCTCCAAGTTGCTTGCCAACCGCCTTAAACATTGGTTGGACTCTCTCATCTCAAAGGAAGTCAGCCTTTGTCGGTGGGCTTAGATCCAAGATAATATATTGATAGTGCAGGAAGTTCTTCACCAGTTCAAGACCAGGAAGAGAAAACGGAAATTCAATGCAATCCTAAAGATAGACATGCAAAAGGTATACGATAGAGTTGAATGGGATTTCCTACAAGACTACCTCCCGAAATTGGGCTTCCATCCTACATGGGTCCGATGGATCATGCGGTGTGTCTCCACTACTTCCTTCAAGATCAAATTCAATGGCGAGCCCCTTCCTTATTTTTCCGCTACGAGAGGCCTAAGACAAGGTGATCCCTTATCTCCATACTTGTTTATTTTGATGGCCAATGTATTATCGACCTTAATTAATCAAGCTGTCAGTATCGGACACATTAAAGGTATTAAGTTCAATCGATGGTGTCCTACCCTCGTCCCACCTATTTTTTGCCGACGATGCTATATTCTTCCTAGAGGGGACTACAAGGGAATGTCGAACACGGCGGCTATCATAAACCAAGTATTGTCTAGCAACGGGTCGTAGCGAATCGTAACAAGTCGGGCATTATTTTTAGTAATCACTGCCCCCCTAGATTACAAGATAATATGTCGGGTGAGCTAAGAATACCGGTGTTAACTAGATGTGGCAAATATCTAGGCTTACCTTCTGATTGGGGACGATCAAAAAGGGAAATGTTCTCATGGATAATAGCACGGGTCCATAACAAGTTGGAGGGCTGGAAGGGTAAGCTAATATCCAAAGGTGGCAAGGAAATTCTTATCAAATCTGGTCGTGCAAGCGCTACCCCACTATGCTATGTCTATTTTTAAAATTCCTCGTCGATTTGCAAATCTATAGAGAAAAGCATTGCAAGATTCTGGTGGAAGAATGATCGAAATGTAAAGGGCATTCATTGGCAAAAATGGGATCCGTTGAAAGCAAGCAAAGATTATGGTGGCTTAGGCTTTCGTGATTTAATAGCATTTAACGAAGCTCGCTAGGCAAACAGTTCGGCGACTATTGCAATGCCTTTGGCGTTGTGGAGTAAATTGTTCAAGGGTTTGTATTTTCCTACACAAAGTTTCCTATCTATACATCCCAGCTCGCTCGTCATGGGGATGGAAGAGTCTACTACGGGGAAGGGATGCCATCTATCCGCATCTATGCCGGTCGGTGGGCGACGGTCGGGCAATCAAAATTAGGGGTGATTGCTGGTTACCTATGGGCATTCTCCATGGACCTCCCAACAAAGATGATCCGAGTCTTGGTGGCGGATCTAATTGATCCGATTCACCAAACTTGGAAACAACCTATTCTTCTCCCTCTCCTAGGAGAAGAGATCACGTAACGTATCGTCAAAATACCTATCGATATCTACCTATTGAGGATCGTCTCATTTGGACAAAGAACGCAGAATGGAGAATACAGGTCAAGAGTTGCTACCACAACATCGGCCGACAAGTAAGCAATGCCAACGAAGAATACAAAGATCCTCATCATATCGAATCCTAAAATCCTATGGCGACGAATATGGTCGATGCAACCGCACCAAAAATTAGAGTATTTACTGGCCGTGTGTCGAATGCACAGCGACAAGG